>CM050165.1:78991738-80191738 GCA_027410445.1 Discoglossus pictus
GCCCCATTCATTTAGAAATGTATTGCTGTAATTGAGCCATAATATTTGCAGGCATATCTTTTGAAAAATTTGATTTAATCCTAGCAAAATTAGTTATTTATATAATTATTTTGAGTTTTGCTTTAATGGAACCTGAAAATTGTTTTATTTTCCTATCCGTGAGTGACCTCGAAAGCAAATTAAGTTTGTTTTCAACTTTGTTAAAAGGCTAGCACAATGTTGCAGAACTTACAGTATGATTAAATGGAAGTTCAGCTCCCAGTTGTTGCTGTTTAGTCGTTCAGTCGTGTCCGACTCCGTGACCCTATAGACCAAAGCACGCCAGGCACATCTTGTGTCTGTCACAAAAACCTTGAGGATGAGCACAACCAAAGATACTGGAGTGGGTTGCTGGTTCCTTCCCCAGTGGACCGCTATTTGTCTGACCTCACTGCTATAACCTGCCCATTTTGGGTGAACCTACATGGTATAGCTCACAGCTTCACTGAGGTATACAAGCTGCCTTACCACAACAAGGTAGGGGCAGCTCCCAGTAGGGCACCATTAATAAATTATTACTTATGTAAAGGACCACAGTGGTCAGTTTTTCTGTTCAAGTTTTATTAGAAGAGAACAAATATTTTGAATTGCAACAATTTTTACATTTATTAAATATGGTAGAGAAAATAAATATATTTGTGTAAAATAAAAGATTTCCATTTAAGGCATTTTTTTCTTATCTAATTATTTCAAGCAATAGTTTACAAATTCACTTTTTGTTCTATATGGTCCACTTGAAGAACTACACTTGAAAATGAGTAACATTTTATTACTAAAAACAGAATAATACATTTTATCTGCTGCTGGGGAATCTACCATTTTTATTTTTGATTATCTACTTCTTGGGATGGGAAGGATGTTGATTAATTGGGAATGTGGCAGTTATAACTGCTAGTGCTTTCATCAAGACATCCTAGAAGCCCCTCAGTACACAAGGACATAATAGCAGAAATAATCCAGTCATAAGAGTAAATTGAGCTTAAAGTAAAGAATAATTGCATACAAAACTATAAAAATGTAAAGGTTTTATTTTTTACTTTCTAAAACCTTTTCCTATTAGTACTTTTAGTTAGAAAAGTACTGGGCTTCAGTTGTCCTTTTAATGGTATATCTTAGTTCCCTTGTTTTTACCTTTTTCTAATCTACCATTTGCTGCTTATATCAGAAACCTATATTACATTGAGTCATTCTACACACATACACATTTATTTTATTTCAAAATAAAACTTTTTTTCCACACCCCCGGAGCTGCTTACATGGACACAGTGTACCTATCAATGAAAACACTGCATTCAAGTATGTTTTTGTTGTTGTTGTTGTTTTTGTTTGTTTGTTTTTTAAACCCCTTTCTAACCGTTAATCAACAGCAGAAACCATTCAGAAATTTAGAGCTGCACTGGTGAGTTGCATCATTAAGGGAGGTGTGGTTTTGGCAACCAAGCCTACAATCCCATGATGCTTTGCTGCAGAGACAGTTGTATCTGCCTCTGGCCAAAACAAAATATGTATATTATGCTAATTTTAGCGTGGAGTTATAGGGGTGTTAACTGCTCAAAATCAAGAGATTTATCAAACTTTTAGGGTACGTTTTACAATGTTTATTTTTGGTATTTTTCATGCAAATAAATGTTTTCATACACTGCTGATTCTCCTCTATCCGATCACTCATAATCCAATATGCCTTTTTATTACTTTGAAAAATATTCTAAAACAAACCTGATTTTTGTCAACCAAGTGTGCATTTTTGATTCTACACTAAGTGTTGCATGCATGATCATGTTGTGCCTTTTAATGTAATTTTAATATAAAACTTTGCTCATTTTTTCATGTAAAACTCAGGAATGCATCTGTTCCATGTTTTGAGATCCATCATGGCAGACCCTGAATATAGGTGTCACGTTTCTGGCTAAGTACTGGTCCA
The DNA here is from genome assembly GCA_027410445.1 of Discoglossus pictus. Classification (NCBI taxonomy): domain Eukaryota; kingdom Metazoa; phylum Chordata; class Amphibia; order Anura; family Alytidae; genus Discoglossus; species Discoglossus pictus. Next base: position 78,993,699 of record CM050165.1, read on the forward strand.
CAACATGGTATATTGTCCTTCCCCTATAGCTCCTGAGTGCGGGAGGTGCAGTTTAGGGTTACAACTTCTCATTGATCTTCAACTTCTCTTCCTCTGAGTGTGACCCTTACTGACCGCATCAAAGTACTTGAATGGGACTTGACACATTCCACTGCGGGTCTCTTCCCCCTAATTGTATATCAAATAAAGCCAGTCAGTCAAGCATATTCCTGAATGCAAATACAGTTTATCTGTTTAAATTAAATAATTCATTACCAGACATAATGACTACAGTTCTCTTTTCAGCTTTTATTGATTTTATTTGTTTTGTGTGTTACGAGCGCGACTGAATGAGAACACTCTGATGTTTAAATAGCAGGAGCAGATTGTACCGTCCATAAACACACATTCCTAAACGGATTCAAATCGTAGGGAACGGAAAACTGACATTCATTCACATTCATTCTTCAAATTATACACATTTTATAGTTGCAGGTTTTTTTTTTTTTTATTAATAATGAATTTCTATTAAAGGGGTTGTGAAATATAGAGCAGCATGTTGGTGTGGTTAGGCCATATAGAGCAGCATGTTGGTGTGGTTAGGCCATATAGAGCAGCATGTTGGTGTGGTTAGGCCATATAGAGCAGCATGTTGGTGTGGTTAGGCCATATAGAGCAGCATGGTGGTGTGGTTAGGCCATACAGAGCAGCATGGTGGTGTGGTTAGGCCATACAGAGCAGCATGTTGGTGTGGTTAGGCCATACAGAGCAGCATGTTGGTGTGGTTAGGCCATACAGAGCAGCATGTTGGTGTGGTTAGGCCATACAGAGCAGCATGTTGGTGTGGTTAGGCCATACAGAGCAGCATGTTGGTGTGGTTAGGCCATACAGAGCAGCATGTTGGTGTGGTTAGGCCATACAGAGCAGCATGTTGGTGTGGTTAGGCCATATAGAGCAGCATGTTGGTGTGGTTAGGCCATATAGAGCAGCATGTTGGTGTGGTTAGGCCATATAGAGCAGCATGTTGGTGTGGTTAGGCCATATAGAGCAGCATGTTGGTGTGGTTAGGTCATATAGAGCAGCATGTTGGTGTGGTTAGGCCATACAGAGCAGCATGTTGGTGTGGTTAGGCCATACAGAGCAGCATGTTGGTGTGGTTAGGCCATACAGAGCAGCATGTTGGTGTGGTTAGGCCATACAGAGCAGCATGTTGGTGTGGTTAGGCCATACAGAGCAGCATGTTGGTGTGGTTAGGCCATATGGAGCAGCATGGTGGTGTGGTTAGGCCATATAGAGCAGCATGTTGGTGTGGTTAGGCCATATAGAGCAGCATGGTGGTGTGGTTAGGCCATATAGAGCAGCATGGTGGTGTGGTTAGGCCATATAGAGCAGCATGGTGGTGTGGTTAGGCCATATAGAGCAGCATGTTGGTGTGGTTAGGCCAAATAGAGCAGCATGTTGGTGTGGTTAGGCCATATAGAGCAGCATGGTGCTGTGGTGAGGCCATATAGAGCAGCATGGTGCTGTGGTGAGGCCATATAGAGCAGCATGGTGCTGTGATTAAATCATGTGCTGCCTTTTTCTGTTTCTTGTGATCTTACATTTTGGCCTTGTGATTATACAAGATTTGTTAGCAGATCTTCATCTCCACAGGTAATCTTTACCTTTTATTGCACTTCCTGCATATTAGTCATCAGTAAGTCATTTGTGGTCACAAGGAGTGACTGCAGTGTAAAGCTAGGTCATGTTGTGTGTGTGTGTTTTTTTTTTTCTTTTCTTTTCTTTTTTTTTTTTTACATTACTTTATAAATTGAGTAACCATCCCAGTTATATTTTTAGAGTTGAGCCTCTTGATGGACCAATGAAGTCACATTTTTATTAGAAGCTCTTTTGAAGAACATCATAATGGACAAAACCCTTTTTTAAAATGTAAAGATACAATAAAGCATGCTTCAATCACATATATAGTTGTGAGCGTACGAGTTGTTGCTAACGCTGCGGGCTCGCTACGCGAGCCGAGGCCCTCGCGAAGCGAGGGCACTGCCCGAGGGTCTCAGTTGCTGGCATGGAGCGCCGAAGGCGCTCCTTGCCAGCAACTGCGACCCTCGCAAACTTCACGTCGCAACCCAAACAGTACGACACACACATTACGACACTCGCAAACAACATACGACACACGTTCACACACATTACGGACTCGCAACACTCGGACGCAACTCGCGAACATTACAAAATGTAAAACACAATACATACACACACCACATACATAAAAAACTTACCTACACCAAGAGGGAGCACCCAGCACCTCAAAAATACAACTTACACCTCGATTTTACTTCAAATAAAACAGTTTAGAGACTAAAAAAAAAACGAAGCGAGAGAAAAAATGGCCGCCGAACAAAACGAAAACGAGGCTACAGCACTCTAAACTCGCAAAACACCACAAGAAACTCTCAAAACACCACAAAACACCTACGGATATTCCGATACAAACGTATAACACACATTACTCGCCATTTGACGCCAATGCGGAAGTACACGACAACGGTTTGGGCTCGCGCACGCACAGTGTTACACTGCACACATTCAGCACGCTTACACAGCAGATCCACACCACTAATGCTGCAGCAACATCAAAACACATTGACAGCTCTTCCACACAATGCTTTAAAATAGGTAAAGTATATTCATTTATTAATGTATTATATATTTCATTATTACACACTAAACAGCATTAGCTACCTTACAATTTCATTGCCGTCATTTTTTGACGGGCAATTCGCTAGTTTATTATAATTATTATGTTTTAATGGGATCAGACATTATGTTTCCTAACTTCAATTGCCCTAGATTTAGGGATGGTGCGCACAGATATGATCTCTGTTAAAAGATGACGAGGAACTTTTATCAGAATTAAATGTATGTCCATCTTTTATGGAGAATGTATTTAATGTTTATAACGGTCTTCAAAATAACGTACTATAAAAATGACTTTAGTGATCCTTTAGATGTTGTTTTTACTTATAATGATTTTTTTTTTCTCTGTATAATTCTCTTGGTACAATTGTATTTTCCAAACACAATTAAAGATCATATTCTTTAAATTACAGTATATTCACATTCTAAGATCCAGAAAGTTTTGTTTTTGTTCACATGTGGTGTCCATGTTTTTCCTAGTAATAAGTAATGATTCAAGCGTCTTTATGATTCATTAGAAATGTTGACCACATTCATAATATGAGGAATATACAGGAAGAAGAAAGAGATATCCTACACAGACAAGCTAACGATGGGCTACTAAGTTGACCCTTGATTATATGGCATTTGCAGCTTGTGTGCATGTCCAGATTTTGAAGTATAAGTGTATTGTACATCTATTTACAAATAATTACATTGGTTTGTTTTTTTGATAAATGTTCTCATTCATGTTAAAGGCTGTGTGGCTAAATAGTTCCCAGAAAAAGTAAGATTGTTTTTACTTTTAATCAGACTAACATATTATACTTGAGGACATTCTTGTTCATAATGCTTATAATTGAATGCTTGCATAATAAAATTGAACAATTATTAAAGGGACTCTTTCTGTTTGTAGACCGGCACCGACAGTTCTTCAAATTCATCACAGAAGAGAGATCCACCAGTAAGAACAATCGCGTCTCCCGTGTCAAGCGGACGTTGCCGATATAGCACTCTGAGCCATATTGATGTTTATGGCTTGGACCACTACCCTCCAGAACAAGTAGGTTTTCAATTATAAATTCGCTCTCTCGCTGTCTCTCATGTTCTTAAAGTAAGCTTGCATCTAAATACTCCATGAAGTCTCTGCACATGCTTACATTTCTTAAGATCAGATTGAAAAGACTTCATGGAGACCCTCAGCGTCACTAGCAATTGTTGGCGATGATTATACTGATAACTACAGATTGGATCAAAAAGGCTGATTGACACGTAAAAATACAAACTTCAGTATATACTGAAAGAAATTGTAACACTCGGCCAATAAAACTATCTTCACCAATATTTCTACTTATAAAGGCATATCTAAGTTTCCCTGTTTTACCTTTCCCTAATCTAACACATGCTGCCTATATCAGAAACAAAGATTACATGGAGTCATTCTATACACATACAGATTTATTTATTTTTTTAAATAAAACTTGTTTTCCACACCCCCAGAGCTGCTTACATAGGCCCAGTAAACCTACCAATAGAAACATTGCATTTGGTTATGGATTGTAAACCTTTACTAACAGTAGCTCAATGCAGAGATCTTGCACAGCAGTGTCTGGCTTCTCTAGCTTCCTGCTGCAGAGGACTACACATCCCGTGATTCCTTTCTGCACAAGCTGCAGATTGCTGCAATGTATTAAAATGTATAGCTGCCTGTGATTGGCCAAAACGAATTATGAATTTTATGCTAATTTTAGTTTGGATATGCAGGGGTGACTGCTGGTTGCAAACTCAAGATATTGAGCAAGTATCAGGGTGAGTTTGTTAATATTTGTTTTGGTATTTTTCATGCAAAAATGGTTTACATACACTACTGATTCTCCTCTATCAGATGTATTCATAATCCATGAAACTTAGATATGCCTTTTAAGTGTTTTTACAATATTGGGACTCTATTTTGCATCATTTTAAATTATTGATATTATTTGCATGCATAGGTTGCATTGACACCTCTGCAGTTGTCTCTATGTAGTACCAGAACACTGTAATCAGGATCTTTACTTTCAAATACAAATAAGTAATGAAACAATATTTCTGTATCTTGCAGTCATTACCAAGGCCACCTCGACATGTCAGCTTTCCAGATGACGACGATGAAATTGTTCGCATTAACCCAAGGGAACGAAACTGGTTAACAGGTTACGAGGATTATCGGCAGGCGCCCATTCAACGCAAATATTTAGAGCCAGATTCCTATGTCCGGTTTGCCAAAAGTGAATCGTCAAAACATGATTACAATTACCCTTATGTAGACCACTCTGATTTTGGTATGTGCAAGGACGTAAAGAGCAAAGTCATAAACACTCAGCCCTCCAGGCCCAAGCCTAAAAGAAAAGATGGAGAAAGGTCAAGATGTCTGTATTGCAGGGACATGTTTAACCATGATGAGAATGGTCGTGGTCAATGTCAGGATGCTCCGGATTCAGTCCGAACCTGCATCCGCCGGGTCAGCTGCATGGGATTTGCAGACTGCGTACTTTACCACTGCATGTCTGACCCAGAAGGAGATTATACAGACGCTTGTTCTTGTGACACAAGTGATGAAAAGTTTTGCAGGCGGTGGATGCTGCTCATCCCTTTGTCGATCATCGCACCGGGCATGTGCTGTTATCTCCCTTTGCGAGCTTGCTATAAATGCGGTGTTATGTGTGGATGCTGTGGAGGGAAGCATAAAGCAGCTGGGTGACCATGCTCAAACCAGGACTTACTATTTTATGTCTCTTTCGTGATTCATTGGGAAGCGCCTTGAGTCACATGGTTCCAACATTTGGGTGCAACTTGCCCAACATTAACAACCGGATGTACTAAGGCCACAGAGGATTCAACAGTGGATTCTAACAAACTAATTTTCTATTCAGAAGGGTGTAATACTAAACAATTATAGAAGAGAAGGATATTGATAATTTTTATCCATTGTCATTGAGAATCCAGGTTTATAACCTGAACATGGCAACTGACTCCATTAAGCCTAAGCTTGGTTGAAGTGCCCCCTGTAAATAACTTTGGCACTTCAAAATGTGGTATGCTAATACACCTCTGCTATGCTTGAAAAGAATTGCAAAGCCTCTGTCAGCAAAAGGTTAAATAGGGGGAAATCTCCCTCCCTATATAAGTATTTTATCCTGCAACCAGGTATTCTGTGCTTATCTCCTATAATGTGAGGTAACTAAAGTGTACCATAGTGCAGTATTGCTCTTTTTCTATTATGCCAAATTATTTAAGCATATGTAGTATTTGATGTCCGTCACCATTTCTTCTTTTTTTTTTTTTTTTTTCTTTTTTAATTTAAAAAAAAAAATAGCTACCATTCTGGAGACTTGTTGCGTGCTATTCCGGCACAGGAGGTAATTTCTTTTGTTAACTTATGTTTGATAAATTGTATGATCCAATAATCTGCTCACCCCTGGGCTACATAAAGTGGCAGAATTTGCACATAATTTGTAATTATAGGGATTTGCTTAGCTTTTTTTTTATTTGGATTCCGCATATGACCAGACACTCCTTTTTTGGCTTTGAGATTGTAGAGATTACATTTTCCTGACTCCATAAAATCATACCTCCGATCCCAGTATCTAAATATTTACTACAGATGGGGTCGTTTTTTTTTTTTTTATTATTATTTGAGGTTTGGGTAGTTGTTAAGGTTTAAGCATTTTATTTTTGTTTTTTATTAATACTGGAAAAGGGAAATCAAAACACAAATCACTTTTTCTAACATATATAAGTTTTATAGCAAAGTTTAATTTAGGAATATCCCCACAACAGTACAGTTTTCTTTTTTTTTTTTTTTTTTTTTTTTTTTTCATGTTTGCCTTTCTAGCAAAACACTACAGCTTTTATAGCATTGAGTTAACTGTTTTATGCAGGGGAAAATGAAACCGCAGCTGCATTAACAAAGGCTGCAGCCTGTATATTCTCTAATGTGTCTGCGAGGGAAGTCTGAGGAAAGTGATGTCTTAACGCAGTGAATCTTAGCACCTTTCCTCAGGCCCAATATTAGGAGTAATCTATAAATGATCAAACTGATGATTATTCTTATGTGTGCTTAGCTGGTCAAAGAAATGGATAAGTATAAGAAAATCTACTAAAGCACTGCAGAATGCAAGAATTGTTTGTTAGACTGCGCCCTATGTTTTTGGTTAGTGTCCGAGATGGGTTTGGGGTCACCTCGAATCTTCAAGAGCATTAAATGGAAAGCTTGTGATGGAACATGATTGTGATTGTGTGTAGCACGGGAAAAATGTTTCAATACACTAGACTCTAGTGCTGTATAAAAGGCACCCTCACCCTTCGCATTTCTAGCCAAACATGCTGCTACAAGCTCAAGGTAATGGAGTGGGCGAATCCAGAGTGCGACAAATTACGAGCACATTGTCAAATGTCTTCTGGTATTTTAGCAATGTTGCTTAATAGGAAGGTCTTTCATTAACCCTTCTAAAAAGTGCAGTACCACTTCACGGCACATTTAGGGAATGTATACAATGAACGATTCTGGCCATGTCTGCTTTAACCGAGCAATGCTCCTAATATTTTTCTGAAATCTAAAAAAAGGTGTATTTACAAGATTTAATGTTTGGCTGTTTTTAAAATCAGTTTAAATGATTTTAGATAGCCTACATGTCAGCAATTGCCTGATGAAAAGCAAAGTGGGCTGAATATGGAAAATAATTTGTAACACTATGCGGGTTTGCAAAACCAATCCCCACATGTCAATATGTATATTTAGTGGCTGAATAACCCTATTATCATGGCTAAGCGGCAAAACACTAAGACAAATTGGGAGAATGCAAGCAGGGGTGGACATACATTTACTAGATATACAATTTTTTCCTTCTTAAAAACAAGGGACAATACATTTATGTATGCACATAATAATAACCTTAAAAAAGTAATAAGGCACATTTTTTTTACATTATACAAATAGAAGAAAAGAGCATTTTTGCTTTAATTTCTTTAGGTACGCTGTGCATTATGTTAAATTATTATAGTTATTATGAACATAAGGACATATAGATAAATATAACATATGTTGTAATGTGTTTCTAAGCTTTATAAGTCAACTTGATTGTTTGGTTAGTATTTAATAACCTACAGATATCTATATATCTAAAAGGCTGGAACTTGCAGCAACTCACTTTCAGTCAATCATTAATATAGCAAGAGATTAAAATAAGTAGTCTCTTTACTGTACCTCTGCTCACGCCTATGTATATCTTCACTATCTGAATGTGAGTTGCTGCTGGGTTTTACAGCAATATGCAAAATAATTCAGTTCATTTATAAAGCACCAAATACATTTCACGAAAGCGAAAGTTAAGGTAGGTTTTTATTCAGTTTTATTCATTTATCAAATTTGTAAATAAAAGAAAATGGCAGTAATCAACATACAAAGAGCACTCTGGTTTTTATTTGAAATTTATAATAAGATAATAATAATATTAATAAAAATAACCTATTATCAATATATTTGACATTTTGGTTGTCACTTACATTACACATAACTGGAGCAGTTATCTAACCGGCCAGTAAATGTTGGATTCCAGTCCATCTATCTGGCGTGCCCACTAGCCTCACAATACAACACATACAACAGCTGTGTCCTAATTAAAGCAGGAGTATTAACTACTAGGCAGCTTGAAGATAATTGGCTGTTTCGGTTGCACTACTTTTGGCCATCTAAATTATAGTATTTAGGGATATGACTTGGCGAAGCACTTAACCCCTTGGTTGCTGCAGTTGCACCCCTGGTCTATCGGCCATAGTGCTAAATAAGCAGAATAAAGTCAAACCCTCATATTAATCATTGCAGTGCCCCAAAAAGAGTAACAGCATGTAACCCTAGTTATTCAAACCTGAGCAGCGAAGTCATGTTGCGTCCATCTATAACTTTACTAATGCACAAAAAATAACTGTTCATAATTTAGTGCTGCTATATTAGCATATGCTATAGTAAATTGGGAATATACGTTTCACACCTTACACATGGTATATCCTAATACTAGAACTAGACAAAATATAAAAAAACTAACGAGCCGGATAGGTGGATTCATACATATACATATGCCTTTAAAATATTTAGAACTAATATTTCCACCCCTGCTTAATGCGATAAATCGATTGCGCTTACTTGAAATAGAGGTGCTAACTTAAATTAAAAACATGGAATAATATCTGATATTGCCAAAAAAGAGCTTGGTAACAGGCAGATGCATGTTTGTATCCCATGATCATAGGATATTCACAGCCCTTAATTGATTCATTTAAGGAAATGTTAATACAAAAAGTTACAATAATTATACAAAATTTAGTACATAATAATGTAAAAGAGCATGTTTTAAACCTAAAAAGTGTGTTTTCTCAAAAAATTTATCATTTAAGTTTATAAAATTGGGTTTATAAAATTGTGGGGGGGGGGGGGTCACTCCTTGTCCTCTTATGGTACAGTGTGATCCTTGGGAATCTATTTTATATTTACAGAGTTGTGTTTGCTTACCCAGTTTTGTATAAAAAAAAGATAATAAATAACAAATAAGGCATACAGGGATACTAGCTAACAACTCTTGTTTCAATTCACTAGTTCACTGGTCTGGCTATGTATTTCTGTGTTGCTTTAGTATTAATTAACTTGTGGTCAGTTTTTTTTTTATATGATTTTATGAGTAACTAAACTTGATAAAGGGTAAATTATGTTTTTGCGTTCCAAAAACGGCCTTTTTCAATCTGTCTCAACTAGATGAGTATTTGCAAGCTGAACTTTTGCAGTTGTAGCTACCACATTCCTATTTAACAGATATTCGCTGAGTTAAACGTCCGGCCCACCTCCCCATTTCGGGAAGTCGATCAAAGGAAATTAAAATGGTAGATTCCACAGCTGTATGATTACCTATAAGAGTAATACATGAGGTTGTATCATTTTGCATCAATTTTACTCTACATACTAAAAGCATATTGCCTTTTTTTTTTAATATATCCTTTTTAAGAACTAAAAAAAACTTAAAATGCCTGACCACATTAATATATATATATTTTTTTTATTTTAAAATACTCATTTAATGGATAAAACATGCTCTTTTGTATACGCATACTACATACCTTGATTGGTATACTCAAATTTATAATAAAACAGGTTGTGTGAACTGTATGTGGGACTGCACTTTTGGGAACATGAACACCTTGCTGTTTGGTTGTCCAGTTTGTGACTGCAGCTTTGGTGCATACTAACGTGATGTTAGCCTTTTAGTGATTAATGCTTTAAGTTCATCGCTTTCGTCGATATCCTTGACGTCTCTACCAGGCGTTGTAAGTGGTTCAACAAGAAGAAGAAGAAAAAAAAAAAAATCAAAAAATGGAAAAAAAAAATATTTTTTACAAAATTATATTGTGAAAATAGCCAAATAATTTTTGTATTTTAAAAATAAAATATAAATATAAGTATATATATCTTGAAACAGTTATAGCTTACTAGCATAGTACAATCTGAATATAAAGAGGCAGCTGGGGACTGGCTTCCTGAAGTTGGCACTTCTGTTCCTGCCATAATTACTCCTTGCAGTAAATTGCCAGCGGGTGCGTGCCTTTCCCCCCACCCTCCAATTGCACATTGACATTAGTCTTAAAAAGATTTTTTTTTTTTTTATTATGCCAAGTAGATTTGAGTTCTGCTCTCCCATTACAAAAAAATAATAAGTCACCGCTTTGCGATCAGTCCTTATTATCAATTGAAATACTGGAGTTGTTTATTCTGCATCATTAGTACCCTCTTAATAACCATGGGGTTTGTTTATTGTGCTGGGGTGCAAATGTGCTCTTGGTGGTCAAACATTTAACCCTTTCTCTGCAAGCAGGGTTGGCTACAATGTGTTGCTGACCTCTCTGGGAACAATAAGATTTAATCTAAAAAAAAAAAAAAAAAGTATGCATTTTTGGTATGCTTCTTACAGATAAGGGACTTGCGCTAGGCTATAGGTTGGGTATTGTGCATATCCCATTAACAATTTCACTGGTAAAGGATTGCAAGCCTCTCTGCCAGTGAAATGGTTAATAGCGATGTGTCCAATGGCCTCTAGCAGAAAAAGGGTTGAGACCGTTTGATTTGACTGATTGTGTTAGTCATGTGATGCATTAAATCCTTTAAAATTACATTATTATACAGTAAAGAGATGGGCTTTATTAATAAAAATATTCAGAAGCATTTTTGTGTACTTAAAAATAAAGGTACATCACTTATCATTTATGGGTCCACATGATATTTTGTACTCGGAGATGGTTTATTACATATTTATCGTCTTTAGTTCCTGGGAAGGATAAAGAGAGCCTGTGACACTTCTGTTCCTTTTTAAGGAGGAGAACCTTCCCACTTAATATTTTTTAACCATGCTAAAATACTTCTTAAAAATATCCCTATCGATGCAGCCCACTTCTTTTCTCTATAATAGCGTCAAGAAGAATATTATGTATATTTGTTTTTATCTTGAAAACTATTTTAATGATTCCTTCAATGTCCGAATAAAACAAATTTATAAAAGTGTTGTATATGTTGTGCATGAGATCTGGTAACTATTGAATCTGGCTACTGGTATATTTCATACAAAAACAAACAAATAGCTTGGACAACGTCTATTTGTGGGTGGTTTATTGTTTGCTCTATCTACCGTTGTGTTCACTCCCTGACTATATCCTGCAGTAAGCAACGTATATCCTTTTGATTCGAAGTTTGCTTGCTTGCAGATTAATCTCAGTGTTGACTGTAGAGCACCAAGACATTGGTAAAAGGCACCACCACTGAGACTAAATTGTGCTGTAAAAGTGGGGGATAATGTGAACTATATGTGCAGGTATTTGAAATAACCAGAGATTACAGATCACCATTGTTAACATGCAATCTATCCACAGAATTATGCTAGTACAAGGTTTTGATAAAATGCAGCTGCATTGGGGAAGACATTGCCACAATCCTTTACATAACAGATACGGTGTAATCAGTCAATGCATAACATATCTTAAACGGTTAAAGGACCACTTTAGCGTGTAACAACATCACATGCATGTGAAGTATGTAACAACATAACAGTAGGTATACAAGAAAGAAACATAAAAGCATTTCAGAGAATATCATCTATTTAGATGACTGATTGTGTCACTAGTGCATCCATTTTAGACGGTTTCTAAATTGAGGGAGCCTATGCGGCCTTATTGACTATTATGTCAAGGGGCTATTTGAAGAGGACCTTTTGCAGAAGTGAATATACAATCTTATCTGCATCCATTGTTCCTCCCACTCCTGCCAGGTTTCTAATCCTTTTACAAACAAAGACAAAATGTCTGTCATTATTAAAGCCCTTTTATTTTTTAAACTATTGAATTCAGTTTTGCTTTAATTTATTTATTTTAAAACGTAAACACATTTTGTGTATTATTAAGCTAATCTCTGATTACATAGCCCCTCCTATGTACAGGTAGCAGGGAGGAATATTTTCTCAGACTTTTATAGTAACCCATCTAGCTTATTTATACTTGTTTCAATACAGCAATTACAGGTTAGTAAGTTCTTCATTCAAATCTCTTTCATTCAGTTTTATTGTTGCTAGTACTTCCATTTTATCCTAATAGCATTGCCCACATGCTTCCCTTCCTGCAGCTTTGCTAGTAGTGATCATTCCTGTTTACCATACATGTGCTGAGAAATAAACCACTTTCCGGGTTTGCTTATCAGATAAAACTCTCTGACAATCTCTGCCCGGTTTGAGGACACACACGCTAATATACACATAACATGCATGCCACCGGCACTTTGGCCACTTCTCATAACTAGGCATTGTTGGCTGGCTGTTACAAAATGGAGCCGCAGTACATATACATTTGTTTCTATTTAACTGCACATATGTATCTCATTATCCTCCCCTTTAAGGTGCGTTCTTAATCCATTTGCTGGTGTCATTTTGAAATGATGTACCTACAACCAAACTGTATAGTAGCTGTCCCTTACTACCATTAATGATTAAAAAGAAAACCGTAAAGGCAAAATACAAAGCACAACACTAAAGTGATACCTTGCACATATAAGTATACTTACTGACCTCCCTATTTATTTAATATACTGAGCAGCGAACCCTGCCGGTATTTGCAGATATCCTCTCCAGTCCTCCTGCCCATTCCATATTTCCAAGTCTTTCATTACCCACCCTCCCAACAAGACTTTCCTGAAGTGCAAAGCACATGGGTTTGGGCTAAAGTATGTGCTTTGTCTGCTACCCCAGTAGTAATGGGCATAATTCTGTGTAAATACATCTCAACTGATCCACACTCTGCAGCTGAGAAATGTGCCGTATGACGGACATTTACAACCCAGAGAGATTATTCAGATTTTATTTTTGTACCTGTGGTAATGGAATGTTAACCAGTTTTGTTCTTGGTTTGTGTCATGGACATTATTTTTTTTTTCAGCTATTGCTTACATTAACAAATTAAAAGTGCCTAAACCGTATATCTATTATGTACCTGTATACTAAAAAGTAAAATCTGTTGTAGTAATTTTTTTATAAGCCTTTTTACCTCTGTGTAAAAAAAAAACAAATATACATACATGTGTAATGATGTACATTTTAGTTAACTTTTTTTTATTGTTTCTAATATGTTGATGATGTATGATCAACGTAGTTATTGCTTTACAAAACGTACCATGTAAATACAAATACATAATATGAAAACTGTCTTAAGCAACTTTTTATTGACAAATCTCAAAGCTTGGTGAATAATTAGGATTTATGTAAAGTTCTTCTAGGTGCTGCTTCAATTGGCAACGTGTACTAAAGTTGCAATAAAGTGTAAGCACTCAAACATGTAACACCATCTTTCCAATTTTTATTTGGTGTATATATAACGTTGGATTTAACATTGGGTGTGCATTGTGATGGTCAACTGCCACAGAGGCTTGGTGGTGGCTGGTAGGCCTCAAATTATTTTCCATGAAAACATTTGCATACATAATGAATATTTGAAACGAGTGATTATGAATCAGTTGTGTGTTCTGTGTAGTCTTATCTTTGCTAGCTACCCTGAGAGTAAATAATATTTCAAGAAAATGTTAGTCTTATGAACAAATCTGAATGGCATAGAGCAGTGCAATACACTGTGGACAATAAGGTAAGATGGCTGTCACTGTAAAGCCCTTGTCCACAGTAGCCGGTCTCTTAAATATATGTTTTCTGGTTTAAAATGCTTGGTAAGAAACCAGCAGTGATTATCAGAAAAATATGTGTTATTTAGATAAGTTCAGTGTACTTACACATTTATAGGTAGGAAAGTAAATTCCAGCTTTGCACACAAAGAGGAAACTGACATTACCAAGTATGCAGAGGAAATATATCTACATATGGAGTTTGACCTTTCAAAGGAAGTACTTGGTACTGGATTGCATCACATGGTTGGGTGGGGTCTGAGATTACAACTGAATCGGATCACAAGGATATATAGAGAAAAATACTACATATCCCAGGCTTCTTTGCAACACAGCAAACCCAGAGTATGATACAAATGTATCTGCCTTCTCCTGATTTTCCAAAACGAATTATGCTAATATTTGCACAAATTGTCAGGGGAGTCAACTGACAAAGGCATCAGCTTGCAAATTGAAACAATTTAGCAAGCACCAGGGTGAGTTTGTAAATGTCTATTTTGGTATTTTTTCATACAACAAATGTTTGCATACACTACTGATTCTCCTCTATCGGATGCATTCATAATCCAGGAAACTTAAATATGCCTTTAAAAGGATGCTGTAGTCAGCTTTTTTTATTATGTTATTTTAACAGCTACTGAAAAGGGGTAGATACCTTTTTTTTTAATAAGGTATATAAAAACAACCTTTTTAAATGTCTTGCCTTTTTCTGCCGTTGTATGCAATTCTGGTCATCTCCATCTATGTCAGGTAGATGGGACCCTTGGAGGCTGAGATTAGCTCAGTGAATCGCTTACACAATGTCTTTCTTCCCTTCAGCATAAAGGAGCCTTATATATTGAGACATATATAGGGGAAGTCAATGGACATTGCCAAGACAACATATAATTTCAAGTTGGTGGTTGTGATTCCAAAAACATTTTGCCACTATTAGTTCTAGCTTTTTTAAATAGAACACTCAAAATATGGTACTAAAGTGTCTCTCATTATGGTGGAAAAAGAATATATTTTTTGAAAACTTGAGCATTATTAGGCAGGAAAATTATATAAACATATCAAATATTTTTCATGCATCTTCTGGTCCCTGTTATTTTGGTGATGAAGGTTCATTGTATGAGAGCTGTGTTTATATTTCAATTAAGCTTGCAAGCTTCAGGGGTTGGTGTCAAATACTAGAATGAGACTGCACATCCAATGATTTGACAACCTCACCCAACTCCTGCTGTTCAGTGGAAAAGGGGCAAACTCTGAACTTTGCAAAGACAAGAAGGCACCATAACACTACTGGCCATTAGTCTGAAGCATAACTGGCTTGGGATGAGCATGCCAGGTACATTTGGTTGAGTTAAAATCACCCTGAATGTATCCAGCCTGCTTTTCAAGAAATATACATGTGCTCTTATTATTCATACTAACAAAAAGTTCAATGAGATCTCCTTTTGGTGTGACTAGCTATACATTTTTATATTGCAGCAGCTTCCAGGAACCATCACCGCGTGTTCTTATGGACCAATATGTAACTGTTGTATTGACATTAAATTTGGAACATGGGGATTCACAGCTTGCATCTACTCATTGCACAGTGGCATGCTCTGAGGCATTGGAAAGGCAGACATGCCAGCTTCCTAGAGGTGACGGTACAATGTCACTTATAATGTAGGGTTCAATGTAAGAGCACATTTGATTTAGTAGATTCTATCTCACAAGGCAGTATTTATTTTGTACTTACTACAAGTGTTCCAAATGTTGAGATTGTATATGGCAACTTCTGTCTTGGAAGTCACATGGAAGAAGGTAAGTTTGTATAGTTCTTATTGATTTAAACTGGAACCATATTGTGAGGGAGAATGTGCCAGATAGACCTGTGGTCACTAGCTCACAGACCTTCCTTTCACTCCACTATTTGCAAGGCTTTGCAGCCATATCTAAGGATTAAATAATAGATGTTTCAGTGCTGTAGGTACATGTGTTGTCTCACTAAATTAAATAACATACACGTACTGTTAATGTATATGTTGTTTAGTTCGGTCAGATCAGACTCTGTGACCTTATGGACCACAGCATGCCACGAAGCTCATGGTCATTGTTTCAATTCCCTCCTCTATCCATCTCTAGCATCCCCTTCTATGTGTGCCTTCAACCTATCCCAGCATCAGAGTCTTCTCTAGGCATTCCTGTGTTCTCATGATATGATCAAAATATTTAAGCTTCAGCCTCATGATCAAACCTTCTAGTGAACAGTTTGTCTTTATTTCCTGAAGTACTGATTTATTGGATCTTCTATGGGACTCAAAGTGGTTTCTTCAACATCCCAAGTCTAAGGCATCAATTCTACAGCGCTCAGACATCTTTATGGTCCAGCTCTCACATCCGAATGTTGCTGCCGGGAAAATAATAGTTTTAACTATACAGACCTTTGTTTATAGTGTAATATCTCACTGTTTACTGGCTTGTCCTGTTATGGTATATATACAGCTTAAAAGGAAAATAAATTAGTAGTACTTTTTATAGTGGTGATATTTTTGCTTCCCTTTCACCAATTTTAGCATAGCCGCCTGAACTTTCTACAACTAGTAGTAGTTTTTCTCCGCTGACTTCTCAAGCCATACAGATAAGTTGCATGTGCATACACCTAAAATGACATTCATTTTCTTTAAAAAAACAAAACCATGTTATCAACTTGGAAATAGGTGAGATATGAAAATTTCCGTTCCGCTATTGGTTAAAAAAGGGATTGACAACATATTGCAGTCATTTTTTTTTTTTTTTTTTATTTTAAAATGGAAATAATAATAGATAGTGGATTTAACTTTAAATGGCCACAACAGTCATATAGTTGAAAATAGGCAAAATGTTTTTTGAATTTTTAAATCGTACACCCTCTAATTATTACATTTTATATGTAAATTACAATTTTGGTTTCTGCTGATCAACTTCCTAATGTGGGAGGAGACTTAGGAACTTCATCTCCACATTGGGAATGTGGGTGCTAAAATTGCCAGTGCCTTCAACAGGGCTAATTGATAGCTCATTAGTTTAAAATGACAGCGCAGCCTGGTACCGAAGCTGCAAGAAGAATGTGGAAACTTACACTAAAGAATAAGTGCATATAAAGTTAAACATTTCTAATATGCATTTAAAAAAATCACGTTTTAAACATTATAAAAAGTGTGTTTTGTATGATAAATAATTCATATAGGAATACTAGCAACTTGCCCGTCAAAAATGCTGAGTAAAATTGTAAGCCTGGCAATGCTGTTTGCCACACAATGCAAGGATATGAGCTCACTGTGGCCCTTAAACGCTCATCGCAAGCCCCACACTTATCATGTTGCTCGCAATGAGCGCCTTCGTTGCTGATTCCGAGCCTCTTCCCCCGTGTACGACCTTGGGTTAAGAGTTAGTGCCATGTTACTGCTTTGGATTCAGTCTTATTGGCTTGAGTTAAATGTTACTGCCTTGTATTAAGTGTCACTGGTTTGCTTTAAGTCTTAGTGCTTAGGGCTTGTTTTACGTCCTTTGGCCTCATTTTCATGTTGTTTACGTTTTTTGGCAGCCATTTTTTTTCTCGCTTCAATGATTTTCAATCGTGAAAAAAGGCAAAATATTCCTCAAATTAACTTGCAATCTCGCTCACAGGCTCCCTGGCTCTCCCCCTATGCTGTGCGTTAGTGTGTAAGTTAATTTGAGGCATATTTGTGTGTTTTTGCAGGTATTTTTATTTTGGTGTTTCGCCGTTAGTCTTATTTTTTGATCCCCGCAGTCCATCTACTTGCATCAGGTCCTAAGTCATACTGGCCATAATTTTGCGGCCGTCGCGAAGTCATTGCAGCGTTTTCCCGCAAGTTTCAACTGTTCATGCGCAAAGTGCTATTGGCCTCCCAATAAGCGCCTTTGGCGCTCATTGCAGCCTATGTCCTGCGTGCCTTAACTGCTCACCTTGCAGTGCAATGAGCGACTTCGTCCCCCGTGCCTCAATGAGCAATTGCAGCCTAAGTCCTGTGTGCTGCAACAGTCAATGGCTCGCCTCGCTTTGCAAGGTTCCCAAAGCGTGACCAACGGCCCGTATATATGCACAACTATTATATGTGATATATAGTTTGATTTATTTTTTTCTAAATATAATTTTGTTAAGTGCTCAAAAGCTCTGTTTTTACTCACTGAAACCTTCCAAACAAGCCCTACAAAGGTCGCCCCCCTGTAGCTCATGCATACAATGTTTTTATAGTACTAGGTTTACTAACCAGTGAGTGTCTGTCTCATTAGCATTTTAGTAATCTGCTACTGAGACAGTCTGTGCTTGTAAGTGACTGTTTGGAAGGTTTTAGTGAGTAAAAAACATCTTTTGAGCCCTTTATAATAAAATTTTTACCCTTCTGGATCACTACCTTGTTGTGGTGAAGGGGCTTGTGTACCTCAGGGAAGCTGTGAGCTATACTATGTAGGGTCACCAAGCTGGGCAGGTCATAGCAGAGAGGTCAGACAAATTCTGGTCTATTGGAGAAAGAACTGGCAATCCTTATGGATAAGCACAACAAGACACAAGATGTGCTTGGTGTGGTAGGGTCTCCGAGTCGGACACAACTGAACAACTAAACCACAACAATAAAATGTTTAAATATGTTAATAAACACTTAGTCCCTTAAAATATAGACTGTTTTGTCCTCCTCTGTCCTGATATGTTACAGGAATGAGTGTGGTAGCCATATTTATGGATGTCTGGCCTGTTTCTTATTGTGCCTTTGTTCCCATTGTTTTACTGTTAATCAGTTAAGAAAACAATTATTACTCTATACTTACTGGTTAGAAAAGGAGAAATAATTCATTTATTTTCCATGTCCAAAAAAAACAAGCAAAACTTTAATAATGGATAAAACCTGCTGTTTTGGATTACAGTGTATTTAATAAGCCATCCTACTGTAACAGCTAATGGGATTGAGCCCCAAGTGCGTGGAGCAGTCTATCGCACTGGATTCACAAAATCAGAGTATGTTTTTAACCAGTCCCTACTAGGAAGAGCTAGTTCTTAAATGCATATCTAGGTTTCCTGGATTATGAGTGCATCTGATAGAGTAGTGTATGAAAACTAAAAATTAACAAACTCACCCTGATGTTTGCTAAATCTCTTGAGTTTGCAAGCAGCAGCTTTTGTGAGTTGACACCCCTGAAAATCCCTGCTAAAATTGGCATATAATTAATTTTGGCCAGTCACAGGCAGCTATATATTTTAATACAATATAGCAATCAATGATAGCAGTTTGTGTCGGAAGGAATCATCTGATGTGTTGTCCCCCTGTAGAAGGAAGTAGGCAGTCAGACACTGATCTGTAGAGCTCTGCATTGAGCTAGTCCTTGCTTGAAGGGTAGTAAAGTGTTAAAATCCATATTTGAATACAGTGTTTATATTGGTAGGTATCAGGTGCCTATGTAGGCAGCTCTGGGGTGTGGAAAACAAGTTTTATTTTTAATATTTATAGTTTAATACTGTATGTGTATAGAATTACTCCATGTAATGTGTGTCTGATATAAGCAGCATGGGTTAGATTAGAGAAAGGTAAGAACAGGGAAATTTAGATATACCTTTAATCCATGGCGTGTCAGAAGAAGAATGTAGTGTGCGCCTTTACCAAACCTGGGAAGGATACATTGAATAACCTTCTAACCATACTTTAAATAACATGTTTACATCCCAGTAAACATGATATTCCTGTTGATGTCTCTTAATTGCACATTCCTACAACTATCATACTGATCCAAACATAACTAGTGAAATCCCAATGTGACTGCCAACAAAATTAGAATTTCTATTTTGTTTTTCGGGCAAGTGGCAGCTCCAGCTGTCCAATGAATCTTTTATCTTGTCCATAAATAAGCAGGGACTGTTACAGACCTTATTTTTATATATTTATATATATATATATATATATATATATATATATATATATATATATATATATATATATATATATATATATATATATATATATAAATTCATTGAATCGATTCAAGAATTTCCAGTACAAAGAGAATGCTTCAAATATTACACAAAGTTTTTGCAAGAAAAATTGAACTTCTAATCCATCTGCAGACTAGATTTGCAATAATAATAATTAATCCTTTTGATAATTCTAATGTCAGAGCAATAGTTCAAAGCAGTTTGCTGCAGCTATCACCCCCCAAATCAGAATTTGTCAGAGTAAAGTCCTAAAAGTGTTGCAAAACTTCATTTCCAGAGTATTATACAATCTGTTTACCTTAACACTTGTTTTTTTTTTTGTTTTTTTTTATGAAGGAACATTAGTGAAAATAACTTCTTCCATTGTTGCTTCAGACACAGATTATTTGATAATGTCAGTGTGTTTTATTTTTTTTTAAACAAATGTCTCCAAGCACAAAAATGGGGCTTGGCCTCTGCTAGCCAATCCAATCTAGAGACTATAGTAAGCTCTCTGTATTTTCCCATTCGTTTCATGTTTAAACAGGTTTTAGTCTATATTTTTTCACGGAAAAAACAACTTTGTTATATTTAAAATGTGCTATTTTAAATGCTTGAAAAGCACAGTTATATCACAATAGGTTCTTTTGTTTCCTGTACGAAAACTGTTTTTTTTTACAATAACCATATACATTATATGTACTGTAGCTATCCTAATCCAATTGTGAAATGGTTTGAAAAGCATTTTTTCTCTATACAGTAGATTCTGTTAACCAGAACTCAAGCAACACAAAAAAAAAAAAAAATGGAATACTGTACTTAAAAAAATGTAAATTTAAAGGGCTCAACAAATGCCAGGAGCCAGGTTTTCATGCCACAAAATGCTCACAGGCACCTAAATGTCATCTACTGTATGTCTCTGCAATTCAGTTTTACCTGGAAGCAGACAGACATGAGTGACTGAGCCAGTGCAGTGTTGGCGTTACATTCCCCGGGATCAGCACGGCACCCTCCAACCGAACGTACCTGTACATGTGTAAGTGAGGAATGAAAGCTGCTGCTGCTAGAAGAGCCCTCACTGACGAATATACCTAGCAGAGCATCCTATGTGCAGCTAATCTAGGCCTTTTTTAATAGTGACTCTCAAGCAACCAGAAACTATATTTATTTAGCATCCCCCAATCCCCAATTCATTGTCAGGCAGACACAAATCCCTAGGGCTCTTACATATGCAAAGCAGATTATTCAGCACTGGGGCACCGGTTTTAAAAGCAAATGTGAAACCATTTCTAAATATCCTCTCTAAGAAGCATTAAAACAACATGGCAGCTTTCATGAAGGAGAACAGGAAGACAGATGTTTAAAGAAGGAGACAATCTGCTACTCCTGAAGTATAAATTTTATATGAGAATTATTCAGAATATGATCAAATTAATTTAGTTTAAACATTTTACATAACACAAAAAGTCCCTTTAACTTATTATTAAACATGCCCCATATGAAACCTAGAAACACTTGGCAGGATATATGGTCTGTGCTCAAATTGTAAACTGAGATTTTAACTAGTCCCACTGAGATCCCTGGCACTTTGAATTGCCACACTCCCTCTACATTCATGTTATTCTCCTACCTATAGAAACACAATAGTGGAAAACTGGTCATCAATTATTTTATTTTTTACTTTCTAAACACATGTTGATCAGTTGTCAATTGTAGTTTTTCAAATATAGGACAACAGTGGTCCTTAAAATTACTTGAAACATGCAGTTCTTTTACTGCTCGTTTGCTGACAATGAAAGTCCTCTCTCTGCATCTACACATTCAAGAATTGTATTCAGCAATGGGGAATTCATTTTAATAATGAAAGAACACTGTGACATTTTTAAATACCCTCTCAGAGGCAGCAATACTTTTGCTTCCCAGGCTCTATTAGCAATAACCACCTGCTTAGACCTGGTATGAATGACTGGACGATTCTAGAACCAATCTCTCTTTGGTCTCCTCCAGCACCAAGATCCCTTCTACACTGAGCTTCTGCTATCATAGTCCATACTGTTCTCTGTATTCAATTTTGTGTATTGTGGAAGACACCAAAACTCATAATCAATACCTCCCACTCATGAAAAGTCCATGTTATAAAGATATTCCTTAGGACAATTCCTGCAGGAACATCCAGCCAAATCTATATTCATAGAGGAACTAAGCAATACCATCATCCAAATGAGGACATCCAGCCCTTCTTTCCCAGAACTCTGCTTTATTAAATGTATCCTTTATCTCAACTGAAGCCCCAGAGTTTTTAAATATTTTTATTTGTTCAAGATGGCCGAAAAAGGCTAATGTAATAATTGCAGAGTAAAGGTGACATAAGTTAATTCACTTATTATTATGATTATTATTATAATTAACCCTTTGATTTCCACAGAGCGGCAAATCAATATAGCCCTGGGCGTCAAAACTCTTAAATTCGCCTCTGTCCATTAGATATACAATTACTTAAGTACAGTTTAAATAAACATGGTATGAGGTATGTTTGTTACATGAAGCACACACACCTATCATCTTTGCCTTCTGTGTTTCTACAGTGATATGTCAAATATTGTCATGACCCTTGTATCGCTCATGACATCCTACCACTTCTGGTAGACACACCATACAGTAGAAAACCCCGGTTCTTGAAAAATTTGGAGTGTGAATAATGGTTTGCACAGTTTTAGGATGTAAGGAGGGTTATAGCAACACAATTTAGACTAATTTGCCAGATATAACTTTCTGGTCTATCCCACAACAATCAAATACAGCTAAATACTATTTTGTGTGGGGGTTACTAAATTATATGTCAAAATGAACAAATAATGGCTAAATCAATATTTGACTGCTATGTTGTATTCAACAAATCTATATTAACAAGCGTGTTACATAGCACCGTACAAATTTTTAGCACAAGAGTTCAACTTTTTTATATACCGTACATATGGATTTTGGACCTTGACTTATTTTCCATAAAGTAATATTTTTCTTAAAGGAACACTGCAAAGGTCCCATTTATTGTAGAAATAAAATGTACACATACAAATGCATATTGTTACAATTGACTGTTATTAAAAAAAATGGATTGAATTCTATTGAATGCATAAATTGTTACTGTGTACTCTGTTGATGATTAACAGTGAGAAGTAATAAGCAGGAAGGTCATGCCCAGGTGTATAAATAACAATAATGGCCCAAGCTTTAACATCTATGAGTATCAGTAATTATGCTGATTTAATCAAGAGATCTTGTTTGGCTTATCTGATTGTGAGAGTTAATTAATCAGTGGTAGCTAGCTTGACTCGTCTGTGCTATTAATGGTAAATCCATCCGTCAATGATTGTGATTGATTTCTTTGTCGGACAGCATTTTTTTCATAGGTCCATGTAAAGAAATGCATTATGATGGATAGAAAGTCCATTAAAATATTTACTCTAAATACAGCAAGAAAATATAACAAATGTCAAATACATATACAAATTTGCATAAGATCACTCCCCGCTTCCACTACATAAAAATCTTTCTAACTTTCACTTTCTTACTGACCGTTGTTTTCCTTATATGTTACTCTTCCCCAGGTCTCTGCCTCTCCCACCCCCTTTAGATTATAAGTATGGAGATTCATGTCTTGTAGGGTGCTTTGGAAAAAAAACACTTTCTACAAAGATATTAAAGCTCAAAACAGGGTCCTCCATGTTCTGTGTTAATATTGTATTTTCCTTGTTCTTATCCCTTGTACAGTGCTACGGAATATGTTGGCGCAATACAAATAAAAGATAATAATAATAACTGGTCTGAGGACCCATTCCCGCTTTACATTACAGTGGCCAGAAAGCAGTGTCACCCTCATGAGTCCCTGTAGGACACAACAGCTGTATGTGAGTGGGTTTTCTGGCAGTGGATTTTTAACCTTTTTGTATTTTTCTTGTCATTATCCAGAATCCTTAGCAGTACTGGGAACACTGCTTATGGGCTTATTCTGGGCTACATTGTATTGCTATATTTGTACATGTCTGTCAAAAGTTTACTTCAGAAGAGTCTACTGAAAAGTATGTGGGCTTTATTTTTGGAAACTATAGAATATTTGTGGGGAAATTGGTCTCCGGAGCTGTTTATAAAATGGAGATTTGCTCAACACAACTTCTGTTTCCTTACTTTGTAACAGCACTCCTCAATACTCTAGACACTCATGTTTCATATCTTGTAAGAATTGTCTGGTTATGTTGAATTAGGTGTTATAGCTGTACATAAGGAATACAAATACACAAAATTACTGGTATAACATTCTTTGTACTTATATATGCTACTCTGTATGCACTTTAATAGGCATTATAATTCTAGGTTTAGATAATAATGTAGCAAATTACACAAAACAAAAACTTTCTTTTATTTGTGGGCCAGATGTACTAAAATGGAAGACACATAGAACTAGTGGAGAACTTATCCAGTTCCATGTTATTGTTATGTTTACTAATCTTAGACACCCCGCCCGGGGTGGGGGATGGCCCAAGAGGCTTTTACACTACAAAAAACAAATTAAATGCAAAAAAAAAAGAAAATTTCACAGAACTGCCCCCACAGAGGAGGCCCTGGTGCATTGCACCACTGGTTGTTCCATTCTTGTTCCTGGGACGACTTAGAGAGAAAATGCTGTACTGCATATAAAATTAATCAACATTTAAAATAGTGTCTGTAAAAGGAAATGGAAAAAGTATCTGCTCAACTATGTTCATTGATATACTTTATTGAGAAAAGTGCAAAAATCCAGTTATTCCTATTAATTTGAGGAGAAAGTGTGTTTCAGCTCCAACAAAAACAGACTAAAGCTGTCCAACTGTATTCCTCCAGGACAGGTTTTCAGGAAATACATGTGTGAACACTTGTAAGTAAATCACTTTGATTTGGCTACTGACTGACCTACCTGTGTTCAAACAACATGTATAGAAAATCAGATTTGATATTAGTCTTCAAGCAATGGTGTTGACAAAGCACACTGTGCACCATTTTGGTCTTGGAGATAAGTACGTTGTCTGCTCATATTTAACATTTCCAAAACTTGTCATTTTTGGCAACGTATGCCATTAGATCGGATAAAATCCATGTAACACATTTTTTTTTATCAAGGATTTTAACGGCAATGTTGTCCACAGCCTCACATTAAAAGAGACCCATTAACAAACATTTAAGTTAATACAGCAAATGACAAGAAGTATGAGTAATTAAACTTGATAGGACACAGGTAAGAAAAAGCAGGCTATTTATTTAGCTGGGGGCAAAGATGCAACTAACACAAATGTGAAGCTGAAGGCTTTTAGAAATTGCTATGGACTCATGTACCAGGAGAGCACTCGCTAAGAACAAACATAATAAATATCTTAATAAGACTGATGTGAAGCAACTAATAAGAAGAATATATCAGGTAAACTAAAGCACCATGTGATGGCATAAATACTTGTTATTGTCTCAAAGCATCTATTATGCTGGTAAAGTTTGAATGCATCAGAGAGTATTTGCAATTCTGCAAAAGAAGGGCTTGCAATTATTATTGCAAGCCATCTTCTTCTGAATGTGCAGGAGAAAGGGGTACATACCAAACGGCAAAAGCTCCAGTTATATTACAAATCCCTCGATCTCCTCCCCCACCTACCCCTTCCTCTGACTTTTAGTAGGTAAGAACATGACCAAAATGTCCAAGCCAAGTCAGGCAAGATAGAAACTTTCTGTACACAAAGTCTGTAAAATTAAAATTTTCTCTATAAATGTTTTTATGTTCATGAATTATAGAACTGCTAATGGTGCTAATTTATTACATACATATTGCTTTGATGATAGGAATAGAAATGTAATGATTAATTAACATAACCCAATTAGTGTGAAAAGAAAAAGTTTGCAGATTTATAGCAGACTTCTTCAACACAGGAGCAGACAGGTGCCAGGAATGGAAGACTATGACTGTCTAATGTAGCCAGGTTTAGAAAGCTCTTCCTCTCCCTGTGCTCTTTGTTCCCTTCCTGGCGATTGGTCTTCCCTGCATCCTTCCTGTCTCTGTCACACACGTCCTGTCTCTTGCACCTGTCACACATCCTGTCCGCAGGCCCTGCTGGTGTCGTTTGGACAGTATGTTTTGCTTTTTTTTTCTGTTATTTTTCCATGAAGTTGTTTTCAATACCTTTCATCCTTTATTTCCTTCTTTCATTAGGCCATATGCCCCTACTACTCACTCTTGCATGCTTTTATCTCGCTAAAAAGACCGTAGCAGCTGTCTGTCGTAGGTGTATTTGGCTGAGGTTACCTCTGTCTGTAGGATCTCTGTGGGCTGACTATATTTCATGCGAACATGTTTTCCATGAAATGCAGAGGTGGAGTGTCATATGCTTTAATTGGTATCTTTAACTCCTTCTGTTCTGTTTAATGCATAGCTGGGATAAGGTCACAGTAATTCACCAAGAGCTTTTCCGTGGAATATAACCTAGTACTGAGCAGATAATGGTGCATTTTCATAAAATGGATACATTTTAAAAAATCACTGGTTGATAAAAAAATATATATGTATTAGAAACACTTGAGCTTGGCTAAAAGCATATCATCCAAAGCCTGAATCAATATTGCTGATGATATATACCGATGATAATACTCGGATGGCTAAAAGCAAGGAGGAACTAAAGGGCTTGTTGATGATTAAAAGAAGAGAGTGCAAACGCTGGCCTGCTGCTCAAAGCTAAAAAGACAAAGATGAAAAGCTATGGCAAGTATGGATAAGCTATTAAAAAGTAAAGATATTTCACTATCAACGTTGGTCTGCATAGTTAAAATTACGGTATTCTTAGAAGTAACATATGGATTTGAGAGCTGCCATAGAATTGACACCTTTGAATTGGGGTGTTGGATAAAATTAATTGGCAGCAAGAAGATCCAATCAATCCATACTACAGGAAGGTATGATCATTAGGTTTAAGCTCAAATATTTTGGCCATATCATGAAAAGACAGGATTCCCTAGAGAAGACACAAAAGGCACATGAAAAATGGACGGCAGAGGTGGAGATGGATAGATGAGGTCATTGAAGCAAGGTATGGGAGCTTGATGGATCTCAGAGGGACAGTAGCTGACAGATGTCCCTGGAGTGCTATGGACCATAGGGACACAGAGTCTGACATGGCTGAATGACTAAACAACAAAAGCATAGTTGGGTTGGAAAATGTCGTAGAGCTAGTTTTTAATTAAAAAAATTGAGTCCTCTACTGGATCATGGTTTATGATATTTTGGTAATGGTTGCATGTTTAGCAGGGGCACTAACTTTCTGCAGGACTAATCCTGTAGGTATGGTTGCAAGCTGCCTTCTTCTCAGAAGGGGAAGGATTCAGGTGTTGAGTTCCAATGACATAACATATCAACAACCACTCTCCCCATCCATCTCTTTGTGTTTCTCTAAAAAAATGTTCACATTCTTTGTACCATACTTTACAAGACAAGCATGTGAGTATTTTCCTAAAGTGCACTAGTCCTTTATATAATTCCTTAATGATAACTCTCCCACACTAACCCTAAAACTACCCTACAGTGGAATGTAGGGTAGTTTTAGGGTTAGTGTGGGAGAGTCCACTTAAAATTGCTAATAACCATTCAAACAACAATCTTTGTATGAATCTCATATTCCAAAATATATTATATCATTAAAATGTATGCACATCTCAACATAACACTTATTTTTACACAATATTTACCACCATCAGAGCAGAACAATTGTCTGTTGCGTGCCATAGTTAACAAATACCTTTGTAATAACTAGAAATGGAACAGATTAAAACTAGGAAAAATACTAGAAGACATCTAACCAGAACACTGTGCTCAACCCCAATAGCTACCAGCGCACTGTTCCATATCATAGTAGCTACATATTGACAGTAACTTCACAAACCTATTCAAATGTGGCAAAACCTTCCTGTGTACTGTGACAAATCATAATATCTACCTGTAAGCTAGGCCAGATCACAATATCTACCTGTGCATTGGGTCAAATCATAATATCTATCTGTGTTCTGTGACATCCCAATATCTACCTGTGCATTGGGTCAGACCACAATATCTAGAGGTGTAGTGAGACAGATCCCAATATCTACCTGTGCATTGGGTCAGACCACAATATCTCGAGGTGTAGTGAGACAGATCCCAATATCTACCTTTGTATTGTGGCAGATCACAGAATATACCAAATTACTGTTGCAGGTAACAATATATATCTGTAAGCTAGACCACAAGATCTACCTGCATATCATGACAGGTTACAATATCTGCCTCCGCCTTGATTACAGCTCAATGTTGTGATCTGGTCCAGTGCAGACAACATAGCTATCTGTACACTGGGCCAGATCACAACACCTACCATGCACTGTGTAAGATGATAATATCTACCTATGCTTCTATAACATGCCACAATATCTATACACTTGTGCACTCCACAGGATTGCAATATCTACTTATGTGCTAAATCCGAACATAGTACCTTCCTGTGCACTCTATCTGAATAAAAAGACCTGCCAAATCACAATATTATATTTACATAGCTACATAGGCCCTCATTCAATTGCGATTTGGCCAATTGAATAGGGCCCTAAATAAGCACATAGCATATTTTTTTTCAAGAAGTTTTTAGTTAGTAAACATCTATCCAAAAGCAAGGTTTTCACTAACTAAAAACTTCTTGAAAAAAAATATGCTGTGTGCTTATTTAGAGCCCTATTCAATTGGCAAAATCGCAATTGAATGAGGGCCATAGTAATTAAGGTTGAAAAAAAGACTTAAGTCCATCAAGTTCAACCTTTTTAGATCTCCTCTAATCTGCAATATGTGAATTAGTTGTTAATTGATTCACAGGAATATCTAAAACCCATTTCTTTGATTTATATAGTGAGGCATCTTGCCATGTAATTTCCATAAAACTGCAAATATTAGGCCACATCTTTTGAAATTTGACTTTAAAAAAAAATAGCCTTTTTGGATATTGTGTCTGATATACCCTAATCTGGTAATGTTTGTACTGTCCAAATTTTCTTTATATATAGCCTTATTAAATTGTGATTTGGCCAATTGAATAGGGCTCTATATAAGCATAGAGCATATTTATTTTACAGTTTTTAGTTAGTGAACTTCTATCCAAATGCAAGGTTTTCACAAACTGAAAACTTCTGTAAAAAAAATATGCTATGTGCTTATATAGAGCCCTATTCCATTGGCCGAATCGCAATTTAATAAGGCAGTTAATGTGTACACTACAGGTAAATGATGAGGAGGTTTAAATAATAGCTAGAAAAGTTCTCTGGATAATGAAAATCACCGTAAAAGAAGGCTACTACTGTAAACTTTAATACATAATGTGAGGCTGTATGGGGGGAATCGGCCTCAGACTAGTAAGACTACCTCCGGTGCCAGGTGTGTAATGCACTGATACACTCACACAATTTTGCAAAGAATCGGATTTACATAAAACAGCTGTTATGCTACTCCTTTTTCTTTTTTCCTCTCCCTATATCATGTCTGAGTGTTGGGAAAATCTACCATTCAAGCTGGTTTGTGTAGATATTGTCATCGAGTAAAATTGCACTTAGAATACTTCCACTTCTTGGAACTCCAAAATAATTTAGCATCAGATGCTTTGGGTATGAATCCCTTCCTCTGGGGTTGTGGCTTTAGCGTAACATTGTTCCCAGAATGCAGTGCTACCAGATCATAGATATGAAGTATAGCAGCAGGTAGAAATAAGGGGCCATTCCAGAAACAGATTGTTAGTCTGTTGGCTTCTTAGATGTAAGTGAAATGTAAGTTTTATATGAAATATTTGTTGATGCCATCAGTTAATAAAATAAACCTAGTTAAAACAGACAAAACAGTCCTGCACACATGTATACTTTATACTTAATGTGTATTTACATATCTAGCTGTACATAGAATATTTAGAAGTACATTACAATATATTTGTTGCATGTAGAAGTTCACTTTAATAGATTTTCTCTCTATAGGGCATGGAAGCATTACATCAAACGCCACACTGGTTGAGAATAAACATATATACACCTACACTTCTTTAGTTATATTATTAAATACACACACCCTGACTGATTTCACAAGGTTATCTAAAAATGTAAAAAATCTAATTTGAAAAAAAAAACTTTTCTGATCCTAGAAGAATCTTCTTAAACCCCACAAAGGTTCCTAAAATTATGTTGGGCACCTAATTCCAGTAAGACCATGGCTTCATATTATTGAAAGATAATATAAATTAGTATTAAGGTGCAAGTAAACATCATAAATGATTTTGGAAAAGGAAACGGTTTACAGTTTTAGTCTAAGCAGTATGGAGGAGCATCACATCACTCCATTCACACTAGATGGACAGAATTAAAAGAACGGTAGGGCAGTACCAGTACCATAATCTTGAGAGTTGTCTATTTTGTGGTCCCTCAGGCAAATACTTTTTAAATTACACCAACATTTCTGATTTTCATATTTAAGGGAAGGCAGGAATGGTAGTTTGGGAGGGGAAGGTTACGACACTATGACCTGCAAGGTCATGATCACTGATAATAGTTTATTTTAGGCAGAATGGTGAACATGCTGTACCCCAGTTCAATGATACATCAAGACATATGTAGAAGACATTGTACAAAACCACATGGAAAAGGAAGGAGGTACTCAGGCAATATGTTTTTTCTGGTAAACATGAATTAAACAACAGGGTTACAATAGGTTTTGAAGATCTAGTAAAAGTGATTATTGACATTGAATTATTATAAAGTGTCCGTTTCAATGATGAAGGCGCTGTTAAATCACAATTCGAAAAAAATTGTATTCAGTTTTTGCTTTTTCCACAGTGGATGGCTTGGTCAGCACCATCTCAAATACAGTATTCCTTAGTCTTTAATTCTGCATGGTGAGAAGAGGAAGCCAGAAGGTTTGTGTAAATTATTTTTACCACATCATTAAGACAAATAAAGCAAGTAATATACAGTATGCAAACTAACATGTTTAAAGAGTGCTTATTATGCTGAATAAAATCAATAAAAAGTCCAAGTTATAAAATGGGAAAATGGTATGAGGTCAGTTCCAGTTACCACTTTCTCCTGCTGTGGTGGCTTTTGCATTGATGGTATAATGGTTAATGATATCCTTTTTGGTGTGATTGCTCACTTATGATCTAGTGGGCAGAATCGAGGTCTAATATACTTAGTGTCTTTGCAGTCTCCTCAGCCAACATTTTGAAAAGTAGAATATTTGCTTTATTTTGTTTAAAAAAATAAATAAATACAAAAACAGGGCTATTTGTAAATTGTTGTCTCTGCTAAGGTAACGCATAGATGACAACATTTCTCATATTTTATCGGCCATGTTTTAAATGCAGTGAAAGTTATACTTTTAAGTTATATTTGTCATTTCAGGGGTCTCACACCAAGACTCTCCTTGGAGATGCAGAACTGCGAGACTCCTAAATATAGATTTCTAGAAATAACTACAGAAGGAGATATGCAATGAGTCATGGGAATGGTGTTGAGTGGGAGAACCCATTTTTAAATCTCAGGGTCTTTTCATTATTATTGACATTGTGCTTTTTTCTTTTCAATTTTGTCTTCCTACATAAAACTGCAAATG
Organism: Discoglossus pictus; assembly: GCA_027410445.1. NCBI lineage: Eukaryota > Metazoa > Chordata > Amphibia > Anura > Alytidae > Discoglossus > Discoglossus pictus. The sequence continues at coordinate 79,025,193 of CM050165.1, forward strand.
TTCTAAAAACAACTGTACCTTGAACTTACTCAAAAGAAAGTTGTGAGCACTGAAGAAGATTTCAGTTACTGCTGTTGAAATGGCAAGAACTCAAGATTGCAGTCGGCCATGACAGAGAGTTTATCAGCATCATAGATTATGTGGTATATTTATTTTATGTTTCTAACAATGTTGCTCATTATGAAGTCTAGTTCTTCAAAAGAGCATATTTTAACTATGGGATTTTTTAAAACAACTTCTGTAAATGTACAAGACTCCTTGCTTTAATCACATGTAGGATTAAGTCTTCTACTGAAGGGCATCTAAGTAAAGCCATTCATTTGGATTTGATTAAAGAAAACTGCAGAAATCTAGCCAAATTGTAGGTCCCCATATTACATTATTACATTTATCGTTCTCCTATTTCTTCAGACAATGTCTATATAAAAATGAGCCCACTTTCATTGCAGAGTTTCAAAGCTTTGCTATTTAAATGTAGTCAAATATGATGTTCAGTGATTTAAAAAATGTTTTATCTTCTTTCAAGGAGAGTCCTGTTAAAATTATTTTCTTTAGGAGAAGTTAGCACTTTAGCAATAACTAATAAAAAGGGAAATGTATAAATAAACTACCAATAGAAAAATCTTAATTTTGGCAGACTTTGCTTGTCCCTGAAGCTTCCATGTTGCATATCTACAATACTTCCTGCTGGCCTGGGCCCCAAGTGGTGTTCCTGTATGTGGGAGAGTGTGAATGAGGGGAAGAGCCATGGTTTCTTATTTCATTGAATTATTATGATAAACCTTTACCATTTAACACCTTCTCCTCTCACCCACACGTTTGGAGGCATGCAGTGACATGTAAACTGGCAAGTCTTGCTCACTATGGGCCTAATTCAATTCCCTATATAACAAAGTTATACAAGTAAAAAGTGCCAAGTAACTTTCCCTATTCACCGCTCTCAGCATGATTGTGAGAGAGCTACACTTCATGACTGTGGACAAACTAGACCCGCAAACTACGGCAAGTTTTACCATTGATTTTTTTTTTCTCGTCCCACATATTAAGAGTGACTCTATCTTACTTTTACACGAAATCTCTATTCATTTCAGACTTTACTGAGCACTCACAAATTACTTATGACTGATAATATCAAAAACCTGAAGGAAAATTTACGGGTAATAAACACCACTTGCAAATGGTTTTAAAACCATTCCTGAAAGTTGCAGCAGCACTAAAAGAGACACTAAAGCATAAAATAAATATTAAAACGCATGTATGTTCATCAGAATTTGACGCTTAACATTCTCATAGGCACATATGCGGAATTTAAAAATATTATATTTTTATGAACATGTTTGTTTCATTATACAACTTCCAGGGTAACACAGAACCCAGTCCTCAAGAGAATATTACATACCAGGAAACCCACTTGGACTAGAAACAGATGCACTAATGTCTTTTGAAGGGCTAGCCCTATCTGCAAATTTATTTAGCTACTCACAAATGCTTACTCGCATTTATAGGTGCTTATTTTTACTCATTGCACTTATATTTATGATATCATGATATGCAAATTGTCTATTGGTTCCTAGAGCTGTGTCTCATCAGTATTAAGTAAAATGCCTGGTTTGCTGTAACATTACGGGAGAACACATAATTCTACACCTAGTATGTTACTGGGTTTACAGATGTCGGGTGCGTCGTACATATGTCGTAATATTACGAGTGAACTGCATTGAATACTTGTGTAACATTACTGAAAAATGCTCCAGCATCGGAAATTACATTTGAAAGTAGTTCACTTATCTCAAATTGAATAGAGCTCTCTACCTACTACCACATGACTAGTTAGGATTAGTGTCATGGCAGCTTCCATTTACAGACAGAATCTACAAAAAGTAATGCTTTTATTTTCGCAGCTTACACAGTTGCTAATTTTGTTACAGTAGTTATTAAAGCTATGAAGTCAATGCACAAAATTCACTAAGCTTTGCAGTGATTGAAATGTGGTTTGTCGAGGTTTCTGTGATGCTTTTCCTGTGGAAAACATATCTTATACACTAAGTGAACCAGTCTTTAGTCCATGCAAAGCTTTGTGAATGTTGGTCATCATAGCAAATTGATTGAATTATGCTAGTTTAGATGTGTTTAGATGTTCCTTGCTGTCATAGCCCAAGGGGAGGGTCACCCACTGTGAGTTGCACCTCCATTAAGTCTTATTGTTAAGTCACTGCAATGTGGTATCCTCTCAGTAAAACTGAAAACAGGCCATCAGCCTTATTCAATTGCGATTCGGCCAGTTGAATAGGGCTCTATATAAGCACAGAGCATATATTTTTTACAGAAGTTTTTAGTTAGTGAACTTCTATCCAAAAGCAAAGTCTTCACTAACTAAAAACGTCTGTAAAACAAAATATGCTATGTGCTTATATAGAGCCCTATTCAATTGGCCGAATCACATTTTAATAAGGCTGCTTATCTGCACCCAAGATCTTGTGAACAGTACAGCTGGGAACAAAAAAATCAACTTCCAGTAAAGGAAAATTAAAAGCAATAGTTAAGCTTTAAAGACTGTCGGTTTTTTAACTTTCTAAAATGATTTCAAGTCATATTATACGAGAAAAAATAAATAAACGATAATAATATTATTTGAAAGAGCGAAGTATAAATAGGATAATTCAATGGTTAGTTAAATTGCAACTGTAAGATAGAAAAAACATATAATTGTTTGTGAAGTATGTAAGAAATGAAGTAACATGTATAATTTATTTGTAACCCATTACAGCAGTGTAACCAATCAGATGGAAATCTTAATTTTTGAACCTTCTGAGTCTAGAAGGTTCCATCTTGCTGGCTTCAACACTTCCTGACAGTCCTGAACTTTGATGGGCAGTTCTTATCTTAGCTACCAGTGTGGGAAGTGTTGGGGAAGGGGGAAAAGGGGGCTTTATTATTACAGAAGCAGATAGTCTCAAGGATAAGTGCAAGCCATGCTCCTGCAGAAATGTAAATACCCCTGTCATACATGTAACCTAGACCAATGTATCATGTATGCCTCCAGGACCAGCAGAGGCATCAAAATTGTGTTTATTATGTATAACAAACTGACTATATGACATTTTTGCTGCCTAATTAGTATACGGATTCAAATGTCTGTCCTTTAATGGTCTGCTGTACATATCACAGGACCAAGGAGCAATTACAAAATTATCTTTTAAAAAAGAAACATATCAGAGTGGTATTGGTATGTTTCTGCTTAGGCCTATGATACCCAGGCCAAGGGTGGTGCATTATGGAATATGGTGGTGCATTACCACAGTATAATGTGTGCATAGGCAGAGAAATATCTATATGCAGTGAGGGTAAGGGTACATGACACTCTCTGATATACTGTATAGACACATAAACACATACATTTAGGATTTGGGATATAGCAAGAGGAAAGTGGGAGTACTAACTGGAATGTGGGAGTGTACAAACATTTTAATGGGCCTAGGGTGGCATTAAAACTAAATCCACTCCAAGAGTATGGTCAACATAGATGGGCCTTATCCCCCCTCCATTTCATTGTTTATATGTTGCTACTAGTACACAACAAAATGGTTAACCACTTAGCTGCCAGAAGCAATGTGTTTCTGGCCACAATGGCAGCCAAGGGATTAGAAGGAAAAACATTCCAGCTCTCTCAGATAATGACATCTGCATCTCTTAAACAGGAGGGAAGAGCATCTGGGTCTGTCATGTGCCGTATCCAGCTTTAGTATAAAAAGATCTTCTCAGAATGTGTTCTGCATGTCAGGACAGCGCTGTGAAACAGCTTGGGGAGTTTCTTTTTTTTTTTTTCTTTTTTTTTTAATATTCCTTTCTGATGTTTGCTTCAACTTGCAACTAGAAAACCCTAAAGTCTTTAGTTTATATCTATTATTGTGTTTCAGAATTGGGCAGATCCATGGGGCACAGATACTGTTGGACAATGAAGAGGAGGGCAGGGAAAGAATAGTATGGTGATGATTAATTTTAGAAACGCACAAGTATTTAACTACATTTACTGCCAGGAGAACATATTGCCAGAGAAACGATTTACTGGCCCCAGTCGTTGTAAAAAGGTTCAACAAGCGAGCACAGCTCTATTTTAAATAGTTTAAATCATTTAAATCATTAAATGTCTTACATAACATTTTCTTTACTTAAAAAGAGACATGTTCATATTTTCACATTGCCATATTTTTTTTTTTTTTTTTTAAGAAAGAAACACTGAAAGCATATAAAATAAAGTTATAGTGATTTTTTTTTTGTGAAACAAATCAGCAATACTCTAGAAAATACATATCTCACATGCAGAAATTCACAGCACCAATCTTCGATAGTTGGACAAATAGTTTAATTCATACAGATGTATCATGTCAGAGAATCCAAAATATGTGAGAAAGGAGACAAGTCGAGTTATGCTTGTAAACATATAAAGATCATGTAAAATAATTCGATTTTTCTCTGAAAAACAAACTTCTGTGCACACTTTTGTACTTAACATTACAGAGACACTGTGGGCCTCATTCAATTGTGATTTGGCCAATTGAATAGGGCTCTAAATAAGCACATAGCATATATTTTTTAAAGAAGTTTTTAGTTAGTGAAAACCTTGCTTTTGGATAGATGTTTACTAACTAAAAACTTCTTTAAAAAAAAAATGTTATGTGCTTATTTTGACCCCTTTTCATTTGGCCAAATTGCAATTGAATGAGGGCCTGTGTATTGTGGCTTGTATTGGTCACATAATCACTTAAAATTATAATTTAATATTTATTATTATTTATCAACATGAGGTCCCAGATAAAATTATGTTAATAATGTTTCTTTAAAAAAAAAAAAGTTTTATGTAGTATCTATAACTCCACTAATGGATGGAGTTGGGAGCCTGCCCTTGGTAACAGCTGATATATAAGGTACAAACCATGAAAACGTAATTTCTCTCTTATATTAAGCTTACAAACTGAAAAAAGAAAATAGAATGGAGAAGAATTATTATTTATTTTATTATTAAGTTTGTTATTGATGTTATTTTTTTTAAAATTTTAGTTGAGTTCTTTTATTTTGTTTTTCTTAGCCTTATTTTTATATATTGATTACTTATTTTATATCTACATTGGTTAAAGTGAATTTGTAAGGTTAAAGTGAAGAGATATTTATATATGTATATAAAGACAACAATGCTTTAAACTCAGCAATCTCTTATCAAAATTCCTTTTTATTTTACAAATGTTTTTATATAAAATGTAATGATATTCTTCCCCCAACTTGCTCCCTAGACACCTGGTCAAGGTGCCAAACTAAGAGTAATTCCAAGCCTGGGTACACAATTTGCTGTATTTGTACAGTAGTACGCAAAATGCTCGTTGTTTTTAAAATTCTAGTACAATTGTAGTCAATTAAAAAAAATAAAAAATCAACAAAATCCAAATGTCTTTATTGAAATAGAGTGAAGGTCTATTTTGTTTTCAGATCCCCATATTTTAATATAATGGCATCCAGACGGGCACTGGTTGGAAGTTTACAATGTGAAGGGGATTTAGGAACAGAACAACATGTAAGTGATAGCTTATTCAAGCATTGGAAGGCTCAGCTGAGATATACGATGAATGTATTAATGCAGTAGAGGCCCAGAAGAAAGAGGCTGGAGGTCCTGATTCAGTCTGCCTATTCACTACCAATGTTCTAGTGGCCAAAATAGTTAAACATGAAATGCCACAAAATACTAAAGTATGTCTAACACTGCTGTCCTAGACATATTTATATCTGCAAGAACAGATCCAAGAAATAGAAGGTTAAATAGATGTTACACAGTTGTGGATCTCATCTGGGAATAACTGCACATCCAAAATGTTGTAGTGAAACTGATACACAGCAGCTGCAGCTTACTTAATAAGCAGTTAATGTAGCTAGCAGAAGCGAGGGAGACTTCCCAGATCTGCTAAACAATGAATAGCACTGTTGTTTAAGATTACCATTAATGCTCACATCTTGGTGAGTCTGGAAGCAGAGGGAGGAAGCTTTTATCTGTCCCTCTGCCGCAAGAGTATATGATTTGTGGCTAGTCTGTCATACAAACCCCCAACCCTCCAGGGAACAGAGGGGACTGAACTTGAAGGAAGGAAGGAAATACTTTGAGATGGATAAACAGAGCCTCAGGAAAGTACTGCAGATGGGCAAGAATTGGTAAATTTGTACACATGGGACCTTTCAGTTTCCACTGGATACACCTATTAATAGGACTTTGCTAATTGTGGCACCATTTGATATGCTCTGAAATTGCATTACAAAACACAGAGTGTGCGGGGTTAACTCACTGAGTGCCAGAGCAACTATCAACCCACAAACAACTTTCTACAGATAGATCGTCACATGACAGAGACAGCAGTTGAACTGGGGATGGTTTGAAGAATGCAAAACCATGCAGTGTGTTTGGAATTTACTAATCCAATAAAGAATCTTGGGTATTTAGCTGGGTTGCTTTATACATGATGTAATCATTTTGTGTGTCTGTGTGTGTGTATATATATATATATATATATATATATATATATACCGTATATACTCGAGTATAAGCCGACCCGAGTATAAGCCGAGGCACCTATTTTACCACAAAATACTGGGTAAAATGAGTGACTCGAGTATAAGCCGAGGGTGGCAAATGTGCTGCCCCCTGTGTCCCTTTTGTACCTTCTGTGTCCCCCTCTCTCTCCCGTGTCTCTTCCCCCCTCTCTCTTCCCTGTGTCTCTTCCCCCCTCCCTTATCACCCTCCTCAATCCCCCTCCTCATTCCCAACCTCCCTCCTCAACCCCACTCCTCATCCTCAACCTCCCTACTCATCCTCCCTCCTCATCCTCAACCTCCCTCCTCAACCCCCTCATCCTCAACCCCCTCCTCAACCCCCCTCCTCAAACCCCCTCTTCATCCTCAACCCCCCATCCTCAACCCCCTTCCTCATCCTCAACCCCCTCCTCAACCTCCCTGCTCATCATCAACCTCCCTCCTCATCCTCAACCTCCCTCCTCATCCTCAACCCCCTCCTCATCCTCAACCTCCCTCCTCATCCTCAACCCCCCTCCTCAACCCCCCTCATCAACCTCCCTCCTCAACCCCCCCTCCTCAACCCCCCTCCTCAACCCCCCCTCCTCAACCTTCCTCCGTCCCTTGCCGCCGGAGGAAGGTTGAGGAGGGGGGGTTGAGGGGGGGGGGGCGGAGCAGAAGCAGGTAATTGAGGGGAAAGGGAGAGGGGAGGTATTTAGGGGGGTTTAGAATGAGGAGAGGGGGTTTAGAATAAAGAGGGGGGGATGAGGGGGTGGGAGGGAAAGAGACACGGGGGGTTTAGAGAGACACGGGGGGTAGAGAGACCCGGGGGGATTAGAGAGACACGGGGGGGTTAGAGAGACACGGGGGGAGAGTGACTCGAGTATAAGCCGAGGGGGCCCTTTTTAGCCTTAAAAAAAGGGCTGAAAAACTCGGCTTATACTCGAGTATATACGGTATATATATTATTATTATCTTTTATTTGTAACATGCCAACATATTCTGTAGTAGCGCTATATATGGATAAGTTCAATGCAAAAACAATAGTAATATTAACACATTACAAAGGATGGAGGGCCCTGTCTTTGAGCTTAGATTCCAGTGTCCATAGAGCTTTCCCAAAGCCCCATGCAATATTGAAAACTCGCAAACTTACAACCTGAATGTCAGGCATATGCTAAAGGGAGCCATGCATAGGGTGGTATTAGATTAAATAATTAATATGCACTGTGGATTGATTTGCATGTCGCTGCCCAGTTTCCCAGAGTGCAGTACAATAAGGACTTCTTGAAATTCTGAGATGGAAATATTTATGTATAGTTAAAATGCTCTGCTGAACAACTTAGGAAATATTACACAAACACACACACAAATATATATATATATATACTAGGAAATGGCCCGTCAAAAATTACGAGAAAAAAAACGTAAGGCTGGAAATGCTGTTTGCCATACAATGTGAGGCTTTTGCTCTTCTGGCTCCAATTAGTTTGCAACTTTACTCCCAGGCTTCCTGGCTCTCCCCCTGTGCTGTGTGTAAGTGTGTTATTTTTTTATTACTTTGGTTGTTTTTACGTGTTATCGAGTTACGCATTTGAACCAACTGCGTGCCTCAACTGCTTGCAGTGCAATTAGCGTCTTCACCACTCATTGCAGCCTAACACCCACGTGCCTCAACCGCTCGGCTCACTTCGTGAGGCTCGCCCTGCAATGAGCGCCTTTGGCACTCATTGCGGCCTAAGTCATTCGTGAGTCAACAGCTCCCCTCGCTTTGCGAGGCTCGCAGATGCGCCCTAACTATATATGTGATACAGCAAGTTCACTAATTACACGGCTTCAATTTAAGCACAGTTTTATACTTTACTTCATTCCAGATACAGAATACTGGACAACTGCTTATTCTATGCATTCATATGTCAATAAATCTGTTGCATTTTAGCATTGTTCTGCTTACACTATTTATGTATGTATATATGTATATACATACATATATACATACTATACTATGATTTCGATAAAATCAACATTAATAGTAATAATTAATATTCAAATGACTGACTGTTTTAAAAGTACTATATTTTATAAAAATAAAAAAAAAAGACTTAATATATATTTTTGTATTTTTAAACAAAGAAAACAATAATGGTACCCTCAAGGCCTGGTGTCTTAGTTCATCTCTTTGGTGGGCTGGCACCTATGATGAGCCATTTAAAAAAACAAAAAAACACTGTATATTGCGAAAAATAATATTTATGAAGTGTGTAATAAATTAACAACATTAGCAGCTGTATAAGCAGTGGGCAAGCAATCATTTTAGGATTCTCTAAGATTCATTAATTTATTAGACACTGCTTGTGTCTGCAGGATGCCATGTTTGTGTCTTCCACAATTCTGCTTGCTTTGAGTGGGAGTGTTCTCCTAATTTTTATTATCTATTCAAGTGTAGAAGGAGGGAGGAACAAAGGGGATTTATTGATTCATGGGTTGATTCAGATAACATTTCAACAAATGAATCAGTAAAAGCAACTTGCAAGCATACGTGCAAGCCGTCTAGCTTTTGTAGCTCTTGCCTTGTGCCTTGAAAAGTAAGTATAAAAGATAAAACAGTGCATGGTCTAGAAGACAAAACGTATAAGGAAAGACTTCATGATATGAATATGTATAGCTTAGAGGACATAAGGGAGAGGGGTGATATGATAAAAACCTTCAAATATATCAAATAATTTAATAAAGTTCTATAGGGCAGTGTCTTTGAGAAAAAAGAGGAACGCAAGAACAAAAGGTCATGATTTGAAGTCGTACAGTGGAAGATTTAGGGTTTATGTAATAAATTACTACTTTACAGAAAGTGTATTAGATAAATGGAACAGTCTTCCAGGAATTTAAACATGTCTGTGATAAGCAGAAGTAGGTAGAATGGGCAGACTAAAATGGCCTTTCTGGTTCTTAACTTCTGTCCTATTTTTGTTTCTGTGGCATCTTCCATGCACTAGCACCGCCTGCTAAAATGAAAACTTACTCTGAAAATGCTTTTATGCCCATGATGTATATAGCTGTTAATGTTGTTAGTTTGTTGCATACATCACAAACATGAATATATTGCTAATCTACAGTGCTATGACCCCAAGATTTTGGGAACCACGGGCACCCCAATTTCCTCTCCATGAGTCGTGACTTTTTGCGTTCAAGCATCTACAGCAATGGTTAGGACACAATAACAACGACTGTACCCTTGCTTAGTACAAACAGGCTGACTTTATTTTTCCTTCAGATACATTTACAGATCACAAAACACCATCCCCCAGTTCCATAGCCAAACCCCCATCTCTAGTTGCTAGCTCTCCTTTTACCGAGCCATAAACTAACCTCCCGCTTTAGGGCTATCTGAGGCCAGGGAGGATGCATGCCTGGCCACCCACAGTATATCCACATACATTCCTGTTGAAACTTAACCCTTTGTTCCATACATGACTGAGTTAACTTTATATTATATAAGCATATCCTAGGACCTACTTCTAGCACCAAAACATTATTTACTGTATACAATGACCCCAAATCACCTTATTACACATAATACATAAATGGGAAAAATTACACATAACTGAAAGACAAATTGACTTAATTATTAGAACACATCCCATGTCCATTTGATAGCCTTAGGTATTAAAAATTAGATACAATAGAGTCCCAAAAAACAGAGTTACTTGTGGGGTGCAGGGGAGTCCCATCATGGCTTCCAAATTGTTAATGACATAAATTTACTAATTTACTGGAATGGAAGTGAAAAACTTTGCGATAAGTTGCTCTGAAAGTTAAAAGTACATCGGAGTTCCCAAATGTTCTATCATCCATTTAAAATAGCATATCACATATATAGTTTCGAGCGTACGGGCCGTTGCTCACGCTTGCGGGCTCGCGTAGCGAGTCCGCGGCCCTCGTGTAGCGAGCCGCGGCCCTCGCGTAGCGAGGTCACTGGGCGAAGGCGCTCCATGCCAGCAACTGAGGCCCCTCGCAAAGCGAGGGCCTCAGTTGCTGGCGAGGTCACTGGGCAAGGGCCTCAGTTGCTGGCATGGAGCGCCGAAGGCGCTCCATGCCAGCAACTGAGGCCCCTCGCGAAGCGAGGGCCTCAGTTGCTGGCGAGGTCACTGGGCAAGGGCCTCAAACCCTCGCAAAGTTCACGTCGCTACTCAAAAAACACGACACACAAATTCCGACACTCGCTACATTTTACGAGGAACGCAAACAACCTACGAAACACGTTACCACACATTACGACCTCGCAAACATCGGACCCAACACGCCGACATACAAACATTTCAAACACAATAAATACACACAACACACACATAAAAAGCTTACCTACAGCAAGAGGAACCATCCAGCACCTCAAAAAAACAAGTTACACCTTCAATTAAATAAAAATAAAACACTTTAGACACTAATAAAATCGCTAAGCGAGAGAAAAAATGGCCGACGGACAAAACGAAAACGAGGCTACAGCACTCTCCACACGTAAAACACCACACCACACTCGCAAAACACCACACGAAACTCGAAAACCACTACAAACCAACAACTGACAATACGCAAAGACGCACAACACACATAAACCGCCATTTAACGCAAATGCGGAAGTACGACACTACGCGCACGGTTTCGCCTCGCGCACGCACACTATTACACTGCACACATTCATCACGGTTACACAGCAGCTCCACACCACTAATGCTGCAGCAATGTCAAAACACATTCACAGCTCTTCAACACAATGCTTCGAAATAGGTAAAGTATATTCATTTATTAATGTATTATATCTTTACTATTACACACCAAACAACATTAGCTCACTTACAATAACATTGCCGTCATTTTTTGACGGGCAAGTCGCTAGTTTACATATAACTGACAAAGTTTCCTGCAAACACTGCTTAATTTAACAGGCAATGTTAGGGGCAGAGCAAACAGTTTTCTCAGCAGCTACTTTTGTGTTGCTGTAATATAACATTTCTAATTGTATTATTACATTTACATGTAACAAAATGCTCTTTAACATGTATGGTAGAAAATGTTGATATTCAGTGTCCCTGACGCAGGGGTGGACAATTTAGGTCCTGGAGGGTCACACACAGGCAAGGATTTGATGACTTCCTTTCTGTGCACAGGTGATTTAATCTGGATGACTAAAGAAATGACAGTCTTGTCTGTACGTAGCAGGGATATCCTCAAATCCAGGCCTGTGTGTGGCCCTCCAGGACCGAACTTGCCAATCCCTGCTTTAAAGGATCACTGTAGACCTATATTTAAAATATCCATTTTCTGCCATCTAATGCAAAGCAACATTTAACTATTTTGTAATGTTATCTCTTATGTTAATGTATTATTTGTTTACATTTATGACTTGTATGCATAGAAAAATAAAATATAAGCTACATTTAAATATATATATATATATATATATATATATATATATATATATACTTGTGTAGAACATTTGAAAATACGAAACAATTTTTTGTAAAAAGAATAATACAGCCTATTGTTTACATTACATTTGTAGGTAATTGTGCTGCAGTGGAGTCAACCATTTTGATTGATCAACTTCCTGGGGTGATAGGACATTTTGAATACCGTGGAAGCTTCTATCTGCACAATTTAAAAATGGCAGCTAAAAGTGTGAGAGCTTTCGAAAGGGCTAAATCTCATTTGTTTACAGGGACAGAATACCCTCATGGGAAACAAAAGCAAGAATCCGTTGAGGGAACAAACTCACAGTATAGAATATTACATATAAAAGACGAAAAAGTAAAGGCTGTGCTTATGTTTTGCTTTCTATAAAGAATTTGCACATAATTAAGTTTAATTATTTCAAAGACCATATAGAAAATATCTAACCACACTGACGGCAATTCAGAAGCCAGTCCATACAAGACTTGATCAAATTAAAGAACTATTTACCTCACTTTAAGTGCTCTTCATGATGAGAAAGAATTTTGTGCTCTATGTCAGAATGATATATATATATATATTTTTAAATTACACTAGTAATAACTAAAAAAATCTAAAGTTGTAAGTCTATTTATCTCCTGCATACTAGCTGTAGCCTGATTAATGACAGATAGTCGTGCCTTGTGGTGAGGACAGTGATTGATATATGTTTTCCCTGCACTCAGGAATGCACAAAGCAGTTAACCATTAAATAATACATCCGCATAGAGACTTTAATAACCTAAATAGGTCATTTATGGGTTAACTCTTTTTTTTCCCGTTCACTTCACAGCGCTGGAACTGTGGGTCTGGAAGAGGGCAGTCATTGACTCAAGTAAACACAGATTTCATTTATTAATTCCTCAGTGAAAAATGCACTTCTAAAAGTATTTCAACATGCTTTTAGAAAAACTTTACTGTGATCTGGTCCAAATTGAACTGAATTAAGTGGCCCTTTAAATGACATCTTTACAGAGACTATCATCTGGGTCTGGGTCTGGTACAGCTCAGATCTTTTTGACTTATTCTTGATACTGTTTAACATTAGCAATTAGCAAATTATCTGCGCTCTCTGCAGTGGCTCAGGCTGATTCATACACCAGAAAATCTAAATGAAGGGAACCATAAGGTAGAGGAGCAGGATCTGAGAACAAGCTGTCACTCAGGTACTTTGTGAACTATAATCGTAGAGCAGTGAAGCATCGCTGTGCCTGGAAAATGAGGGGGAAAAACACAGAGAAGATGGCACTATATCCTCTTCTTTATAACGCAGTGCAGTGTGAGTCAGAATATATCACTGTGAGTCACTAAGGAAACAGGGATGAAAAACAGGGATAGCTCAGGCTCTGCAGCTTTTTGCATTGCATTCGGGAGCAACAATACTCAAGCTTGTGCTCAACCAGGGTGGCAGATGTCCCTGTTGGTGACAGAATAATGTCTTGTGACTACTGAACAGTCTGATTCAGTATGAGCACATTCTGAAGCGCCTCTTTATATGTATAATGGCAATTCTTGTTAGTGTTTGTATGTATTAAAAAAACAAAACATTCAGTGTTATAAACAGAATAACTTTTAATCACAATTTACAAATTACAGTGAACAGACTTTTAGAATATTTCCTATGTGCTTCTTTTTTCCTGCTTTGCATAGGCTAACAATCTGTTATTTATAACCTGGATATCTTCATAGTAGCTATTATTAAGTTAGCATTGCCAATCCTTAGCTAAACCTTTTAGTGCAAGCAGAAAGGTTAATTTCAGGCAAAATAAATTGCATCTCCAAATCTCTCAAGATTTTAAACAGCCAAAGAACTAAAAAACTAAACTGCTACTCCAACTTGACCAGTGTTTCTGACTTTTAGCAATATATTAATATTGAATTAATATTTTGCCAAGATAGGTAGCACGACTTTAGCGTGCACGCCAAATGCGCGCCGACAACAGTGTGCGACATGCGTATTTGGCGTGCGCGCTAAAGTCGAGGTGCCCCCTGTTGACATTTCTCCTGTTTTCTGTTTGCTGTGACACGGGAACGTTCCTATTCAGCTGGATTTGGATGCTTAACATTCTGGTTTTCAGACCTGTGCCAAAGAACTCTTGCAGTACTTATCCCGCTTTGAGAGCTGGACATCCAGGGATCAGAGATGCACCCAACTCCTCAATCACTTGCACACTGTTTCCAGTCAAGTTTTGCCAAATCCACAGCTCTTGTTGCAGGACATACCTGGTGGCAAAGGAACCCCTGCATCTCCAAATCTTGGAGGTCAAATAGTAGAGAACCAAACAAACTGTGTCCCCGTCATCAAGAGGACGCATAACCTGGAGCTAAGTGAGAATGACACAGATACTGACAGTGGCTATGGTGAGGGAGAAAAGGTGGAAGGAAAAACGGATAGGCAAAGCAGCAATGGTTTGAGGAGTCAAGGGGGCTGCAGTGTGAGCGTCAAACAGGAGCCAATGGATTTCAAGTCCTGCACTGAAAAGTTTGCACAGATCACAATTGGTGGGACTCTGATAAGTACACAACCCAGATCTGCTGGGGGCACTGAACTGCGGGGCATATCAGCCTAAGGAGATGTAGCTGAAGGAGCCGAGCACAGTTCCCGCCGGCAGGGCCTGAGAGATGCCAAGATCTCAGTACAGAATCTAGATATGAACAGACAAGACAGACTACAACAGACCTAAATACTTGAGAGGTAAAAGCTAATACCGAGTGACCCCCCAGTGGCATCCATCCGTTGTCTGGACACTCAATGGCTACCCCGGGTAGAAGCAGCTCCATAAAAATGGGGAAAAACAAAAAGTCATTAACATCCAAAAAAATTGACGAACATTTCAAGGCTTCAGCAACACAGGTGGCACTGATGAAGGACCCTGTCTCGGAGCAATCTGACACCTCTGACCTGGATCCCCTGGAGGGGGCCCCACAGCCTGAAGTCTCCATCAACAGCGATTCAATGGCAAGAATTGAGGCTCTCCTGGCCTCTCACATAGACAGGGCGGTCATATCTTTGCAGAAAGACATACATGAGATTGGCCAAAGGACCCATCAACTTGAAGAGACCGTTGACCAAGTGGTAGAGGCCCAGGAGAGAGACAGGGCCACCATTGCGGATAACACCTCCCGTATTTGTGGCATAGAAGATAAACTGGAGGATTTGGAGAATAGATCCAGGCGATTCAACCTGAGGATCAGAGGCGTGCCTACGGCAATAGTCGACCTTCCTCGCTACCTTAAGGCCACGATCGACGAGATCCTCTCAGGTCATCCAGACCACGAATGGGAAGTGGAGCGTGCCCATAGAGCCCTTGGGGGAAGTCGTAACCTAGACCTTCCCAAAGACATCATTGTAAGGCTACTACGCCAACAATCAAGGGATCTAATCCTGGCAACTACCCGCAAGAAGGCTGTGATCACAGGCCCAGACGGGGCCAAACTTCAATTTTTTGCGGATCTCTCCCCTTCCACACTTCAAAAACGGAGGCTGATGAGGCCAGCCCTGGAAGTTCTTCTCCACCACGGCATCAGGTACCGTTGGGGATTCCCATTTGCCCTTATTTTTTCAGTAGGGAGCACCCAGTATACAACACGTTCTCTAGAAGACTGCCAAGAACTTCTGAAGAGTCTGGATCTCTCTGGGGGGGACCCGACCTCGACATCACTTGCATCAACAGCTTTACCTCTCCCGAAAAGGCAATGGTCTGAAGTGACCAGGCACAAGAGGCCCACTGACCAAGCCTCAAAGACCACTCATAGACGACCCTCCCAGATCATGGACTCGTAAATGCAATAATTCAGCTGCTGCCAACTCCAGTGACTTTCAAATAGGCTGGTCCGCTTGAAAAGACAATTGGCTAGCAAAGACTTATTTCGGCATCCTAAGTATTTACAAGGGCTTAAAAACACCATATCAAAATTCCCTGGTAGAGACTAACATGGAAGCCACCTGGAACTGACCTGGCCTTTTCCCAGGACGTGTTATTTTTCTTACTTTTTTTACTTAGGTCCTCAAAGGAGCCTGGGGCCCTTAGCGGGGCCATGTTTACCAAAGACTTTTGGAATGTTACTAATCCATGTTTTGCTTTTCCTCCCCTCTTCAGCAGGTGTTAGCTGACTGAAAAAGCTATAAGTTTTAATACACATGCAGATAGTATAGCCAGTCCGTCAAGATCTTTCTTTACTGGACCGGGTCTAAAGGTTTACTCTGCTTTAGTCAAGATAAAAAATTATGTTGTTAAACGTTTAAATAAGCTATTCATGGTTTTGTCTGTATTCTGTTTTCTTAATACTTTTCTAGGTTACTTTTGCTTGGCCTTGCCGGCGGGAATTGGAACGGAGGCTCTAGGGTTCCAAGAGGGTAGAATGTTTAAGACAAGACGGGTGGTCTTGGGACATTCAGACCTTTTGGCAGCAACTGTTCTCTCTTCCCTCTGTGTTTTCTTCATTGCTGCTCTTCTCCTTGTCACCTATCAGCATGGGCTCTCTTGCCCCTGTACTCCCCCCTACTGCCTAAACGAAACTTGCCACTTGGTGCCTCCTAGTTCTTGTTTTCTCTTTCTCTATGGCTGTTTAGGGGATTTTGAGCCAAATCAGGGTTTGCTCTACATAGCTGGGCTTAAGGCGGCGGCCTGTCTGCTGGACAGTGGGCCAAGTTGCCTGGCCTCAGAGAGTGGAGGACCCCTGGTTCTATTGGAACGGATCTCATTTCAGCCTATTGAGTTGGGTTCTAGTAGTTCTGAGATACTGCCAGACTTGTCCGGTATAATCCTGCCTCCCTTAGACTTCTTGGGACCGCCTCTGCACTACTTATACTCATGCCTCTTTTCCCCCCACAGAGCTAATCATACTGGACCTCTTCTTGGCCGGGCTCAACCACTCCTATCCCCCAGAGGGGGAAATCCGCTCTGCACTCCCTCCTCGGCGCTCCTCCGGAAGGGTAAGGCTACATTAATGCACCAGAAATATACACCTCAAGTCTATCCATGACCGCACCAATGACACTACTTACCCATAATGTGAAAGGTTTCAACTCCCCTTTCAAGCGAAGGAAGGCTTTCCTATACTATAAGACCCTTAACCCCATGGTGATCTTCTTACAGGAGACACATTTCGCCAGGAATAAAGCCCCAACCTACCTCGACAAAAATTATCCTCATTTTTACTACTCTACCCAGGTCTCCAAAAAAGAAGGAGTGGCGATTTTGCTCCACAAGAGCCTCCAATTTCAAATGACAACCAAGATAGTGGACCGGGAGGGCTATTACATCATTTTAAAGGGGACGATTCTGGGTTCTCCAGTTTCACTAGCCTCCTTCTATGCCCCCACGAAAGCACCACATAAGACCCTGATCAAATTTTTAAGGGTCCTGGAGGGGGGAGAATGGGGCAAACTAATTATAGGAGGGGACTTTAATCTGGTATTAGACCCAGTGGCAGATAGATCTAAAACTTCACAAGAAGTTCGCTTCTCCAAAAAAAACAGGCAAATCTTAAAACTTCTGCACTCCTTAGATCTGGTTGACGCCTGGAGAGGTCTGCACCCCAGAGGAAGGGACTATACTTTTTATTCCCCCACACACGGGACTTATTCCCGTATAGACACAATATATATATGTAATTCGCTTCTAGACAGCTCAAACAAAGCGGCTATTGCTCCGTGCACCTGGTCGGACCACGCGGCGGTCACACTAGAGGTAGACCTGGGAGCTCAATTTCGGATGCCCTATACCTGGAGACTTAATGAATACTTAGTTTCGCAATCCAGATTCCAGGAGCAAACTGAGAGGGAGTTGGTGGAATTTTTTGAGTCCAATGCGGGTGGGGAGACAGGGGCGGGTTGGGTCTGGATGGCGCACAAAGCCTACATAAGGGGGGTGTTTATCAAGCTAGCCTCCCAATTCAGAAAACAGAACAGGCTAAAAGAAAAGGAGCTATCAGGGAAACTATCTCAATTGGAGCGGCAACATCAGCTTTCTCCCTCCATAGCTTTAAGGAAACAGATAGATAAGGCCAGGCTAGAGCTGGATAGTATTTTGACCATAAAAACGGATAAGGCATTAAGGAGGACTCAACATTTGTTTTATGCTAAGGCGAATAAACCTGACAAGCTACTAGCAAGGAGCTTAAAAGCTAAATATGCTCAAGCCAGGGTATCCCAAATCAAAAATAGGAAAGGCGATCTCACCTACAGCCAAAATGAAATCCAGGAGGTCTTTAGGGACTTTTATCAAAATATTTACTCCACTCAGAAATTGGCCTCGGAAAATGTTATTCATTCCTACCTAAACTCCCTTGATTTGCCCCAAATTTCACCCCTGGATTTACAAAATTTGAATAAAGATGTGACGGTCAAAGAAATTTTAGATGCCATTAAAGAACTGAAGCTAGGGAAGTCCCCCGGTCCGGACGGGTTCACTAACATCTATTACAAAAAGTTCTCGGACATACTGGCCCCCCATTTATGTAGTCTCTTCAATTCAATTCTAAGAGGAGAGACAACTCCCCCAGAGCTGAATCATGCAGACTTGACGCTCTTCCCCAAGGAGGGCCGGGATCCAAAGGAAGCTAAAAATTATAGACCAATCTCGCTTCTTAATGGGGATGTCAAACTGCTGGCCAAAATTTTCTCCCAGAGGATCTCGATCTTCCTACCCGCCTTAATACATAAGGACCAATCAGGCTTTATTCCAAACAGGCAGACTAGTGATAACATCAGGAGGACTTTAAACGTCATTCATTTGGCCAGGGCTAGGGGTCTCCCTGTGTGCCTACTCGCATTGGACATCGAAAAGGCGTTCGATACCCTGGAATGGCCCTTCCTATTTGCCACTTTGGATAAGTTTGGGTTCAGAGGAAACTTCTTAAACCTGCTGCGTACTTATTATACACTCCCCAGGGCCACACTAAAATTGCCTGGTTCTCATACGGCCTGTATTAAAATCGAGAGAGGTACGAGACAGGGCTGCCCATTGTCTCCTCTTCTCTTTGCTCTGGCCATTGAGCCTTTGGCTCAGGCGATCAGAGTTAACTCCTCTATAGAGGGGGTGCGGGTGGGACACCAGCAACTAAAATGCTCCTTGTTTGCTGATGACCTGCTTTGCACCCTTTCGAACCCTAGCTCTTCTGTAGGCGCCCTGATGGACACGATAGGAGTCTTTAGCAATGTGTCAGGCCTGAGGTTAAACCAGGACAAGACAGAAGCTTTGAGTGTTGGGATCCCTTTGGATATTTTGAATCACCTGAAGGGAGTACACAAATTTCTATGGCCCCCCTCACACATCAAATATCTAGGGATTAATTTGACCAACTCATTAACTAATTTGTATAAAGCTAACTACCCACCTCTCTATAGGGCTCTGCGGCGAGACCTGGAAAATTGGACAAACCGACATATCTCATGGACGGGTAGAGTAGTCACGGTTAAAATGAATATTTTGCCGAGGCTGCTCTATCTTGCCAGGACGCTGCCAATCCAGATAAAAAATACAGAATTGGCCCGCTTCCAGACCCAAGTGTTTAAGTTCATATGGAGAAATAGACCCCCTAAGATAGCGAGAAAAACGATGTACGTACATAAATCCAAGGGGGGCCTATCTTGCCCTAATTTCCTGAGTTACTTCAGAGCAGCCCAGCTTGCCTCTCCCACTAGCTCACTCCATTCCACTTCAACCAAACTGGGTCTTTGTAGAGGAGTTGCAGATGGCCCCGCTTACGTGGGGTATTATCCTGTGGGCTCCAGATGCAAGCGCTTTTTACTCTAGAATACAGAACCCCATAACTAAGTTTACACTGAGAGTTTGGATCTGGGCTAGGAGGAAATACAAACTGACTTACCCGGTTTCTCCCCTCACATCGATCTTTACATCGCCCTCCTTATTAACCACCATCACTGCAGAGTCCAAGGAATATTGGACTTCGCATGGTCTGGATAAGCTGGGGGCTTGGTTTGAGGGAGGGATTATGAGAACTTCAGAATCCATGATTAGGAACTTCGAGGTTCCACACCGGGAACACTTTAATTACATTAAAATAAGGAGCTGGATTGATGAGATACAAAGAACCCATGGACCCCCGAGGGAAACTTGGATGTCGGTGGTGTGTAAGAGTGAGGCCCTGTCCAAAGGAATCTTGGGGTCAATATACCAAATCTTCAATAGTCCACCAAGCACTTGGAGGCCTTCCTTTGTATCGAGGTGGGAGTTGGACCTAGGGCAAATTTGGGATGGGAATAAATGGGCTGAATCCTTAACGAACCTATCTAAGGGTTCACTTAATTATAGTTTATTAGAAACCTCCCTTAAGATTTTACATCGGGCATATACAACTCCAGTTCGACTAAATAAGATATCCCAAACAAACTCAGATAGATGTTTTAGGGGGTGTCACGGAAGGGGAGACTTCATTCATACTTGGTGGAGTTGTCCTAAGGTATTTAAAATTTGGTCTGAGACGACCAATCTAATTTCGCTAATACTCAAAACCCCACTCCAACCATCAATAGCAGTCTGTCTCCTGGGAGCACGCTTCTCAAAATTGGGTAGGGAGGGGAATAAACTGGCCCAACTGATATTTCTAGCAGCTAAGAACACCATCGCAAGACGATGGAAGAGTAGGGATATTAATTTCCATGATGTAACAAACAAAATAAACTTTATTTGCATTAATGAGCGGATGACCCATATCATATCAGATACACATCACTGCTTCCTGGAGGTTTGGGAACCTTGGATTCTATTCACAGACAGTAATATATAATAAATAAGTTAAGGGAACACATTAAAGAAGCCATTCCTGATGTGCGGCTGGGGAGTGGAGTGTGGAGCGGACGGGGAGAAGTGGTGAGAGGTCCCGGAGAGATATTTCTTCAGTACGCCAAAGGTACAGGGGGGGAGGATGGCTACCTTAAGATTGGCTGAGCAGGGAATTAATGGGGGATGACACCCCACCATAGGTGTTATATAATGTCACTTGTTTTTGTTTTTTTGTTTTTTTTCTATTTTATCTTCTTTTAACATATCTCCTGCTGCTCAGGTTCATCCATGGAAATGTGAATTACTGCAATTTGAGCAATGTGACTTTATAAGCTGTATATATTGCTGAGTATTAAGAAACTAGTGTGAATATTTTTGGACAGAATCACAAAAAAAAAGAAAAAGAGTTGGAATGGAGTTTTTATTTAAATGGAATGGTTTTAATATATTAGCAATATGATGTTAGTTATAAGACAACATGTGGACTATGTTTTTCATTATTCTTTTTGTTTTGTCATTGCAATTCCAGAACTTCTCAATAAAATGTATGTTATAAAAACAGGAGCCAATGGATGAACCATCACCTAAGAGGTTTAAACCAGACTGCTCAGCTGGGGGTGTGACAGTCTCTGGCACTTCTTCACAGCGCGCTCATGTCGGCGCGGTGATGACGGCACGCATTTGTACTGCGCATAAAAGTCGTGGTGCCGCTAAGATATGTACACACCTCCAAGACGACCACTGCCTTGCTAAAGAAGCTGAAGGTAAAGGTGATGGACAGGCCAAACATGTCTCCAGACCTAAACCCTATTGAGCATCTCTGGGCATCCTCAAACGGAAGGTGGGGGAGTGCAAGGTCTCTAACATCCACCAGCTCTGTGATGTCATCATGGAGAGTGGAAGAGGACTCCAGTGGCAACCTGTGAAGCTCTGGTGAACTCCATGTCCATAAGGGTTAAGGCAGTCCTGGAAAATAATGGTGGCCACACAAAATATTGGGCCCAATTTGGACATTTCCACTTAGGGGTGTACTTACTTTTGTGGCCAAGGGTTTACACATTAATGGCTGTGTGTTGTTATTTTGAGAGGACAGAAAATGTACACTGTTATACAGGCTGTACACTTACTACTTTACATTGTAGCAGAGTGTCATTTCTTCAGTGTTGTCACATGAAAAGATATAATAAAATAATTACAAAACTGTGAGGGGTGAGATACTGTATATATATATATATATATATATATATATATATATATATATATATACTGTATATATGTATCTGTGTGTGTATATACTGTATATATATATATATATATATTACCCCTAGATTTTTATAACTTCATAGTATGTATATATATATATATATTATGGCGTGTGATCTTGAGAGAACTGCTGATCAGGCCAGTTAAAGCCAGTCCTCACAGGAGGTGAGGGAGTGAAAGAGGGAGAAATTATAGACTAAGAAAGAGCGATTAATACTAAACTATTTCATGAAACGAGAGGCATTTGTTGGATTAGAATGGAAATGTGTATTTAGGCCTAGATCTCTGAGGCCCAGGCCTAGGGCGGCCTTCTCCCTACTACTCCTCCCCCTCCATTTCTGGGTGGCAACATTTTCCAACCCTGGCCCTCTTTCTGCCCTTCTGTTCTACTGCCTCCAACCACTCACTCTCCAATCTCTCTTCCTCACCTTTTTAGCCCCCTCCTCCACCCTACAATACAATGTTTGTGCTTACAGTGCAGGAGAGACTCACAAGGTGCAAAGTGAGGCTACTTTCTACTTCCATTGAACTGTGGTGATGCCAAGAACCGTGTGGATGCATCCGGGATATCACCACAGTGTAACTTTATAGTTCCATGGAAGTAGAAACAAGCCAAACCTGCACTGGTAGGTAAATATAAACATTATATTGTAGGGAGGAAGTGGAAGAGGGGGAGGAGTAGTAGGGAGAAGGGGAAAGAGGGAGAAGTTGAAAGGAGGAGAGAAATTATAGAGAGATGGGTAGTAGAGAGGTATGGAGAAGAGGGGTGACAAGTGAGAACCGTAGGAGGGTAAGAGGAGGAGAGAGGAAAGAGGGAGAGAGAAGAGATGGAAAAGGAGGTTGGAGGGAGAAAAAGGAGAAGGGAGAAAATAAATCTTAAGTAGGAAGAAGAAAAACAAGGAGGAAAAGAAGAGAAGCAGAGAAAAGAAGAATGTGAGAAAAAAGAGGGGGGTAGAGGAGGAGGAGGGAGAAAGAGACATATGTATGCGTGTGTGTATATTTATAATGTACTATTCATTGTTTGTACTACTGTACTCTGCACGGTGGAGGGCTTCTATCATTCTTCAGCCCATTATAAGTGAAATGATTCCCGTAGTGGACTACTCTCTAAAAAAATCTATCACACAAACCAGGAACCCGCCCCACACTGATAAGCGGCAGTAACAGCGAAGGCCGGAGGAGCAGCTGCAGATGGAGGTAAGTGAGGGGAAAGGGGGAGGTATTTAGAGGGGTAAAGTGAGGAGGGGGGTTTAGGATAAGGAGGGGTAAAGTGATTAGGGGATTTTAGGATGAGGATGGCGGGGGGGGGGTTTAGGATGAGGATGGGGGGTTTAGGATGAGGATGGGGAGGGTTTAGGATGAGGATGGGGAGGGTTTAGGATGAGGATGGGGGGGTTGAGGATGAAGATGGGGGGGTTGAGGATGAGAATGGGGGGTTGAGGAGGGGGGTTGAGGTTGAGGAGGGGGGGTTGAAGAGGGAGGTTTAGGATGGGGATGGGGGGGTTGAGGAGGGGGGGGGTTGAGGATGAGGATGGGAGGGTTGAGGATGGGGGGTTGAGGTTGAAGAAGGGGGTTGAGGAGGGAGGTTGAGGAGGGGGCTTAGAATGAGGAGGGAGGTTGAGGAGGGGGTTTAGAATGAGGAGGAGGTTGAGGATGAGGAGGGAGGATGAGGAGGGAGGTTGAGGATGAGGAGGGAGTTGAGGAGGGGGTTGAGGATGAGGAGGGGGTTGAGGATGAGGAGGAAGGTTGAGAATGAGGAGGGGGGTTGAGGAGGGTGATAAGGAAGGGGGGAAGAGACACAGGGAAGGGAGAGGGGGAAGAGACACAGGGAAGGAAGAGGGGGAAGAGACACAGGGAAGGGAGAGGGGAGAAGAGACACAGGGGAGAGAGAGGGGGGACACAAGAAAAGGACACAAGAGGGACACAGGGGGCAGCACATTTCCCACCTTCGGTTTATACTCAAGTCACTCATTTTTCCCAGTATTTTGTGGTAAAATAGGTGCCTCAGCTTATACTCGGGTTGGCTTATACTCTAGTATATACGGTATATCTTTTTTTATTGTGAAGCAAACAACAAATAGGACAAAATAACAGAAAAAAGTCAATGTGCATAACTATTCATCCCCCTAAAGCCAATACTTTGTAGAGCCACCTTTTGCGACAATCACAGATCCAAGTCGCTTTGGATAAGTCTCTATGAGCTTGCCACATCTTACCACTGGGTTTTTTGCCCATTCCTCCTTGCAAAACTGCTCCAGCTCCTTCAAGTTGGATGGTTTGAACTTGTGAACAGCAATATTTAAGTCTGACCACAGATTGTCTATTGGATTGAGGTCTGGGCTTTGACTAGGCCATTCCAACACATTTACATGTTTCCCCTTAAACCACTCAAGTGTTGTTTTAGCAGTGTGTTTGGGGTCATTGTCCTGCTGGAAGGTGAACCTCCGTCCTAGCCTCAAATCATGCACAGAGTGGTACAGGTTTTGCTCAAGAATATCCCTGTATTTAGCACCATCCATCTTTCCCTCAACTCTGACCAGTTTCCCAGTCCCTGCTACTGAAAAACATCCCCAAAGCCTGATGCTGCCACCACCATGTTGTGAGGATGGTGTTCTTTGGGTGTTGTGATGTTTTGGGTTTGCGCCAGACATAGCGTTTTCTTTTATGGCCGAAAAGTAAAATTTTAGTCCTATCAGACCAGAGCACCTTCTTCCATACATTTTGGGAGTCTCCCACGTGCCTTTTCGCAAACTCAAAACCTGCCATTTTGTTTTTTTTGCTGAAAGTAATGGCTTTCTTCTGGCCACTCTGCCATAAAGCCCAACTCTATGGAGCGTACGACTTATTGTCGTCCAGTGTACAGATACTCCAGTCTCTGCCGTGGAGCTCCTCCAGGGTTACCTTAGGTCTCTGTGCTGCCTCTACAATTAATGCCCTCCTTGCCTTGGGCGGCCGTCTCTTGGCAGGTTTGCTGTTGTGCCATGTTCTTTCCATTTGGTTATCATAGATTTGATGGTGCTCCTGGGGATCATCAATAATTTGGATATTTTTTTATAACCTAACCCTGACTTGTACTTCTCAACAACATTGTCCCTTACTTGTTTGGAGAGTTCCTTGGTCTTCATGGCAGTGTTTGTTTGGTTTGTAGTGCTTCTTGCATAGATGTTGCATCCTCCGGGGCCTTTAAAAAAAGGTGTGTATATGTAATGACCGATCATGTGACATTTAGATTGCACACAGGTGGATATCATTTCACTAATTATGTGACTTCTGAAGGTAATTGAAGGCACCAGAACTATTTATGGGCTTCACAACACAGGGGGTGAATACAGTCAGGTCCATAAATATTGGGACATCGACATAATTCTAATCTTTTTGGCTCTATACACCACCTCAATGGATGAAACGAACAAGATGTGCTTTAACTGCAGACTTTCAGCTTTAATTTGAGGGTATTTACATCCAAGTCAGGTGAACAGTGTAGGAATTACAACAGTTTGTATATGTGCCTCCCACTTTTTAAGGGACCAAAAGTAATGGGACAGATTACCAGTCATAAAACAAACTTTCACTTTTTAATACTTGGTTTCAAATCCTTTGCAGTCAATTACAGCCTGAAGTCTGGAATGCATAGACATCCCCAGACGCTGGGTTTCATTGCTGGTGATGCTCTGCCAGACCTCTATTGCAACTGTTTTCAGTTCCTGCTTGTTCTTGGGGCATTTTCCCTTCAGTTTTGTCTTCGGCAAGTGAAATGCATGCTCAATCGGATTCAGATCAGGTGATTGACTTGGCCATTGCATAACATTCCACTTCTTTCCCTTAAAAAAACTCTTTGGTTGCTTTTGCAGTATGCTTCGGGTCATTATCCATCTGCACTGTGAAGCGCCGTCCAATGAGTTCTGAAGCATTTGGCTGAATATGATCAGATAATATTGCCCGAAACACTTCAGAATTCATCCTGCTGCTTTTGTCAGCAGTCACATCATCAATAAATACAAGAGAACCAGTTCCATTGGCAGCCATACATGCCCACGCCATGACACTACCACCACCATGCTACACTGATGAGGTGGTATGCTTTGGATCATAAGCAGTTCCTTTCCGTCTCCATACTCTTCTCTTCCCATCACTCTGGTACAAGTTGATCTTAGTCTCATCTGTCCATAGGATGTTTTTCCAGAACTGTGAAGGCTTTTTTAGGTGTTGTTTGGAAAACTCTAATCTGGCCTTCCTGTTTTTGAGGCTCACCAATGGTTTACATCTTGTGGTGAACCCTCTGTATTTACTCTGGGGAAGTCTTCTCTTGATTGTTGACTTTGACACACATACACCTACCTCTTGGAGAGTGTTCTTGATCTGGCCAACTGTTGTGAAGAGTGTTTTCTTCACCAGGGAAATAATTCTTCGGTCATCCACCACAGTTGTTTTCCGTGGTCTTCCGGGTCTTTTGGTGTTGCTGAGCTCACCGGTGCGTTCTTTCTTTTTAAGTATGTTCCAAACAGTTGATTTGGCCACACCTAATGTTTTTGCTATCTCTCTGATGGGTTTGTATTGTTTTTTCAGCCTAATGATGGCTTGCTTCACTGATAGTGACAGCTCTTTGGATCTCATATTGAGAGTTAACAGCAACAAATGCAAATAGCACACTTGAAATGAACACTAGAGCTTGTATCTGCTCTTTGTAAATGGGATAATGAGGGAATAACACAGACCTGGCCATGGAACAGCTGAGCAGCCAATTGTCCCATTACTTTTGGTCCCTTAAAAAGTGGGAGGCACATATACAAACTGTTGTAATTCCTACACCGTTCACCTGATTTGGATGTAAATACCCTCAAATTAAAGCTGAAAGTCTGCAGTTAAAGCACATCTTGTTAGTTTCATTTCAAATCCATTGTGGTGGTGTATAGAGCCAAAAAGTTTAGAATTGTGTCGATGTCCCAATATTTATGGACCTGACTGTTCATACGCACTTGACAATTTTCTGATTTCTATTTCTAAAAAATAGTTTTATGTATATATTTTTCTCATTTCACTTCACCAACTTAGACTATTGTGTTCTGATCCATCACATAAAATTCAGATTAACAAAACATTGAACTTAAGGCTGTAATTTAACAAAGTAGGTAAAACTTCAAGGGGGGTGAATACTTGTGCAAGGCACTGTAGGTATAGATCACACTACATAATGTTATTTTCTTTACTGAAAACTACATTATTATAATTATTCCAGATGAATGGGTATTGCTAATGTTTGGGATTTTAGGGCCTCATTCAAATGCGATTTGGCCAATTGAATAGGGCTCTATATAAGTACATAGCATATGTTTTGTACAGAAGTTTTTAGTTAGTGAAGACCTTGCTTCCGGATAGATGTTCATTAACTAAAAACTTCTGGGAAAAAAAATGCTATGTACTTATATAGAGCCCTACTCAATTGGCCAAATCCATTTGAATGAGGCCCTTATTCTGTTAACATTGCTAATTCTATTTCTAAGCTAGTTTTTTAATACAAGTAAGTAAAAAAAAGTTTATCTCAGTATCAACTACATTCTTTAAATGTTGTATAGCACTGACCATATTGATGGCCATATCAGTTTAAAAATAAGTATTCTGCCAGAAAACTAAATAATTACACACTTTCCAGATGATCCTGTACTGATGATTAATGATCCATTTGTTAAGGTAAGGAATAATATTGACTGTTTATTTTTTATTTTTAAGGAAAATTCATTTGGCTGGAGAATAGATCTGAAATCTAATACACACATCTGATATTCCCATTAGTTAGGGACAACTGATCAGGATGTAAGATATTCATTGTTAAAGCAGAAGACATGGGAAAGTTGCCTTTTATTTTGCTGCAAATTGTTCTTGTAGTATATGTAGAATATACTTAAAAGGGCAGATTTTAACGGTCTAAGGGCAGCAATACAAAGTATAGACAGGGACAGAGAACTGGCAGGTAAAAATACTGACCACAAGTGGACAACATTTAAATCCTTACTAAATATACATACACATCGACATATACTGTGTGGGAATAAAAGTAAAAGGCGTAAATCCCATCCAATGTGGCTTACAAATGATTTAAAGATCAAGATACGGAGTAAAAAACAGGCATTTAAATTATACAAACAAGAGGGGACAGAGACTGCCTTACAGGAATACAAGAAAATCAACAAGGCTTGCAAAAGGGCGATTAGACTGGCTAAAATAGAAAATGAAAAATTAATTGCAAAAGACAGTAAGACTAACACTAAAATATTTTTTAAGTATATTAATGGGAAGAAGACGAGGAAGGAAGCTATAGGAACATGACAATGTGACACAGGCCGTCTGATAATTAGTGACCAAGAAAAGGCAGATGAGCTAAATAGGTTATTTTCTTCGGTATACACAAGGGAGGTACCAGTGGTTGGGACACAGCAACATAATGGGGCTATACTACCTTTGCCAAATAATTGGTTAACACAGGAAGTAATCCAAAAGAGGTTGGAAAAAATAAATGTTAATAAAGCCCCCGGTCCTGATGGAATACATCCAAGGGTACTAAGGGAACTGGGGTCTGTAATAGCCAAACCATTATATTTAATTGTTCAAGATTCACTCAACACAGGGTCTCTACCAGATGACTGGAGAAAAGATGATGTGATACCTTTTTTTTAAAAGGGAGCAAGAGCAAATCCGGGGAATTATAGACTAGTGAGCCTAACTTCTGTAGTGGGGAAGCTTTTAGAAGGGTTAATAGGGGATAATATACAAGAATATGTCTATTTGAACAGGATTATAAGTAGGAGTCAACATGTATTTATGAGGGATAGGTCAGGTCAAACAAATCTAATTAGTTTCTATGAGGAGGTTAGTAGGAACCTGGATCAAGGCAACTCAGTGGATGTAGTCTTTTTGGATTTTGCAAAGGCTTTTGATACAGTACCACATGGGAGACTATTGTGCAAACTAAGAGATACAGGAATTGCAGTAAATATCTGCTCATGGATTGAGAGCTGGCTAAAAGACAGGAAGCAAAGGGTTGTTGTAAATGGAACATACTCCGATTGGACTAATGTGGTAAGTGGGGTTCCTTAGGGTTCAGTATTAGGTCCTCTCCTTTTTAACATATTTATTAATGACTTAGAGGTAGGATTGGAGTGTGTTGTCTCCATTTTCGCTGACGACACGAAGTTGTGCAAGGTAATTAAATCAGATAGTAAAGTGCTTTCCCTCCAAAGGGATTTACATAAAATTGAGGAATGGGCATCTAAATGGCAGATGAGATTTAATACGAATAAATGTAAAGTTATGCATCTGGAAAGGAAAAATAGCCATGCAATTTATAATCTTAATGGAGCAAATCTAGGTGTATCAGATATTGAAAGGGATTTGGGAGTGCTTGTGGACAACCACCTAGGTAACAGTGCTCAAAGCCAAGCAGCAGCTACAAAGGCAAATAAAATATTAGCATGTATTAAGAAGGGTATAGAAGCCAGGGAAGCAAATATAATTCTGCCATTATACAAATGTCTAGTACGCCCTCATTTGGAATATGGAGTACAATTTTGGGCACCACTTCATAAAAAGGACATTTTAGAGCTGGAAAAGGTACAGAGGAGGGCAACAAAACTAATAAGGGGAATGGAGGGGCTAAATTATGAAGAATGACTAACCAAATATAACTTATTTTCTCTAGAAAAAAGGCGCCTAAGAGGAGATATGATTACCTTATATAAATACATGGGTCATTATAAAGATTTGTCAAGGGAGCTTTTTGTGCCAAGAGGTTTTCAACTGACAAGAGGACTTCCCTTGAGGTTAGAAGTAACTAATAAATGCTTATAAAAGTAAAAAAGTTAAAGGCTGTGTTTATATTTTACCTTTTAAATTTTTTTAACCACTATCAAGTTTAGTCATTCAGAAAAAATGTTGAATGTATTTATTTATTTACCAAATAGTAAAATCAGTATTTGAAGATAAAAAGATTAAATTCAGTGTAGCTTTTAAAACTTACATTTGAACATAAGCATTTCAGATTTCAGAAAATATGATTATCCCCTGTCCCCTATTAGGTGCCCAGGGTGTGGGAGATAAATTGCCCAGGAGGCTGTTACAATAATGTATCTGCCTCCTTCCTTGCAGTGACTACTGGAGTCAAACGTGAATGCTCAGAAATGTTTTATGACAGCCTCTTGGGCAGATACTCTCCAAATCATGAACACCTAATAGGAGATCGATTGTTGTAAATGATTGAATCATTACATTTAATGTCTTTATTTATTGGCGTTTACGTAACGATAAAAAAAGAGGTAGATGGAAATGTCATTAATTATGAATGCATCTGATGGAAGGAATCAGTAATGTATGCAAACATTTTTTTGCATGGAAAATCCCCCAAATAAACATTAATAAACATAGCCTTTTATCATGGCCAAAGCCCCGAGAGACTGTGAAGGTTAATGTATCTAGGCCTGGAGTGAATAAGTGGACGGAATAAGTTGATTGGGCCAGACATCTTGGTGTTGAAGTCAGGGAGCACTGGTTTTGGAAAGATATATATGTACTGTAAATACTGGTATACTGTATTTTGTATGTGATTATTCCAGAAGGGGGGAAAATAACTTGTAAAACTGTTGCAGAGCAGGTGGTGCTATGCACCTGAGATGTTCTGTTGGACATGTGCGCATGTGATCCCAAGGCCTGACTGGTGGTTACTAAATGTTCTATCTCACACACATAGGCATGTCTTTATTGGATAATCAAGAATGCACATTGTTGGCATTGGCTGCTCATAACTAGGGACAGGGTATAAATATGTGGGATTTGAATTAATAAAAGTCAATTATAGTTTTCACATAAATAATGTGTGGGGCTGTTTACTGTGTGCCTGTATCCTGAGCCGGGAGTAATCCTGTTCTGAAACCACTAGTATACTGCCTTCATCATCTTCTATACATATTTTTGGATGTGTTTCCTATACTGAAGTCATATTTTGTGCCAGAAGTAACAAGAACTACCGTATTTATCGGCGTATAACACTCACTTTTTCTCCCTGAAAATAGGGGGCAAATGATAGGTGCGTGTTATACGCAGATATTCCCTCCCCCCTCCTCAACCTAAACCCCCCTCCTCAACCTAAACCCCCCCTAAATACCTCCCCCTCTCCCTTTCCCCTCACTTACCTGCTTCTGCTCCGGCCTCCGCTCCTTCTTGACCCGGCGCGCATGTGACGTCATATGTGCGCCACGTCATTGCCTGCACCCGGTACATGCTAATGACGTGGCGTGCATGTGATGTCACATGCGCGCCGGGTCAAGAAGGAGCGGAGGCCGGAGCAGAAGAAGGTAAGTGAGGGGAGAGGGGGAGGTATTTAGGGGGGTTTAGGTTGAGGAGGGGGGTTGAGGAGGGGGGTTGAGGAGGGAGGTTGAGGAGGGGGGTTGAGGATGTGGGTTTGGGTTGAGGAGGGGGGTTGAGGAGGGGGTTGAGGATGAGGAGGGAGGTTGAGGTTGAGGAGGGGGATTGAGGATGAGGAGGGAGGTTGAGGTTGAGAAGGGGGTTGAGGAAGCAGGATGAGGATGGGGGGTTGAGGAAGGGGTTTGAGGAGGGGGTTGAGGATGAGGAGGGAGGTTGAGGAGGGTGGTTGAGGAGGGGGGTTTAGGTTGAGGAGGGGGGTTAAGGTTAAGGAGGGGGGTTCAGGAGGGGGGTTTTGGTTGAGGAGGGTGGTTAAGGAGGGGGTTGAGGATGAGGAAGGGGGTTGAGGATGAGGAGGGGGTTGAGGAGGGGGGTTGAGGATATGGAGGGAGGTTGAGGATGAGGAGGGGGTTTGCGAAGGGGGTTGAAGAAGGAGGGGGTTGAGGAGGGAGGATGAGGAGGGAGGTTGAGGATGAGGAGGGAGGTTGAGGATGGGGGGTTGAGGAGGAGCAGCGATTTCTGAGTAAACTTTTGTTAAAACAGTTGCTTTTACTGTCATTTTACGTTATTTACCTTAAAAGTGTTAATAATATTAATAAAAAAAAGTTCTGAGCTACCCTTATTTTGCTTCAAAGTTCTTTATTTGAAATGTAAGTTTTTTTTCCTGAAATTTCCTTCTTAAAATGAGGTGCGTGTTATACGCCGGTGCGTGTTATACGCCGATAAATACGGTATATGGTACTGCTGGGATAGGTTTGAACCAGGTTCTTATCAAGCCCCATTGAATAAGCAGGTTGTGACACCTAGGATTTGCAAATTCTCTTCAGTCTTTTGGCAGTTGATTTTGAGAAGGAATGCGGCTGAAAATCCAAGCTAAATTAGCATAAAATTCATAATTTGTTTTGGCCAATCAGAGGCAGGTACAAAAGTCTCTGCTGCAAAGCATTATGTGATTTGTAGTATTTGTTCCCAAAACACACCCTCCCTTGAATGATGCACATAGGCAGTGCTGCTCTGGATCTCTGCACTGTGGTGCTACTGGCTGTAAGGTCAGCATAGGGTTAAAAACATACCTGTATGCAGTGTTTCTATTGGTTAGTACCAGGTGTCTATGTATGCAGCTCTGGGGGTGTGGAAACCAATTTTTTTAATAACTTAAATCTGTATGTGTATAGAATGACTGAATGCAATGTGTGTTTCTGATATTAGCAGCATATGTTAGATTAGAGAAAGTTTAAAACAGGGAAACTTCCATATACCTTTAGACATATGTTGTGCTGCTTTTAATAAGCTCAGGGTTGTATATACAGCTTTCAAATTAAACATGACAGACGTGCCTTAAAGTACCGTACAGCATAGTGCAGCCACCATGCACACGTATGAGGGGACCTAGATACCTAAACAAGTTAGAAAGTAATCTGCCATACATCCTGGTGACATAAACTGATTCCACAGCAGTAGAATAATCTAATGTACCTGGAAACACAACTCTCACTTCAGAGGTATGGAAGGGAATAACAAATAACAGCATGAAGGCTTGCCCAAGTGTTCTTGACACCCTTGGTGAATTTGGCAACTTTTCGTGCCTCCACTATATTCAACATAGAGAATTATGAGAAATATTGAATATATAGTCAACTTTTTTTAACCCTTCAAAAGTAATGATTTCAAAAAGATAATATAAGCAACTGCCTCAACAAAATTATTAAAGTAACAAACAAGTAATTGAAACCAAAAAATCTAAATATATAAAAATATGAAATTGTATTCACGATATTGCCTTCAACTACAGCATATCTGCCTGTAGCAGATACCATTTTGTTATACACTCCCTTATAAAAGCAGCTATAGCGTTCCCTGGTGGTCCATTGGTTAGGATTTGGTGCTTTCACCACTGTGACCTGGGTTCGATTCCAGTCAGGGAACCAAGAGGTCACACCACCCTGAACCTAGGTTGGGCCAGGTCAGTACTTGGATCGGAGACCACCTAGAAATACTAGGAGCTGTATGCTGTGGCCCACTGGAGAAGGAACTGGCAACCCATTCCAATATCTCTGCCATGAATACCAAGTGGATCAGCATGGACATAAAGATGTGCCTGGTGTGTTATGGTCCATGAGGTTATAGAGAGTCGGTAACGACTGAAAAAATTGCAAGCAGCTAAACAAGCAAGAATGGATGCTTGTTGCAGATAATAATTATTAAGATATAATAAGTAACATATTTTGCTTTCTAAAACATATGTGGCTGTTATAAAATCTACTTCTTCATCTAATTCTTCAAAGAAGCTTATTGAAAATATAGGACTACAGTGTATCTGTAATGGAATAATTAACCAATATAATATTTTGCTTCTATTTTCTATTATTTAATAAATGACTCACTGTAGTTTGGGAAAAACTTCACTCATTCAATGGCCTGACATGATCAAATTTGTAGGCCATGAGCATAAGAACATTTTTAGAGTAATTCTTACATTTAGCAGACTGTAACTTACATTTGTATCTACTGTAACTTTATTGTCACATGGCACTTAATGGTGACAGTCTTTCAATAGAAGTGAATAGAAACATTTTTTTTATCCAAGGTTCCTCCAATCCCTCCTAGTTGTCTAGTTTGGTTAGGAAGAAAAGCACATGTATGCTTCCATTAAAGCAAAAATATAACATATTAGTTAACATTTAAAGGCTGTATTTATGTATTTGAAATTTTCCGAAAAACATTTGACTCATTATCAAGAGCCTAATATAGCTATACTAATAATACGAATAATAATAATGTGAATATGACAGCCAGTGGTCCTTTGAGGTCATATTGTAAAATGTAACATGTAGACCCGTGAATTTGACAAGTAAATCAGTTGAAATGTATTGTGTTTGCTGGCAGTTCACCTTAGTTGAAAGTTAGCTATTTTTTAATAATAAATAAATAAATAAATAAATAAATCTGAAAGTGATTTAAGGTGTCACATTTTCCGGTAAGCTGAGAACTAATACAATGAAAACTTTAAGGACATTACCAGTCTTTTGTTAAAAAAAGTGCAAATCTTAAGTGTCAGGGCATTCATTTTATGTGCAACTACTCGCTGCTTATCAAGTACTTGGATGAAAGACTTTCTTAGCTCACTTGATAAGCTTATGCAGAAGAGAACCAGCAGTGATTTCTGATTGGATGACCACCAATATTCATGTGGGCTTGGCTGAATTGGTACTGACAAAATGCAATGTATCTGAATGGTTAAAATTGTTTTTATTAATGAAACACTATTATAATTATTATTGTTTATTTGTATTGCGCCAACATAGCACTATACAAGGGTTAAGTTAAAGGCAAAAAAAACTATTGCAATATTAACACATTGCAAAGTATGGAGGGCCCTGTCTTATGGCCCAGATTTATCAAAGAGCGAATATAGTTTGGAGTATTGATTTGCTTCAGCTCACCTCAATACGCCTCTAGCGTTCAGCTTAGGAATGGGAAAATGTATCAAATAGCGAATGTGAATTCATCAGTAGCAAACGTATTCGGATTTATATGGTGTATTGCCTGATGTAATGGATGTTTTTCAATGTGGCGTGTATTACATAATAGAAAAGGGCCATTTTACATATAACTATAAAAATGTATGCCGTTTTATGTATATATTTATAGTATTAACTGAATAGAAGTTAATAATAATTTGAAATATGTATATATTATAACATAATATTGCAATATATTATTATATTGTTTTATTATTATTATATTGTTATGTTATATATTATTGCTATCTTACCCAATAATTATTAATAACTGTTGGTATTAATATTGTTATTTATTTATTATTACTAGTAATGCTATATTATTACTCTTATTACATATATTATTATTGTTATTAATATTATTATTATTATACTTACAAATATTTTCATATTATTATTATTATTATTACATTATTTCTAATCCATATGCATTGCTCTATTTAAATACAGATACTTAAGAAAAGAAATAGCAAAAATAAGTTCAGCTCTGGTTTGGCAATAGGCATTTTTCAGCTGTTCGCCATCCCTTGTGCTGTGGAATTGGATGCAGGATTTTTCTATAGTATTAAATGGCGTATTGGCACGTTCGCTACTTGATATATACGTTTTTGTTTATGGAGTGGCGTATTGCCCGCTGTAATGGATGGCGTATTCTGATATACTATTTGATAAGTCTGGGCCTATATGTGTTTGCACCTTTGGTGTACTAAAGAATCAACTTAAGAGGAATCTGTGGTAACAAACAAGTCATGGCCCTTTAAAAGTAAAAGTGACTTCTAGCATAATTAAAGCATCATTAGCCCAATTGAAGTTTTGAATATTAACTTTTTTTTTTTACATTTCCATCTGCTCACCTCTAAAAGAGGCTGCTATTTCCCCTCTATCACATCTACCACCTCCCCCAGAGAAAGTCACTGTATCAGGTGGGTGACAGAAATATGTGAATCTCTGTATTGCATCTTCTATTGCACGCAGCATGACCAATGGCTCCCTTTTGTGGTCTAGCTTCTAGGGCTAGAGCCAACACCATATGACTATATGGGCCAATAGGAAGCGACTGGCCATCCTTTTTGTAATAGAACTGTAATATTAAGATTCACATGTTGTTGACCACCCTCATCACACTGTGATGCTCTCTAAGCAATGGGGGAGTAAGAGAGAACAACATAGAAACCCTGTATCGGAGAAAACAAATAAAAATAACAATACATTTGTTGTGGTTTAGTCGTTCAGTCGTGTCCGGCTCTCCGTGACCCTATGGACTTCAGCACACCAGGCATATCTATTGTTATCTATATGGCATTGCTTATCCATATGGCTTCCATGACAAAGATACTGGAGTGGGTTGCCAGTTCCTTCTCCAGTGGACTGCTGATCTCTCTGTTATGACCTGCCCATCTTAGGCAACGCTATATGATATAGCTCACAGCTTCGTTGAACTACACAAGCTCGTTCACCACAACAACGTAGCGATTCAGAAGAACAATAACACATAGCTTTTTTTATAATTGTGACAGTATGACTTTCATTATAACAGATTAGACTTTTATCACAACAACGTCCACTTTATAAGACTCATAGAGAACAGACCAGCAGTCTTACAATTAATTCAGAATAAAAAATAATAGCATGACTTATCTACCTTCATTGCAGCCATGTA
The DNA here is from genome assembly GCA_027410445.1 of Discoglossus pictus. NCBI lineage: Eukaryota > Metazoa > Chordata > Amphibia > Anura > Alytidae > Discoglossus > Discoglossus pictus. The sequence continues at coordinate 79,061,828 of CM050165.1, forward strand.
CTGAGGTACACAAGCCCCTTCGGGATCGCCACCTTGTTGTGGTGAAGGGGCTTGTGTACCTCAATGAATCTGTGAGCTATACCATGTAGGGTCCCCCAAGATGGGCAGGGCATAGCAGAGAGGATGAGCACAACCAAGATGTGTATGGGGAGCTGTGGTCCATAGGGTCACAAAGAGTCAGATACGACTGAACGACAAAACACTGCATATAGGAAGTCTGTAGAGATGTCCATAAGATGTCTGACTAACAAAAAAGGCTGTACATGTCCTCAAGAAACTGAATCTGAAAACACAGAGGAAGAATTGAATTGTGCTGTAGGATACAAAGTAAGCTTATAGGATTGTTTCCCCTGATACTTAAAACATGCTCTCTTTAATGCATGATTGCACATTTAAGAACTTCTTCCTCTGCTCCAGGAATTTATAAAGATGTCCCCAACTAACGTTAAAAAGATAATAAATATGTTTTATAACTTGCTTAACATTCATTTTATTATGCTATTTTTTGTTACTTCCTATTGCTATCTTTTATTTTATGGGGTAATTTTTTTCTTTGAGTATTTATTTATATAGGCAGGCCTACCCTGATCACAATCGCATCAGGCTACGTTTGTTAATGAGCAATTCAGGAAATAGCCGTGAAAACAATGAGCAATTGAGGAAATCGCTGGAACAGACCCAGCAGCAGTTCTAACTGAGGCACAGCGAGTCAGGGAGAGAATCCAAAAGCACAGGGCCCATTTAAATAAGCAGGGAAGTGCAATACCAAGACAAATTAAATTGACGTAATTAAATCACTTGGCATTAGCTTGGCACTTTAAGAAAAGATTTACAACTGGTAAAAGCATCATTGTTTGCTGTAAAAAAAAAACTAAAAACCTGGAGCATTATAAAACAAGCCAGAGTGTGTGTGTATATATATATATATATATATATATATATATATATATATATATATATATGTGTGCGTGTGTGTATTCAGTTATTTATTTCAGTGTATATATGTATGTATACACACATATATGGACTTTTATACTTTTTACTAATATACTTTTTTTATTGTTCTTCTAAATAGGAAGTAAGATGTACAGTACAAGAACAACATATATTGTGTTCAAATGACATCAGAAAAGGTTTGTGTCTACTTTTCCCAATGTTTTTGAGTTTTGTTGCATAAATTACATTTGTCATATTATGCCATTACAGATTAAAAGAAAAGATAGAAAAGAGAAAGAATGGAAAAGAGGGTTAGGGAAGATGGGATAGGGGGAAGTTTAGTATAATACTGTCCCTAAGGTCTGTATATGTATTACCATTTTTTTTTTTTTTTTTTTTATGCTACCATCCAATTCTTGGTTCCCAGACATCCCAACAGGAAGCCCACTTTTTATGTTGTCATCTAGTTTGGAAGAGATCAAGCTGATTGTATGTATTTAAGTTTTGGAATGGACGTCTTCCAAGTTTTAGCAATAGTGTTATTGACTGCTAAAAAGATTTGGTTTGAGAGAAGTTGAGCCGGTGATAGGGAGACCTAATAAGGCTTCCTCTGTTTTTTTTAGGTATTCTGTGTCCCCATAGCTTCTCTAGGGTGTCATAGGTTTCTGACCAGATGTGGGTTATTTTAGGGCAGTCCCATAGTACGTGGCTTAGTGTGCGGTGGAATTACAATCTTTAAAACAGTTTTGTGCGCTGCACTTTAAAGAGGGAAGGTACAAAATAATTATATTGTGATATAAGTGCATTTTATATACATTCAACAAATGATCTACATAGTCCCGACCCAAAGAGCTTCCAATCTAGTTTTACGGAAGATTCATACAGACACCTTTGGGTAAAAGCGTAAGTGCATATTAGAGCATGCTACTAAGGGCTTCATTCAAATGCGATTTGGCCAATTGAATAGGGCTCTATATAAGCACATAGCATATTTTTTTACAGAAGTTTTTAGTTAGTGAGCTTTTATCCAAAGCAAGGTCTTCACTAACTAAAAACTTCTGTAAAAAAATATGCTCTGTGCTTATATAGAGCCCTATAGCGGTTGAAAAGCTTTAACAAATCTTAAAAGAGGTGATTTTTAAGTTGAATTTTGAAAGAAGTGTGATTAGGGATTTTAGACAAAAAGGAGCTCTAGATCTGTATGGAAATAAGGAGACATTCCTGAGCAGAGCGTAGCGGTCAAGCTGGGGTGTATACAGATGTGAAGAGAGATCTGAAGAGTGAATAACCTTGAAGCAGTGAAGCAATGTTACATAACCTCTTCTTGGCATTATCAGAAGCCAGTTGAAGGATTTTAGTATGGTTGAAGTATAAAGACATTTAGGAGAGAGGGGCATGATGCAAGCAGCTGCACCATGTATTGATAACAAAAGGAGAGATGAGAAACAGGAAGACCAGGACACTTTAACAGCAAAGAAGATAGCAAACTCTTCACACTTTGACTGAGAGAAAGCTGAACTAGATTGTGGGCATATTAGTTTGCATAGTCTTTCTACAGTGTGAAAGAGCTCTGATTTCTTGTGATTGATCCCACAATGATATTCCTGGGTATGATCTTGAGGTTTAAGCCTATCCTTCATTGGTCAAGACTATTTCCAACTTCCATGCAACCTCTCTTTTCCCTCTCCCTCGTGGTTTTATTAAACCAGGGACCTTGTTGATGACATTTGAGGGGTTGTGTAAGAGTATGAGCTGTTCTCAGACTCCTGTTATAACCTCACAATAATCTCACAGTCCCCCATTACATATGTAAAATCCACAGTAGGAAGTCTACTTGTACGAGAAGTTACAGATAATTTGATAGTAGAGTGGCCTGACCACACAACTGGGTATATTATAAGAACAGAAACATATAGATCAGTATGGAACACAATATATATATTTTTTTTTGGTGGGGGGGGGGGGGTTTGGGACAGAAGAGACAGCCTGTATAAAGCTCAGAGGCACTGATGTCACCAAGTATAAGCCACCTGGAGTGGTCTAGCACCAGTACAGTCACTAATTCTGTAAATGTTTAAAAAAAAATAGCTTTCCATCTCCAGGTGGCTGATTTAAACCCCAGTCCTGTAGCATGCCTTGCTACTACACATTCAATAGGTTGTTCAATAGTAAATGGCGTGAAATTCAGCTTCATTTCGAGCACACTGCCAATGCTGCTCCCTTTCATTGTTGTCTTGGGTAATGGAGCACTAACAATGGGCAGGTATAGCTTCTTCTATGATGGGGCCTGAATTTCTATCTATCCAAGTGTTGGTAAGGCAAGTAATGTCTGCTGAATTAACAAGTTCTGCCATGATGGCTGTTTTGCACCTTATAGACCTGGCACTGCACAGTACACTTCTGATACAATATTCCCTGGGACCTAAGTGATTGTTCTCTAAATTTTTAGCAGGTTCTCTGCGGATAGGAAACATGTGTAGGGAGATTTTTATGATCTTTATTGCCCTGTTATTAGTATTTATTACCTCTTGCATTCATTATTTTAAATAATTTGCTTCTCCTGAAGAATGAGCGTGAATAGTTTCCAGCTTAAAGGTATGACAATCTTTCCAGATGGAGATTCCTTGAGATGCAAATTGATAAGGACACATGGATGGGGATGGTCCCTGTACTAGACTGGATATATTTGTCCTGAAATCTTATATAAATTCTGTTATTACCAGAAGTGTCTTATATCTACAGGAAAGTGGGATTAAGATGTAGAACAGATTGCACAGTACTTTATTGTTTTGCTTTATTGTATTCTCCAAGTCAGGGGAGGTTCTCCTTGGTATATCATTGCTGTGCTGTAGATTTTAGCCAAGTCTAATGTGAATCTTCAAATGGAAAAGTAATTTGTTACTTATGATGTTGGTGTAGAGCAGCCTAAGATGACGATCTATCTTTCTGTATTAATATAATTTGCTTGCAAAATATGTTATTATTTGAAGCTTTTTGGAAAGATGTTTAGGAACTGAGGAGAGGTGAGGCTGCCATCTTGGGCGTGATCAGTATATAAAAGTAAATGTCCTGGCAATGGAGTCCAAACCAAGAACATATCAAAACTCAGGAAAATAAATGGTAGAATATATATATTATGAATTGTGGGTAGCATTAAATGACTTGTTCTATTTTCGCTACAAGCCTCCTCACTTAGACAATTGACGTTCAGTATTATGCATACTCTGATGACACACAAATCTACATCTCCTATCCTACCAATTTCCTCTCTGCAATCTCCTTTTGGATGTCTCACTGAAATCTGAAACTGACATGTCCAAAAGTGAATTAATAGCCTTATCTTCCCGAAGCATTACAACAATATGAACCATATCCCTCACTACTGACAATGCAACTATACCTTCCACAAACCAAGCCCATTGCCTATGAGTCCCATTATCCTTCAGGCCTCACATTCAACATCTCACTCTGTCACAAGACTGCCAGAAAGCTCCCTTCTCTTATTAGCGAAAAGACAAAAGTCTACATTCACTGACTTATCACCTCCTGCTTCAATTAATGTAGCACTCTTCCAAATGGCCTCTCTCTCATTCATCTTTACAATACATCCTAAACTCAGCTCCAAGATTAATTTTCCTCACCCAAGTCTCCTCACCTGCTGTTCCTCTTGGCAAATACCTATACCAGCTCCCACTGGCACTCCATGATTCTGCAGCCCCTTATATCTCAGCACACATGACTCCCTACATGTTCCATCCACTTCTCCACAAACCATCACTTGGCATCTCATAAACTTCTCTCACTTCTGCATAAAAGATTTGTCTTGCTGTGCATTTCTACTGTGGAACATAATTCTATGCTTCATCAGACTCTCTCTAAGCCTCCAAACCATTAAAACAAACTAAAATGCATTTAATTAGGATAAATCCCATCCTCTTTTGTTTTTGAACTCTCAAGTGAAGGGCCCTCACAGTCTTCCATATTGGTTTGCCAACCTCTAAATCTTGTTGAAATTACCTCCAACAATATAGAGCTGTGTAAAATATTGACACATTATAAACATATCCAGGACAAAGCTGTGGCTTGGATATCCTCTTACCTCACTAACTGGACTTGGTGAACTCACATAATTTTTTTTTTGTTTTTTTTTAAATACCATCTCTATGCTGATGACACACAACTTTACTTTTCTACCCCTGCCCATAAACATGCAGTTCAAGACAAAGTGTTGGAGTGTCTTAATGCAGTTGAAACCTGGATTGTCATCTGTTGCCTTAAACTTAACATGGCAAAAACAGAACTCCTAATATTTACTCCTAACCCTGACCCTATTATCTCCTATCTAATAATTTCACTTACAGAATCTTCCACCCAGTACATAATGCATGCTACCAATCTGCTCTCATATCCAATTAATTGGAAAAAAAACATGTTGTTTTCTTTTCAGGAATATAGCAAAGATATGCTCTTCACGTGCAACCTTCACTGGCAGGAGAGTTACATGGGCCCTTATCCTATCTCGTCTGGCCTGACGCAACCTTTTTCTCTCCAGTATTCTTAATTGTCATTTCTTATCCCCGTATCAACTCTCTACCTTCTAAATTCCTCCTTTCTCCCATGTTAACTTCCCTCCCATCTCTTCCCATAACAGCTAACTTCCCTCAACTGGCTTCTCATAAATTCAAGAATAGCCTATAAAACTGTCCTCTTCGGTTTCACTCCTCCACCCCTCATATCTTTCCCTATACCCCAGCTCATCTTCTTCGCTGTGCACAGATATGTCTACTTGCATCTTCATACAGTTCTAGAGCTTATTTCTAACCACAATAATGTTTCACTAATATCCCAACGCTTCTCAAACGCAGTACTACACATCCAAAAATCTCTCATCTCACTTGTCTTAAGGCTCAGTTTAAATTAACCTCTTTTAAAATGGTTTCCAACATCTCCCTTAGTGAATACATTTATAGATACTTCGTAGCATCCTCCATTCTACTGGCACTCACCTTTTTACCATAATGTGCCTGTATGAGTCTTTCCCCTATAGGGTGGTCACTATGTAACCATTTATATTAAATGTACTTGTCACTTAATTGTTTGTTTACCCCGTCTCTGGAAAGTGCTGTGCACATTGATGGCAGTATACAAATAAAAAATACATATACTTGTGCATGTGGTGGCATAGCAAGGGATAATAGGGGAGGAGGTAGAACAAAATTAAGAGTATGAGGGGGATGGGGCTCACACACCTAAATGGGTCCAGGGCAGCAAAATGCTCCTTTTAGCTTTAACCCACTAACTGCCAAAGAGAGTTGCAGCTCTGTAAAACACATCTCCCGGTGCTGGTAATCTGTACAGTATATTTCATCTTTGGGAGCAAAAGTGTTAAAGGTGAAGCAGGTTCTGAAAGTTAGAAAATTACAGCAAGTCATTTGATGCAGCTTGTTAGGCAACATAATTATCAAATTAGCCTGTAATTTATTCTTTGTGATCACAAATATCTGGTTAACATTAGGGGAAAATGAGGTTGATTAAAACCAACACAAGGTTTTCCCATTGATCCAGGCTTTTGAAGATTTAGAGCAGACAACTATTTACAATTAGCAGGAAATGTTAACAGAAAGTGGTCTCTGCCTGAGGGTAGTGTGATCTACAGCCAGGGAGATGCATATGTACAGGTTAGACCCGCAAACGAGTAACAGAGAGCTGAAAATACACATTATCCTGTTCTTATGATGTTCTGGGAATACCAAAAGATAGTTATTTTATAAATGCTTTTAAAGGAAGTGGATATGTAAAATGCATAGTACAGGGCTCCTTTGGAACTGAAGGTTCTCACCATCTTGTGTACGGCCCTATAATATGTATTTAAAGGCATATTTGACCTTCATGGATTATGAATGCATCTGATAGAGGAGAATCAATAGTGTAAAATACCAAAATTAACATTATTAAACTTATCCTAAAGTTTGCTAAATCTCTTGAGTTTGATAACAGTTGATTTTGAGAGCTAGCACCCCTGGAAATCCCTGCTAAAATTAGCATACCATTCATAATTTTAGCCAATCACAGGCAGCTAATACATTGTTTCAATCTGTGATGGCAATTTATGCAACGAGGCATCATGGAATGTGTAGTCCACTGCACAAGAAAGCAAGGAGGAGTCCAGGCATTGTTCTGTGCTACTGTTGCCTTGAATATTAATATAAGTTATATAAAAAAAAAATGTTCCCTAAATGTAGTGTTTCTATTGGTAGGTATTGGTAGGTACACTGTGCCTATGTAAGCAGCTCTTGGGGTGGAAAATAAAATTAATTTGCATGTGTATAGAATGAATAAATGTAATGTGTGTTTCTGATATAAGTAGCATGTGTTAGAATAGAAAAAGGTAAATACAGGGAAACTTAGTTATAACTTTAAGTAACATTCTCTTTGACATTTTATCACATGTTAGAGAACCACTGTAGTTCAACAAAAAAATGCATGTTTGTCACATATGTACCAAACTAACAACATCAGCAGCTGTATAAACCATGGGCAGAAAAACATTTTTGGAAAAAGCTAAATGTTGGAAGAATCCATTTTGTGTTTGTTACATGATTTCCTGAGGGCTGGATCATGAGGGTGTGTCTTTGTAGCTATCAGTTGATGGAGGATGAAACAGGCAGAAGTCCAGTGTCTTTCTTTGATCATAAGATAAGATTGACATTGACAGCACAGCCCTTCAGCCTCACAGGCCCAGAAGAAGACACCTTGCATCATTCAATGCAACACAGCTCTCTAGGGGAAAAAAGGTATCATGGAATTTTACAGGGATCTATATGTATGATTTTTTCCTGCTTAATTATGATCTTAGTGAGACTACAATTTTTTTGTAAAATATGTATCTTTTTTATTCCATTATTTTTTTTTATGGCATTTTGAATAAATATCCTTAATTATTTGCACGTGTTTTTACAAAGCAAAATAAATACATAAATAAGTAAATAAATAAAGGATTGCATTTCCTTTACTGAGTTGCTTATCTCTTCTCTGTCCCAGGAGAATATGTACTTGGAAACTAATGTGACCTCCATTAGGCTTTTAGAAAGCACTGGCTGTTTTAGCATTCACAATCCCATTGTTCAGATTGATGCTAACTATACATGTGAAGTCTTCTCCCATCTTTGGAAGTATATCATCATAAAATGATTGATTCCACTGCAGCATCATTGCATATAAAGTAGCCCCTTAAAGAGGATATGTGCTCTAAAAACAAATTGCTTTTGTTTGAAAGAGTGATTTAGAAAAGTTTAAATATGTATGCAAAAAGTAATAGAACTTGACTATTTTCCTTTTTTTTTTACGGATACCTTTTGGAGTAAATATAGTGATGCCAAATAAGGTTTTTAGGTATTGTAGGAGGGATATGAACATTACAATACTGTAACTGGAATGGCTCTTGGTCTTTTGAGCCAATCAGTTTACACCCAGAAGATTTTAATATGTTAATGGTACCAACACACACAAACAGTATTAAATGCTGATGGCTGTCTCCTCAAACATAAAGTACTATCTGTGTGTTTATGTCCGACTGTCCGTGATCTCATGGACTGCAACACACCATGCTGATCCATTCATGGCAGAGATACTGGAGTGGGTTGTACCCTGACTGGAATTTAACCCAGGTCACTGTGGTGAAAGCACCGAATCCTAACCACTGGACCACTAGCAAACCCAAAGTACTATATATCTTAGCTTTAAAATATTCTTTTGATTAGGTGTATTACACAGGTAGACAGAAGTTTGCGAGGGTCGCAGTTGCTGGCAAGGAGCGCCTTCGGCGCTCCATGCCAGCAACTGCGGCCCTCGCTTTGCGAGGTCCTCAGGTGCTGGCATGGAGCGCCTTCGGCCGAAGGCGCTCCTTGCCAGCAACTGCGACCCTCGCAAACTTCACGTCGCAACCCAAACAGTACGACACACACATTACGACACTCGCAAACAACATACGACACACGTTCACACACATTACGGACTCGCAACACTCGGACGCAACTCGCGAACATTACAAAATGTAAAACACAATACATACACACACCACATACATAAAAAACTTACCTACACCAAGAGGGAGCACCCAGCACCTCAAAAATACAACTTACACCTCGATTTTACTTCAAATAAAACAGTTTAGAGACTAAAAAAAAAACGAAGCGAGAGAAAAAATGGCCGCCGAACAAAACGAAAACGAGGCTACAGCACTCTAAACTCGCAAAACACCACAAGAAACTCGCAAAACACCACAAAACACCTACGGATATTCCGATACAAACGTATAACACACATTACTCGCCATTTGACGCCAATGCGGAAGTACACGACAACGGTTTGGGCTCGCGCACGCACAGTGTTACACTGCACACATTCAGCACGCTTACACAGCAGATCCACACCACTAATGCTGCAGCAACATCAAAACACATTCACAGCTCTTCCACACAATGCTTTAAAATAGGTAAAGTATATTCATTTATTAATGTACTATATATTTCATTATTACACACTAAACAGCATTAGCTACCTTACAATTTCATTGCCGTCATTTTTTGACGGGCAATTCGCTAGTCTATAATGTTTTCTTGGCAAAGATACTAGAGTGGGTTGCTAGTTCCTTCTCCAGTGGACTGCAATTTTTCTGACCTCTCTGTTATGACCTGCCCATCTTAGGTGACCCTACATGGATTAGATCATAGCTTCATTGGGGTACACAAAAAAAACACTTGTTTATCAGGTATGTACTAACAATATAAGCAGTGGTGTAAACTATGGATATAGAATTTTGGGGGTGTAAATCTTATCCATTTTGTGTTTATTACATCACTTACTCAAAGCTGAATCACGAGTGTGTATGTGTTTTGTGTATCAGTGAAAGGGGGTATAGAGAGTCACTTAATAGATAATTGGATAAGACAGTCGACCACGCCAAAGGCGATCATTGCACAACCGACCTCGCAAAGCGAGGCCAGCAGTTAAGGCATGCGGGACTTAGGCGCAACCGCGAGCCTTGCGAAGTAAGGAGTTCCATTGACCACGCAGGACTTAGGCTGCAATGAGCGGGGCGAGCAGTTGAGGCACACAGGACTTATGACCCATACAATTTAGGACCAAAACCCGTACATGCAATGTGCGCCTCGCAAAATTACGATTCTAACGGCCGAACCACTGAAATAAAAAGACATGAAAAATAAACACAAATATGCCTCAAATTAACTTACACACACACAACACAGTGGGAAGGAGCCTGTGAGTCAGTTTGCAAGTTAATTTGAGGCATATTTGCAGTTTTTTCATGATCGAAAAGCTTCTAAGCGAGAAAAAAAATGGCTGCCGAAGAAGCGCAAACGAACGAAAACGAGGCCCAAGGACGTAAAACTAACCCAAAGGACGTAAAAAATAGCCATAAGCAGTAACACTTAACGAAAGGCTGTAACACTTAATCCAAGCCACTAACATTTAACACAAGGCAGGGCTTGCAATAAGCGCCAAAGGTACAGCATTCCCAGCCTTAAAATTTGATTTCCGTCATTTTTGACGGGCAAGTAGCTAGTATATAAATAAGTCAGTCACTCTCCGCGGCCATCTTAACCTAGCACCCATTTCCTCTTCCTTGAATTGCTCCACACTGCCACCTCTTGAAGCTTCAATGGAAATTCTCTTTTTTTAATCAAGAACAGGTGTGCGACCAAGGAGGTCCAGGGGGCCCATGGAGGGCATAACAAGCTGGGGAAGAGCCCTACACTAAAAAGACCAATTAAATGCAAAAAAATAAAATAAAATACACAGCACTGCCCCCTCAGAGTAGGGCCCTGGTGCATTGAACCACCGGTAGCTCCGCCCTGGGTCCTGAAACATTGGGCCAATTAGCAAGTCCAGTTATTAAAAAGACTATATACAAAAAAAATATCACTTTGGCGCTTTAAATCTAAATTAAGGAAAAGGCTGTATTTTGCCTAGGGCTCCAAAAACCCTTGGGTCGGCCCTGTCTGAAGAAGTAAACAACGGATTATTTCCACTAAGGGCTATGTGACCCCCAGGCTTTTTTTTCCTGAGATTGAACTGAAATTATCTACTATTTTAACACTTTATTTCCCTTATGTGCTATCTTTTTCTAGCAGTCTTTGTTTGTTCACTTCAATGAAAAAAAGGGAAGTTTAAATTGAAGAGCAGGTCATGAATGAGAAACTTCCCCAGCAACAGCCCAGCAAACGGCACAATCTGTGTGCTCTGCTGGTCAAATCAGTAACATTGATACAAACAGGAACAGGAAGCAGCCAGAAGATGTGACTTTACATGAAGAACTCTGCATTGCTATGGAAACTGTTACTTGAAAGATACAGCCTGGCTCCAGAAACAGAAATGTACACGATTTATGTCTCTGTGAGAGAAAACCGGAATATGTGACTTCAGGAAAAATAGATTTTTGACATCAAAACAATTAGAACTTCCACTTACGTAAATTTAAAAAACTGCTAAATTGATGTAAGAAAATAAGTGGCAAGAAATGTATAAGTTAGGAAGCATGAGTAAGTGTATATACATATGTGGAACCATTGACATCATTTGCTTGCTTTTGCTCATTTTAATCTTATTTTCAGATGCCAGATGAAAAGGCCACTGAAGAAAAAAAATGTACTGTGTAAGTCGGAACGGGACGGATCAGGCCATTTATAGAAGAAATGAATGCCACATACACTGGGATGTGTTAAAGATGCTTGAAAACAATATTTACGAACCAAAACCTTGCTGATATTATTTATAACAACCAAACACCACTCAGAACAGAATAGAATGGGCCGTGATGGGCTCTTTATAAAAAAAAACTGATGATGCGTTAAATACTCTTGAGAACAATATTTAAGAGCCAAAACCCATCTGATATTATAATTTATTAACCTTTGCAGTGTTGATGAAGAGTTAAATCGTCACATAGCAGCCCCTTTTCAGGGGCAGTGATGAGTTCAATCGTCAATAACAGATTAACTCCTCCTGGCAGGATAAACATATATCCAACCAACCAGATTTTATGAGACAAACTATAACCCTGTCATTGCAGTACTAAAAACCAAACTATTCTCCTTCCTCAAATCTTACTGAACCAATATCTAATAAAACATGGTATTGCTTAAAATACAGAAGGGGGGGAATGCAGCTTATGAAATCTCTCGGGGTCGGGGTTTACAGCTCATAGTATACATAGGCCATAAAATAGCTAATTTATACATACATACATACATACAAACATAGAAAAATGTTTGTATGTATGTATAAGTTTCTATATCCATGACACTGACCCTAAACTGAATGCACAATTCTCACACCTTTGGCATTTCTAGACCATCTATGCCAAAGTCTAGGATATTAATCCCTGATTAAGATCACCATTAAAGCATGGAATAACTACCTTTCCAAATTACAATGACTGTTGTTAATATTAGATTTTCCCTGTTCTTATCCCTTGTTCAGCGGCTACAGAATATGTTGGCGCAATACAAATAAAAGTTAATAATAATAATAAGATCCACAAAAGGATCCTGAAGATATAATGTATCCCTCTATCTCTTCTCTCTATGTCTTGTGTCTGTCTCTCTCTCTCTCTCCTGTCTCTCTCCCGTCTCTGTCTCTCTCTTCTGTCTCTATCTCTCTCTGACGCTCGGCATAATCACAATGCGCATGCGCTGATACTGGCATCGTAATTACACAGAGCGTCGAAGAGCTCATCACGATATATTTTACAACAACATCTGACGTTTGCGCAGACCTTTTGTTAAATATTATAGTGAATGGATAGAACATATCTTGTACTCATGCCATTATCTTTTAACATTCCATAAATAATGGAAGAAATGTATTAAAATGTGAAGGTATGTACAAAATGATAATTATTCTTTCTTTTCTACATATCATTTTTGATGTTTGTGATGTAATTAACTTATGTTTGTAGTGGTCTACTGAAAAAAATTGTAGATAAATAAATAATACTGAAATAAATTTATATTGGAAGAAAATAGTGTTTAAGAGCCATGCATATATGAGGAAAAGATGGGTGCTAATAGATAGAATGCAGCTGTTTATGACGGCAAACTCCTCCACAGTCTATTCCTAGAGGGGGAGATGTAATGAGTGGTAGGATATTGCTGTGACAGTCATGAGCAATGGTAGTCATTAATAATAGCTTCATGTAATCTTAACGTTTAATTTACCAAAAAATATATATATATTTGCAACACAATGCCAGATACAAATTTATAGTGACAATACCTTTTATACCAGTGTTTACCAAATAGTTTCAGCCATTGAAACATTTTTACTCTCCAAAGTTACCGAACAATTGGAAACTACCACGACTGCAGTAGTACCAAAAAATAGCTCCCCAAAAATCATAGAGCCCGATTCAATTGAGCTTTCGCATATTACTGCAGCCCGTAAGTGAGGTTGCAAGTTAATTTGCGTCTTTTTGCAGGCTCCAAACGGGTTACGAGTTACGGCCTTGAAAAAATTGCGCTGGTTAAACCCGGAGCTTACAGCCTCCTGAAGCCTTTGATCTTTCACTTTCGTAAGAGTTAAGATGGCTAAAATCGCATTCCCGCCCTGAACTGCTACGAACCAGTGCGTGGTTTATGGAGTCGGTTTTGGGCTAGTAACGTGCGATAAATGGGAGCCCACAACACACCCGCAGATATCCGGCCTACTACGATTGAGTTGCAGGCTTGCAATTGAATCGGGCCCATAGTTTTCAAAAAGAGGCACCTTTTCTTCTTCAGGTCTTAAGCAATATTAAATAGTTTAATATTGCTTCAGACTCGTTTCAAAAGCTTTTCTCTTAATATGGATTGTTAGTCCAATAAAAAAGGTATTACTTTATACTGCATGTACACCACTTGACTAACATGGTTACTCAATGGCATAACTGTGCTAGTTTAATAAATATTTGATACCTCTTTTTTATTCATATGGCCAAATTGTACTAGGTACAAGTTTAACTTGTGTCTTCTAAATTATTCATTCATTACTTTTTTTACCAAAATGAGAGAACGATAACTACTACATATAAAAATGCTATGTTAAAGCTTGACTTCCAGAATGTGTGTCTCAAGCTGTAACTCATTTGCAAAACTGTAAAACAGAGTAACCCCCTAAAGATAATTTTTTTCAGATTTTTACTTATGAGCATTAAAGTGAAAACGTGTGATTGGGGGTTTTCTGGTTACATTCAATTCCTTGAATTTTTAGCAGGTCACAGTGTTTTTGTTGATTTACAGAGATGGACTTTTTTGAAGGTGAGTTTGTCACACGCCACCAAGTGCCAGTCAGGGCTGTTTGAAGTATTCTCTTTTTTCTGAACTAGTGGTACCACATTTTCTGAACTAGTGGTACCACATTCTGATCCGTGTATATTCACTGTACTATAGAGGTGGTTGTTTTACTGCACTAGAATTACTGGATGCATAATATTTGTGTAGAACAGCTTGCTGTAGGGATTATATATTAAACATATCTGATATAGGTATGTTTTTATGTAGTTTTGTATTAATTTAAGCTATTATGTGTGACTTTGACTATGGAGGTGTAATCAAATTATTGTTTACAAAAACAGATCTAAGAGGTCCTTAGTGAAGCTAACACAATGCCTCAACTACTTTTTTTAACAAAAGGGCAGATTATCATTGGAGACCTCATGTGGAAAAAGGCAAACCGTCAGATACTTACCAGTCACAAATTATGCAACAGCTCTGAGTAATTAGGTTAACTTTAACATTTGATCCAGTGATCTTAATTATGTTAACAAGTAATATTGTTTAATAGCATCACTGTTTAATTCCTTTTTTTATGTAACTTGTTCAATAAAATCTTTTAGTGAAAAGTATTTCTAAGTTTTCCTGTTTTTACCTTTTTCTAATTGATTCATTCTATACACATAGGATTATATTATTTTAAAATAAAACAATTTCCACACCCCCAGGGCTGCTTACATACCTACCAATAGAAACACTGCATTTTGGTACCGATTTTAATCCTTCAAGTCAAAAACAGCTCAATGCAAACATCTACACAGCAATGTCAGGGCTCCTCCTTACTTCCTGTTCCTAAGTGAAAGAAGGACTACACATCCCATGATTCTTTGGTGCACATACTGGCTTTACAGATGGATACAATGTGCCTGTGATTGGCCAAAAAAATTATGAATTGTATGCTAATTTTAGCAGGGATCTGCATGGGTGTAAACCCTGAAAACCTATTGCTTGCAAACTCAAGAGATTTAGCAAACATCAGGGTGAGTTTGTTAATGTTTATTTTGGTATTTCATGCAAAAAATGTTTACATAAGCTACTGATACTCCTCTATCAGATGCATTCATAAACTTGAAAAACTAAGGATTAAAAGTTCCACAACATCCCCAAAATTCTGGAATGTTTAAAATCTGAGAGCACTTGTCAGTCGTTATAGATAAAACACATGAAAACACTTCATTGCCCATTCAATATCAGTAACTGGTTGCACCATGTTGATGCCAAAGGTTCTTCTAGGAATAGAAGGAGCTCCACGAAGGACACAATAGGAACAGTTTTCTTGGTGTTTGGCAGTAAGACACAGTTAATCAGATGACTTCTGCATAAAAGCAGAATCACAAAAAATGTTTTTTTGTTTAATGCAAATTTTTGTTTTTAAAGATTTCTACAGTTGGTCATTCTGAAGTGCACTTTCAAGCTTTGTATTCCTGTACTGTGGCTGGAGACCACATTGGTAAACATTATACGCAACACTGGATGAGTTATGGACTGTAAGATATATTTAACAGAGATATTATATTATACTGAAGGACACTCCCTATCATTTAGATTGACCACCTTACCACTTTTTGTTATGAGCTTTGGAACCCCAAGAATCCAGTCATACTAAGGTAGGACAAATGGTTGCCCTACCTGAAGAACTATATGTAAAATGGAAATTAGAAAATACTGGGAAAATAATTAGTTTGGATTGGACACATTTAAACTCTAGATAGCAGGCTGGGGGCCCCAGAGGAAGTGCCACATGCCCCATCCCAACGGTTGCCCACCACTATATTAGAGTAAACCTGTTATTAATTTAGTGTACATACTTGTACATATGTTTTTTTTAGTCCCACATAGTAGTTCTCAAAGTGTATAATAAATAAAATAAAATAAAACTAAAATCTCACTACACTTACCTGACCAACTTCTCTCTTAAGCTTGAGTAAGATATTTCTCATAAATATCCGATGATGTTCTGGGTATAGGGAGATAAGTTATTGTGTCTGAATTTTCAAATGGTAGTTAAAATCCTAAGTAGCAGTTCAGTTTTGAATTTAAGAATAATCATTTTATTAATACATTTGTTTTTTATACTAAAAACTGGTATTGTTAATCATTTTGGATACTGTTATGTTACGTGTATATTACATGGTGGTTTAAAGATGGACCAATCAAGAGAAACCAGGGGTACTAGAATATACTAATAATTTCCATTTACCTAATCCTTGTGTTTACATTGTCTGTAGAGGCTCTCCATCTCATTAGGCACCAGTTGCCAAAGGTCTTAAAGGTTCACTGTAGTTTGGGAAAAATATCACATGTTTGTGAAGTTTGGAACAAACAAGTAAGATTAGCAACGATTTAAGCTTTCAGCAGCAAATCTATAAAACTATATGGTTTAAGAGACTCTGCTTGTTTCTGGGGATTTCTGTTTTTTTAGACTACTTGTTGGCATTGAGCTTAGGAAAGAGGGCTATCCCACCGTGTATTGCACTTCTATTTAATCCAAGATTGTAAACTTTCATAAAAGCAGTATATGAACTAATGTGCCATCTTAGTTGTACTGTTTTCAGATGTAATCACATGTATGTCAGTTGTACTGTTTTTAGATATACTGTTTTCAGATGCAGGGCTATGGAATCTACTTTGTGGCCGACTTTCAATAGAATTGAATAAAGATGTTATTTAAATTATCTACACAACAAGCATTTCATAACAGAAATGTCTCCGGTTCAGTGAGATCAGGTTCATCTCCTCTTTCTGAGAATATCACATTACACCAGTACAGTTCTTGGTGAAACATCTAGTGGAGTGTGCCAGTAAGGCAGTGAGCAATCATTCAGTCTAATTTTCACCTGGGTAAGAGTCTGGGGTATATTTTGGCACCATTACCCTGGAATAGAGCAATGCACTTATGTTGATATGTGTGTCCTTAACTTCTGGGGGTGGCAAGGCATCTTCATTTGGATGGAGGAATAAAAATGTAAGAGAGTGATTGGGAAGGCGCATTTCTCTTGGTGAGGATTCAAGTCATGTTCTAGAATGGCTATATGAGTTTCCATTGACAGGATATACAGTACATGCAAAGGGCCAAGAGTGAATGTATTGAGCCCTAGCAGAGTGGGGCTCTGTAATTTGAGATGTTCAGTAACACTATGTCAAAAAGCCATTTGCTTATTTCTTGGTATTGATCAAGGGGGGATGCCAGCATTTTCCAGATTTCCTGCCAATCAGAAATCTCTACTATTTTGCCTTGCTCTACTTCCCAATTCAAAGTTGAGGTGAAGACTAAATATTTCCAGCTTAGACATGCTTTAAAATGTGATTTGGGTGATATGGTTGAGGCCTGTTTGTAACAATTATTATTATTATTATTATCTTTATTTATATTGCGCCAACATATTCCGTAGCGCTGTACAGGGGTTGAGTACATGGCAAAAAACTAACTTAACACCCTATAAAGAATGGAGGGCCATGTTTTTGAGCATTAAATCAAATGTACATAGAGCTTGTTTCCAAGGCACTGACACAAGATTGAAAACTTATAAACCTACAATCATTTGAAGTGTGGGCTGCTTAATTGTGATATATTAATTTAAAAGAGGAATGGATACATCTCGTCATTTGTATCAGGAGTTAGTAAGATAGTACTTTTAGTTATCAAGACTTGCTAAGCCACCAAGCTACTTAGGTTGAGCCATTATATGTTTGGAGAGTCTAGATATTTTCCCCTGCCAGATAAAGGCTGGAAAGAGACTTTGAGACAGTGAAATTGAACCTGCAGAGTTTTCAAAATCAAATCAGAGCCTTGGCATAATATATCTTCAGGGAAATAATGCAGAGAAACTAGGAAATGGGATAGTTAAGTCATTTGTGGATACTTTATTTGTTCTAATTAGTTTTGCTTTTTCTTGACTATATTGGGATGTTTCCTTGTTGTTATACTATTTTCACAGGTAAAACTTGGACTAACTAAAAGTCAGGCAATGTGTTATTGCAAGTGGAGCCACCAGAGAAGCCTTAGGACTCGGTGAAAGAAGCTATATAAAAATGTTGGGAAGGCCACACATAGATTTTTCACAGATAATTATAAGGAATAAAATATGCTACAAATATATAACTATTTCAAATATGAGTTACATATATATATATGCAATATACATGTTTAATAATTGAACTCCATAAACAAAGCTGAACATAATATAATATT
Organism: Discoglossus pictus; assembly: GCA_027410445.1. Classification (NCBI taxonomy): domain Eukaryota; kingdom Metazoa; phylum Chordata; class Amphibia; order Anura; family Alytidae; genus Discoglossus; species Discoglossus pictus. Next base: position 79,080,287 of record CM050165.1, read on the forward strand.
TTGTCTTACTTAAATATAATGAAATTCCAGATCTACATGTGTATGTCTCAATTACATCCCATAGAACTACTATAATTATTGAACTATAAGTGGTTCAGATATACCGTTATATATTTATGTTGAGACACTTTAGGTGAAACATATGATTCTCTTAACAATAGATGTGGTTCCGGTGTCTGACACAGATGTATTATTGTAGTGGATAGAGGACCTCCTTAGAGCTTAGCCTGGTTGGAGTGATCTTGACACACCTGCTCTATGTTTTCTCCTAACAACACAGTGGAAATCTCTTTACACTGAACAAATGAATCTTCCATATCTTGGTCTAGTCATTGACTCAGTTACCCAGGGCCTTAGTGCTACTTTATGGACGTAACTATTTTTTTTGTATTAATATTCTACACTAGAGTTCAATCAGAATGACTAAGACACTGATTTTCCTACATACTCCAAATGGACCAATCAAGATGGAACAATCAAGAGAAACCAGGGTTAGTAAAGTATGCTAATAATTTCCATTTACCTAATCCTTGTGTTTACATTTTCTGTAGAACTTCTTAATTTGATTAACAAAGTTGACATCAGGGAATCTGCAATTACAGAACATTTTATTAAACAGATTAATTCTATGTCCCTTCTTTCATTAAAGTGTATTGAAACAACCAGAAGTAGAACAGAGGTCCGTGGAGGAGACAGCTTATCTTTGTCATATAGCAATATGGATTTTGACTGAAAGAACATTACAACCTACTAACCTTAATTAAAAGAGATCATACAGTTGGGTTTAACTTGTTTATTTAATTATTTATTAGCCACAAAATCAGTATATGAAAATGTAAAATCAATGTATCTTTTAATATTTCAAAGATATGCGTGTTGCCACTCCAAGGTATTAGGAAATGATCTGTCCAGAAGGCTATCCATACCTAGACAGATCATAAAACAATTAAGGCAGCCTCCTGGACAGAACCGTTCAAAACCCTGGACACATACAGCCTTATTAAATTGCGATTCGGCCAATTGAAAAGGGCTCTATGTAAGCACAGAGCAAATTTTTTTTACAGAAGTTTTTAGTTAGTGAAGAACTTGATTTTGGATGGAAGTTCACTAACTAAAAACCTCTGTAAAAAATATATGCTCTGTGCTTATATAGAGCCCTTTAGAATTGGCCGAATCGCAATTTGTTAAGGCTGATAATATCTATGGTAAATTAAGCTCTGATAACGTTTATCCTTAAATTGTTGCTCTTTAGTGTCTCTGAAGGACACTCACCGTCACGTTAGATTGGACAAATCTCTACCAACCGAACCTATCACTGAAGCACCACCTTAGTCAATGTGAACTAATAACAATTAATACATAATTTAAATAATTACCAGTGTTTATTACAATTATTTATCTTTATGTATGATTTTAATTAGAGAAGACACAACTCATCTATGTCCTCAGATGCAAGATTAACTGAGATAACTGTAGTTCTGGTAATAGGTAAATCCATTTTCTGTGACTATCCAGTAACAACCTGGCTTCATAGACTTCTTCACGTTAATGTGTATGTTTCAGAGCTTCACGAACAAACAAAAAGTGTATACTGCAGCAAATATGTTATACAATGGTAACTATACAGCTTTACAGCAAAGCAGCAGTGCCCCCTAGCAATTCACAGAATTAATTCCCATACATAATATTAATTCCAATATATTGTAACATCTACTTATACAGAAAAATAAAAGCCATATTATATACTTTATATTAACAGTACTATTAAAAAAATAATATGACAAAGGGTCCAAGATTAAATTGTGAAAACATTTACGAATAATACAATTTACAGACTCATTGGTTGGTTTCTTATCCCCAGAGCTTAATTAGCCAGCTTTGTGATGATCTTTTACATTTTTTGTTTTTATTTAATTTTAATTAAAAAAAAAAAAAATTATATTTTTTTTTATTTTATTTTACTTAAAGGGAAATGGAACACAAATGTTTTTTACATCCATGCTTGAAACATTACAAAGGTTTACTTATTTCAATTTGTTTTATTAAAGATAACATTTGTTCCATTAATAATTTTTACATTGCAATAATTTTTTATAGCGTATATAATTTGTTTTGTTTTTATACGTGTCTCATCGTATTGTATTAGAAATGAGGAACCAATTAATGTCTCTTTTTTTCTTTTTTCTCTTTTCCAATACATTTTTAAGCTGGCAAACATTTTCTTCCTTGTAGTATGTGCTTTTTTTTTTTTAGACATGGGAGAAGACCTGTTGTTTATCACATTGTTCAGTTTAAGCCCAGTTTAGTTAGCCTAGTCCACTCATCACACAGAGAGCAATATACGCCACTGTTCTTCCTTCAAGGTGGGGTGGGGGGGGGCAAGGGGGAGGGGAGGGAGTCTAAAGGCGATCTAGTTTAAATTCTAATTTTGTAAGCTTTTGATGTTTGTTGTTTACTCAATGTTGCTGCTTACTTTTCGCTTCTTTCTCCGGGGTCGGCACCAGGAGTCCCAGTCCTCTTATTGGCATCTCTTTGCCTATTGGGTAGTCGGAGTAAGTCCGTCCTTTATATTGACATTTTTTGTAGCCAGAGTGAGAATTGAAAAAGCCAGTTCTGGGAAGAGGACAAGTTGTCAATGTGTATGCCTAGTAGGTAGATGTCATAGTTGAGGATAATTGGGTAACTTTTTCCCATAAGTTTTGGGTTACAGGACAAGTCCACCAAATATTGCCCCTGGACTGGCATCCCCTAAAGCAGTTTTCACTCTCTTGGGGCTTGATTTGATGGAGCCGCTCTGGGGTGTAGTACGTTCATGTAGTACGTTCTGTGGATAACTTTTATTGATGTATCTGAAAGATTATAAATGAGAAAGCCTCTTGAGAGAGTGGTCCAGGATTCTGTAAATGTATTAGTATTCCATTCAAGGCCTAGGTCTTCTTCCCATTTCGTCATGAAGTATGGTTTCTGTTCTGTCATGGGAGTGTTAAGAAGCGTATATAAGGTACCTGTAATTCCCCTAGCTAGGGGGTTGTTTTTGCATGTTGATGACAGCCAGGTTGACTTAGAAGTTGACTATAGAGTTAATTGAGTGTCTAAGCCTTAAATAGTTATAGACTTCACTTTGTGGGAGGTTACATTGTACCTAAGTTGTTCATACGACAGGATTTTGTCAGTTATATACCAAGTGCCAATTGTGTCTATTTTTTTGGAAGTCCACCATTGTTTTGATACCTCATTAAAGTCTGAGAGTGTATGGGGTAAAGTCAATACCAGGACAAGAGGTGATAGGGTTTCGTGTTGTTGACATTTGGGGGTTGCCCAAGTTCTAGTGTCAGTTTTATGATTGGGTTTAGATGTTTTGAAAGCGATTAGAATTTATTTGATCCAAATTATGTTATCCCAGGAATAAGGATGTATTTGAAAGTTTTCCATGAAGATACATCCTGGTTGGTGCTTCACAAAGTAAGCGAGTGGGAAGAAAGCATTTTGAGCTGCTCTGAAGTAATTTCTTAAACTGGGGCATGAGAGCCCTCTTCTAGTTTTATGCCTGTACATAATGGATTTTGCAACGCGGCATGATTTGTTCTGCCATATGAATTTGAAAATTTGGTTCTGAAATTTACACAGTTCTTTAAGATTGATCGGGATAGAGAGGGACCTAAATAAATATTGTATTTTTGGTAGGATGGTCATTTTTACCACTGTAATGCGACCTGTCCAAGATATCTGGTATTTACTCCAGTTGAGTTTACTCTGAGTTAACTGTTTCCCCATTGCCTCGGTCTTGTCTGTATTGAGTTTGAGTTTGACCGAAATTGTTTATAGATTTCATTAATGAATGGATGAAGGTATAAGGGTTTGTCAATGTGCACAGTATATCATCTGCAGAGAGCGAGCATTTGAGTTCTTGGAATCCAGCTTTAATTCCTGAGATCTCTGAGTTGGACCTTATGGTTTGGGCGAGGGGATTGTTACATAGTTACATAGTTACATAGTATTTAAGGTTGAAAAAAGACCTTCAGTCCATCAAGTTCAACCTTTCAAGATCTCCTCTGATCTACAATATGGGGATTAACTATTAATTAATTAGTTGTATAAAAAAATAAAAATCAATTCCCTCTCGATCCCAGACACCGGCGACCGGACCTCTCCCTGGATCAATACTGCCCCTCCAATTATCCATGATAACCCTGAATTCCCTTTTTAATTAGAAATAAATCCAGTCCCCTTTTAAAGTTATCTACCGAATCCACTGTCACTGCCTCCTCTGGTAGAGAATTCCACAGATTAACCACCCTTACTGTGAAGAACCCTTTTCTTTCTTTAAGGTGGAATCTTTTTACTTCTAACCTCAAGGGATGTCCTCTTGTCAGTTGAAAACCTCTTGGCACAAAAAGCTCCCTTGACGAATCTTTATACTGACCCTGGATGTATTTATATAATGTAATCATATCTCCTCTTAGACGCCTTTTTTCTAGAAAAAATAAGTTTAATTTGGTTAGTCTTTCTTCATAACTTAGCCCCTTATTAGTTTTGTTGCCCTCCTCTGTACCCTTTTCCAGCTCTAAAATGTCTTTTTTATGAAGTGGTGCCCAAAATTGTACTCCATATTCCAAATGAGGCCGTGCTAGAGATTTGTATAGTGGCAAAATTATAATTGCTTCGCTCGCTTCTATACCCTTCTTAATACATGCTAATATTTTATTTGCCTTTGCAGCTGCTGCTTGGCTTTGAGCACTGTTACCTAGGTGGTTGTCCACAAGTACTCCCAAATCCCTTTCAATATCTGATACACCTAGATTTGCTCCATTAAGATTATAAATTGCATGGCTATTTTTCCTTCCCAGATGCATTACTTTACATTTATTCGTATTAAATCTCATCTGCCATTTAGATGCCCATTCCTCAATTTTATGTAAATCTCTTTGGAGGGAAAGCACATCACTATCTGATTTAATTACCTTGCACAACTTCGTGTCATCAGCGAAAATGGAGACACCACACTCCAATCCTACCTCTAAGTCATTAATAAATATGTTAAAAATGAGAGGACCTAATACTGAACCCTGAGGAACCCCACTTACCACATTAGTCCAATCAAAGTATGTTCCATTTACAACAACCCTTTGCTTCCTGCCTTTTAGCCAGCTCTTAATCCATGGGCAGATATTTACTGCAATTCCTGTATCTCTTCGTTTGAACAATAGTCTCCCATGTGGTACTGTATCAAAAGCCTTTGCAAAATCCAAAAAGACTACATCCACTGAGTTGCCTTGATCCAGGTTCCTACTAATCTCCTCATAGAAACTAATTAGATTTGTTTGACATGACCTATTCCTCATAAATCCATGTTGACTCCTACTTATAATCCTGTTCAAATAGACATATTATTGTATATTATGCCTTATTAACCCTTCTAAAAGCTTCCCCACTACAGAATTGAGGCTCACTGGTCTATAATTCCCCGGATTTGCTCTTGCTCCCTTTTTAAATATAGGTATCACATCAGCTTTTCTCCAGTCATCTGGTAGAGACCCTGTGTTGAGTGAATCTTTAAAAATTAAATATAATGGTTTGACTATTACAGACCCCAGTTCCCTTAGTACCCTTGGATGTATTGCATCAGGACCTGGGGCTTTATTAACATTTATTTTTTCCAACCTCTTTTGGATTACTTCCTGTGTTAACCAATTATTAGGCAAGGGTAGTGTAGCCCCATTATGTTGCCGTTTCCCAACCACTGGTACCTCCCTTGTGTATACCAAAGAAAATAACCTATTTAGCTAATCTGCCTTTTCTTGGTCACTAATTATGAGACGGCCAGTGTCACATTGTAATGTTCCTATAGCTTCCTTCCTCGCCTTCTTCCCATTAATATACTTAAAAAATATTTTAGGGTTAGTTTTACTCTCTTTTGCAATTATTTTTTCCTTTTCTATTTTAGCCAGTCTAATCGCCCTTTTGCAAGGCTTGTTGATTTCCTTGTATTCATGTAAAGCAGTCTCTTATTCCACACGGTGTATGTCGATGTGTATGTATATTTAGTAAGGATTTAAATGTTGTCCACTTGTGGTCAGTGTTTTTCCCTGCCAGTTCTCTGTCCCAGTCTATACTTTGTATTGCTGTCCTTAGACCGTTAAAATTTGCCCTTTTAAAAGTAAGATTTTTTTGTTAGCCCCTTAAAATTTTGTTTTTTTAATTCATTCAATCTCAAACGAGACTGTGTTGTGATCACTGTTTCCCAAAGGTTGGCCTAATCCAACATTAGATACTATATCAATATTATTTGTGATGAGTAAATCTAAGATAGCTTCATTTCTAGTAGGCTCTTGTACAACTTGGGCCAGATAATGATCTCTGCGTGTACTCAAGAACCTGCTCCCCTTAGATGATCTGCTGGTCTCATTTATCCAGTTTATTTCAGGGTAATTCAAATCTCCAATTATTAGAACTTGACCATGCCTAGCTGCATTTTCAATCTGTAACAATAATTGTATTTCCTCACTTTCAGCTATATTTAGGTGGTTTATAGCATACTCCTACTAATATTCTTTTGGAATTTGCTGCTCCGCTATTTAACTCTACCCACAAACATTCAGCTTTATCACTAGGTCCACCATAAATATCTTCTCTGACTTTCAGGCTTAACATACAGACGAATCCCTCCTCCTCGTTTACCATTGCCTCTATCTTTCCTAAATAGGTTATAACCATCCAGATTAACAGTCCAGCCATGAGATTCATCCCACCACGTTTCAGTAATTCCTATTAAATCCCATTTTTCATTAATTGCTAATAATTTTAACTCTCCCATTTTTCCTGGCAAGCTTCTGGCATTAGCAAGCATACACCTTATGTTATGAGTCTGTAGTTCTGAAGTGCCTGCCACTTTACTTGAATTACTTAGTACTACCTCCCTATTGACTATACTACCCCTCCCCACATCTCTTCCCCTATGAGTTGTTAATTCATCCCTTATACCCTCTACACTTTCTACCCCATTACTTATATCTAGTCCCTCCCCCCCACCTACTAGTTTAAAAACTCCTCCAGCCTTTCTACCATCCTATCCTCTAGTACAAAAGCTCCCTCATCATTAAGGTGCAATCCATCCCTACTGTAGAGATTGTACTGAAGTGAGAAGTCAGCCCAGTGCTCTAAAAACCCAAACCCCTCCTTAGTGCACCACATCTTTAGCCACGCATTAACCTCCCTAAGCTCCTTCTGCCTCCCTGGGCTAGCACGTGACACTGGTTGTATCTCAGAAAATACTATCTTGGAGGTCCTTGCCTTCAGCTTATTACCTAGTTCTCTAAAATCATTCTTTAGGACACTCCATCTTCCACTAACTTTGTCATTGGTACCAATATGTACCAAGACCGCCGGTTCATTTCCAGCCCCTCCCAATAATTTGTCTACCCGATCCACAACATGACGAACCCGAGCACCTGGGAGACAGCAAACTGTTCGATTGCTGGGATCTGGGTGACAAATCACCCTGTCTACCTTCGTAATAATAGAGTCCCCTACAACCAAAACCTGTCTGTTGCTCTGCCTATGCTGCCCTCCCACTCCTTAAGTAGAACTGTTCTCCCGGCTGTTAGAGGCAACAGCTCTTTCTGGCATTGCCATTCCTGAATGGACATCCCCAACAGTTTCACTCAATCTGGCAAATCTGTTGGTGTTTGCCAACTCAAAACTGGCCTGCCTCCTCCTGTTCCCCCTGCTTCCCCTTGTAACTGTAACCCAGCTACCTCCCTGGACATTCTCACTAGCCCCAGCTCTGCCCTCCATGCTAGACCTAGCTAAACTGTACTCAGTGAGCACCAACCCCCTTTCCAGTGGAGCAATATCACTAAGTGCTGCAATTCTCTACTCCAGATCTCCAATTTGAGCTTCCAGAGAGGCAACATGCTCACACCTGTCACAGAGGTATGAACCCTGGATCATCTGTTCCAGTATTGCATACATATGACAGGCTGTACACTGAGTGAGGTTGCCACTGGACTGACTCATAATTATTATTATTGTCTACAAAATTTCAGTGGGAAAAATAAAGAATATAAAATAATATATTTGTATAAAGTTTTCCACTATAAATCTGCCCTCCCTTTTCTTTGAAGTCCCTACCCCTATTTACACTCCTAAACTTCACTAGAACTGCACCTGATACCGAAAATGTTTGCAAGCTCACAAGTTCGCCCCTTCTCCCGTTTATACTAACTTCTGCCTTCTCACCTGGGCACAATTAGTGCACTCTGCAATTTATCAGTCTTTATCTGTAAAGGAAAATCCACTTGTAAACAGGCCCCAAAACAGCTTACAAACCTTTTATACTGGTTAAACAGTCAAGCCACACCCCTCTCACCTAGGCACAATTAGTGCACTCTGCAATTTGTCAGTCTTTATCTGTAAAGGAAAATACACTTGTAAACAAGTAGGGTAGGAAATCACAATGAGGGGTGGGCCGTAGGGAATCAGAATAAGGGGGTAGTAGATCAGAGTGGGGTATCTGGGGGGGGTAGGAGATCAGAACGGTGGACCTGGGGGGCCCCCCGAGTTACCCCATTATGTTCTCCTACTCCCCCCCATTCGGGTAAGAGTGGTAGAGCGATCAGCGCTACCATAAGAAAAGTAGCTTGTGCCCGTGCACAATAACTCAGCACTACGAATCGCTGAACTGCACCAAGTTAATAGGAAAGGTCCCAGTCCTATTAATTTAGGTTCACCTGGTTTTACAGGGGCGGCTGGTGCATAGGGGCAACCCTCCCAAAATGAATGCACCTCACTGACTTAATTGTATAATTTATAGAATAAAAAAATAAAAAAAAGGTTTTATCATGTTCAATATTCTGTTTTTTTTTTTAAAGCTGCTGCGGTCACTTTACATTTCAAAACCCTTTGTGTTGTATTTAAACACACTGATCACATCTAGCCCCCTGCTGGTGACTTGCTTAAACTGTTTGGGTCTCTGCCCAAACTCGGCTATAACAGATAGAGCTGATCCTGTCTGTCAAACGCAGCACCATCCAATCAGAATGGCCATGAGGGAAAAGCCCCGTATCATACAGGGACTGCAGCTCTCACAGTCCCCCTGGAAGTGAATACATTGGTGCAATCTCAATAAAGTTTATTGAGAAAAAACAACTCCTCCCAAATCACAGTGCAAGCTTTGTTTTTCTCAATTCTCTGGTGGTCTTATTGATTCCTACTACCCTGCTCCACACACTAAGCTTGTGACCTGTCTGTCACCACCCCAGCCTATACCGGACAGAAGCAGCTGCAGAGCTCAGGTGAGTCCATATCCTCTCTGTGTCTTGCTGTTGTTGTTATGTCTGACTCTCAGTGAGCACATGGTTTCAGCACACCAGGTACATCTGTCTGTGTTTCTGGTTGTGCTTATCCATATGATTTTCATGGCAAAGATACTGGAGTAGGTTGCTAGCTTCTACTCCAGTGGACTGCATTTTATCTGACCTCTCTAAAATGACCTGCCCATCTTGGGTGACCCTTCATGATATAGCGCACAGCTTAATTGAGTAACAAGTCCCTTCACCATGACAAGGTAGCCATCCAGAAGGGGTCCTGTGTCTTAGTTTCTATATATATATATATATATATATATATATATAAATAAATAAATGCGTGTGTGTGAAGGAGCAGAATATATTTGAATATTATATAATATTTGCAATATATGCTAATTAACCACTCAAATATGTTTTTTTGTAACTTAATATTAATTATGTAAAGACAGCCTATTTTTTTAAAATATTTTTTACAAACACATAGATTTATTTAAATGTATTTTTTAAAGATAATAATGTTTAAAATGGAGGGAGAAACAAAACAGTACTGAGTCATGCAGAACCAACTTGGGGTGCAACTTTCTTGTTATGGTCTGTTGGTGAATTATTACCCTGTCCTTCTGTAGGAGGTGCAAGATGTTCTTCCCACATGCCGTTTAGTCTCGGTTTATTCAATCTATTTGCTCATTTAACAAATTATTTATCTATGCACTTTCACTCTCTCCGTATATTTGCTGCTATCATAGTATCTGCTTGTATCATCCCTGACCTAGGCTCAGAGTGATAGCTAGAGAGGTATGGAGATGGGGCATAGAATCTATCTCCTTAGCTTTCTATCTCCCTCTCCGCTTGCTCTCTATATCCCTTCCTCTCTTTCCCTCTCGCTCTATCGATTTCTCTCTCTATCCCTTCTTCTCTCTCTATCCCTCTGTTTAACTCTTTATCCACCTCTCTCACTACCCCCCCCCCCCCCTTCTATCTCTATCCCTTTCTTTCTCTATCGGATCACTTTTGTGGGTGGAGACTGCGTCACTTGACAGGGTCTATACATGCTGTGGTACTATGTTGTGAAGGGGAGGAGTTTATATGGTTGGATGGAGTCAATGCAAGGGGGAAGGGCCAGGTCTCTTTTCCGCCCCACCAAGTTGGAAAGTCACCAGCCGCCTATACACATTACAATCATATCAAGTATATATTTTGTATAGAATATAAAGCTTACAATATGTATACTGCAATATTAATGATGTATGCTCTTTTGAATACCTACACTTAATAATAGACAAAATGTTTATAGAAAGAAAAAAAAATAAACACAGCCTTACCAATTTTAGGCTCTTTTTGTTATGTTCCCGCCCGAGCAGTGGAGAGCAGCAGCCGCCAGTAGGTGGCATGAAGGTGGTGCGCCAAGACTTGTTGGATTTGTTCTTAGTGTGAGGGTTAAAGTTAGAGTTTAGAGTTATGGTTAGTGCCACTACTTTACTATGTAAAGCTTATCATTTGCCACTACCCTAACCCTAAAAAACAAATCAGCAAAGTCTCAGAGTGCCACCTGCTGGCTACTGCACCCGACTGTGCTGGTGGGACATAACAGGAAAGGTCCCATTTTTACATTTTCATATTAAATTATTTTTACTGCAGGCATTAATTTTTGTCCACTGTATATTTCTGTTACTTTCTGAGGAGGGTATGTCTTTGTAAATTAATGAGCTTTCCATTACTGCTACTGGAATCTCTGCTGTCCCAGATGCCCCATTCTCATTCTGCAGATAGAAACTAAATTTGCAATCATAAACTCCTCTTCCTTCAGAAGTTAATCTGAATATTTCCTAGACCCAAAGTGAGAGGGCACTGGGTTATTATGCTGGTAGTTTTCAAACAGGAGGTGGATCCATGGGACAGAGATAGATACAGTTGTGCTCAAAAGTTTGCATACCCTGGCAGAAATTATGAAGTTTTGGAATTTTTTTTGAAAATATGACTGATCATGCAAACAATGTATTTTATTGAAGGATAGTGATCATATGAAGCCATTTATTATCACATAGTTGTTTGGCTCCTTTTAAAATCATAATGATAACAGAAATCACGCAAATGGCCCTGATGAAAAGTTTACATACGCTTGAATGTTTGGCCGTGTTATAGACACACAGGTTAATTTAATGGCAATTAAATGTTAATTTCCCACACCTTTGCTTTTTAAATTGCAATTAGTGTCCGTGTATAAATAGTCAATGAGTTTGTTAGCTCTCACGTGGATGCACTGAGCAGGCTAGACACTGAGCCATGGGGAGTAGAAAAGAACTGTCAAAAGAGCTGCGTAACAACGTAATGGAACTTCATAAAGATGGAAAAGGATATAAAAAGATACCCAAAGCCTTGAAAATGCCAGCAAGTACTGTTAAATCACATATTAAGAAGTGAAAAATACAGGGATTTCTTGGTACCAAGCCAAGATCAGGTAGACCAAGAAAGATTTCAGCCAGAACTGCCAGAAGAATTGTTCGGAATACAAAGAAAAACTCATAGGTAAGAAGAAATAAGGAGAAATACAGGCTGCTCTGAAAAGAGACAGTGTGGTTGTTTCAAGGAGCACAATATGACAATACTTGGACAAAAATGAGCAGCATGGTTCTGGAGATGCCAGAAAGAAGCCTTTACTGCGCCAATGCCACAAAAAAGCCTGGTTACAATATGCTGACAACACCTTGACACACCCCACAGCTCCTGGCACACTGTAATTTGGAGTGATGAGACCAAAATAGAGCTTTATGGTCACAACTATGTTTGGAGGTGGGGTCAACAAGGAAGGTCTATAGTGAAAAGAAATCCATCCCCACTGTGAAGCATGGTAGTTGCTCACTGATGCTTTTTTTTTTTTGGGGGGGGGGGGGGGTGAGCTCTAAAGGCACAGGGAATCTTGTGAAAATTGATGGCAAGATGAATGTAGCGTGTTATCAGAAAATACTGGCAGACAATTTGTATTCTTGTGCACGAAGGCTGCGCATGGGACGCTCTGGGACTTTCCAGCATGACAATGACCCTAAGCACAAGACAAAGTTGACCCTCCAGTGGATACAGCAAAAAAAGGTGAAGATTGTGAAGTGGCCATCACAGTCTCCTGACCCTAATACCCGCGAGCCACTCTGGGGAGATTTCAAATGTGCGGTTCATGCAAGAAATAGGGGCCTGATAGACAACTATTACAAAAGACTGCACTCTCTCATTGATGCTAAAGGGGGCAATAGACAGTATTAAGAACTAAGGGTATGCCAACTTTTGAACAGGGTCATTTCATTTTTGTCTTTGTTGCCATGTTTTGTTTTATGATTGTGCCATTCTGTTTTAACCTACAGTTGAATATGAATCCCATAAGTAATCAAAGAAATGTGCTCACTCATGTTTTCTTTAAAAATGGTACATATTTTACCAATTCGCCAAGGGTGTGCAAACTTTTGAGCACAACTGTATATATATTGACAGACCCTTGAACCAGGGTCCATGTTTGCTTAGCAGAGAGATTTCAGGATTCAAACTTGGGTCAGGGGCTGGTTCTAGATTGGAGTAACATAAAGCGGCCAAGAGATCAGAGCGGGAATCAGGCTGGCGGAGCTGCTGCAATAAATTACAAGAGAAGTCTAATTTTAAAGCTAACTTTATATTTGTTGTCAACTTTCCTTCACGTTCCAAAAGCTACACATAATCAAGATTATAAAGTCTGCATTTTTTTGTTGTTGCAATGTCAGTAACTACAAAAAAAGTGTTAATGCCTATGAAGTTATTGACCTGATCTGGTTATGTGGAAGACAATAAATTGGCATGACCACAAAGTCACTTAAAGGTAGAACTTCTTAATTTGATTAACAAAGTTGACATCAGGGGATCTGCAATTACAGAACATTTTATTAAAAAGATTAATTCTATGTCCCTTCTTTCATTAAAGTGTATTGAAACAACCAGAAGTAGAACAGAGGCCCGTGGAGGAGACAGCTTAGCTTTGTCATATAGCCATATGGATTTTGACTGAAAGAACATTACAACCTACTAACCTTAATTTAATATGGGATCTTCCTGACTTTCTAAACACTTAGGCCCTCATTCAATTGCAATTTGCCTAATTGAATTGGGCCCTAAATAAGCACATATATTTTTTAAAGAAGTTTTTTGTTAGCAAGCATCTATCCAAAAGAAAGCTTTTCACTAACTAAAAACTTCTTTAATAAAAATATGCTATGTGCTTATTTGGGGCCCTATTCAATTGCCCACATCGCAATTGAATGAGGCCCTTAAACAATTAAATTCAATAATTACATAAACCTGTTTTTCTAAAATGCTTTATAAATTTAAAATTCTCAGAGATGTCCACTGCCATTATATTGTGCTTATAATCTTATACAGTTATAGGATATCTCATACTTCTTTGTTGTTTATATTCCCATACAGTATATACTGGATAATCACAAAATTATATAATAAGGTAAGGTTTATTATTAAACTTAAATAATCAAAGAAAATGTTGCAGATATTGCAGCAGGAAACCAGTAGGTTTAAATAATCAAGTTTGCATTTTATTACTAAAAAATAAAGCTAGTACCAGAAATATTTTAAAAATAAATTTGCTTAGCTGTAAGCAGAACCAAGCATCCTCATTAATTGGTCAGCCAATTTCTCATTGAGATACATCTAATACAAATAGATATTCAATTAAGTTAATTTTTCAGTCTTGAAATGCATGTGACTGGTCCATTCATCACAATATAACAGTCATTACCCTACTTGTTTTATCTTATAAGCTATTGTCACACAAAATCCCCAAATCACAACCTATCCCTCAGTCATGAAAAATTGGTACCAACAGTGGTTAGTGCAGGATAGGAGTCTTTTGTGCATTTTAATTGGGGTGATACTTACACCATCTAATAAATATTTTCTTTCAATAAAGAGATTGTATACCTCATCCAGTAATGTCAATTCTAAATGTGTATTAATGATATTTATTAAATGTATTGTACTATTAACTTGAGCCTCCCCATCTCTCTCTCTCTCTGGTCTTCCCATCTCTCTAGTCTCTCCCTAGCTCTCTCTCGTCTGCCTATCTCTCTCTCGTCTCCCCCTCCTGTCTCTCTCTGATGCTCTGTGAAATGATGATGCCAGGTTCACCAAATATCAATGTTTAATCTTTCATCTAATTTTTGCCCATGTCCAGTATGCCTTTGTTCATAGTTCTAAAGTTCCAGGATCCTATTCTTATTTACTCTTTGCAGCAGCAGCCTTTTCTTCCCCTCCAGCCACATCTAGTCCTCATCACTTTGGTCCAACCACTTCCTTAGATTTGGTGCTACTCATACTCGTCCTCTACTCTACCCCAGTAATGTGGTAGGCATATTCTGACCTGAGGGGCTTGACTTCAGGTGTCATATCCTTATACCTGGGCTGCGGATTCCTTCTCCAGTTGACCTCTCTGCTATGACCTGCACATTGTAGTTTCTACATTTTAGTAAGCCAATTGAAAATGTGGTGTTTTGGTGGTGTATATGGCTCCAAATGCTTATAATTCAATTAAAAACATTAATGTTGGTCATTACTAGTTTAATTACTAATTTTTTCAAACCGAAAATAGCTTGTTTTACATCGAATGAAAGATAGTCCATATGAATGCTGACCGTTATATACAATGAAAGGCTATTGAATAGAAATAGGTGCTATATGAGAATGTGAACTAAAAATATTTCAAATTCAAGTTCATAATAAAACTGTATGCAAAATATTCCTACAATTGAATATCAAAATTTTGATGCATAGCTGGATTTATATAAACATAGAAATACTCTGAAGGCTTTGATTGTAAAATAAGTTGCTATCTGGGCAATGGAAATGTGGCTTCTAAAACTACCATTGTTTTACTTAGGACTAATTGAAAGTGTATTAGCATACAAGTTAGTTCACAAGAAGTACCCCAGTAAAAGAAATGGAAGATTACAGCAAAGAATAATAATGCAGCAACGAATGGTATAAAAGTGAAAAATTACGAGCTGTGTTTATTTTATTGTTTTTGAATATCAGTTTGTCTTTTTATTAAGTAACGTTATTCAAGGAACCATAGAGAAAAAAATGTGACCGCAATGGTCCTTTATCGTTCCTAAGAAAAATGTGAAAGTAATATCTCGATAATAGTCAAAAGTTTGCATAGATAAAGGCAAGAGTGATGTTATGTGTTTATGTTGCATTATTTGGCTGGTTACTCCTCCTGTCTTGACTTTATATGTTGGTATGGGACCTAACGTGAAAGGCTAAAGTCCCCATTCAGCATGATATGGAGCTTTGCATTGCAGCGCTCTAATGTAAGATATGTGACTTGCCACCACACAAGCTGATTGCCTATTCCATTTTCCCATGCTAATGCTATATCTTTTCCTCATGTCTGATAAGGCTATACCAGCAAAGGGCTCAGAAATGAAACCCAGCCCTGGGCCCTTTGTATTCTTAAGATGGTACTGGTAACAAGTTTTGCTTTGATTTAATTATATGTAATTTCTTTGTGTTCTCACAGTATTGAAGGACAGCCCACTTAAAGCTTTGGCCTTTTTGTTTTATGGTCAAACTGACCTAGGGTCATCTCTAAACTATAATCTTTCCAGTGTCTAATTTCCTTCTTTACGATCAGCCCCATTTATACTTCTAATTAGTGAACAACCAATCAACCATTATTAGATAATAAAACCGCAGACACTAATGCTGGTCAATGTGTTTTGTTTCCCCCCCCCCATTACATACACATTTTTTTTTTAATTACCGTATATACTCGAGTATAAGCAGAGTTTTTCAGGACTTTTTTTAGGGCTAAAAAGGGCCCCATAGGCTTATACTCGAGTCACTCTCCCCCCGTGTCTCTCTAACCCCCCCCGTATCTTTCCCTCCCCCCTCCTCAACCTAAACCCCCTCCTCATTCTAACCCCCTTAAATACCTCCCCTCACTTACCTGCTTATGCTCCGGCCTCCGCTCCTTCTTGACCCGGTGCGCATTTGACGTCACATGCGCGCCGGGTTAAGAAGGAGCAGAGGCTGGAGCAGAAGCAGGTGAGGGGAGAGGGGGAGATATTTAGGGGGGTTTAGGTTGAGGGGGGAGGGTGAGGTTGAGGATGAGGAGGGTGAGGTTGAGGATGAGGAGGGGGGGTTGAGGATGAGGAAAGAGGTTGAGGATGAGGAGGGTGATAAGGGAGGGGGGGAAGAGACACAGGGAAGGGAGAGGGGAGAAGTGACACAGTGAAGGGAGAGGGGAGAAGAGACACGGAAGAGAGAGGGGGACACAGGGCACAAGAGGGACACATTTCCCACCCTCGGCTTATACTCGAGTCACTCATTTTACCCAGTATTTTGTGGTAAAATAGTTGCCTCGGCTTATACTCGAGTATATACGGTAAGCAAAATTAACTACAAAGTAAGAAGACAAAAAAAGGAACACAGCCCTTAGAAAATATATGTAGTTTTTAAGACATTCAATTGTGTCCGACTCTCCGTGACCGTATGGTCCACAGCATGACAGGCACATATGTCTCTGGTTGTGCTTAGCCATAGGGTTTTCTTGGCAAAGATACTGAAATGGGTTGCCATTTCCTTTTCCATTGGACCACGGTTTGTCTAACATCTCTGCCATAACCTGCCCATGGAGTTGTTAAAGCTCCCAGCTTCATTGAGGTACAAAGCACCTTCTCCACGACAAGGTTGCAATCCAGACAGAGAGAATATATCTATACCGATTCAGAAAACAAATATATTTGTTTTTATCTATTGTGGCGTTATGGACCTCCTTTCAGTTTTGTTACTTGTCCTGATAAAATGTACTGAAGTCCTGCCTTTACTGTAATCATTACTCTTACTACCGCCATACTCCTGTCATTAACTTTACTTGTTGTGCTACTACAGGGAGTCACACGTTTATATGAAACTTAGTTTGGTGAGGCGCAGGCAAAAAAAAAAAAAAAAAAAAAAAAGTGTTATTGGTGGGACTATGTCTATGACTATGTCGAAATTTGCTAACTAAATATTCAGAGTGAGCAGTATATATTTTTTGGGAATTGTGGCTGCCTGACTCCCATGATCTATCAAACCCTAAACTATCATTTTGCGGCTTTTGTCCCCCAAAATTGTCCCTCTGTTCAGGAAAAAAAAAAGAAAAAAAAGTAGGTAAAGCGTAGTATCTTAGAAGAACAGAAGACAATTTCAGTGCAGATGATACCTTTTACTGGCAGAGTAGGATCAGGAACAAGATGCCCTGGTGGTCCAGTGGCTAGTATTCAATGCTTTCACCACTGCAACATGGGTTTGATTCCAGCCAGGGAAGAGAGATCACACCACCCCGAAGGTGAGAAGGATGGAGCCTGGTCAGTACTTGGATGGGTGACCACCTAGGAATTCCAGGAGTTGTATGTTGTGGCCCACTGGAGAAGGATTTGGCAACCCAACCCAGTATCTTTGCCATGAATACCAAGTGGATCAGCATGGTGTGTTACGGTCCATGAGGTCACGGAGAGTCGGACACGACTGAACGACGCAAACTCACAGGAATAGATTGCTTTCAAGGTGATATCACATCATTGAGCATAGGCTAATACAAACATTATCTACAGTGTGTTTAATTTCAGTCTAGTCCGCTATATGTACTGCAAGCTTTCCACATTCCGTTTGAGAAAGGGGCTATTACTTTAAACGCTTGCAATATAATCCATCTCAGTTAGCCATTATAAAGAGTCTCCACTGGGAGGGGGGAAACGTATTTAGTCATTGTGGTCAAAATACAGGCATTTTACTAAATAAAACAATAATCCTGTCAGATATTTGTTCAAGCAGCTTTTGCATCTTTACATCAAAATTTGTGAAATATTTTTTTTTCACTTTGATAGCTTGTTCTGAAATTAAAATGTATTTTTCAATTAAGAAAATGCAAGTTAGACCGATCCAAAAACAAATAAAATGGCCCAAAAAAATGTAACCAGTGAAAATAAAATATTCTTATATTTTTTTATCATAAAGATAATTATTTTAAAATGGTATAAAATGTAAATAGCTTCCCTATGTGATTTTATTTTAGCAAAACTGCACTGCAAAGCATTATAGGTGCATCTAGGTTCTGTTTTACCTTTTTCTAATCTAACACACACTGCTTATATCAGACACACTCATTACATTAAAGCACTCTATACACATAAAGATTCATTTTATTTAAACATAAAACTTGGTTTCCGCACCCCAAAGCTGCTTACATAGGTGCAGTGTACCTACCAAAAGAAACACTGCATTCAAATATGGATTTTAACTCTTTACTAACCTTCAAGCCAGCAGCAGCTCAATGCAGAGATCTACACATCAGTGTCTGTCTCCCCCCTGCTTCCTTCTGTAGGGGGGGGGGGGCGGGACTACACATCCCATAGTTCCTTCCTGCACAAACTGCCATCACGGATTGTTACAATGTATTAAAATGTAATAGCTGTCTGTTATTGGCCAAAATGAATCATTAATGTTTTTTTTTCAGGGGTGTTAACTCACAAAAGCAACCGCTTGCAAACTCAAGAGATTTAGCAAACATCAGGGTGAGTTTGTTAATGTTTATTTTCATATTTTGAAAAAATGTTGTCACACACTACTGATTCTCCTGAGATCAGATGCATTCATAATCCAGGAAATGTAGATATGCCTTTAACACCACAAAGTTGTGCGCTATGATTTTCATTGAATATGTTTTTATACATGTTTTTTTTTTTTTTTTTTCCGGTTTATTTTCTAAGACCCTGATCATTTTGTCTATGGCAGGACGCAACAAATTTGCTGTGAATTGTGGCTTGTCCAATGTCTTATTCAATAAGTATTTGCCACAGCTTCGGCCTATGAAGTACCTGAATGGAGGCGCAATCCCCTCAGATCATTTACCAAGTGACTATGTAAAATCATCCAGCAGGAGAAACAATTAGGGAACAGAGACCCTTTGTTAATTGGATAAACTTGAAATTTACATCACACTCCTTCCCCCTAACTAGTTCAGAAACAGAGTCCTTGCTTCTGGAAATGCAACCATATCTTTCCAGAAATGTAAATGCCAACTCACACATAAAACTTCCATCTCTCTATCATGGATCCCACCAAGGCCTAACAGACATCAAAATGTATTTTTTTTCTAATTAAAAACGATTTATATGTATAAAAAAAAAATGTTGATGTCTGTTGGGCCCTGGTGGAATCCATGATACAGAGGTGGAAGTTGCATGTGCAAGACAAGATATGGCTGCATTTCCTGAAGCAAGGAGTCTGCTTCTGGGTGATGCAAAAGGAGGGTGGTATCCAACATTTGTTTGAAGACTTTGAGTCTCACTAAGAGCATAATTAAAAAGAGATTTTTTTTTTCTGATTGTACATTTATCTTTTGAGGCGTAGTGAGGACTTCTAGAAAGTAGTGCTGTGTGAGAGATATTGGCGTGTATTCACTAATAAAGTGGTTTCTTACTATTGAAGTTCTCATTTCAACATAACTTATTGCTTCAGCTGAGCGGACCTATAGATATGGTTACATTTGTAGGGATTACAAATTGGCATTACAAAAGGAATTGGTTTTATCCTCCAGAAAAGCAAAAAAGTTACACTCCCTGCTCAAAAGGCAATGGATTTAACGTCTATACGATTCTGTTTTCATTCCAAGTTTTGGGAGCTTTTCACTGAAGATTACATTTCTGATTTCACATGATTTAAGCCTTCAATAGTTTAAGCACTTTGTAACTCAAATATAAAATGTCATGATTGGAGGTCCAGCTTTGATAACTTAGCTACATATTTACTGCATAACCTTCTTGACAAAGTCTGGGAAAAAGTGCTGCACTTCTTACTACAGTTGGAATAAGTTTGGAGGAACTCCAGCCTAAAGTTCGGGGGGGGGGGGTTGGGGGAAATCAGATATTTATAAGATATTTTTTATATCCGTATTTTACTGAAAATTAAATAATTGTGGGTCACCCTACAATGGGAAGCACAATTTATTGGCATACCAATATTCAATACAAAAGAAAAAAGCAAGCACAACTGTGGATACACAGACTCCTAAACTAGTTATATTTTAACTAGGATATAAAAATTAGGATTAGTATGCCATATATTATAAATGGGTTGAATGAAAAATAGAATTATGGATGTGGGATTTAGCAGAATAAGAATTTATGGGAATTGGTCAAGTTATCCACACCTCAGGTATGTGTCAAGATGGAGATAATGAGGTTGTGTAGAAGTTAGCAGTAAAGTGTAGGGTTCATGTAACAGGAGCAACACAGTGGGATTTTAAGTTGTTATAAGAAGTAATGAGCAGTGGCATGTTAAGGATAGTATTAACATAATAACAGGGATCAACTAGGCTAGTGAGACGTTTGTGATAATGTTGGAGTAGACAGAGCAGGGTGTAATTAGAATAAAAGATTCAAGTGTAGTAGTAAAAATGTGGAGATGGTAAGACAACCTTCTTAATTGATGAAGTTCAACCATAAGAAGGTTCAAGACATATCGCAGACCATTTGCATAACTGAAAAACATATGTATGTATGTATGTATGTATGTATGTATGTATGTATATATATATATATATATATATATATATATATATATATATTTTTTTTTTTTTGTTTTGTTTTTTTGTTTGTTCTTCTAATTAATAGTTTAATGGAGTTTGACGTTAGAATAAAAAATGACAAGCAGCTCAGAGAGAATGACCAATTTATTCCAAATTAGTTTAAAAATTACCTTAATTTCAAGACATAGAAATTATGAAGATAAAAAAAGGAGAAAAAAAAAAAAGAGAAAAATCAGCCACTAGCGTAAAAGCAAGTTGTATGCCCTGTATTTTGCAAGCCATAGCAGTAACTTTACCTTAGAAAATACTGAAGGATACGACATGTACTTCTATAGTACGTTAAAGATTTTTAACATCCACCCCCCGAAATTATGCAGTCAGATAGTCTGATCAAAATGTCTTTATAGTAATATTCCAGGATTCATAGGCAGAACGAGGTTGACTTGCAGAGTATTATTTAATATTCAACTACATGAATTATTTTTTTTTCTTTTAAACCATCATCTTCAGCTGAGTATGGGTCTTGATTGTACTTTGAATTCTTTGTACCCAATCATAAGCAGTGTTGTGCTTTTGTCCTTAATTAAATTGAATTGCAGCACTCCATTAATACAGAAAAGTCATTTGTTAGCATTAGAATAAATGGTAAAACAGCATTACAGCTAGCAAAAAACAGTGCAACACAGAAGCAAATGTTAACCACTGTTTCACTACTTATAGTGTGACACTAAAGGCGCCTTTAAAAACACTTTCTGTAAACTACCACCATACGAGGTATCAAGACTTCAAAAAATTAAAAAAAAAAAAAAAAAAAAAAAACAACAAACAACAATAGAGTGAAGTTGCATTCTGCCAGCAACTGTGATTTGCAGCATTGCCTCAGCACTCCACAGATCAGGCATTGTATATCAATAACTATTAATGTTACTCATTTAGTCACGGGAAATGGTCCTCTCAGAAGAATAGCACTTGGCACTGGCTTACAGCAACTATTTTTAAATCACTGCGCTTCATATATAAAAACCACAAGCGCCAGAAGAGAAAAAAAAAAAGAAAAAGAAAAAAAAAAAAAAAAAGAAGAAAAAAACACTAAAACAAAAGCTTTTTATAGATACGATTTCTCTATATTTAGAAATAAATCACATACACGTTTGAAACCTTTAACCGTATCGGCAATGAATTGTATGGAGCTTGTTCCCATCTGCCCTTATTACCTGTACAAGTGCTTTTTTTTTTTTTCCTTCTTTTAATTAGGCCACAAAACAGGAGAAGAGAAAGAAAATACTTTACCCACTGTACCCTACAATGTATGGAAATGTACAGTGGTACACAAAAATTAAAACTAGAAAATAAAAACAGAAAGTATGGACGATAGGAGGCATCTCACTACCGTAGAGTTATTGGTTATAGATAAGGTTGATTCCTAATTGGTTGCTTTGACAGAATAGTGAAGAAAATGCTTTTTTTTTATTCTTTTTTTTTTTACCCTTGATCATATTGTTATGAGGAGGCGAGAGTACTGTGAAATGCAGCAAAGGGTGCAAAGTTAGTCATCACAAGGATGTAGTGCTAAAAGCTGCTATTAAAGGATTCTTATGGTAATAAAAGGCAAACCACCCGGTGAGCAGAAGATAAAGCTAGCAGCCTTAAAGCAGTACACTAAATGAAAAAGCCTACTGTGATTAACCAAATGCCTACTGGGAACAGACAATGGAGCAGATAGGCTCTATTGCAAGAGCTTTGTGTTTGTAAAGAAATGGGCAAATTAAATAGTCAAATTTAGCCACATTAACAAACATTTAACAAAGTTCTCCCCAGGAAACCAGGACAAAAAAAACTGACCTTTCAGGTCAAAAAGGGCACAGACAGGCCTTTCCAAGTCATGTAGCTGAATGAGTTCAAAGATTGGCAATAAAGGAAATAAGGAAAGCTTTAGAGAAGCGATGGGAATCGGCGGTTCAATTTATCGGACAGTCACACCAAGTTTTTCCAGCACACGCACTCCCTTCTCCTGGTACTCCTGGCGAGTCATCCAGAAGTTGTCTTTGTCTTTCATGATGTCGGCTAGCACTGCACCTCCCAGGAACACCATGTGCTTACGACGGGGAGGATCTTCAATGCGGATCTTAAATTTCTGTAAAAAGGAGCACAATTTATTAAGTTCTCTTTTTTTTTTGTGTGTGTGCATAACATTTTACATGCACAATCCCTTAAAAACGCTTCACTAGAAAAAATAAATTTAATATGAATTAAAAAAATTAAAGTAAAATAAACCTATGTGTTATTAACAACTGCTTAAAAACTCTGTTTGTGCTCATTCAAACATTTACTGCAAAAGTCTACCCCTGTAGTTCCTGCATGTATATGGTGCTAGATGTACCAGCCAGTGCTAGACTGTCAGCAATTCAGCAAAGAGAAAGCATCATGACCTTAGTGGGTTACTTAAACACTGCAACACCTAATGCCATGGCCTCCATTATGAAACAGATGCAATAGAATTTGTTTAAACCAATGCATTTTCATCTCTGTTTAAAATACACTATGACACCATTATTTTGTTTTATTGTGTTTACCACCACTAAGGATTCTGGGTAGTGACAAGCTTTTTTTTGCCTGCAAACCCACTTAATATGGGAATCCACCCAGGATGGCTGCTTAATCTTGGATTAGGGTACTGTGCCAGAACCCGCTCTAACAACCAACCTCACACTGATGAGCCCCATTTAAAGGGAAGAATGGCAGTCAGAGTTGTACCCCAATACTAAAGACTATGTTCTAAAGATTGCATGAAAGCAGCACATACTCCTAAATGGATTCTCATGTTAATTGGGTCGAGAGGTAACAAAAGTGGGACAATTTGAGCCTAGTTTTTGAAGGTCACTACCCAGAAAGTTTAGCAGCAGTAAAACCTATTTCATTGAGAAGTTCTGTGGGGGAAAGCATGTCTCCTGGCCTGCTTGAGGCAGGTAATTGTGTTCAGAATGATCTTTTCTTTCCGTCCTAAGAAATTTGACATTTTCATATTGTGGGCAAAACATGTTTCCCCAGCTCCCTCTAGTGGAAATTTAAGGATCTGATTTTTCTATTTGTACAAGTTAGCAATGACAACTATATATTGCATCTTCCCTACTATCTATACACATTTGACATAATCATATCACGAAAGCCATGTTACATGTAATAAATTAACCTTCTAAAATAATTTTGCCCATTATCAACAAGTTACTTTTTTCTTGAAAATATGGGATTAGTTTCCCTATAGATGACCACTGCAATAGGCAACCATTCCCATATTTTTGAGACATGTAACACTAACCAAATTAGCATTTGTTTATCTGTTTAAGCCAACAGCATAAGAACATTTTAGTTTAAGCAGACCAAAGGCTGCCATGACAATCTTTGTCTATGCATCATTACATTTGTGTACCAGATGTTCACAAACTAAGAATGCAGACCAGTGACTAACTTAATTTGAAGGGCCTCGTAAGCGACCCCATATTCATCAGGAGACTCGTAACAATGACTGATGTGTAGAAAAAATGGTAAAGTTCTCAGTGGGAGAGAAAGGGGGAACGATTAGGGAAAGATGAACAGGCAAATAAGAGTGTTTTGATTGACTAGAGTAACGTGCCAATTTTATGGTGAGAAAAATGAATCTGTACTGTGGAGAAGGGGCATCATTTGTCATTCCAACGAACAAAAGTCGGCATATGGAAAGCCTTTGGAGAATTTCATGCCCAGCACAGATTTAGACCATCTAAATAGCAAAAAATGTCTATCCTCTTTGAAACTAATCAGTTACAGCCTTTATAGAACATATGTATTCTGGAAAAGAACAATCTTAAGATTTAACAGTAAAGCAAATTGAGAAAGCAATGTTTTTACTTTCAATGTGTAGTTATTTTTTATTATTGTCAAATATTGAAAATCACTACTAGGATTTATTTTCATGCCTGCATTACAACTATATAATAACCATTTTTACAAAGTGCTGGGGACAATCATTGTGACAAGATGTATCATCTCAGACTAACTAGTAACAACATGGCACCCAACAGTTTACCATTATCATTGGCTTCAGTTAACACCAGAAAAACATAAAATCCTTACCGAGAGCTTTTCAACGTCTCCTTTTAGGACTCTTTCTAAGTAAAGCTGTTTAAGTTCCCGTTCCAGACGGGATGGCAGTCCTGGGTACATGGTAGAGCCTCCCGAAAGCACAATGTGTTTGTAGAACTCTGCCCTGCAGACGGATAACAGAAAAAAAAATAGTAAGACAAAAAGCACTCTATGTTGTACAAAATAATAGGACACCTCTAAAACTAGTGTTTTATGGCTATAAAAAAAATTCAATGTTTTTGTACATAGCGAGGGAAAGGAACAATTAAAAGTTTGTTTAGCGTCTCTCTTTACTAGAATTCCCTCTCATTGCGGAGATTAATCTTATTAGGGGAAACCAGTACAAAACCTCACCATCATCTAATACAAGTGAAAATTATATATATATATATATATATATATATATATATATATATATATATATATATATATATATATATATATATATATATATATATATATATATTTTGAATGCATCACAGAGTTGATTAGTTCTCCTTTTTTATTTATTATGTGAAGTCTTGTGATGGAGACAGCCTTTAGGAACACTCCATCTTTTTTCCTCTCTGTAGATAACTGAGATTTGAGTTAGTTCCAGAGAATAAGACAAATCAGTTACTTGACTTTACTATAGAAGAAGACAGCAGTCAGCCTTATAAACCTAGTGTATCAAATTGGCAAGATATTTCTGCTGCTACATTTTATGATCTACTGTAGAATGCAGTCTCATGTGGTCAACGTCAAGAATCATAAGTAGCTATAGCAGCATCAAATTTGTTTTAAAACTATACAGATTTCATAAAAACACAAAAAATTTAATTTTTTATTGAACCGACAAGAGAAATGCACGAATTTCCAGCTGCATTTATATATTTATGTGATTACACATGATTAGATTTATTTCTAATATTTGTCAGAACTTTTAGTACTTCAATGCTGCATTCAGGGCCATTTGGATTAATACTGAGCAAGTACAGAATACATAGAATCTCACCGAGTATCAATGTCAGCTGCCTGGATGGTGTTGAACAGCAATTCAGCAACGCCAACGCCTTCAACATTGATAAGATGAGGCTGGAACAGAGCTTCTGGTGCTTCAAAGCGTTCTCCACCTACTTTAATAACCCTGCCATCTGGAAGCTGTGCAATAAAAAAAAAAAAAAAAAAACACACAACATTTACAATGGCATCTTGAGTTTCTCAAACTATAGATTAAGTCTAGACCCAATAGCCACAGCAGGTATGCTTTGTAATGCAAGACAAAAAGATATCCACTCTTCAAATATACTTGTAAAATGACTGTACAGAAAAAAAAAAAAAAGGGAAAGTTTTCTCCCAGTTTATCCAGCTTCATAGGAAGGACCGTGGAAAATGGCTGAACAAGCAGCTAAAGACCAAAATACAGAAACATTCATCTCAACACCGACATTCATTACAATGTCTCTATTCCTTCTTTTTTTGAAGGACCTATGTAAATCAGAAACATTTCCCATATTTGTGAAGTTCATACTAAACTTTTATTACCAGTTATGTAAACCATAAGCATAATGAGATTATATATACTAGAGACTGAACAGCATGTTTAAATGTAAATACTGAGTTTAACTATACAAACTAATATTACAAAAAAGGACCTCTGAAAGTGAAGTTACACCTTAATTTAAGTAGAAATTCAAGTTACGAGTTTATACACATGAAAATCCCCTCAGCGAAAGAAAAAATGGCAGACGAAAAAACGAAAACGAGGCTACACGACCCCTAAAGACGATAAATTCCACTAAGCAAATACGGCTTTTACAAAAACCTGTATGACCTACAACATACAACATTAGCAAGAATGCTTTGTCATACAAACCAGCCTGCCACATACACATTCGCCGCCATTTTACAACACTACCTTATAGAATGCGGAAGTAAACAGCTACACTAACGGCTTCCCCTCGCGCACGCAGCCAATTTATTCTACACACTCCACAACAGTGCAAACCTACATTGTATGCTGCAGGAACATCAAAACAGATTGCCAGCTCTTCAGCACAATGCTTCCTACATGTATTACAAATATGCAAAGTATATTTATTTAATAATTTATTACTAATTTAATTAGCATCACAAAATACATATACACAAAAAAAAAAAAAAAAACACTGTTGCAATAAACGCAAAAGCCACTCACTGCGCGCCTCACAATGACTACCAACGCTACTCATAGCACACTAACTACACCAGGGGACAGACTTGCAATAAGCGCAAAAAGCAGATCAGCGCCGACCTTACAATGACAGCAAAAGCGCACCTGATAACAAAAAGAAAAACAACAAAGAGGCTCGCAATGACCACAAAAAATAAATGTCTGTGCTAAACACCATTTCTATATATATATATATATATATATATATATATATATATATATATATATATATATATATATATATATATATATATATATATATATATATATATGTATATATATATATATATCCCATTATAAAGTTAAAAAGGTTGAACTTGATGGGCTAAAGTTTTTTTTCAACCTCAATTACTATGTAAAACAACATACAATAAATATAACATTTCAGTAGACATTGAATTAACAAACTGACTTATAGCAAAAGGAGAAAAAGTTAATGCAAATAAGCAAAACCTATAGCAAAGTGTACAACATATTCCCTATTACAAACAGACTCCTAATTCAAGAAGTAGCACTAAGTACTTCAGAAGTTGACTAACCTATAGAAAGAGTCAGATTATTATTATTATAGTTTATTGATAACGCGCCGACATATTCTGTAGCGCTGTACATAAATTAGGTTCAGACAATGATAAATACAGATTAACATTCAGCAAAGGAAGGCGGGCCCTGTCTTTGAACTAGGAATCCAATGTCCATGGTGAATTCCCAGAGTACTTAGGATTGAAACTCGCAGACTTACAATCTAAGGTATAGTGAGTGGTAAAAGAGGAAGAGAGAGGTGATAAGCGTGTTAGGGTGGAAGGTGATACGCTTCTTTAAAGAGATGCGATTTAAGTGCAGAGGCATTCATAATGGATTGAAGTGGAGATAGTCGGGTGGTAGGTAGGCCAACAAGAAGAGAGTTGCAGTAGTCTAGTCGAGAGATGATGAGATTTTAGTTGTGTCTTGGGTAAGATAGTGACGAATTCTGGAGATGCTTTTTAGATGGAGAAGACAAGATTTAGTTAGTGATTGTATGTGAGGGATGAAAGACAGAGCGGGGTCCAGTAGAACTCCAAGACAACGGGCTTGGGAGGAGAGGGTGATTATGTCTTTGTTGACAGCGAGAGAGATGTGAGGAATTGACGCTGTAAGAGAGGGGCGGAAGATTAGGAGTTCAGTTTTAGATATGTTGAGTTTGAGATGGTGGGTGGACATCCATGAGGATATACTAGAGAGGCAGTTGGAGACGTGTGTTAGAAGAGAGGGGGATAGATCTGGTGCGGAGAGGTAGATTTGTGTGTCATCTGCAAAGAGATGATAATGAAGCCCAAAAGAGTTTATGAGGGTCAGATATTTAAAGGAGTCATGGGATAGTGTATACATACAGATAAAGGCTCTTATTTTTTTTGCTCATTATACATTTATCCTCCTTGATTCAGTACTTGTCATGGACTTTCTTCATGTATTAGATTTATTTGATCCAGCAATGCAATGTAGCAACACATGGCTCAATACAGGTCAACATTTGTCTCATTCAACTATGGGCAGCATATCCAGACATGTAAAGAACCTGAACAGGGATCATCCTCAACTGTGATCTTTTTTTACTTCAAGCAAAATCAATGTTCTATTGCGTCATTATTTCTTTGTCCTCCTATTCTGCTCTTTGCAACCAATTCACAAAAGGCATAATATGCATGCTCTATAAAACCTTTACAGAGGCCAGGTCCCTTAAAAATAAAAAGCCTCTCCATGTTAAGGAAGAGTAAGGTCTTTAGTTTTAAACAGTTTTTACTCCCTGCAAATACTGCTTTTGGAACAAAGTTAGAATCACTAGACAATTGATTTGTGTGTCTGTTAAAGACCCATAGTCACCCCTCTACTGTTGGATTTTGTTGTTATTAGGTCTAACAAGGGAGATCATAACTCCTCCTCCAAAAGCAGTTTTCCTGGGTATTAATACAAACTACGGTATTTAAATCTTTATAATCACTCACTTTTCATGAAAAGAATATAAGATTTAAAACCTCCATTTTAAAATGTGAACCACCTCAAGCCTGAATACTGCTTTACCACCCGACTCTCCTCAAACCTCACGTCCATAGAAACACAAACATCTTTTCAACTCACTATAAAAACGCTGCTTTCAAACACCAGCAAATCTTCCCCTGACTTCACTACAGAAGCATGGACTTTCCTTTGATCTTGACACAACTGCTCCTTCCACCGTATACCTTCCAAAACGTGTTCAACTAAAAAGTCATGGCACCGGAAGCGCACACACTTATTTATTGTATCAGCTTTACAGTCTTACAGCACTTCCCTAAACTTTCCAAACTAACATCTTTTTGAGTCATCATATAAAAACAACAAAAATGCCTCTATACAAAACATTCTCCAACAACTCCATTAGTATCTCCTTCTGAGGCACTACTAGGAGGCATAGTTATATTAAAGTTAGGTAGGAGGTACATTAAAGTTCACTTTTGGCCCCCTTTGTTTTAACTGCACTGCCTTCATTGCAAATGAATAAACTCATTTGAGTTATATTATCTATATGATACCTAAAATCACTCACTCATATCCAGACCTCCACCTACCTACTAACTATTGTTAGCAACTTTCTATCAAACATCAACTACTTGACTGTTTATCAGCAACAACAAACATGAAAAAAAAAAAAAAAAAAAAAAAGTTTGAGGTTTTAACAGTCCCTCCCTCTACCACAAGAAATGTCAAGCTTGCTTACCTAAAAATCCCTCAACAATACTGCACCCTCCCGCATCTGATCTTTAAATATAACCTCCAACTATCATTGCCTTCTCTCACTTTGGGGTACAGAATTTCATCTGTGCTACTTTTACACCATGGAATTCTCTAACCTGCTCAGCCACATTCTCTCACATTCAAACGTGCTCGGAATACCCTTACACTGAGAGAAGCCGATCTACTTGTTGCCCGATGGCCATCGTATGATAAGACTGCATCTAGCCCGTCATTCACAAATCTGCGGCCTCAAACCACCATCAAGCAATTCCCTCGCTTCCAGTCTGTAAATATCCTCATCATTCAAATTACCGAATATCCACTGGACACATTTCTTTTGTCCATTTTAATATTTTTTTTTATCTTTTGTAAATACATTTTAGCACAAACAAATGTGTAAAAATCCCAACTTTATTATAAGCTCCTAAAAAGAAAGAGAAGAAAAAAAAAGAAAAAAGAAAAAAAGAATGAAGCTAAAAAAAAAAAAAAAAAAAGGAAAAACAGAGTCCAGGAAGGTAAAGCAAATTGATATTAAATGAACAATAACTTCACTCACTTCTTAAATATCACAGTTGCAGTTTTGACTGTTTCAATACAGAGCAACAATTATTGTTTTTTGAATAATAAAAAAAATGGCATAACTATATCACCTATACCTTGTGTGTAAGAAACTCGCCCTTATCAAGGGTCAGGCTATTGCTGGTCCCCTAAAAGTTTCAAAGAATTATCCTACACTCAAAATAAGGTTATAACCTAGTTTGAAAAACTAGGCTTGGTGGGCTTCACTACGCGCGCTGAAGAAGGATTTTCAGTAATTCAAGGACGCCGGAGACGCCGGAAGTGATGTGATACGCACGCCAGCGTGAGACTGCCGTGTCAGTTTGCAGGGGGAACGGACGCCAGAGAGACATGTCTCTCCCCTGCACGGAGATACTACCCGAAATTGATTAATGCCTGCAAACCAGATACAGCCTGACATAGGCTGGTGAGGGAGCAAACAGCCACTTGGGTAAGAACCCTGGGATACCCCCTTCCAGGACAGACCCCCTAGAAGGAAGAAAAATAAAAAAAAAAAAAATATAAATAAAGACTGGCGCAGTATAACAGTGCGGAGGGAAAACCCCGCGAAAATAGACTACAGCTGCTGGAGTATAATCCCTGTGACAACACTGGTGAAAATTTATATGCACAGCCCTACATAGTAGGGCCCTGGAAAGATCTACCAGGCAAGATTACATTGATCAGGAAGAGCCAGCATAGCTGGCATATAATTAATTATTATCGTCACTCACCCTCTACCTCGCACTTTGAGAGCTCCGTTTGGAGCGTGGACAGTAAGTGTGGTGAGCTGGAGTAAAGGAAAACGCCCGTGAGGGCCCGTGCTGGGTCTGTCCTGACTGGGAGGAAGGGTAAGTGGCTTGGCCGTAGCTGATATGGCCCTTTTTTTCTCTATCTGAAGGTATATGGACAATGTAACTGTGATGAAAAAGAAATAAAGTAGAGCAATGCGGGAAATAACACATTAAATATCGCCTGCATAAAGATTAAGTAAAAGGGTGGTTCAAGAGCCCTTACCAAAGACGGTTATTAAATAAAATTATAAGTTGAAGACTTAGAAGATTTAGTACATAGTAACTTTGAAACAACTATCTGGGAGGTCTGATAAATATTCTCCTAAAAGGAACAATTAAAACTATTAAATAATACTGAAGTATTATATCCTCTGAAAATAAGACTCTTCTCCCCTGTAAAAGATACTTCCCCTACCGATAAATCAGTAAAAAGGAAAATAACTACTTACCTAAGGGAAAGAAGGAGAGAGGAAAGAGAAGAAAGCAGTGGAGTAAGGAGTGAAGAGGAAAAAGGAGGAAAGGGGGGAAGAAAGAGAGGAAAAAGAAGGAGCAAAGGGGAAAGTGAGGGGAAAAAGGAAGGATAAGAGGAAAGAAAGTAAGAAAAGGGCCCTCAAAGAAAGCAATAAATAATAACAAGAAGACTAAAAAATAAAATCTAATAATGTCAAACAAAAAAAGTAACACAGTCAACAAAACAAGACTAAAAGAGAAAAAAAAAGACACAACAAAACAAGCAAACTTCTTTTCCCCTAGAAATAAAGGAAATACTTCAGACTCCTCTCATGCGGATACTAGTTTAGATCTTATAGAAAATCAGTATCCTGAAAAATCGCCCCAGGGTAATCTGGAAGTTGACTCCACTCATGAAGAAGAAATTCTTACATGTTCTAAATTAAAGTCCATTTTAAAAGAATTCCAAGTTAACCTGACTAGAGACCTCTCAAAACAAATGTCTGAAATCACTGAATCTATCAATAATATATCTTTAAGAATCGAAGCCAATGAAAATGTATGTGATAAAATTATAATGGACAATAAGGCTATCCTCAATTGTTTAACCGACTTAGAAAACAAAAATGAGGAACTCTGTATAAAAATTAATAACTTGGAGAATAAATCAAGAAAGAATAATCTACGTTTAAGAGGGATATCGGAAACATTACAAGGAGAAGCTCTGGAAACATACGTTAAAGGGTTATTCAACCACCTGGCACCGGAGTTAAAGAAAGACCAATGGATAATGGATGAACTGTATAGACTTCCTTTGGCTAAAACAATGGATAAATCCATCCCTAGAGACATTATATCAAAATTACATTTTTTCTCTTCAAAAGAAAGGGTCTTAAAAAATGCCTTTTTAAAGAAACAACTAGACCATCCATATGATAATATAAAAATATTTCAAGATCTATCGGCATATACACTGGGGAAAAGAAGGGAATTCACACAAATTACCAGAACACTCAGGCTAAAAGAAATTAGATATAAATGGGCGCAGCCAACAGGCTTATTAATTTATAAAGATTTAAAATGGGTTAAAATAAATTCAGTCCAAGAGGCTATAGAAACACTAAAGGAATGGGATATACATATAGAGAACAATATAGAGGGTGTTAAAAATTTGGAATTGAGAGCAAGAAACTTGGATTGGAAAAAAAAATGATGATATATAATCTCTGGCAACCGTAGACTCGGGATATGGGTACTTGATAAGTTTGGGGGTAAGAAGTATAAAGTAAGAGATAGGGAATAAGAATAGGACTCATTACTTGTAGTAAGGTAAGGGGGATAGATAAATACTTGCTAACATAAAGTCTTTTAAATAAATGGGTTATCGCTAGATGATTAAAATGATCTTGGAAGGATCTTAAATTTAAACGGATGGGAGATTAAGACAAAATTAGTAACACTAGTATATAGCGTATAGGAATAAATATTTGAAATTAGTAATTAGGTGAAGGATGATAGGTAGATACTATTAAACACAAAGATTATCACAAAATGATTATAGTCAGAGGGTTACAACACAATAGAAATATAT
This sequence comes from Discoglossus pictus, assembly GCA_027410445.1. NCBI lineage: Eukaryota > Metazoa > Chordata > Amphibia > Anura > Alytidae > Discoglossus > Discoglossus pictus. The sequence goes on from CM050165.1 coordinate 79,113,648, forward strand.
ATATATATTTTTTTTTTTTCTTAGTTTGTCACATAAAACTCAAATTATTAGTTAGAAAAGATAAATAAGTACATTTTTCTGTACCTTTAAGAAAGTAAAATCACTGGTAGTAGTGTGTAGTTATCAAATTAAGACGAGATATATTCACTAGGATAGATCATTTGTAAACAATCGCCTCTAGATTGGAAAGAGCACTATACACTATAAGAATTTTCCGTTTTTTTTTTTTTTTTTTTTTCTCCTTTCTTTTATCATGGGGATAAAGAGAGTTACACTGGGAAGACTTTGTGTGAATGTTCTTTTTCTCTTTCCTTTTTCCTTTTTTCTCCCTCTCTCCTCGGACGGTTGAAATATTACAAATATAGTCCAGTCAGTAGACGGAAGGGGAACATTCGGAATTATATAGATTTGACTATATTAGGGGGAGATAAGTTAAGTTAAAAAGGAGGGAGAAAAGGAAGGGAAAGAAAGAGAGAGAAAAGGATGATAAAATTTATACTATGGGATTAAGGAGATTTCCCTCTTAGACCGTTCAAGGACTAGAGAGAGAGGAGAAAGGGGAGAGAAGGGAGGATATTTATCACAAAGAAGGCTTGTAGCAAATGTATTATATTTTTTAAATTCCCCTGTACCCCTATCCATATTTTATGTACCCTAGATCCCTCCCCCTCGCTCAGTAACTGAGCGACATATCTTCACTTCTTAATATCTAATGCGTCTTGCAAAATATCAGCTGACATCTTTTCTCAATTTGCAGCTGGTTTTTAAATTTATTCTGATAGTCATGTGGGGCGGCTTTTTATTATATGTATTGTTTTTTCCTTTTTTTTTTTTTTTTTTTTTTATTTATTTATTTTTTTTTTTTTTTTCTTTTTTCCTTTTCTTCTCTTCTCCTTCCCTCTCGAGTGGTGGAAACAATCAAAGAATATTGGACATACCCTTTTAACAAAGTAAAATGCAAATAAAAATAATTTCACATAACGTTAATGGTCTGAATTCCCCAACAAAAAGAAAAACGGCCTTTTTAGAGTATTACAAATTAAATGCGGAAATTTTATGTCTGCAAGAAACCCACTTAAAACAGGAAAATCTAAAATATATGAATAATAATAAATACACAAATAGATTAGACTCTACCTTTAAGAAAAAATCAAAAGGGGTCTCTATTTTTTTTAAAAATAGCTTGAAAATTTCAGAAGAAGGCAGTAAGATCGACCCAGAGGGTAGATATATAATATGGACTGGACAGATTAATGGATGCCTAATAACATTGGTTAACACTTATCTACCAAACAAAGGTCAAATAGGCTTCCTTAGGAAACTTCTTAAAGAAATTAATAAAATCAAAGGAGGCTTGCTAATAATATGTGGGGACTTTAATATGATATTTGACGAAAATTTAGACAAACAAATAGTCGGACCTAAAAAAGTAGTACTACAAACAAACAGTATCTCAAAAGCATTCCGTAAAATAAAAGAAGATAACAACTTGATAGACTCATGGAGGATCTTACATCCAGGTGTACGAGAATATACCCACTTCTCATACAGACATAACTCATTCTCCAGAATAGATTATATATTAACTGACCTCCCAACTTTAAAAGTAATTAAAAAGATAAACATCCGCCCTACCCCATGGTCAGACCACTCCTTAAACGAACTAATTATTCAAGACCTACATATAAACATCCAAAGGAAAAAGAGTAGTTGGAAATTGGACTCTTGGTTGTTGAAGGACGAGAAATTTGTAGCATACCTGAAAAAAGAAACATTGGAATTTCTAAAAATTAACAAGCCATCAGTTAACTCAGATATAACCCTGTGGTGTACGTATAAAGCATATATGAGGGGTATATTTATTGCTAAAGCAGCCGAAGTAAAAAGGTTAAGAGGCAAGTCTTTAAGGAACCTGTATTTGGAATTAAACAAGGTGAATGATATCTTTAGGGAGACTCCAAATAGTGAAAATAGTAAAGTAATAAAAGACATAAATACCCAAATACAAAAAATTCTCCAGATTCAATCAGATAAAATATTATGGAAATTTCAACAAACACAATTGTTTGAAGGGGGCAAATCAGGTAAATTCCTGGCTAACAAATTGAAAAAACAGTATATTAAAAACAATATTGAAAAAATTCTAGATTCTAATAACATCTTACAATCCCATCCAGATAAGATAGGATCAGTATTTCAGGATTATTATAGTAATCTATATAATCTAGAGAAAGATCGTCAATTGGTTAAACCAGGGATAGAAGAGATTAAACAATACCTAGACAATATAAAGTTCCCCAAAGTATCGGAAGCTCAACTTAGCTTTCTGAATAAACCAATAGAAAGTATAGAGATAACGGAAATCGTGTCCAAAAATAAAAAAAATAAAACACCTGGGGTAGACGGATTTAATAACTTATTTTACCGATATCTTAGTAAAGAATTAAACTGTACTTTATGCAATCTCTTCAATGAGATAAAACAAGAAGGAGGGATGCCTCCAGAGCTAACGGAAATAAAAATAGTTAACATATTGAAACAAGGAAAAAATCCCGAAGACTACAAAAACTATCGCCCAATCTCCCTAATTAATGTCGATATTAAAATCTACTCTAAAATTTTAGCTAATAGACTAAGCAAGATTATACCTTCTTTAATACATTTAGATCAAACAGGATTCATTCCGAATAGACAAGCGTCAGATAATACCAGACGTCTGTTAGATACCTTATACTATATAAAAAGAAAAAGGATCCCCTCCCTGACCCTGTCATTAGATGCAGAGAAAGCCTTTGACAGGGTCAGGTGGGATTTCCTAGAAAGTGTTTTGGAGAGTTTTGGCTTGAAAAGTTTCGCTTTGTCAGCAATTAAACCCCTATATTTAAATACTATAGCACATATCTCATCTTCACAATTCAGCTCTGACAAATTCCTAATATCGAACGGCACGCGTCAGGGTTGTCCATTGTCTCCATTGCTTTTTGTCCTATTTCTTGAACCTTTATTGATCAAGATTAGAGACTCTATAGAAATTAGAGGGATTAAAATAGGACAAGAGGAATACAAAATAATGGCATATGCTGATGATATAATAATGACAATAACAAACCCTGAACACTCCTGTAGAGCTCTACAGACCAGCTTGGAAGAATTTGGTAAATTCTCCTATTTTAAAATTAACCAACAGAAAACGGAAGTACTGACCTATAATATTCCATTAGAGGAAAAAAATAGGTTAATAAATCTATACCCCTACTGCTGGAAGTCCTCTCATATAGTACATCTGGGGGTTAGATTCCCAGATCATATAAGAAATATCTTTAAAGATAACTATAATGATATACTGAAAAAAATAAGAAATCAGTTGAATGATTGGAGACCCCTGCAGATATCATGGTTATCTAGAATAAATGCTGTTAACATGAGTTTACTCCCAAAAATCACATATATAATGAGATGCCTCCCGGGTAAAATACCGGTTTATTACATAAAGATCATACAAGAAATATTAGACGATTTTATATACCAGGGGAAAAAAACAAGAATTAAAAAAATTATAATTTGCAAGAAACTGGAGAAAGGGGGATTAAGTTCTCCCTCTATCAAAGAATTGAATAAAAAAATTATACTTACACAAGCAGCTGGATATAACTATAAACAGGATACTCCAAGATGGCTAACAATAGAGGACTCCCTAGCGGGAAGATCTCCAATAAAAAATATATTATGGAGTACTAAGTATAAACAGAAGGAGAGTTCAGAATTACCTACTAATATTAAATATATTATTAACATATGGCACAATAATAAAATAAAACTCGCATTGATACAGTCACCTTCCTTGGCAGCACCAATTGACTTCCTTAACAATAAATCGAATGGATTACTCTTAGCTTTATTAAAACTACATAATATTAGAAATGTGGGAGATCTATTTGAAAAAGGTAGTCTAATGGAATTGAAAAGACTTAAAGAAAAATTTAATCTAGATAAAATAACGTGGTTAGAATACGAAGGACTACAAAGATACCTTACTCTTCAAGGATATAAAATTAATAATATGAATAAAATCTGGAAAATGGAAGAATATCTAATTAAAGGTGAATCGTCACATATAATTTCCAAATTTAGCAATATAATTGACGAAAATACTCCCTTGGAAAAGAGTCTGGGTATATTAGCCTGGGAAACTGACCTGAAAATTATAATAAAAGAGGAAGACTGGACTAAAATTTTTGGTATTATTAAGAACTCATCAATTAACTCCTTATATAATGAAATGATGATCAAATTAATTCATAGATGGTACTATGTTCCCAATAAACTTAAAAGAATATATAGTAATTTAGATGGCTTATGCTGGAAACAATGTGGACTACCAGGTACAACTATCCATATGTGGTGGGACTGTAAAAAAATCAAAACATTTTGGATGAAAGTAAGCAAAGAACTATCGACTCTTACTGGTAAACAAATTCCTTGTAACCCGTTAATGTTTATATTACACTCGCAATTGGAAACCTTCCCATTAGGGGAAAGACTATTAATATCACACATATGTTTAGTTGCTAAATGGTTATTAGTGAAATATTGGAAACAGCCTCAAGTACCCTCTTGGAAAGAATTAGAGATTACTATCTCAAAGAACAGAGAAATGATGAGACTAGACTGGTGCGATAACGCCAGAGATAACTTCCCTAAGGCCACTCGCTTAATAAAATGGCAGCTGTGGGACCAATTTTTGACAATTTGTTAGAAAGGTTATGAGGATGATACTTTCATTGATAGTGTTTCCACGACAAACCCTTAAGGAGAGGAGGAAGAAGGGCTAAAGAGGAGGAAAGAGGGAAGCTCTTTTTTTTTTTTTTTTCTATTGTTTTCTGTTGATTCTAAAAACATACTTAAAACTCGAGAGTTACCAAGGATGCGGCGACAACAATTTTAGGTTCTTGTATTATGTGTTACACTCTCTTGTATGTGATATTTACATATATGTTATTAGCTGCTCCACTTCTCTATTTGTACAAAATAAAAATAAAAAGAATTAAAAAAAAAAAAAAAAAAAAAAAAAAGAAAAACTAGGCTTGGTGCATACAGCATGAGATTAATTTTGATACAAAAAGAGAAGGGGAAAGACATGCATATTGCCACGGTGGTAATTATATTGACAGAGTAAGACTTCACCTTTATTTTATTCTATTTAATTTAATTTCAATAAACTGAAAAAAAGGTCAAATTAATACAATATCCTTAAAAAGCTAAATAAATAAAAAAAGCTAATCATGTAGTCAAATTGGACGATTTTAACATGTCAATTTGGCATTCAAAGTTCTGCCTCCTGAGAAATGTGTATGTAGACCAAGAAGCCACTCATAGAAAGTGAGAGCTTACACATTTTAAATCTTTTGAGTGCTAAGATTTGAAAAGACCCTTGTAATATAAAAATAATAGCTGTTAAAATAAAAAAAGTACATGCATTAGTATACTTTATTTATAATATAATGTAAGGAGTTATACTTTAAAGCTCTTTTATAGGTTTCTGGCTGACGTGATGTATAATTAGTGGCGGGACTCCTGGTATGTGCTCTGGTGTCAGAGATTTTACCCCCTCCCCTTTTTTTAAGTGATCCACAAAATGGATTCTTGTACTCAAAGTCTTCAAAAATGAGGGTACAAAAAAATATCTACAGCATATACAGCTGCTAAAATTGTTTATTTGGTATATACTTGACAAACATGGGTCTTTTCTTGAACTGCAGTGGTCCTTTACCATTTCATAGAACTGTGGACTTGCAGCTCCTCAGTGGCTACTTTAGTTAGGCACAGCAGCACCATACCTATTTTCACAATGTGAGACATCGAAACTTGACAGGAGAAGAGAGTGTATAAAAGTTATGGATACTCACTGTATAAGACTCCACAAGGACTGTAGTCTCTAAGGCAAGTTTCTGCTCTTGTTCAATGTTGTATCCAACGTAACAAAGCTTCTCTTTGATCATTCGAACAGTCTCAAAATCAGCTGAGTGGTTGAAGGCATAGCCTCGCAATAACAACAACTGCAAAATACACATACAGCAGTGAGCTTATAGCCAGAAAATCATTACCAGGACATGTGTTTATATGCACTGAGGTTTATATGTCGGGCAGTTAGTTGACATGTGTTGTCAAGTAGGCATGTGCAGTTCATTCATCTATTTTGTTTATAGTAAATGTTTTTTCCAATTATTCAAGTAATTGCTGGGGAACTTTTTGCCAAGTTAATTCTTAGAAACAAAAAATTCTATTGGCACGGATTATCTTTTGTATTTAATTAAAATATATATATATATATATATATATATATATATATATATATATATATATATATATATATATATATATATATATATATACACACACACACACACACATTTAGATCATACATGTAAACAATATATAAAAACATAAAATATAATTAGTGTAAAACAATACAATTTTGTAATTCAAACCAACATTTAATTAACTTAAAATCACGCCTCAATCTCTATAATCTTATATAAAAGGGGAATATTACCAAAATGTTAAATCTAAAATTATACTCTGCCCACGGTATCTAAATACTATAAAATTGGTCTTCTTTTCCTTTGTAGTATAAGAAATGTTCTCTATATGTAATTTTTTCCCCCCTAGTCTTAGAATGCTTGGTGTTTGTTTTTACAGCCAGTATAACTCTATAACAGTTAATTAATATTTGTAGAATTAGTTTTTGTCCATCTCGCCCTATAATAACATTATTACTGGGACAAAATTTAATTCAAACATATTTTTTTATAATTTCTTGTATTATTATCCAGAAAGTTTCTATTTTAGGGCATTCCTATAATATATGAATGGATGTGCCCAGTACTTTACATCCTCTATGACATGTTGGTGGTAGCTCATACTTTATTATTATCTAATTTTAGGTACACTTAACCATTAAAATGTTCTTAAGTTCCATTGGAAAGCCGTGCCATTGTATCTGTTGTATAAATCTTGCAGCTAAATATTAGTGTCTTTTTGTTGTTTTTTTTACATTTAAAGCCAATAGTCCACCCAGTATTTTTATTTTATTTATTAATTCTAGATACTTTAACATTTCAGATAAATTCTATGAAAAAATATAGGGATTTTTGCCCAGAACTTTTTGGTGGCACTGGTACAATTACTATCTTTTAGGAACACTATTCTCCCTAGCAGTGAAATAACTAAAAGAATGTTCTAAATTCTCTAATTAGTAATTTTCGTTATTAAAAAGGACAATTTCTCTCGTAAAGGTTGTGTAGGTTGGATGGGATTTAAACACAAGGAAAAAAATTTAATTAGACCATTTAAAAGGTACATTTTTATGCAATAGAAGTTGAGTGTTATTAAGCATTTATCATCATTGCATATGATTTTGTTGTACTCATTTTTATACTGGTCAAAGAGCATTGGTTTAATTATTTAAATAGATAGAGATCAAAGTGTAAGAATTATGCAATCTGCAAAAAGTGCAATTTTATATTGATTTTTCTAAACCTAAAATGTATATCATGGTGTCTTCTAACTGCTATAATTAAGGGTTCAATACAGAGCACATATAGGTGGACATCCTTGACTTGTGCCTCCTTGTATTTCTATTGGATTGGAAAGAAGGCCCATTTTGCAGATGTGTGCAATAGTTCTATGGTAGAGGGTTAAAATAGTAAGGATGGAGAAAAAGCACACCTTTTTATGAACTAGTGGAACATCTCCAGATGGTTGAAATAGATCTAATAATCTTAGTTTGGAAGTTGTAGTGAGAGAGAGAGATTAATAAAAAAAAAAAAAAGAAAAAAAAAAAGAAGAAGACCAGTTTACCTGGTCAAATGCTTTCTTGGTATCTAATGATAACAGGATGAATTTGACACTGTGATTGATAGCAGGTTTGTTGTAAAGTAATAATCCTCCATACATTGTCTGGGGCTTGCCTTCCTGGTATGAAGCCTACTTGATCTGCATGTATAATTGCTCATATTTTTTAATTCTCATAACGAGAATAATGGCGTATAGTTTTCCATCAATTTATGAGGGGTATTGGCCTATAGTTCTCTGTATGGGATGGACCTTTCCCTGCTATAGGCAATAAGATAATATGTGCCCTTTTTAAGAGAGGGTTGGTACCATTTTGCAATGCTTGAAATAGTTTATGGCTTTTTGGGATAAAATCATTTTGGCAAACATAGTATAGTAGCATACATACATATAGTAGCTATTACTGTACAGATCCGGGCCACAAGCTTTATCATTCTTTATAGCTTTATCGATCTCTTCCGCAGTATTTTGCTTTGCTAGGTATTCAGCCTGGTCTGTTGTGAGTTTTGGTAGTTTACAGCAATAATTTTGGGGTAATTTTATTGCATGCATGTTACCCCTTTTAATCCACTCAATAAATGTACTTGTTCTGTTTTTGTAAACATCTGACCAACATAGTATAAGGCTTATTAGCCTGTACATAATAACGTTTTGTGCATCATCAGTTAACAGAGCAATTAGTTCTCCTCTAGTTTTAATGCATCCTGCAAAAAGTAAGGAATTTGCTATCGGTTTATGTTGTATGATCAATTGATTGAATTTCATTTTCAGTACTTTAATTATTTCTTTTTAAAGGAATATCTATGTTAATTAGCGAGCCTCAAATTGCTTTATGAGCTTCCCATATTCTAAATGGAGTCATCTAGTTTGTCTCATTGTCAAAATTTTTGACGGTTAAATGAATTAGCATTTTAAAATTGTGAGATATTATAATATTTTCGTGCCAATTACTGGGCTGACTTGGTGGCTGAATGTTCGTTAATGAGAGCTCAGTAACGACATTATCCGACCATTATAAATTATGAATGCAAGTACGGTCTGTAGTAATTATTGGCCTATAATGATGTAATCTATCCTAGAATAACTATTATGTACATGAGAATAGAAAGTACAACCCCTCCATGTTTTCCTAAAAAAACAAAACAAACATGTTGCATAATTTTCATGTGTGGTTTTTCAAAATAGCATATTTTAATTATAGAACCATAGTGTTTCTTTAAAAGGGTCATAACTTATTTTACAATTATGTTGGTCCTTTGTGCATGTAACACAGTGCACTTCGGCAGACCGAATAACAAAAGGACTGGGTTCAAGGACGGAGTTTACAGAAAAATTCCTTGGACTGCATGAACAAACAGTTAAAGCAATTTCCCTTTCCAGTAGTTCTTTCTGAAGAGTTTAGCATAAATAGGTTCTCTTAAATACTGACAAAGGAATAACCTTAGATTGGAATCCAACAAAACTACATTTAAAAATGAGCACATTTACCACATTGCATAAAAAAAAAAAAATAATAATCTTGTAAAAGTAACCAATTCTTTTAAACATATAAAAAGTGATTGAGGCGTTTTGCATCTTAATAGGTTTATTTTTTACCTTGATAAGGTAACGTGTAATATCTCTACCGGCGATGTCTAATCTGCGGGTAAGATGAGGCAGTGAGAAGCCTTCATATACTGGACAAATATGAGTGACACCATCTCCAGAATCCACAACAACACCAGTTAATAAACCTGCAGAGAATAGACATAATCAGTTATTATGTACATCATGCTTAATCATCTGGATATTTCAGTTTAAGGGAGTATTAAATGGGGAGATATCAATGCTTGTACTGTCAGCAGTAACTGTTGCAATACGCTTAGAATTTCTCTGTGGCAACGTGGACTTCCAGTTGTGCAGGGAATATTTCATATACTCAATTAAGACTCCATTAACTCACCATCCACTTCTTTTTCAGGTTATTTGACACTTTGTGGGATATCAAATGAGTTTCATGAGACCAGTCCTAATAAAGCATCTGTCTCACAAAAATAAAGATACCGGATATATCAAGAGATGGATTTAAAATGACCTGAAAAAGCACTGGATGGAGTACTAACAATACAGCTTGACAGACAGGGAGATATATACAGTGTGCCCACAGAGAAAACCCGGTGGGAGTTTGTCTTATATCATCTCATTTTTATTTATTCTCTTTTGTATTCCTGTATTTCCTCTCCCTCAGTTCCGTTTTGTCTCAAACTATGTAGGTTATAAGAGAGAAGACCTACAAATGCTTAGTACTAAATTTACCAGAATGAATACAGCTTGCCTGGATATGCCCTAGTGAATGCCTAGAATAAATCACAACTAAATGGTAGTATAGCGATCACTTTAAATTATCTTTCAGGTATGAAGGGTTGATCGATGAAGATGCGCACAGTATTTTGAAAGCAACACAAGCGATACAAAGAGCATGGCCCCCATTTAATGAATGCCCCCTTCCAGTACAAAGACTATGCGTTTCATACTATCGTTTATTATACACTGAAATGAGTGTATGCTTGTAAAACAAGGAGTTTCCCTTTAGTTGTTGTTTAGTCGTTCAATTGCATCTGTCTCTCTGTGCCTCTATGGACCACAGCACGCCAGGTACATCTCCGTCACTGCCCCTCTGAGCTCCAATAAGTTAAGGTTCATTGCTGCAGTGACCTCATCTAACCATTTTTGCCTCTGTCGCCCCCTTCTTGTACCTTCAATCTTTCCCAGCATCAGAGTTTTCTTTAAGGAATCCTGCCGTCTCATGACATGGTCAAACTATTTGCGTTTCACCCTCATGATAATATCTTCTAGTGAACAGTTTGTCTTGATTTCCTGAAGTACTGATTTATTTGGATCTTCTTGCAGTCCAACATCCCAATTCAAATGCATCGATTCTACACCTCTCAGCCTTCTTAATGGTCCAGCTCTCACCTCCATATGTTACTACTGGGAATACCATAGTAGTAACTATGCAGACCTTTGTTGATAGTGATATATCTTTACTTTACTTGTCCCTTTAGTGGTTACTGCCATATTGCCATTGGTCACTGCCTACCACTGAAAGTAGATTCCACAGCCGCAATAATACATATTGAAAGTGGTAAATTAGATGCAGTGTTTTTGTTTTACATTCTAAAAACATATTACCTATTTTCAAGTGAAATTCTTCAAAAACAGAAACATTTTAAAAATATGACCATGTTCTTCCTTAACTTGGCAGTTGCTCTGTATGATCACACCATTTTATGGCAAATATATATGTACTGAAGAAGTATATTCCAGTTACCATGGAAACTGGATAACAGCCATGTACATTCATATCCAACACAGGGCTGGTTAACAGCAGAAGACTGGAGGATGAGACATGTTTCAAGAGATAATGTGCCTTCCTACTGACACATGCGTAACTATGGGAAATTATGTAAGTGCTATAAATAACAAGATGTGCTAAAAGCTATGCTAATTGTTCCACTGTTTTCTTCATTGATTATTTATATTCAGCTTAAAAAGGGAAAGTACATAAGATCTAGAAGCAAGAGACGTGCACCATCTTCTAAATCTAAAGCACATTTTATAAATTATTATATCACCAGATCATTGATATGTAAAATGAAAATATAACAGAAAATAAGGAGTATTAAATAATTCTACAAATCGGATACCAATATAACACAGGCATACAGACTAGAATGCTTTTAAAAAAAAAAAAATATGTTCTATGCTCAGTGTTTACAATGAAATAAATATTTGGTGGAACATGTAGAGATATGGGGTCTCAAGAACAGTGAATTTTGGACAGACTAAATATTTAGGTTACATTCCACCAACCAGGTGGTGGTCAAGTCAGACCACTTAAAATCAAACATTTGATTGACCTGACATGGCAAGCCCATATTTGAGATATACTCTTTTATAGCTCTATACTTGAAATGTGGTCCAGTGCCTAGGATTCGGTGCTTTCACCGCTGAAATCTGGGATTGATTCCAGTCAGGGAACCAAGATGTCACACCACCCGGAACCCAACCACAGTTGGTCTTGTCAGTATTTTGATGGGAGACCACCTAGGAACACCAGGAGCTTTATGCGGTGTCCCACTGGAGAAGGAACTGGCAACCCACTCCAGTATCTCTGCCATGAATAGCAAGTGGATCAGCATCGTGTGTTGCGGTCCATGAAGAGTCGGACACAACTGAGTGAAAAAGCATCTTGTTCTGTTATTTGCTTCTACAACAGGTAGGGAATCTTGGATGAAAAATATTTTCTCGCTACAAATTGCAAGGAGACAATCCAAGATTAATTGAAGTCTTTGTCTAGAATATCACTCCAATAGAATTCAGCTCAAACAAAAAAATGGCTACCCACATTAATTAATAAAATGAATATAATAGTAAGACTAGGAACCTCTGGCCTAGAAAACAGTGATAAACTGTGGATCACTGCCATTAAAAAAAAAAAAAAAAAAAAAAAAAAAAATTATATATATATATATATATATATATATATATATATATATATATATATATATATATATATATATATATATATATATATATATATAATATTAATAATAATTTAATAGTAATTAAATGGGTATCACTATGCATCCCTGAAGTGCTAACAAATTAGATTTTACTTTAAGTATATAGGCAATGTCACTGCAGTTGTTAAGCAGCAGGAAGATCATTAGGTGGCTACTAAGACCATCATCAGTATCCAGTTGTTCCACTAAGACATTCAAAGTGTTCCTCCAAAACCACTATTTGATTTTATTGGGGGATCATCAAATCTAATTATTCAAAAGAATATACTGAATATGTGCAACTTCAGTGTTCCTAAGATTTGAGTGGTACACAAGTGAACATAACTCATACAAGTCAAATACAAAAATGTGGCTCAGTGCCATGCTCGTTCGAGCTCACAGCACACAAATGGGTAATGATTAAACTCACACTGATGTGATTGGGAATTTCCATGTATGCATCAGAACTCTGGAACAGTATGTCAATTGTATGTCTTCAAAAGAACAATGAGTAAAATGGTTTACAGCTTCTTTCCTCTACAGCTCATCAATAATTATTTCAGTTTCCTTGACTTACAAAGTGTTTGCCTACTCACTTGCATCACTGCTCTGAGGGAAAATAGAAAGTATGGGCAAGTGGGTCAAAGTTGGTCTTCCTAGGAATGTCTTCAAATCCCCAGATGTAGCCTTTAATGTGGCATTAAAGAGATGAAATGCTAGCCGTCAGAACTACTGAAAGCTACATTGACACTGCAATCACACCTTTAAATGAGCAGGTTTTAAAGTTTACAAAAAGATTAGTGTTTCTATAAAAGAAATGAGTGCTGCAAGGGTAACATTTGTTTCTTTTAATCCCCCAAATGGCTTCTAAGTGAAGCCTACTCCTGACTTACTGATATTAGGCGGAGTCTGGGCACTACAGTCAAGTTATGGAACTCTACTTGGAAAAAAATAAAACAGCTACTGCCTCTAGTGGCTGAACTTAATACAGCTTAAATATGAAAAACAAACAAAAAGGTATTGTTATTCACAAAATAAAGGAAGTAGGTTCACATGTTCATATTATAGTTTTGAATATTCTATTATCATTTGCCTTCTTGGAAAAAAGTCGTATTGACAGCTTAAAGGTTTAAAAGATCAATTTGAGAAAAGCAAAGCAAGTATTTCGACAGAATGAAGATCACCACCTGGAGTTAGTTAAAATCCTCCTAATACAGTATTTTTGTGGAATGGGCCTATCAATGATCCACAACTTTAAGGTAGTGAAATTAAACAATTTAATCATGTCTGCACAAAACCATATACTACTAAACAAATTTAAAAAAGTATGGAGCTTCTTAAAACAGATTACGTACCTTGTGCATACAACGTAAGAACGGCCTGAATGGCAACATAAACGCCAGAGAACTGGTAAGTCTCAAACATAACCTAAAGATCAAAAAGAAAATTAAAAAAGTTTACATTGATAGATTCAAATAATAACTTGTGTAGTAACCAATCAGAAATGGGGAATTTATTAAACTATTCTAAGCTAAACAAATTCAATAAACCACAGTGCAAAAGAAATCTTTTTATTTTTAAACTTGACCACTAGAGTGGTCCAATAAACACGCCCAAACACTGGAACAGGAATACAAGTTAGAGGTGTTTACATAGTGAAGAAGAAGCAAGAGCCAATAAACGCTAACATACCTTTAAAAAAGTAGGTTTGTTTTTCATTTGTGATTGACAGGTGAGGACAGTGCTGCAAAACTGTATTTTGAAAGCAACCCACTGAGGTATTTTTCTACTCTTTTTTTTTTCACCTTACGGGTGATATTGGGAACCCGACGTGGACTCCTTGCTCACTGTGCCTTAGGGAGTACAGCTGCACTTCACGGACTAGGCCCATAGAGGCCGAAACGCATCTGGAGTTTGTGGTTTCTCCTGTTTAGGGTAGAATTGCCTGGTATTTCGGGGCTGGACCACTGTAGTTAGTGGGACCAGACTTATATAGTGAAGGGCACAAGTGAGTTGAAAGAGGCCTGCTCTCTGAGTAGGTAACCAGACCTATTGAAAAATACCTCGGTGGGTTTTTTCCTCTCAGATGAGCACCTCCACTCTTTGTGTTGTATTTAATTATCTATTTCAAAAGGGGAAATAATGATTATTATTTTCAACAGCAGCATGCCACAGTGTGCCTGGCAGTGCAACAGACACTACACCATTGACACAAATGCACATAGCAGTCTTTATCGCACATAAGTGCTCTCACAGTATTATCCAAACAGGATTGGCTACAGTCACTGAATGCTCTGCCCAGTTTCAGGAAATAAATAAATAAAAATAACATTGAGTGGAGGATCTAAACATAATGGATTACTATGATATCTTAGCTGTTTGAGTATACAACTGAATATATTTCCTTGCAAGAAAGAAATTGGCTGGTAATGGATGCTGAAGTCCTTTTTTGTCACGCACTTAAAAGAGCTTTTGAACAGTACAAACATACATTTTCTGTGGTGTAATGTATTTTTTTATTTTACTCCATTACCGGAATATAAAATGTGCGAGTTTAAAGTTACAGCAGTGAAAATAACTGAACTACTCACAATTATTCAAACTATAGCAGAAGTAGCAGATTCCTTCATTTTTTTTTTAAACTCTGGAATGTCGCAAAGCCTTATTCTTCCTAACCCCATGCCTTCATATGGCAAGCACAGCTCCTCCATCTTCCCACACATTATACGTCATCAAGAGTGAAAGCGAACAGCATGGTGGAAGCCATTTTACACAAAGCACAGCAGGTCTACATGTGTTACAGAAGCAATCTATAAACAACTTCAATAAACATGCCCATGTTTGGTTTGCTGTGCGAATGGAATGTGAATTAATCAGGTCTACAAGACAATCTTTGCAAGAAAACTGTAGTTTTTGATACAGATGACAAGAATTAATGTACCTCAACAATCTTCTCTCTGTTCTTTGTTGGGTTCATGGGAGGCTCTGTGAGCAGAATTTTACAGTCTCTGGTGTCTATATTCAGTTTTTCTGGTCCAAATGTGTAGTCCCAAAGATGTTTCATATCATCCCAGTTCCGGACGATACCATTTTCCATTGGGTAGTTTACCTCCAGCATGGAGCGCAACTCACTGGCTTCATCACCAACCATGAGGTCCTGGAATTAAAATAAACATGGCTCTCACACACACATCTAATTGAAAAGCACATATCTTCAGCTCCTGGAAAGCAGTATAAACTTTACATTCTTCCATAAATAAAGTAAAACAAGTTATTACACAGTTTATATCAATTTTCTGATAGGTCAATACCTAAAGTTTTTTTAAATTAAATCAAAAAACCTAATATTGAAAACCTCAAAACCATTTTCTACATTTATACATTCCTTATTGTGTATTAGATTTTTTCAAAAGCTCAGCAAGAGAGAGTAACTTTAAGATCATTTCAGATTACTCACATAAAGTGATTTTAAACATACAAAACATATTAGTACATTTTAGAGATAATTCTGTGTTAATATAGTATATTGCATAAAAAAGGAGCATGCATATTAAATTGTCCTTAAAATGCAAAGCATACTACACACTTTATCAACTGGAATATCATGTATGTGTCAAGGGCTAATTAAAACAATTTTACTAGGTTTCATAAAGTTTGCAGTATTATGCCACCTTGTTTGGCATAGGTAGCAAAAAACTATTGTTTATGTTCTATCGCAACTTGCAAAACCTGATATGCTTATTAGGAGCCTTGAAATCAGGCTTTATGACTCTGGAAAGAAGAGTGTACAGCTTTAATACAGTGTAATGTTTGGTGATGATAAAAAAGACAGCTGTAGTTTGGTATCAACTTTACTTTAGTGCAATACAATTAACTGTAAACCATGAGCAGAAAAGCATTTTAGAGAAATTGTTCTTATCCTGGGGGTGTGTTGAGGGATTTGGTGCGTCCATGGCATCCGATCCCCCCACACTTGCACTCCATTATAGCTACCCCTAATGCCTTAAACAGGAAGGATTACGGTCATAGTAGATTCTGGTTGAATTAAGATTTTTTCCTACAATATTATTCGCCATAATTTACATAGCTGCTAATGTTGATAGTTTGTTGAATGCTTCCCAAACCAAGCTTATTTTAAAACATTGGACCACGTCGTGGCCATGCAACAGGGGGTAATTTGTTTATGTAATAACATAATAGAAGAATCTACGTAGCTTTTAAAAGCTTACATTTGAAACTTATTGCAGATCTCCTTCATTCCACTCCTTACCAAGGGCCTCATTCTATTAGCGGCCGCAGCCGTTGCGGGGCCGCAAGGACCGGCCGCAAGCTATTCGGCTATTCTATTCCCTTACGGCCGGAGGCTCCGGCAGGCTTGCGGCCGGCGCCTTGCTATCTCTTGCGGCCGCTCGTGCCAGAGGAAAGCCTTTGATCTAAAACGGCCGCAAGAGTTTCGGCCGCAAGAAATTCCTATTTGCAATTCAATTGCTCCGGGAAACCTCTCTGCAAGGCTAAAAGCGAGCCGCAGCTTACTTGCAGGAAAGAGGTCCCGCTAGCACCAATTAAGCACATAAAATAGCTCAAATAAAGCCATCCTGCACTTTGAGAAGACTATAAAGGGATTTTAGGTGTTAGAAAAAATAGCACATAATCGCCCTATACTCAAATCCGTAAAAAATATTTTATTTTTAATATCCGTAAAATATCCATGTAAAAAGTCCAGAGTGCTTGGAGCACCTCAGACCCGCCCACGCCGCAGCCGGAAAATAAACAGTTAATTTGAACTCTGGTTTGGGCTGATGTGCAAGCTTGAGAGTGGGTTCCTTTTAATCCTCATGTCCCCCAATATGATCCCTAGCATTTACAGAGCTGTACAGTGCAGGCTTGAATTTATTTTTCAGTTTTTATATTTCACAGCTTACGGCCGGTTCCAAGATATGCGGCCGGCCGTAAAAGGAGATCCTTGCGGGGCCGTATCATAGAATCGCGAGTTAACTGAACCCCCGCAAGGAATCGCAGCCTTACGGCCGATTTACGGCCGCTAATAGAATGAGGCCCCAAGTCAATTGAATAGGGCTCTATATAAGCACACAGCATATATTTTTTACAGAAGTTTTTCGCTAGTGAAGATCTTGCTTGTGGATAGAAGTTCACTAACTAAAAACTTCTGTAAAAAATATATGCTATGTGCTTATATAGAGCCCTATTCAGTTGGCCAAATCACAATTGAATGAGGCCCAAAGTGTCCATGGCGTGGGAAAGGATCAGCACATAAGACTGTCCTGATAGCCCTTCATCCCTGGAATGGTCAAAGTGGTCTAGTAAAAATGTTTTGGGTCGGACACCTCCTGGGTAGATCTGCCCCGAAAACTAGTAGGGGTGGAGAGAGTCATATCTGCTAGAGCCTGCAACACAAGTTAAATGTAACCTTTAAAAAGCTACATTATTTTTTTCTGTGAAATACTATGTTTTTATTGCTAAATCAAACAAATGCAACCCATGTTGCATGAACACTACAGGTGTCCTTTGGTCAATAAGACAAACAAACCATTAGCTGGTACATGCAACATCAAATCCACAAACTCCTAGGAGCTATTAAAATAGCACAATTCAATTATACTTCCAAAATTCAAATGTTTAAAAAGCTAAGAGAATGCATTTTGTAACACCCAGAATGGCAAAAAAAATGACCAGCGACCACATCAAGCAAATGGTCAAAGGTCTCAAGCAACCTCACTTACCATTTTTTTCTTATTCTAATTGAAGGTGGAAAAAGAGGCAAAAGCAAACTTGTCAGGTAATCGAAATAAATAGAAATAAAAGACAGAGTTTGTGTTAATATGGAAAAACTACTATGAAACCAAACACCTTCCCTAAGACTGTGCTTTCTTGTAACTCAGGAATTAGACTCTGGAAGCCCGAGTAGAGAATTAAAGATAATTACATTAAAATTAATATTTAAGTGACATCAGAGAGCAGCTCACATTGGCTGATTAGCAGGACAATAGATTAATATTACACACCAGACCAGTGATCGATAATGGCGGATAACTTTATTGATTTAATAAACTCAACAAAAAGATACTAATGATGATTTAAAAACTTTACTTCTAAATATAGAGATTTCTAAATAGGTGTTCAAAAAATGGACCGTGAGTTAGTGTGTGTGGTGGACCAATCTGAACCAGAGGCTTATGGATATTAAAGTTATTGCTATTATATTTTTCCAACTGGGTATGCGCTTCCTGCAAAATCACCTCCTGTGTGTTAATCAGATATGACACGGTCAGGTAAAAGAGTCTTTAATTGTAGTTTATGCCTCAAAATAGCAATATTTAAGATAATTTAACACTAATTTCAACTTTACTCCAACAGCCAACTGCAAATGTGGTTATTTATATGCAGTATAAATAATATAGTATATGTACTTTAAATAAGGAATTTTAAGCTGCAGCCTATAAAGAGTCTTAGATCATTAGAGCTAAAATTAAAATAGTTTGTTATCTTGGCAACATTAGTGAAATCTAATTTACCAGATTGTTTTATTTTTGTTTTAACTGTTTATAAAAGATTGATGAACTCTCCCAGGTTATAAGCTCCAGACAATCCGTAGCAGTCAATTAGCCTAGGCTGATTATATGTTTTATCAACGGTTTCAACACATTATCTTTATCAAAATACTGTTATTGGCGATTGATGTTAAAGCCACCTTGGATTAGTAAGAATAATTTATTAGCAGGCCAACAGTGCCATCACCAATGTGATCTCGGCATTAGGTCCCCACACTGCGGTCTGCCAATACCATTCACTGGTCCAAACTGTATTAGAAAATTTGTGTTTATTTTCTTAACTTTGTTTCATAAAAACATAAAAAAAAGCAGTGCAGTAGTCTGTAGATAACAGATTTATGGTTTATAGGTGCACAGGCTATATTTTTAATGCACACTTCTAAATTATAATGTATGTTGCTATAATGGATTATAGCCTGTGCACCTATACACCATACATCTGTTATGCTTTATTGGTGCACATGCTATATTGTAATATAGCACAATATATTATAATTGTTAAAAAGTAGATATAAAAAATAATTAAGTTGTCTGCAAAGACCCACAGCAATATTCAAGTGTTCCACCAGGACCATGGGCAATTTTAAAATTGTCCATTGAAAAAAGTTTGGAAACCACTGGTGTAGCACAAACGTTAAATGCTGGGGATGGAAAGTGTGGCAGACAGATATGATCAGAGGTAGAAAGTGCAGTTTTACAAGGAAGATTCCAACCTATATTGCAAAAAATGATTATGGTACTATAAACAGCATGGTGGTAGTTGTCTAGAGCCCTAAAGAGCCACTATAATGCTCAGAGATGGAAGAAAAATACTAATGTATGTATACAGCTTTCTGCTCTCAAATTGAAACTTCTGCTTTAACATAAACCAATCTTTGTTTCAAGCAGTTTTCAGTATGTAAAAGTGGTTATAAATACTTCCATATTACAATGTTGTTCCAAATGCTACAGAGCGAGGAAAAGGGGCACTCAATCAGGAGAGCTTTGTGCAATTACCTTGATTTCGATGTTTCCCACTTTGGCAGAAGAGCGAATGACAGGTCGGCCAACCAAAGCCGGGAAGATGTGCTCTGGAAAGTTGGAGCCGGCATATCCACATTTCACAAACTGGGACAAGAAAGAAAGACATGGAACAGTTCAACGCAATTCAAAGAAAATATTTGGTTTGCAGTATTACACGGAAATACAGGAAGCAAATCAGCATGTGAAAGTGCACAAAACACGGCATAGTCACATATAATCATTTTTCATTCTAATTATTAACATTAAGCTAACATTTTAAAATGTGCCACAGATACTAGTTTACCTGCACCCCCTCAAAAAAACAAACAAAAAAAAAATGTTTAAATTGCATTAAAATATATCTACCCAACTTAACAACTGAAATCAAATATTTATAAGTAAATGTTGATAAAGGATTGTGATGGGTAAGGGAATAAAAGGTGTATTTATTTTTTAGACAATGGGCACACCATATGAAATCTTTAAAAAAGAAAACCAAGACGATTTTCTATAGACATTTGGGGTGAGCAAAATTTTACAAGTACTTAGATTAAAACACTGTCCCCAAAAAAACATGCTGGGTTCATCTTAAAGAGCATTAAACACCAACTATGATTTTTACTTGTCGTTTGTCTCTACAAAGAATCATGCCAGAAATATTCAACATTGATTGTGTGGCTCATTTATAGACAATATGCTAATTCATAGCTCAGCATGCTTGATAAGAGCGGGGGACCTAACTGTATAATAACCTTAACCGGGGCATGGTTTATGCCACCAAAGACAGACAAGGAGACTGCAATCTTAGGGCCTCATGCAAATGGGATTTGGCCAATTGAATAGGGCTCTATATAAGCACATAGCATATTTTTGTACAGAAATGTTCTAGTTAGTGAACTTCTATCCAAAAGCAAGGTCTTCTAACTAAAAACTTCTGTAAAAAAAAATATGCTATGTGCTTATATAGAGCCCTATTCAATTGGCCAACTTGCAATTGAATGAGGCCCTTACATAGCACAGAAAAACAGCCAATTAGTATTTGAGAGCGGTCCATTTGCATAACAATGGTGCAGAAACAACGCTGACTGTCTCTGGAATTATTCAAATTAACAAACAAATTTCATTTACAGAGTTATGGTTTAAATTAGACATTAGATGAAAACATTATCATCCCCTTGGAGTAAAAGCATACATTTAATAGAAGTTTTCAACCAACCATTTAGAAGCCAAAAATACATTGGAGTCTGCTAAATAGACAAACTAACATTTTAACCCGCCCAAAAGTGAAGGTCATGCAGAACAGCCGAGAGGGCACCCATGGTCTGCAAAATAATTTACCCCAATATAGGTTCAAAAAGGCTGCCTTATTTAACTTTAAAATTGCAATTATCCCATATTAACCATTTAAAAGCGGGAGGGGAAACCACTCCAAAAATCAGCTAAGTCTAGTTCAAACAAACAATTTTTACCAATTTTTCCTTTAAGTTCAAACCACGTGGGCAAATCTTTTTGCTCCCATCTAGAAACAATTAGACCTTTGGCAACCATTAGGGCCTGGATCAAAAATGCTTTAACGTCCGGGGCTAATGTATCAAGGCAAATATGAAACAATACATTTCAATTACAGGATACTGTAATAAAGGTAACAGAAGTATGTGTAGGATAAAGAATATGTGATGGAACGAGTTACGGGAACATGAATACTTCTTATGGAAGACACCAAATTGTACTTTAAGGGTATATGTAGAAAGAACTGCCATAAAAATATATTAGCTACTAACGATATATATTTTCCATTTTGAAAGTGATTTTGTTTTAAATGCTGTATTTATATATATATAAAAAAAAAAAAAAAAAGCTTAAAAAACAGCACAATGTAAAAATGCCTAGAATGATCTATGTTTAGAACTGGACAGTTTTTTAATCCTTAAAATGGAGCCCTATATTATTAGTCATATCACAGATTATAAATGAAAGTCTGCAAGAGTATAAATACTAGTATTAATCAGAAGTCTGCATCTCAGTCTTTAAAGAGAGATGGGTGAAAGGAAAATGTGTGACTGTTTATAGGCAATATCAAAGATAAAGAAACTAGTTCTGAAGTGCTGAGAATCTATTAAAAACTAAATAAAAATGGGAATTAATAAATATAATTCAGCTATTTTATTCAAGAATAGATCGTCAACGTATTTATGGGGATTTTAAAGCTGAATTGCTTCACCATCAATTGAACTCTAGGAACTTCAAGGCAGCTGACCAGGTCATTTCTTGACACCACAGGTATGATACCTCGGAAGTGGTAATCTCTTTAACGGCAAAAAAAAAAAACTTCTATTAATATTGCAAATGAATACGAAAAACACTACTAAATAAAATAAGTTCCAAAAACAGTTCCAAAAGAATGAAGGTGTAAATATAAAAAAAGAGAACTGTGTTGGACTATTAACAGTCTTTAATTTACTTTTATTCCCTATTTAAAACCTAGTTCTAAATAATCTAAAATTATAACCCTTTCCTGTCATAAAGAATATAAAAAATGATGAAGCTTTGCAACTGAACTGGCATTGAATTATTGTACTGTATATATTTTGTTTGTGCAGCAGTTACATCAGCTTGTAATCCATAATGATAAAAAAAGTTACATATAAACACTTTTGCTTAAAAATAAAACACTGTCCCTTTTAGGGGGCCTGAATCCAGATAATATAAAACAACTGGCTAGTTAACAACCTAACTGAAGGGATGAAGAGCTCAGGCACTGAATCTATTTACCATATATAGACTTTGCAAAATTGTGGTCTAACTTCCTATTGAGTCATGCTCAGCTAGAGCACACAAAGCACAAATTTCACATGTGGTAATACATATTTTTCAGCTTAAGACTACCATTTTGTGACCATCTCACAGTTTAAAACAAGCTTTAGAAAAGGTTTCTTATGGACAGGCCACACTAAGACACAGTTCACAATCTAAGGAAAATTATTTATTTGCGACTACATGCGAAGCAGAGCTCAACAAACCCCAGGAGCCAGAGAGGGGTTGTTTTTACACTTATTAAATTGAGGTTTTGGGAGAGATGCTGCAAAGAGACACATGGGCGCTCATTGCGAGCCAACAATCGGTAGAAGCTTGCAATGAGCGCCAAAGGTGATCATTGCAAAGCAGGAAAGTTGAAGGTGCTCATTGCGAGCCACGGATGGGCGCCAAGGTTGCGAGATGAGCGCCAAGGATGCTTAGAGGAACAAAAGCCTCACATTGTGTGGCAAACAGCATTGCCAGCCTTACAATTTTATTCCCATCATTTTTGACGGGCAAGTTCCTAGTATACATATATACACACACACTTTTTTGTGTAAGTGTATCTTTCAGACGTGTCCGACTCTTTGTCGCCTCATGGAAGGCAACACACCACGCTGATGCACTTGGTATTCATGGCACAGATACTGGAGTGGGTTGCTAGTTCCTTCTCCAGTGGGTCACAGCATACAGCCCTGGTATTCCTAGGTGGGCTCCCATCAAAGTACTGACCAGGCCCAACCCTGCATGGGTTCAGGTCACAGTGGTGAAAGCACTGAATCCTAACCACTGGACCACCAGGGAACCCTAAAATTGTATAAATAAGACCAAATAATAATAATACTCCAATGTCTTACATTGTACTGTACTATAAAGTAGACATATTAAGAGCATTTTAATACAAAGTGTAAATGCCCTTATCTATTAAAAATAAAGCTCCCCAAGGTAAATACTCCTTGAAATGGAGTAAAACAAATCCAGCATGTGAAAAGATATCCTATGCAAGGTTGTGCTCAGAATGCTCACTATATGCTCTTATTTAAAGCAGTATGACACTATGAACTCGATCTAAAAAAATGCTATATGGCAAGAGCGTAAATTCAAAGGATTCCTATCTGGGCATGTCCTGACTCGGTGCTACTAGAACATGGCAAACAGTAAGCAGAAAATAAATCACACATTTGTAGTGTAGACAAAATAATTGATGTTTCTGTATAGAATGGGCCTTCGTGAACTATTTATGCATTGACAAGGATGAAATACAAGTGATAGAATGCCCTCCAAGTCTAAAAAAGGAATGATTGAAGATGGAGATTTGCAGTTTAAAATTATATATATATATGTACTGTGCAAATACTGTTGTGCGGTTTTTGCCCTTAAACATGATCAAACTTGATAAACCAAGAACACAAAATGGGAAGTGTCATAATCCATGCTAGTAATCTACACTGCAAAGCTTGTGAAAGTCGATTGGTTGCTTCAGCCATTTTATACGTACATGTCATTGATGATAAAAACGACCATTTAGATAACTTACATTCTGTCAATGACAGAGGGTGGCTATCTTAGGCACAGGAATAAAGGTTTACAAGTCGCAGATGATGCTAAATCAGCTTGACCCTTTTTCTCAATGGATGACAGTATGCTGGACACATCTGAAAATATTCAAGTGGACTGTGAAAGCTTACAATAATGTGTGTGTGTATATATATATATAAAATGAGTATTGCAATATAACTTGATACCTTTTGTATTGGACATACGTCTTATTTATAAGGACGAGCTTCCGAGAGGTTCAACTCTTTATCAAGTCCCAAGCAACAACTACAACTATATATAGTACATCTGTGTTCACATTTGAATGTCTAAAATAAGTTTAAAAACCTGCTTCCAGCTCAGAGTTCTAAGAAAAACTGTTATTACACTGCATTCTGGGAAGCTAAGCCAGCACATGCAAATGTGCCCACAAATGCCTCGCTCTTCAATCCTTAGCCATTATCAAACATGGCTTCCTTTAAGCTTATACATGCTGTATTACACAGCTTTAATGCAAAGCCAAGGTTGGATTAAACACAAGCTGAGTATCCAATCCATGTACAGCTGTTTCAAACTTACTGGCTATCATCAGCATGGAGCGGGATCTCAGCCTGTGTTGTGGACTTTATGAGAGGGTAGTTCACCACAGCAAAATGCTGTATAATAACTGTTTTGCTGGAAGCAGGTTTTTAAACTTGTTTTAGACATTCAAATGTGAACACAGATATACTATTTATTTACTGTACGGTGGAGGGCTTCTATCGCTCTTTTGCCCACCATATATTAAATGATTGCTCCCACTGGTCTGTCGTCTTAAGCTGGATTAGTACAGTTACCAAAATATATATCAAGAATGATATACAAGCACTAAGAGTGTTATAAAGACCTGGGAGTGGGGGATAGGAGATCAGAATGCCCCCCCCCCCCCCCCAGGTCTGTATAACACACTTTCTGCTTGTATATCATTGATATATATGGTGGTAACTGTACTAATCCAGTTTAAGAGGACAGTGCATGTGACAGACCAGTGGGAGGAGTGTACTGCTACTCTCACTCGGACCAGCCTGGGGCTGATGTAAAAAGCAAGGTCCAATATCAGTTGAATGTGAAATAAAATACAAAGTACTTGTTATTTACCTACAGTTAAAAAAAAAAATAGGTAATTGTAAACTTGCTGTGTCGCTTTAAGTTGTAAAGAATATGCCAGGAAAAAGGTGTGGATTGGTTACATA
Organism: Discoglossus pictus; assembly: GCA_027410445.1. Taxonomy (NCBI): domain Eukaryota; kingdom Metazoa; phylum Chordata; class Amphibia; order Anura; family Alytidae; genus Discoglossus; species Discoglossus pictus. Next base: position 79,139,181 of record CM050165.1, read on the forward strand.
GTCAGGAATGTCGTTTAGTATTTGTTATCAAACTTGTTATCAGAAGCTCAAAGTCTGCTTCTGCATATATGAAGACTGTCTGAAAACCCTGAAGGTGCCGTCCCACATGCTATTTCTATGTAGTCAGTTATGAATATAAAGTTTCTTGGGGGCACGGGAAGTAAATGGATACAAATAAACCGCTTTTTAAAGCCCAAATCAGATTTTGATGCTTAAAATCTATACTGTATTGATCTAAATGCAATGCAGATCTCATGAAAGATGGATCCCAATCACTGTGCCTACTTGCAGGACTGCTTGGACCAACCTACTGCTTCCACTTTTAAATCAATACTGATGGAGAGGTGGTGGTGGTGGTGGGGGAATGTTTAATCTTCACATCAACATGTCTTCTCGCAGGGTTTAGGACTCTATAAAACACTTAAAGCTAGTCTATCACTTTAAGAGCAATAAACATAACTGGATAGTATGCAAAAGTCCATCTCTCTTGACAAACAAATAGATGTGTCTATTTAAAATAGTAGTATAGCAAAAAACATTTATTATTTTTATTGAAAAGGTTTGTCATGATGCAAATAGCTTGATCATACAAAGTTCCCTAGTTACACTGTTAGTTGGTTTCAGAGGCGAATAATGCTTTAATGTAATTTGACACATGTATGTAACTCTTAAGTACATGTACTATTAAATTAAAATGTAATTTGTCTAAAAATGCATCTGTTCATGACATTAGATCTTTTCTATCTGACTTATAGAACATATTGGCCAGTATTCTGTATTTGGAGTGTAACAATGAAACTTTATGTCAGGGACTTACTGTATTAGATCTGTAATATTTAATATAAACCAAGATGCACTCTGTTATATGCAATAGTAGTACGGTTCTGTATATGACATTGATCAAACACTGGCATTAGTACAGGAGCCTGGCAGTACACTTGTGCCAGAGCTCTTCATGGCTGCATATACCCCTAACTGGGAGGATAAAATACAGAAGAGAAACTGACACTACTCGGTCTGTATGACTTTAAAACAGTAGCATTACACAGAGACTGGCACACAACAGGGGTGTGTGGGTGTAAGACATGCCTATCAGATTCTCATAACATGTACAGTCAGGGAACCAAAAGGCCACCCCACCCTAAAGCCAGGCAGGGTTAGTCCTGATCAGTACTTTGATGGGAGACCACCTAGGAATACCAGGAGCTGGCAGCCCACTGGAGAAGGAGCAACCCACTCCAGTATCTCTGCCATGAATACCAAGTGGATCAGCACAGTGCGTTACGGTCCATGAGGTCACTAAGAGTCGGACACAACTGAATGCAAACACACATTATATATATATATATATATATATATATAAAAAATACATCCATACACTTCACAGAGCCAAGGATTTTTGTTTCATAAACTGCATTAAAACAGCTTTGAAATATTACTTCACCATGAATGCGAGTAGTACTTTGCCATGATTTACTGTTTGGGAAAATCTTCACATTTGTGACGTACGTGATAAACTAATAACACTGGTAGCTATGCAAGACAGATACATTCTCTAAAACTGGCTACTAAAATTCAGATACATTTTCTCTACTAGGGGTTGAAAATGTATCACATATTATATTTGTCTAACTACGATCCGTTGTCACGCTGCGTTGCGTAGTGCGTACGACTTAGCGATGAGCGCCGCAGGCGCTCATCGCCCGGCGAGCCGTTAAATCGTAGCACTTTGGCAATGAGCGCTGCAGGCGCTCATTGCAGGCGAGCCGTTAAACCGTAGCACTTAGAAAAAAAATACGAGGTGAAAAAAATTACGAGATAAGCGGCGGAACAAAAACAGTAAAAAAAACACTAAATACACACTAAAAAATAAAACAAAGGTCACTTACAGCATGGGGAACCAGGCAGGACGTCTGTAAGTGAGTTGGAACTCCAATTTACATCGATTTAGCCGAGTTACAAAGATCGAAAATCGGCTAAGCGAGAAAAAAATGGCCGCCGAAAAAAATGAAAACGAGGCTATACTCCTACGAACTGCATAAAACAGCCACAGACGTATGTGTTAGAAAAACAACGAGATAAAGGATGCGGATTAACCGCCCAATGAGTAAAAAGACAGTAGCGAGTACATTTTACGAAACGCAATTACAGATTGACACATTAACACCGATTTAACGACTGTCTCGCGCAACATCGGATTTCACGCATAAACCAACGCATTTGATTAAATAGAAGTTGCAAATTACAAAAATAGTAATTTTATAAAAAAAATAAATTGTATTTATTTTAAGAAGAAAAAAAAAGGGACAAATGTAGCGTCATATTGTGTGGCAAACAAATTTACTGTTAAACCGTAGTACTTTAGTGGGCTTAGCGATGAGTGCCACAGGCGATCATCGCCCGGCGAGCCTTGCACAGCGAGGCGAGTCGTTAAATCATAGTACTTTGGCAATGAGCGCCGCACAAAAAATGCCGGATGAACAAAAACAAAACCAGGCTACAGCACTATAACCACGGAAAACACGTACCAATAATCCGCTAAGACGCATACCACACATTATCCGCCATTTTAGGATAATAAGGAAGTACACAGCTACGTTAACGGTCTCGGCTCGCGCACGCACACTATTGCACTGCACACGTTCATCACGCTTACACAGCACCTCCACACCACTAATGCTGCTGCAACATCAACTCAGATTGCCAGCTCTTCAACACAATGCATAAAAATATGTAAATTCATTTATTAATTTGATTTCTATATTTCAGTAGTACACAGAAAACAACATTAGCTACCTTACAATTCCATATGTATATTAATAACTAAACAACTTTAAAAACATACACATCTGATTGCCGTCATTTTTTGACGGGCAATACGCTAGTTTGAAATATATTGATGAAAAGAAAACAATTCAGAAAATATGTTTTAAAAAACATCCTAACTAGAATGATAAATACTGACATAAAACAGAGGCCAACAAAGGATTTTGGAAGGTTTGGACTGAAATTATATCAAGAAGGAAAAAAAGCTACGATTTAAAAAAAAGTGTGAGCTTTACTGCAACCTAAAGAGGAAGAAAGGGTTTGAAAGAGAAGGAAATTACTAAGAACGATAGAGCAGTGAACTAAAATAAGACAGAATGGGGGATGTGAGGTTAATGACGCATATGAGGAACTACCCTGAACGTCTAATGATTTGTAGGTAAACGGAACGTGATACAGTGCAGGGACACTAATGAATGAGGGACTGCACAGATACACACACATTTGCCTGATATGACTAGTGTAAGGTCCAATAAATGGAACCCACCTTATTACAGACAGATTTTCAACTTATAAAAAGTAGGAAAATTCATAACTGATGGACACAATCACAAAAAAAAAAATGGGCTTGACAAATACTGGAGAGAGGGAGAACCAGCCCAATGCTTGAAATAAAACAAAAGGTTCATGGAAAAAAATGTGTTTATGGGGGTATCGTTTTTTACATGAATATGATAAGGGGCAAGTGGTCTTCATTCCTTGCATAGCTAAGTTCTTTTTCCTTTAGGGTACAGACGGTGAAGAAAAAGGACTGAAGTCTGTCAACATCGCTCAGAGTATGCATGCATACATACATCAAAATATCCACTACAGAAGCTAAGGAAAAGGCCCCACGTGGAGGAGGGGTAGTAACCTTGAAACAGCTATATGTGGGTGGGATTCCTAGCTTGTGTATAATCCAACCCTGGCTTTGCTCAAAGCTATTTTATACAGAGGGCATAAGCTTAAGGGAAGCCATGTTTGATATGGTTATGGATTGCAAGAGCGGAGCCTTTGTGGACACAATTGCATGTCCTTGCCAAGGTCCCCAAGGTCGCGAGGCCCATAAAGTAGTGGGGGGAGAGGATCAGAACGGCTACCGAGTTACAGGTTTGAAAAAAGAAAATGGCCACCATTTTTTTTAAGCCCGTACCTCGGAAGCCGTTAGGAGGCTGCCAAAAGACGCCAATTGAATAGCAAATTAGCTTTCAACTTATGAGCTCCCCGAGGGAGGGAGAGAGATGGAAAGAGACAGGGATGAGAGGGATTGTCGGTAACGCTTGTCAGTAACGCTTGCAATGGCGAGGCCTGCAAGTTGGGGGGGGGGGGGGTATTGAAAGAGCCTCTCATTGTGTGGCAAACAACAGCATTGCAAGGCTTCAACAGGCAAGATGCTAGTAATAATAAATTATATATATTTATATACACACAAAAACAGGACTAATCTAGAGTCAGTGGTGATAATTGATTGCATGTAAAAAGGATATTAGTGCTCGTGTAGAATCCCCCCCCCCCGATTCATCCCAAAATCAACAACTAATCATTATGAAAAGATGCATTCAGTCTTTTGCAGATTAAAATTCAACCACTGTATACATTTCCCAAAGAGATTTGGTAAATAAACAGTTATAACAAGGTAGTGCATTCATAGTCTTGATTTGGTCTGCTGTAATATGTGAGGCTGCTTGTTACACCTCCGATTCTCAACTGTATTTTTTTTTTTTATAGGGCTTGCATATTAAAATCAAATGAAACCCATTGTATTAAGCATTTGTTTTAATGTAACCTTTACATCTCTAACTTATTCACTGATCGATAGAGATCAGGAAAGTACAATTTGTAATTTGGAAGAAGTCCTACCTGTATGGTTAGATAATAGGAATCCCTTGATGGAAGTCTCTTTCAGAACACTCCTAAGTCATTATAATCTGGTATTATTCCCTTTGAAGATTCCATATCCTTAAATAAACTGTTAGTTCAATGGCATCCTTTCACTGGCTCTCATTCACTATATAAACTTCCTTCCTGTGGCCTCTTAAATGACAGTATATTTAAATGTGAGCATCTGTTACAGAAAGAAAATGTACAGACCTTAATTTTCACAATGGTGTTTGGGTTTTGGGAGAACTTTGTAAAAATGAACTTGGTACACCTTTCCTACATAGTGGCAATGGCAATAAAATCACTTTAATGTGGTTTAAAAAAGGAAGGCTTCACACACATAACTTACTATACTAGATCCAGAAGTCTGATGGAAGAATACATTTTATAAAATGTTTGGTAGGCTGTATAATAAAATAAATAATAATAATATTAATAATAATAATAATAATATATATATATAAACCTGTTTTCACCTATTACACTAGAGAACTTGTGAGGCTCCCAATAGGGCATTGGAGAATTTTCTCTTTATGCTACAGCCTATGAGTTGATCTGCTGGAAATATAAAATTATTGTTTTTTATTATACAGTAGTCTCATCATTCACTATCACATTCAATTATTGCGCACTATTGTGATGAAGGTCCACAATATCCTTTGAGAGTATGTGACTTTTTCTTCTATCTACTGCAGGACTCTTAACCAGATTTGGGGTATCTCTTAGAGAGCCTTTCAGGAAGGAGGACCCACCAAAACCATAGGCCTAATCTTCCACTCTATACCAGTTTATTAATTATATATTTTCCATTTGTTCTATGTGGTTTGGAATGAATGATGTGGACGCACTTTTTAAAGACGGCGTGAAACAATTTAATAAAAAGTTGACAATTTTTAGGTAATCCTTACATTGTATTGATTATAGTATATATAAATCTCGTCTAACATTACTAGTGTAAGGTACAACAAATGGAACACAGAACAAAAGTTTATAGTTAACTAATAAATAGGAAAATTCATAACTTAGTGATTGTGTCCATCAGTTATTTGGTAGTTACTGGAAAAATCCATACATCAAAAACATTAACAGCCCAAAAAGGAATCGGAGTGCTTTGGTGGATAGTTATACCGATCAATATGTAGCTCTTATAGAAATAAAAATGTGTGGGTTGAGAACATAATTTAGAACGTGGACCATTTCCAAACCAGATTGAAATGGGCACCTTCAGCATGATAGAGATTGCCAAGTGTTAAAACGGATTTGTGGATCTTTAGGGAAAGGGCAGAAGTACATGGAGAGAAAAGATGAGTCAACTACTTCCATCAGCAAAATCATGAGTCTTAGGCTGTAACATAAGCAAAGAAAAAGCCACATGAATATCTAAGCACATCCTAAGAAAAGACTGCATTACACTATATTTTTTTACCAGTGTAAAGTTTTATTGAATGTTTTGAGGTTACTTTGTGAAGAAGCCTTATTCTGAGTGCAGCTAGCAAGCTGAGATATAAATAATCTTAGTGTTTGCACAGCTCTATAACAAAATGGAAATGTTTGTAAAACTACAAATAATATACATACTAAAACTGGTTTTGACTGCAGAAATCTTACAGCACATAAAAATGGTTCAAGATTATAGGTAAGGATTACGATCAGGGAACACTAATCATGGTTCCATCCTTAGGAATAACTTAAACATTTGTAGAAGCAAAAATGTTGAACTAACCTCCTTCATGTATAACATGGATCTACTCTGAGTGTAACTAAAAACTTTAAATGTAATCATGCTGTCCCTTGCTCTTATACACTTTAAGAAACAGAGTAAGCTAAAAGTTTACAGATAGTCAGGTATATCTACTTTCCCTCATATGAAAGAAATAACAATCAAGAAAGCATACAACTAGAAGAAAACTAGCATGAACTCACAAGAGGATCAATGCACTACATCATAAAAAAAAAGCCTGTTTCGTCAGTCTTGTGAGAAGCACTTGTAAAAAAATGGATACCTTCCCTTTAATCTACATACACCCCTCCCAGATGTGTCATGAGGAGGAAGCAGAAGCTACCAGGTAAACTAACAATGTGCCAATTCTCCAATATACTTGCCTAAATGAATGAAACAAATGTTTTAATCACATTGAGCCAAGGCTGTTCTATAGTAGGTGTATCATTACTTACTCTGTGAAGTACTTGTATGTCTTGTGTGTTTGCATCACTCAGTCATGTCTGACTTCCAATGACCTCATGGAGCGCAACACATCATGCTGATTCACTTGGTATTCATGGCAGAAATACTGGAGTGCTTTGCCAGTTCCTTCTCGAGTGGTATTCCTAGTACTGACCAGGCACAACCCTGCATTGCTTCAGGGTATTGTGACCTCTTGGTTCCCTGACTGGAATCAAACCCAGGTTGTAGCAGTGAAAGCACCAAATCCCAACCACTGAACCACCAGGGAACCCTAAAGTACTTGCACACCAGTCTATGCCACCATTGTGTGCAAATATTAGCTGTTGGTTTGTTGGGGTTTGCATCACATCTGTATTAGAGATGTTTATATTGTTTCTTTCAAGTTACTAGGAGCTACTGTGAAATTGAAGGTATTTATTTGGAAGGTCCTGGAGAGGATGTAGCATTTTAACACTGTATAAATTGGATGGAAATTTGATATTTTGTTTTAGAGGAGTACTTTTGTGCCTGAACACTACAATGTTACTGATGCTATTTTTGGTTTAGATATGTAACAAATCACTATAGTATATCTGTGAGAAACTGACTACCGGTTTTGTCTATACTGCAGTTTCCATCTGTTGCACAACCCCATCCATTAAAATGTTTTTAATAGAATTGAAATCATGTGTGCCTGGAGAAGGTTAAAAGGAAATCTTAATATTTGAATGCTTGCGATTTCAGCATTCAAAGCAATCTATCAATATGTGTTTAGTCTTTAAAAATGTATTTTTCTTTTGAATACACAGAACACAGGAATTTTGAGTATTATGGGTGTCAAATAATTATGCAATCATTTAATGTTTGTCTTTTTATTCCGGTGGTACCCAACTGACTGGTAATATACTGCAGTTTCATTGTGCCCATAATTTTGTGGCATGGAATCTAATTTGTCAGTACCCATTCTACTAAGATCTACCATCCAACCAGCTTGGTATCAACCGTACACACACCCCAGTATCCTACTGGCAATAGAGATGGCACAGTGACAATCTGTCACTCAGACATAGAACAGCACTCTTGTAATTCTTCAATGTGACCCAAGAGTTTCCTTTTAAAATGGGATTACATAGGTCTCTATCTAGATCAGAACCTTTAAGATGAGAAAAGAAATGTCTGGCCACAAGCACAGTAAATATCCTAGATATCTAAATGAAGATCTGGTTGAGAACAAGAGTAGTCTGTAATGGATTTATTTTGAATGAATTAAGGTCTGTATGTCTAGAAAAATTTAAGTCAAGATCCAAATATATTATTTTCTCAGCATGATTATTTTAACATAGGTACAACATCGATTATCTGGCATCGTCTGTTCCAAAGCTTTTCTGTATAAGTGATTTTGCAGGACCCGAGGTGGTTTCAAGTTTTTTTTAAATGAATACTCCACTTATCGATACGTACCTACCTACCTATACCTGGGAGTGATAATGCAGAAAATTAAGTTAACTCAATTATAAAGTTTCCATTTGAATCAGTGCTTTCAGCATGTTTAATGAAGGCCTCATCAACTTACAAAACTGGCTTTTTAGGAGAAAGCAATGAAACTAAACAACTTGTGCGAATTAAAATACGTCCAGATTAAAATAAGAGCTGGATTATGTGATGCCAAGTTAATCAATGGTGTACCTGTATAACGACCGTCGGCAGGGCACAAGAAGAAAGTTTTCATAGTGAAAGAACTTTCAAAAGCAACATTAAAGTAATGATAGTAATAATAGCTTATTTAATTATTTGGAAGGCTTAGTTGTGATATAGGATGTAACAAGCAATGATGTCCAAAAAAAGGGGCCAGATGTCTCATAGTAATTGAATTAGTCCATCACGTTCACCCTTTTTTTTATATCTCGCTCATCTGCAATATTTAGTGTTTACTGATGCAGAGGAAGGCACATAGAAAAAAACCCAGAGGGAAACTTTGCCAATTGTCTCAAAAGGGGAAGAAAAAAAAATTCCTTCCTGACCCCAGATACTGGCGATCAGATTCCTCCCTGGATCAATACTCTCTAATTATCCATAACACTGAATGCCCTTTTCGATTATATATAAATCCAGTCCCCTTTTAAAGTTATCTATCCGAACCACTGTCACCACCTCCTTTGGTGGAAAATTCCACAGATTAACCACCCTTACTGTGAAGAACATTTTTCTTTCTGTTAGGTGGAATCTTTTTACTTCTAACCTCAAAGGATGTCCTCTTGTCAGTTGAAAACCTCTTAGCACAAAAAGCTCACTTGACAAAGCCTTATATTGACCCTGGATGTATTTATATAATGTTATCACATCCCCTCTTTAGGCACCTTTTTTCTAGAGAAAATAAGTATAATTTGGTTAGTCTTTCGTCATAGCTTAGCCTCTCTATTACCCTTATTAGTTTTATTGCCCTCCTCTGTACATTTTCCAGCTCTAAAATGTTCCTTTTATGAATTGGTCTCAATCTCAATCCGGAACCCCGATTTGGAACCACGGACCATCTCACCAAACACCTACATTTAATGGTTACACTATTACAATTATTTTTACATATGAATGGATTAAAAGACAAAATACTCATACATATAAGTGCCAACTCACAGGTATAAGCCTTTAGGATATCACATTAATTGGGGAAAATGAAGGATTAGCTTATAAATATATTTAATATGGTACCAGTTTTAGGTATTAATGAATGAAAGCACAACTACAAGACGTCAGTGTGTGAATGTGACAATCTCTATCTTAAGATATGTGCTTCCTCTGATCAGGTTGGGGCCTGTACCTTTTCCTTTGCACATAAGGCGGGGGCAGGCAGCAACTTGTACCTTCCTGCATACCAGAGTATTGCACACGAACATGTATAAGACATGCATGTACTAAATACATACAGAGCTAATGGTAACCCTGGACATTAACATGCTGAGCACCACTGCAGGGGCAGAATGCACTGCACACCAATATATGATGTATAATGCAGGTGTGTGCATCTGATTGACATCCTGGGCACATCACCCTGTATAACATACATGACATCCCTGCAGTGACAGCCTCCCTGGGCCCGGGTGTGAGCTGCCCTCCTGTATAATGAGGCTAGGAAGTGACAACCAACGCCCAGCCTGAGCCAGCGCTCTCCACCACGCACTCACCCCTGTCCCGTTGTCGCACACCACAACCTTCCTGCCCTGACTGTCCATGGTCGGTGCCTCCCTGCGCCGAGCTCTCAGTCACTCACTACACCGGAAGTGCTTTCCCCGCCCCGGCTACCACTACTTCTCCTTCTCCGGTGGATAGTGACACGTGACCTGTCTCCTCTCAAGGCGTCGACCAATCAGGACGAAGCAGAGCGTTGCGCAAAGAATGTGGGCATGCGGAAGTGCTGGTGTGGAATACAAGCCGGCGGCCCATTCATACAGTGAGCAGATGAGAATGACGTGACGGCCATTTTTGTTTTGGGCAAAACGAGATTTTGTCAGCAGGAAATATGGTGGACGGAGAACCTTTCTAGCGCTAACAATTGATTTAATAATAACCCAAAAATTACAGCCGCTAGATAAGAACTGATATGATTACTAAAGCAGCTCGTATACTATTATTAAGACACACACTCAGGGAAAGCTGTCATCTAAATTGGTGTATGGTATAAAAGCAAAGAAGTAATTCCCAAATTAAAAATGGCGGTTCCTGGAAGTAATGAGTTATCGCGTTATTAGCTGTTAGGAACTGGAACTGAATTATGGATAGTGACATAAAATTGGGGCGGTATACAGAAACAGTTGCAGCCATGTTTGATTCAAATGCTTGGAATTAATTAGAAAGAAGGGCGTATACATAGATACTGATTCTATATACAGTTATATATAGGAAGGGTGTGCACATTATATTCAATATATATAGCAAGGGTCTGCACATACAATATAGGAAGGGATGTACATTATATACAGTTATATATAGGATGGGTCTGCACATAAATATTTATACGCTAGCGACTTGCCCGTCAAAAAATGAGGGCAAAAAAATGTGAAGCCTCTCTGCTAGTCCATACAATGCAAGGCTCTCCCCCTCTACTTTAAGGGGCTTGCGATCAGCTTTGCCACTCATTGCAGGCCACGGCATGCTCAAGCCCGTATCGTTGCGAGCGTTACAAACAAACGCTCTCACCCGTGTCTTTTTCCCCCTCCCTCCCCTGTGTCTCTTTGCCCCCTCTCCCTCCCCTGTGTCTCCCCCCTCTCCCCTGTGTCTCCCCACTCTCCCTTCCCTGTGCTCCTTTTGCCTTTTATGGTTGTGAAAACATTTGCAGGCTTGGGGAAATAGATCAATTTCCCCAAGGCCGCAAATTGCTTCCAAGCAAAGGCCTTGAAAAAAACGTAAGTTTTTAACGGCTGCCATTTTTTTTCAAGCCCGTAACTCCGAAGCCGTTGGGAGTCCACCAAAAGATGCCAGTTGAATAGCAAATTATCTTTCAACCTCACTTATGGACTCCCTGCCTCAGGGGGAGGCAGGGAGCCCATAAGTGAGGTTGTTGCAAGCTAATTTCCTATTCAATTGGCGTCTTTTGGCGGCCTTCCAACAACGTCTGAGTTACAAGCTTGAAAAAAAAAATGGCAGCCATTTTTTTTTCAAGCTCGTAACTCGGAAGCCGGTTGGAGCCCGACATGAGTGCCTTTGGCGCTCATTACAAGCCTCTCCTCTCCTCTAACTTGCGGGCATCGCGATGAGCGCCTTCAGCACATTATATAAATTATATTCAAAAAGGGTCTGCACATTATATACATTTATATATAGGCTTGGTCTGCACATTATATACATTTATATAAAGCAATGTCTGTAATAATAGGACCACTGTCATCATTTACATTTAGTTCTCTGAATGACCAAACTTGATAATGAAGAAAAATAATGTAAGAAAAAACATCAGTCTGTGCATTTTTTTGCTTGTAAATGAAATTATTCTTTTCTGCTGAATACTGGAATGTTTATTGCAGCTTACTTTTCAGGAGGGTGTGTTTAAACTAATGAAAGAACTTTATTGGTAAAATATAACACTTAAGGTTATTACTTTTTGACATGTTCAATAAAAAATAGGGCTGTGCTTTTATCGCAATTAATTGCGTGATTAACAAGATTACTTTTTTTTTTTCACAACTCAATTTTTAACCACAAGCATGTGGTTGTGTCTCCTTGTTCCTGATGCTCTTACAATATCAACCAACAGAAAAGCATAAGCAAATAATCCAACATGGATCTAATGAAAAATACTTCTTGAGATCAGGGAGATCTTGCACTTCCAGCAACTTGGCAACAATGCTCGGCAGCCATCTTTTTCAATTACTGTCAGGAAGTGCTCAGTCATTGGAATTAAAGCTGTGCACTAAATAGGAAGTAAAAAGGAACACTAGGCGGGCCTGTAACAGACCATTATTAATTTTAGAATTAATTGGTACAAAAACAATTGTGCAGTTAATCACGTGATTACAAAGAATAATCATTGCCCTGTCCTAATAATAACTTAACTCAGTAATGGACAGCAATGGCAACACTTAAGTTGCTCTTGGTAGAGCAAATTGGTTCATTTGAAACTAAGTGTGCCCCCCGAAAAAAGACTGAAGACTCAAAAACAGGGCCCTCCATTCTTTATAAGGTGTTAAGTTTGTTTTTCGCCATGTACTAAACCGCTGTACAGCGCTACGGAATATGTTGGCGCAATATAAATAAAGATAATAATAATAATAAAAATAAGAAAACGCATGTGCAATGCTCTTGTACACCGCTAAAACAGAGACGAGAGAGAGAAATGGAAAGAGATAGGAGGGGGAAGAAACAGACCAAAGGGTAGAGCTGAGCTGAAGGGGTAGTTGTGTCCAAAGCACCTGATGCAGAGCTGTGTCTACTCTTCGTCTCCTGCGTTCCTCTCTCCTTTATCATCAACTCAAACCCCCTTTCAAATGAATGTAAAACCCCTTTACAAGTAGTGTAATTTTATTTTCATGCATATATATATATATATATATATATATATATACATATATATATATAAAATTATATATATATAGTAAACTCTCCGTTATACAGCGGCACCCATGGGGATTGGTAGATGCCAGATAAAGGTAGTTTCTGGTTGCTTGAGAGTTACTATTAAAAGCGGCCTAGATTATCTGCACGTAGGATGTTCTGCTAAGTATATTTGTTAGTGAGGGCTGTGCCATCAAAAGTAATATATCTAAAATGTGAAAAGGTTGACCCACCCCTTGTGTCAATCCACAGGATAAATTATAGATCCCTGAAATTCATGCAAGACATATTCTGTTTTCTGGCTTCTATAATTATTCTGGATTCTAAGTTTTAGATGTTTTTGTCCATCCCTGATTGTATGTGTGATTGTATAGATTGTAAGTAGCTTGTAGGGTGCTTTGGGATAATGCACTTTCTGCTAAGATTCTAAGCTCAAAACAGGGCCCTTCAACTTTTGAATTTGTTAAACTTGTATTTCCCCTGTTTTTATCCCCTGTACAGCACTATACAAATAAAAGATAATAATAATAATAAATAATATGTGGTTCATAATACATTGGTGAAATTAGGATATTTTTTAGAGCACTATATGATCCGTTGTGTTATAGTAGTTAAAGATATAGATTAGATGGCAGATAAGAACCAAAAGTCCCATCTAGACCGCCATTAGCATATTCCAGGCATGCTTATATTCCTTAATTGTTCATAACTCTACCATTTCTACTGACAGCTTTTCCCTTTTACCAACAACCCTTCCTGTAAATGGTACTTTCGCACGTTAGCCATAATTTTTACATCTTCCAACTTTAAAATATACCCATTGTTCTTGAATTCCTCTATTTCTGGAAGATACTTCCCCTTTGAACTTTATTAAATCCATTAAATATATACAGGGAGTGCAGAATTATTAGGCAAATGAGTATTTTGACCACATCATCCTCTTTATGCTTGTTTTTTACTCCAAGCTGTGTAGGCTCGAAAGCCTACTACCAATTAAGCATATTAGGTGATGTGCATCTCTGTAATGAGAAGGGGTGTGGTCTAATGACATCAACACCCTATATCAGGTGTGCATAATTATTAGGCAACTTCCTTTCCTTTGGCAAAATGGGTCAAAAGAAGGACTTGACAGGCTCAGAAAAGTCAAAAATAGTGAGATATCTTGCAGAGGGATGCAGCACTCTTAAAATTGCAAAGCTTCTGAAGCGTGATCATCGAACAATCAAGCGTTTTATTCAAAATAGTCAACAGGGTCGCAAGAAGCATGTGGAAAAACCAAGGCGCAAAATAACTGCCCATGAACTGGGAAAAGTCAAGCGTGCAGCTGCCACGATGCCACTTGCCACCAGTTTGGCCATATTTCAGAGCTGCAACATCACTGGAGTGCCCAAAAGCACAAGGTGTGCAATACTCAGAGACATGGCCAAGGTAAGAAAGGCTGAAAGACGACCACCACTGAACAAGACACACAAGCTGAAACGTCAAGACTGGGCCAAGAAATATCTCAAGACTGATTTTTCTAAGGTTTTATGGACTGATGAAATGAGAGTGAGTCTTGATGGGCCAGATGGATGGGCCCGTGGCTGGATTGGTAAAGGGCAGAGAGCTCCAGTCCGACTCAGACGCCAGCAAGGTGGAGGTGGAGTACTGGTTTGGGCTGGTATCATCAAAGATGAGCTTGTGGGGCCTTTTCGGGTTGAGGATGGAGTCAAGCTCAACTCCCAGTCCTACTGCCAGTTCCTGGAAGACACCTTCTTCAAGCAGTGGTACAGGAAGGAGTCTGCATCCTTCAAGAAAAACATGATTTTCATGCAGGACAATGCTCCATCACACGCGTCCAAGTACTCCACAGCGTGGCCGGCAAGAAAGGGTATAAAAGAAGAAAATCTAATGACATGACCTCCTTGTTCACCTGATCTGAACCCCATTGAGAAGCTGTGGTCCATCATCAAATGTGAGATTTACAAGGAGGGAAAACAGTACACCTCTCAGTGTCTGGGAGGCTGTGGTTGCTGCTGCACGCAATGTTGATGGTGAACAGATCAAAACACTGACAGAATCCATGGATGGCAGGCTTTTGAGTGTCCTTGCAAAGAAAGGTGGCTATATTGGTCACTGATTTGTTTTTGTTTTTGAATGTCAGAAATGTATATTTGTGAATGTTGAGATGTTATATTGGTTTCACTGGTAAAAATAAATAATTGAAATGGGTATATATTTGTTTTTTGTTAAGTTGCCTAATAATTATGCACAGTAATAGTCACCTGCACACACAGATATCCCCCTAAAATAGCTAAAACTAAAAACAAACTAAAAACTACTTCCAAAAATATTCAGCTTTGATATTAATTAGTTTTTTGGGTTCATTGAGAACATGGTTGTTGTTCAATAATAAAATTAATCCTCAAAAATACAACTTGCCTAATCATTCTGCACTCCCTGTATTTGAAGGTTTGTATTTTATCACTTCTCTCTCTTCATTCCACTAAGCTATACATATTAAAGTGACACAGTGGACATTCTCAATATGGTGTCATTTAAAACTCCAAGTAATAACAAAGTACTTTATTGTTTATAAAAATGCATAAACAAACATTGACATTTGCAATAAGTAGCTGTCTGTCAAAATTTCTGATCAAAACTCAGACTTTAATATCTTATTACTACTTCTCTTTTTCTGCTATTAATTCCTCTTCTAAAACAGCCAAACACCCCACTGGCATTTCCCAAAGCTTTGTTGCATTGCTTGCCTACTTTTAAATCATCTAGTATAATACCTCCTACGTTCCTTTCCTCTTCTAAAACCATCATCAAATTACCATTAAATATACAGGGTCGTATCTCATTATTACGACCACCACCTAGTTTTGACGTCAGCAGCGCGTTATCCAATGAAATAAGGCACTTGTCGTGAGCTGCCTTGATGGGTATATAAGTTGAAATGTAGGCATTCTGCAAACATATCAACCATTGCTGTCATGGATACCATGTGCAATTTTTCCGACTTTGAAAAGGGAATGGCCATTGGCTTTCAGGCCAAGGGTGTCAGTTTGTGAACTGTTCTCGTGCTACTGTGGTTAAAGTGTACCGTGATTGGTACCGTTACCAATAAACAATGTAGCAACTGCAGAGCACCACGTTCAATTGATGTCAGGGGTGAACGTTGCTGCGAATATGTGTGAGGAGATGAAGAAAAAAATGGGCCAGTAGTTTATCTAGTAGCAAATAATTATTATTTGATATCAAGTAGGTAAAATCTCTGGGGAAGCAGGACGCGAAACGTGCATGTCAGATCAGTTCCAGCGCTGTCCAGGTCTAATGATGTCACCTTGGAGCTAATAGCGACAGATTCTTTGCTTCTGTGATATAGGCAATAGTGACAATTTACTTCTTGTGATAAATACGCGAGGGGTAAGTGGATCTTCAGAGGGACTAGTCTCAGATAGCATAGTGCAGCTTTAGATTTTTTATCTGCTTCAAGGCTACGGGGTAAGTAGTGGGTTCTGATTAACCTCCACTATAATTGAGATACACAGGGCCACAGTGATAATTTTCTTTTTATCCCTCATGATTGCACTCTGTCTTTAGATATATGATTATTGAATATATGCAAGTTTGGATACCTTGTATATTTACAATTGTGCTACTCTATATCTGCTTGTATGAAATTTTGTCCAAGCAGGCACATTTGCTTACCTATTATTGTGATAATTTATATCTACTTATACTATTATTCCTATTGGGAGACTGTATATTTGCCTATACTATGTCTTATACAAGCAGGCAATTTATTCACAGTATCATAAATGTACCTATTAAGTTAATATTATGTGTTATGGTACTGCAGTTGGATCTATATTGCAATAGCATATACTCCAATTGAATTTATTTTCCTGAACAGCTTGATTATTGTGTACATAGACATACAGTAATATCTCACTACTGATAAATCAATATTATGTGTTTATGATACTACAGTTTTGATTTTGATCTATATTGCAATAATATATACCACATTCAACTTACTTTCAGAACTAGATTGACCATTGTATGCATAGACGCACAATAATACCTTACATTACTATAGTCACATTAGATAACAGGACACTTCCGTTAAAACATCATTTTAACTGCTTGTTTTTTTTTTAATTTGTTGTGCAATGTGATCAATTTTATTTATATTTAATAAAAGTTTTGTTTGATTTTACTTTAACTCTCTAGTTGCTCTTTTTGAAGATACTATAAGACATACAATGGATTCTATTTAAGGAAATGTTCTATGGTTAGATACAAAGGTGTACTTTTCTCTCCCCCTTTTTTCATTTGAATATGTGTGAGGGCCAACCAACATGCTACAGTTGAGCAACTCACAATCCAAACGAACCAGGGGCCTACCAGACGTGTGTCTAAAACGACAGTACAGCGAACCCTGTTGCTCCAAAGCAAATAGATGGTCACTGCACCCATACTGATGAGGGTTCATTGTTAGAAATGGCTTCAATTTGCACAACAGTACAGAAATAGAACAAACACTCTGCAACCATTGTTGGAAGAACACAAGTTGATGGCTACTGGGTTATTATTTTCTTGGCATTGTCTGGATCAACTCATACTTCTAGAAGGCACTCTCAAACATGTTGACTGTCCACCCTGGCGCGGATGGGATCTTCCATCAGGACAATGCAACATGTCATACGGCCAGAATTGTCCGGGAGTGGTTGGAGGAGCACAATGAAGACTTTCAATAGTTACCTGGCCTCTAAATTCCCCAGATGTAAACCCAATTGAGCACCTGTGAGACCACCTCAATCACCCTGTGCACCGTTTGGTCCTCCTCCACGCATTGTTTAGCAGCTGTCGGATGCACTGCTGTGTGCATGGCTCCAGATACCCTTGCCAAGCTTCCAGCATCTTACTGACTCACTACCATGCCGTGTAGCTGCTGTTTGTGGTGCACACAGCTTTTATTCAGGATTTTAGCTGGGGGTCATAATAATGTTGTATATTCTACTCTTAATAGTAATACAGCAAAGGCTCCCATTATTGCAAAAATGGGAGGCACACATATATAGTACCATAAAGTAGCGATTTAAGTTTCCCAGTGCCTAACACTGATGCTATATTTATATTTCAAAAGTACATAAAAAACTTTATAGTGCACTCCAAACAACGCCGAAATAAAAAGGTTAATTTGCTATAACCCACCATTATATGCAAAGTAATATTATACCAAAATAATACATATCTCAAGGGAGCAAGGGCGAAATAAATGTGGTAAAGACCCCCACACCTGGGTTAGAAAAGTCGGAACCCAATGATCTCGGTGGATACCTCCTACCTCAGGGACTTTACCTAGTGTAGGAAGACCCCATTTCTGGCTAGTAACCCTACAATTCAATAGGATAAACGTTGTTTGCCACTTGTCTTCCTTAAATCAGAGATAGTATCTATATAATTGATGAAACAACACATCTATTGGGTTGTACTAATATACTGATGGGGCTGATATAAAATAAAACACATAAAAGCTAAAAACTAATCTTGAACATGGTATATAGAGTATATTAGGTCCATAACAATATCAAACATACCGTAGTTACTATGTCCAGATAATCTGTGCAAAAAAATGCCTTCAATCAATATTGGTCATTAGTAATACAAATAAGTGCTGATAATCTATACCATATATACACTCTATAATGAGGCCCCAGATCGTAGTGGGTATAGACGTTAGCAACTATATCCACCTTTATAAGTACATACATATGTCTGAACAATGTCTAGCATATAATACCTGACAAAGGCAGTAATATAGTTTTCATGAATCTGAATAATTATAGGGAATGGTGTCTAAGATTATTGGAAGATGTATCAACGTATGAAGATGTATCAACGTATGAAAAAGGACCCTACATCAGAATACTCTAGTAAACTTAGAGCCATTCTTACGCAAGCTCGGGATAAAGACCTTATTACAGATCAATGTTTGGAGTTTTTATTCCCAAAATACCCGACTATGGCCACTTTTTATGCCTTACCGAAAGTGCATAAAGACACTTCCCCTATTCCAGGTCGCCCGATAGATTATCTGTGCCCGATACTATCTCAAAACACAAGCCTATTTATAGACCATAGAGGCTTTACAGCTCAATTCCTCATAAGTTGGGTCTAGTGGCAGATGACTATTTTTTACAAGCGAGGGGCAATGACTGTAAAAGGTTAAATGAGCTAGTTCTAAACCTTCTGCAATTCGTGTTAGCAACAAATTAGTTTTTCTTTGAAAATACTTGGTATCACCAAATTAATGGAATGGCTATGGGTACTCCCTGCACGCAAATTTGTTCTTGGGGTGGTGGGAGGCCCAAACAGTTTTCTCAGATCAAATGACCATATTTAATGACCATATATTATTATGGCGTCGTAATATTGACAACATTTTGATTTTATGGTCAGGCACAAAAACGGAATTTAAAAACTTTGTATCCACTTTAAATATGAACGAGCTAGGTTTCAAATTAACTTTTTCTATTCATGAAAGCACATTGCAATTTTTAGGTTTGAAAGTAAATAAGAAAGGTGAGATTTGTACTACTATACATAAAAAGCCAACTGTCTTGAATACCTAAGGGCCAGACGCAATTGTAGTGAAGCTATAGAGTTCAAAAGACAAGCAGATTCATTGAGACTTTTATTTAAAAACAGGGGCTACCCAAATAGGGTTTTACAAAAGGCCAATCAAAGAGCCCTATCGTTACTACGTTCTGATTCACTTAATCCAGTTAAACGAATAAACTAAGACGGTCAATTACAATGTATTATGTCTTATGGTTCTGACTGGAAACAAGTAAAAGCAATCCTTAGGAAACATTGGCACCTATTACCATCGGACCCAGACGTTAGGGATTTTTTAACTTCTGAACCAGCTATCACATATAGAAGGGGAAAAATATTCAAGATCATCTTATTCCTTCTTTTTTACAGCCCCAAATGAAAAAAACAACATTGTTTGAAACCCCTGGTGGGTATGCATAGATGCAGTAATTTTGGAGCCTGCAATTATGTTCACCAAACAAAAGAATATATACATCCGTCCACACATAGAAAGTTTGCCCTTAGGGATTTTTTTAACTGCCTTTCCACCAGGGTGATCTATGTTATGGAGTGTAAATGCGGTAAACTGTATGTTGGGAAAACCTTAAGACAGTTTAGATGCAGGATTTTAGAACAAGTTTACTCCATACAACATGAACTAGACACCCTGGTAGTGAGACATATGCAGATGCATCATAACAACAATCTAAATTCCATGAAATTCCTGATAATAGATCAGGTGAAATTGGCGCCAAAAAAAGGAAATTTGTATCGAATGCTATTGCAGAGAGAGTGCAAATGGATTATTTTACTTAATACACAATCTCCATCTGGTTTAAATGAGGGTTTTTCATTTTCAGCCTTCATTTAAAGTTAAGTAGGGTTTAAAAAAAAATCTTAATTATTATAAGATACTGTTATCATCACATTTATACTTCCTACAATTTATATTTATTATATTTACTTTAAAGCATACAAACATGGCACTTACTAACCTTTATACCTTGATAATTTTATTAATATATGACACTACATCTCTCACTTCTTAAGAGTAACACTAATTTTATTGACAGTTTTAGTTATAATATTCACAATTTAGTGGTTTATCTATTTTTCTATATTCACCAAAATCACTCTCTCACCTAGTACATATGGGGCGAATGTCCCTCTTTAGATTAGTTTATCATCATGATCATAATTGTTCACTTTAGCACTGTGTGTGTTATCCGGAAGTGATGTCACTTCCGGTTCTCGACGGCTTTTTTACAGGCCTGAGTCCTGTGCAGAGCTCCCAGGGGAATGTACCAGTTTGTAAATGTCTGGCCTTTTTTTTCCATTGTGTATCTTCAGATCTATATGGGCTAAACTTATGATTCCAAGTATTTACGAATACAGAGAGATATTGCCATACCGGAAGTAAGGTCACTACCGGTTTTGGTGTGATTACATTATGATGCACGTTTTCATGGCTTTATAAACCCGAAGGTTCACTACAGTTAGTCTCACTATTAGGAAGCGGTTTACTTTCGGAGAAACGATTGTCTGTTTTTTTGGCAAGAGGACCTCCAGATAAGTAGATTCTTTGGATAAATTTTGAGCAGAACTAATTTTTGCACCTTTTTGAGTGATGTCAGGTACTATATGCTAGACATTGTTCAGACATATGTATGCACTTATAAAGGTGGATATACTTGCTAACTTCTATACCTACTACGATATCGGGGCTCATTATAGAGTATATATATGGTATACAATTTCAGCACTTATTTGTATTATTAATGACCAATATTGATTGAAGGCATTTTTTGCACAGATTATCTGGACATAGTAACTATGTTTGATATCGTTATGGACCTAATATACTCTATATACCATGTTCAATAATAGTTTTTAGCTTTTATGTGTTTTATTTTATATCAGCCCCATCAGTATATTAGTACTACCCAATAGATGTGTTGTTTCATCAATTATATAGATACTATCTCTGATTTAAGGAAGACAAGTGGCAAACAACTTTTATCCTATTGAGTTGTAGGGTTACTAGACAGAATGAGGGTCTTCCAACACTATGTAGAGTCCCTGAGGTAGGAGGTATCCACCAAGATCATATGGTTCCTATTTTTCTAACCCAGGTGTGGAGGTCTCTATTATTATCATTATCGTTTATTTGTAACGCACCAACATATTCCATAGCGCTAAACAAAAGTTAAGTTACAGGCAATGACAAGTTCAAGATTCACACATTGCAATGAATGGAGGGCCCTGTCTTTGAGCTTGGAATCCGGTGTCCATAGCGCTTTCCCTAAAGCACCTAGCAGGATTGAAACTTGCAGACTTACAATCTAAAGGTTGAAGTGTGTATGTGGTACAGAAGGGAAAGAGTAGTTCTGAGCATGTTAGAGAGGAAGGTTATAGGCTTCTTTAAAGAGGTGCGTTTTTATTGATGTTTTGAAGGATTTAAGGCAGGAGGATAGTCTGGGGAAGCGAGGCAAGGAGTTCCAGAGAATAGGGGCAGCACGAGAAAAGTC
The DNA here is from genome assembly GCA_027410445.1 of Discoglossus pictus. Lineage (NCBI taxonomy): Eukaryota > Metazoa > Chordata > Amphibia > Anura > Alytidae > Discoglossus > Discoglossus pictus. The sequence goes on from CM050165.1 coordinate 79,161,192, forward strand.
CTGGAGGCGGGAGTGCAAGGAAGTGACAAGAGTGGTGGAAAGAAAAAGGTCGTTAGCAGAACGAAGAGGGCGTGTGGGGGAGTATTTGGAGATGAGAGCAGAGATGTATGGGGGTGAGGAGTTGTTGAGGGCTTTATAAGTTAGGGTCAAGATTTTAAACTTTATTCTGGAGGCTAAGGGAAGCCAGTGAAGTGATTGACAAAGAGGAGCTGCCGACACTGAACGATGTGTACAGAAGATGAGTCTGGCAGAGCCATTCATTATGGATTGAAGTGGGGAGAAGCGAGTGATGGGTAGGCCAACAAGGAGCGAGTTGCAATAGTCAAGACGAGAAATGATGAGAGAGTGTATTAGAATCTTAGTAGTGTCTTGTGTAAGGTAATGGCGTATTTTGGATATGTTTTTTAGATGGAAAAGACAGGATTTGGTTAGAGACTGTATGTGTGGGATGAAAGAGAGGGCAGGGTCCAGTAGAACCCCTGAGACAATGGGCTTGGGAGGTGGGAGTGATGATGGCATTGTTGCTGTAGTAGAGGGTGGGAAGATTAAGAGTTCAGTCTTAGACATATACATGTCTCTACCACATTTATTTTGCCCTTGCTCCCTTGAGATATGTATTCTTTTGGTATAATATGACTTTGCATATACTGGTGGGTTATAGTAAATTAACCTTTTTATTTCGGCGTTGTTTGGAGTGCACAATAAAGTTTTCGGGTACTTTTGAAATATGTAAGCACACATATACACAAATTTAATTGCAATCAATTGTTATATATTTTTTTAAAATGGAAGTGTTAGATAACTGAGCTGGAATGTTGAGTTTTTTTAATAATTAAGTATTCAGGAAATACCTCTCTCTTGTTTTCCCCAATATTCTTTATTAAGGACATACATAAAGAAATTTACAACGATAAGTGTAGAAATCCACAAATAACAGTTGGTAAAAACATCAAGGAAGACATGTGAGATCTATAATCCTCATATAGAAGCAAAATTATTTAATTTAAGTTATACTAAAAAGTCTGAATGCAGTCTTCGCTCATTTTCAATTTTTTTTGTGAGTTTTTTTACCTTTAAACAATAAAATAAAAGAGGGGGGAGGTCCATGGTAACATATCTCCTTCCCGGTACCTTTAAGATGAATCCCATAGGGGCATATGAAATAAAGCCTATCTGAGCATTTGGACTCCACGTCCAATCTACTCCCGGCCCAACTCCCCTCCATAAATGAGCAAAAGGCTTTCAAAAGCTTCCTAACTTCAATGCCCCCCAGACACACATTCCGGAGATGAAATCCAGGCCTCCCAGAGAGATTAATTGAGCCAATTTATTACCCTGTTTATCTAAATTAGCAAAGTGAATACTGAGCAAGTAAGTTTCAATAGTTGGTTCCAGAGTAGTCTTGAGTATTTCTGCAATTAATTTGGTAGTCTTAGACCAGACTTCTTGAACTATGGGGCACTGCCACCATGCATGTATAAAATCACCCTGCATTTGACATCCTCTAAAGCAATTGTCATTGCCCTTTGAAGAGATTTTTTACATCCGCATAAAATCCCTCTCTCTAATTCCCTCCATCTAGGACCATTAATTAAATCTCATAGTGGGTTGAAACGAAGAGGAGCCTGCATAGCTGGTATAAATATATATAATGGCACAGACATTTAATAGTAAGATTTTCCTGTGACTATTATGCTTTATCCAACTGGGTGTGATTTTCTTAATCACTCCCACTATGACAGCTAATTAATGGCCCTAGTTAAGGAGAGTTAGAGGGCAGGAAATCCTACTTTTGCTGAAAACAACTAATTTACTTAAGACTTCTACTCAAAACAACATTTATAATAATATTTATTAATTTGTGTACCTTCCATATCTGCGATAACTGTGATCTTTGCTGTGCCAAATTGATGGTAATGTCTCATAAAGTTGATCTGGTCCCTCCAGGTAACAAACAATCTGGAATACTTGTTACATCACAGATGTGTCATAACAGATGATGTCATAAAGCACAGTCACTATATAAGTAGCTGTGTCGGCAGAGGAAAGTTATTCACAGCAGGAAGATCAACAGCTAAGCAGCTGAATTTCTCTGTTTCCATGTTCCATAGTTATGAGATTTAGGAAAAAACCCAAACTTACATATGAAGACTGAAGGTAGGGGGTACTAAATGGAATTAGGTGAATTTTGCAAACAAAAAGTATAATACAAAAATTGCAGTAATACAAGTTTTTTTTCTAGAAGTGACATAACAGATGCACCTTCTTTTATGTTCCTGCCTTCTCTTATGTTCTTTTTTACAAATTACATCAGTATAGTCCCGAGCCTCATGTATTTACCCATTGTATCTCTCTGCAGAAAACAATAGCACATTATAAATAAGAAATAATTCCATCTGTGAGGGGATAGAATTGTGGGGAGTATAGGACTTACTTCACTTTATTTAGATGTGTATAAATTCTTTTGCAGTGCAAGTTTTTTTTTTTTTTTTTTAAATATTTTATTGATTTACGTTATAGGAAAATGTATGTTCTAGTAAGATAACAATTGTTACTATTAGTATTCCAGAGTACATATTAATAGCCGTTGGTATTATACATCTTCAATAGTATAAATGCATAGGGCCTCATTCTATTATCGGCCGTAAACCGGCCGTAAGGCTGCGATTCCTTGCGGGGGTCCCGTTACCTCGCAATTCAATTAAACGGCCCCGCAAGGATCTCCTCTTACGGCCGGCCGTAAATCTTGCTACCGGCCGTAAGCTCTGAAAACTTAAAACTCAAAAATAAATTCAAGCCTGCACTGTACAGCTCTGTAAATGCTAGGGATCATATTGGGGGACATGAGGATTAAAAGTAACCCACTCTCAAGCTTGCACATCAGCCCAAACCCGAGTTGAAATTAACTGTTTATTTTCCGGCTGCGGCGTGGCCAGGTCTGAGGTGCTCCAAGCCCTATGGACTTTATACATGGATATTTGACGTATATTAAAAAATATATATTTTACGGATTTGAGTATAGGGGAATTTTGTGCTATTTTTTCTAACACCTAAAATCACTTTATAGTCTTCTCAAAGTGCAGGATGGCTTTATTTGGGCTATATTTCGTGCTTAATTGGTGCTAGCGGGACCTCTTTCCTGCAAGTAAGCTGCGGCTCGCTTTTAGCCTTGCAGAGAGGGTTCCCGGAGCAATTGAATTGCAAATAGGAATTTCTTACGGCCGATTTCCTTGCGGCCGTTTTAGATCAAAGGATTTCCTCCGGCGCGAGTGGCCCCAAGAGATAGCAAGGCACCGGCCGCAAGCCTGCCGGAATCCCCGGCCGGAGGGGAATAGAATAGCAGAATAGCTTGCGGCCGGTCCTTGCGGCCCCGCAACGGCTGCGGCCGCTAATAGAATGAGGCCCATAGACTTTTAATTTATGGTTTTAAATGCTCTTTGTTACTAATTCTGGTAGAAGGTTTGTTAATAATGCCCATTTTACTCCCCCTTTTTCTCTAACACTATTCAAATATAGTAAAGCCCTCTCAAAACAAGTGTCATTTTTATAAACATTTCAGATTAGTTTATGAACAGGCCAGGTTTGAAGGTCTACCACAGTTTAAGAAAAACGACACTTGTTTGTCAAGTATGTTCCAAACTAAAAATATTAGCAACTGAGTAAGCCATTGACCTCTTCTGGATCACTGCCTTGTGGTGGTGCACGGGCTTGTGTGCAGGTCATAGCAGAGAGAGGTCAGACAAATAGCGGTCCACGGGCGAAGGATCTGGCAACCCACTCCTGTATCTTTGCCTTGAAAACCGTATGGATTAACACAAGCAGTCACAATACATGCCTGGCATGCGGCAGTCAATAGGGTCACGAGGAGTCAGACACGACTAAACAACCAAAGAACAACCACAAGCCAATGACACAAAGCAGTTTTGTTGGGGAGTCTGACGTTTTGAACACTCTTAATCCATTTTGTGTTTGTAATTGAATGAGGGAGGGGTATTTGTATCTATCAGTGCATTGAGGGGTGGGGGAGATGGAAACAGGCTGAAGTCCAGAGCTTTGTAACTGGTTGACACCATATCCCACCACCCTCACTGGCCCAGATGCAGACACCTTGCATTATTTAATGCAACCATAGCCTTCCAGAAATGTAAATTCCACTCTCACACACAACTTCCACCAATATATCATTGACCACTCCAGGGTCCTGCACAATCATCAACATTTATTTTGTTTCTAATTAAAAACTAGCTGTATGAGTTATTTCCTGCTTAATTATGCTCTTAGTCTGACTTAAAGTTTTCAGTCATATATTTTTTTCATTGTGCAGAGTGGCCCTTTGAAGATTTGCTCACAAGGTTATTGGTGTATTATCCAGAAGCACTTCTGAGGCACAATGCAACACTTTGGTTCGTGTAAGCACAGGCTGCAGGCTCCCCCTGTGAGATGCGTTGAGTACCGAAACAACAAAAACCTTAGCCAACTATCCAGTCAAACCATGTTTACATTTGGACCTGTTATTTCAAAATATTGACATAGGATGGCTTTACAGGCCATGGCAGATTTATTTTTTTAGCATAATGGGGTTCTAGCTTATAGGCAAATAGATGGAAGTATGTATTTCAGGAATACATGCTTACAAGTAACTCTCTGCTGGTTGTTCCAGTCTGTAGTAATTCACAGGCTGAGTTGGCAGTGAGGGAGACCTAGAAAAGATGTGGCTGCTCCTATGGGTCATAACTCTACGCCAAGCAACTAGCTGGTGATGGGGCTCACTCAATCCACATCTAGCGAGTTCTTTAAGATCCAGCTGAGATCAATGCAAAGTTCCACTTATAAGACTCTGTTCCTACTGAAAGTCTTTGTTTTGCCTTGCTCGTTGCCATAGCGGCAGTGTCCTGTGCTACTGCTTCTGTTCTTGTCTGGCTGGAGTTCTGTCTGTGTCTGCACAGCTGCTGTACTTGTCTGGCAAACGTTCTGCCTGTATCCAGCACTGCTGCTTCTGTTCCTGTCTTTCAGTGGTTCTGCCTGTACCTCATGCCTTGCTCTGCTCTGTTCAGCTCTAACACTTCTTGCCTTTTAGCTACAGGAATTCTCCTTTTAATGCTGGCAGTCTTCTCAGAAGGAATGGGCCTCTCGGTGACCGGCAGTGATATCAATCCCTCTTAAATAAATACACCATTGTCTATTTCTTCCAGAAAGCGTGGTTTTAATATGGACTCTCTCACTGCATTTCCAAACAGCAACTGAACACAGACAAAAGGATTTCCCTCATCCAGTTACATCCCAGTGGGCTGAACACATTCAAATCCCCTGCCCAGATTAGCATCACCCAATCATAGAAATATAAGTGCCAATCAGGATCAGGGAAACTGTGGGCTTGGTTTGCCTGCCTAGGGGGTGGATCACTGGGCTGCACCCACATGGAATCAGAGCGGCAACAGAACAAAGGGCCTGTAATTACCCCAACGTCCTACAGAATTGGTATTGTTCATTCAGTTCACAGTGATAAAATATCTTCACAGAAATATATCCAACTACCAAGTAAATTATTACAGAAAAAGCACAATACACACAATATAATAGAAAATGTCATTTTCCTTAGTAACCAATATGGCTGTAACATGGTTTAATCCATTAGAGGAAAACCGATCTTCACACATCCCTGAATGGTCTGAATTTTTAATACCTGTTTTCTGACAATGCGCATAATTCTCCAAAAGATAAAATTAAATTATTAGTAGTTTTCAGAAAGTATTTTACCCACAATGGGCCTGTCTTTTGCCCATGCAGTATATTTTGTTTAAGCATTTCACTTTTGGCATTGATGATTATGTGTATGTGGCATATAAATTGAGTTATATGTGTGTGTGACATTGAATTATGATGCAAATTGAGTTTTAATCTTTTCCTAAGAATGTGCCAGGCCACATAAGTGTCCCATAAGGGGAGCATCTTGTAATTGTGGTGGCATTAAGTTAGGGGTTATGTGTAGCATAGGTGCCAAGTGCATATTTGGGCTACGTTGCTGTTCTATTGGTGTTGGTGTAAAAACACCTGTACCACTGATCTAATCAAACATATGCCTATAAATGGCTGCAAGGTTGTAATTCAGGATATTAGACAAATGTACCCTTTCCTCCACTGTTGACATTTGTAAATATTAACAAGGAAATTCTTAAACTTTGCCAAATAGCATGTATTTATATGTCAACAGTATATACAATGTTTAGAAAATGTACAAAATCCACGGGACGGTAATCATCTTTATGAGTTGTCATCTGCCTAACATGTTTATTGGGAGATTCCCCCTTATCATCCTCCTCCTCCTCCTCCTCCTCCCCCCCTTATCATCCTCCTCCTTCCCCCCCTTATCATCCTCCTCCTTCTCCCGCCTTATCATCCTCCTCCTTCTCCTCCTTCCCCCCCTTATCATCATCTTGTTTCCCCCACAACCTCCTCCTTACTACACCCTCTCCAATCCTTATCCCCCTACTCCTTACTTTCTACTATGCTCCGATGAGCCGATACTGATCCTGACGCCGCAGCACGTCTTCTGTACTGGCATATGCTAATGACATGACGTCACATGCGCGTCACGTCATTAGCATATGCCGGTACGGAAGTCATGCTGCGGCATCAGGATCAGCATCAGCTCATCGGAGCATAGTAGCAAGTAAGGGGGAAGGGGGATAGGGTTTGGAGAGGGTGTAGTAAGGAGGAGGTTATGGGGGAAACAAGATGATGATAAGGGGGGGGAAGGAGGAGAAGGAGGAGGATGATGATAAGGGGGGAGGAGGATGATAACGGAGGAAGGAGGGTGATAACGGAAGGAAAAAAGGATGAGGATAACGGGGGGAAGAAGGAATATAAGGGTGGAAGGAGGAGGATTTTTTTTTACTCGAGTATAAGCCGAGGGTTTTTTTTTTGCATAAAAAAATGTTCGAAAAAAGTCGGCTTTTACTCGAGCATATACGGTACTATATTTTTTCCATCTTTAAGACGACTCCATGTATAAGATGACCCCTATTTTTGGAGCCCAGAATTCAAAAATAAATAAATATGCAAATGTGTATTTTATACGTTTTTATTGTGTTACTCATATATTTAAGGGCACTTTCTGTCATGATTTTCACTGATTTCCATTCCATCTCAATATCCTTGTGATCGCACTACTTATTACTCAGTCGTAATGTGCAATTGCATTTTTCCGGTTTAACACAGGATCACAAAGATATTGAGATGGAATAGAAATCAGTGAAAATCATATTAAAGTGCCCTCAAATATATATGTAACACAATAAAAACCTATAAAATACACATTTATATGCACACAATCATCACACACATGCCACACACAAGCTGATCAGCTCATTTGCGATGTGTATCACACTGTAATGTTGCACTGCTTGAAGGCAGGGGAAAAGACACACGTAGTGGAAATGCTTGTTCCAATTAGAGTGCATTATGTTGTTTGTGAGCTTAAAAATTTGTATTTTATAAGTTTTTATTGTGTTACACATATATTTAAAGGCACTTTCTGTCATAATTTCCATTCCAGCTCAATATCTTTGTGATCCCTGTGTAAACCGGAAAAATGCAATTGCACATTGCCACTGAGTAATAAATCATGGCAGAAAGTGCCCTTAAATATATGCGTAACAAAATAAAAACCTATAAAATACACATATTTATGCAGACTTGCAGTGTAATGCACTCTTATTGGAACCAATGAATTTCCAAATGTGTGTTTTTTTCTCCTGCCTTAAATCTATCTTATTGGAACCAATGAATTTCCAAATGTGTGTTTTTTCTCCTGCCTTAAATCTAGTGGCCAGATGCAGCATTACAGTACCAGACCAGGGTATCTAATTGAAACATTCCTTGTATAAGACTGTCCCTCTATTTTAGACTTTAAAAAATTAGACTGTAAAATCTTATACACAAAAAAATCGGTAAGTGCTTTTTGTAGTTTGTAGTGTGTACTATATTATCCATCAATTTGCCTGCTTTAACTCTGTACCTAAAAAAGTTTTTATTTTTTTAAATGTTTTTCATGTATTTGCCTCGGTGCCATGTCTCCCACCAGGGAGTCAAATAAAACTTGTTTTTATAAATATATATATGTATATATATATATATATTTTTTTGTAAGAACATAGCATTATACAAACAAATAACTTGTATACATTTAAAACATACATTAATTTTTACCTACTGGACAATCTGGGTTGTATATGATAGGGATCAGTGGTGATTTTGGCATTGTTAGATGGTATTTATTTTTCAATCTATTCCACAGTTTGAGTGAGTGAGTTGTAAACGTGCTGATACTACCTTTTTATTTGTATTTGCAAGTTTTCAATCTTGTTATGTGCTTAGGGGAAAGCACTGTGTATGTTTTAAGCTCAAAGACAAGGCCTCCATTTTATTTTCGTTTTTTCTTTTTGCATTGTGTTAATATTTTTTTGACTTGACTTACCCCTACGGAATATGTTGGCGTGTTACAAATAAAGGAAATAATAATAAGGTAGCCACATTATTGTGTTTCCCCTTTTGAAAGTAAAGAATTTTCTAAATCATGCAACTGTTAACTATAAATTATTATTTTTGTAGTTGCCGATGGATTTATTCCATGTTTAAAGTTTGCAATCAAAAAGTCGTTATTCGATGTATGTATCTGTGTCCTAGCTTGTCTTTCCGATCAAAACATATGCAATTATATTCCCACTGTAGATAATTCCCATGAATACTGTAGATGATTCCCAGTGCAGATTCAGGTCACCATGGGCCTCATTCTATTATCGGCCGCAGCCGTTGCGGGGCCGCAAGGACCGGCCGCAAGCTATTCGGCTATTCTATTCCCTTACGGCCGGGGATTCCGGCAGGCTTGCGGCCGGTGCCTTGCTATCTCTTGCGGCCGATCGCGCCGGAGGAAAGCCTTTGATCTAAAACGGCCGCAAGAGATTTGCAATTCAATTGCTCCGGGAAACCTCTCTGCAAGGCTAAAAGCGAGCCGCAGTTACTTGCAGGAAAAAGGTCTCGCTAGCACCAATTAAGCACATAAAATAGCTCAAATAAAGCAATCCTGCACTTTGAGAAGACTATAAAGGGATTTTAGGTGTTAGAAAAAATAGCACATAATTATCCTATACTCAAATCCGTAAAATATTTAATTTTTAATATCCGTAAAATATACATGTAAAAAGTCCAGAGTGCTTGGAGCACTTCAGACACGCCCACGCCGCAGCCGGAAAATAAACAGTTAATTTGAACTCGGGTTTGGGCAGATGTGCAAGCTTGAGAGTGGCTTCCTTTTAATCCTCATGTCCCCCAATATGATCCCTAGCATTTACAGAGCTGTACAGTGCAGGCTTGAATTTATTTTTGCGTTTTTATATTTCACAGATTACGGCCGGTTCCAAGATATGCGGCCGGCCGTAAAAGGAGATCCTTGCGGGGCCGTATAATAGAATCGCGAGTTAACTGAACCCTCGCAAGGAATCGCAGCCTTACGGCCGATTTACGGCCGATAATAGAATGAGGCCCCATGAGTCTATATTGTCAATCAATTTTTTCTACTGCTTTTCAAGTGTAGTTATAAAAACAAGTCTGTAGGAAAGCTCATGTTTGCGGGGCAAAGCATGTCCAGGCTAAAGGGTGCATTATCTGGTGGACTAGATTATGTATTTGATTTTATAGTATTGTGTTGTTGGTGGAAATATGTAATCAGATCTTGAGAAAGAATCTTCCAAGTTGGAGTAAAAGGAAAAATCTCTTTTTAGCGGGTTAAAGATGTCAATCAAATTAAGTTTTTGAGTGAGGTAATGTGTGCTGTGATACTATTTTACTTTATGTGATTCCTGACCTGTCCATCAGTTGATTTATTACATTGTTGATATCACCTCCCACTACCAATATTCCTTCAGTCCAGTTATAGATTCTCACCCACTAACTTGTAAAAAAGGCATGGTTAGGCATATTTGATTTGTAGATATTCAACAATGTAAATAATTCACCCTCAATCTCTGTATTTTTAATATGGGATATATGTCTAGGCGGTCACAACATAGTTTGGTATTTAACATTTTTTGTTCAATAAAATTGCTACTCATTTATTTTTGTGGCTGTTAGATAAAAGGATATGCATTATCCAAACAAGGGGCTTTAAGGCATGATGTGGAGTTTGAGGCCCACTGTGTCTCATGGAGTTAGTGTCATGTCAGGTTTCAGCAGTTAAAAGTGGTGTATTACCTTTTTGGGGGGAGTTAGTCCCCCCACATTCCACAGTATAACTAAGAACATTGGCATTTGTGAAAACGATGAACATAAAGAAAATCAGATATTTTTAAACACTCTATATATCGATGTTCTATCCTTTCTGGTGCTTGTGGGGTGTCCATTACATCAATCAGTGGAGAACGGGCAAGGGAAAGGTGAGAGGGATGTGTTGCATAATTGAATCTTATTTAGTTCTACACCTACCAACCCCCCTCCCTCTTATGCTAAGCAGCAGACAATTAAGGGCGTGAACAAAGGTACCAATGTATATGCAAATAATGTCCATTGCTTTGAATGATTTATGATGTGATATTACTGCATGCATAGCAAAATACACTTACAATATTATTCACATATCATGTGTATTGACTTTCATTGTCTCACCACATCATTTACTTTTATGTGAAAACAAAGGGTTTATGCATATTATGGTTCTAAGATATCCACTGGTTTTCTCACAAGCATGAACCTGTATGTCACATGATAGTTATACTTACCTTCTAATCTTTTACGCATGCATGGAATTAAAACTTCAAAATCCAACTTAGTATGGTTAGGTGCCATGGGGTCCCATGGTCATCAGCTTGTATACCATACGGATCCATAGGGACCCCCATATTATAGGGGTTAATTTTAGGTGCCATGGGGGGTCCACATGGACCTCCATGGTTATAGGCTGGTATACCATGGGGTTCCATAGGGTCCTTTATGTTATAGGGGTTCATTGTTGGACCCCCATGGTTATGCTTACAGGTTATGCTTCTCACATTTGGAGGAGGTCCTGATGGCTCCCCTATGGACCCTCATGGTATAAAAGCCTACCTGGGCTCACAGGAAGTAGCTGGTGTTAAGGGAAGTTCCAGGGGATATCTGGGCTCAAAGGGAGGTCCTGGGGGATAGCAGGGCTCATAGAGGTAGAGGTCAATACACAGAGGGGTTATCATCTACCCACATTCATTTTTTTTAATTATTTAACCCTTCTGTGTTATGGGAAGGTGTGTTTTTAGATAAATGTATATTTATATATATATATATATATATACATATATTTCACATATAATAGTTGTCAAATTGCGAGTCGTCATCACGTTTTGCGAGCTCGGAACTGCGTCCCTTGCTAGTTCGGGCCGCATTTGCGGAAGGTGGAGACTCCAACGTCGGCTGCAATGAGCTCATTGCAGGCCGCAAATGCGGACCCTCGCAAAGCTAGGGGCCGCATTTGTGGAGGTGGAGGCTCTACGGTGCCTCATTCGCGGTTAAAAACAACCCAGCGAAGCAAGACTTTGAAAAAAAACAACCATGACGCAGAACTTCGAAAAAAAACAATAATGCACAAAGACTAAATACGGACTTACACAAAAAAATATGTAACGCGGACATCCACAAACACCAAAAACACTTCAAAATAAAAAAATAAATAAATAAACACACACACAGCATGGGGTGACAGCCATGACATCTGCCAGTGAGGTTGCCACTTAACTAAAGTCAAATTTAAGGAGTTTTGGAATTTGAAAAATCGGCTAAGCGAGAAAATACAGGGCAGCCGAAAAAAATGAAAACCCCACAGAGGAGGGCACCACCTGCACAATTGGTAGCTCCACCCCTGATTAAAGTGATCACAGTTTCCAGACATTCCCCTCTGTTCTGCGATAGAAAAATGTCCAAGTATTATGTGGAAAAACTCCATTGTTCTTTATATCTTTGAATTACTTGTATACAGAGGCGCAATTGACAATTTAGAGGAAAGATAAACAAATGGAACTGGATTTAGTTTTCTTGAAATTATGCAAGGATGGAAAACTGAGTGAATCCTTCAAATTGTAAGTTTGGATATATCCATGAGTTGTTCTTACACTGGAGGCAGCAAGTGTAGATACAAGTAAATTTATTGCACGTGCCCAAGTAAAAACAACTGTGGTTCATGCGGTGGAACTAAATCCCACAACCTCTAACTTGCTACATGGAACGAAATGCAAACCAATATTAAATATTGCAATACCCTACTGGACACACAACAACCACTTCCAGTGGGTACTTCCTACGGACTAGACCAATGTCCATCCTGCTTCCTCACTCATAATCATAATTGTATCACTCATAATCCAAATTTAACCACATCTGGCTCTCACTGGTGTGGGTGTGATAAACCACCACATCCTGAAAAGATTGTTCTAAGACAGACCCTTTTTTTCTAACACAAATGCTTGGATGACTGTGGGATTTCACATATGTGCCATGAATTTCAACCACTGTGCACAGACTAGTTTGGTGTAAAAACACATTGAAGACTCTTTCTAGACTCACAATATTTAGCCTTCATTATTATCATTTATTTGTAACACGCCAACACATTCAGTAGCGCTAATTCCCCCTTAATTCGAATCTATAACCTGATGGTATTCACAGACTAGATAGAATAACATTTTATAAGATTATTATCAAGGGTGTACAAAAATATCTAACAAACAGACGACCATTTCTAGAAGGAAGCCTTCCATAGAGTTCAGGCCCCTGGGAAATTTCCACCCCTGCTTATTATCAAACATTAGATTTTATAATGAAAATTTAAAACTATTGAAACTACCCCACAACTTCTAACTTGCTACATGAAGAGATATGCAAACCAATATTGAATATTGGAAAACCCTCCCTTACTGGACACACAGCAAACACTTCCAGTGGGTACTTCCTACTGACTACACCAGTGTCCATCCTGCTTCTACCTCACTCTCTTGTATCTCTCTTGATATATTGGGAAGTCTTTTATATAAAGGTGAAGGGATGGGAAGTGTGGGCATGTTTTTTTTACTGGCACTTTTGTTGTTAGGGGCTATATAATTGCTGTGATTGCTTAATTAGCTGTTGAGATCTATTTTATATTTATATTGTATCTAATTGTATAATTAGACTTTTTTTAATATTAGAAAAATCTCTACAGGTCCCAGGAGACATCCATGATACTCTGATGCAGATTGCAAGTATGAAATCGAAACTTACAATCCTGCAGGAACAGGGCTTGCAGTTATACTTGCAAACTGCGTGCTCATGAGCATATATGGCATATATGGGATCTGCACAGATGTCTACAATAATGAACACACATAATATTTATGGCATAGATCATTATTATATAGTATCTGGATGCTGGCATAATCTGTTTCTTCTTACTTACCTCTACTGGATTCCATTGGACCTAAAATGGTTAAAAAAAAAAAAATATTAGTATCAACCAATCACATCAATATACTTATCATATGAAGAGGCTTCCTTCAATCGTTCTGCCCGGCCTCCATAGAAGACTATGTGAAATGCTTGTTAGGACGCTCATGAGTTGTGGTGTAGTACTTACCCTTTGCTTTATTGGCACTATGCAGGAAGTAGGAATTGTGTAGGCACTAGCAAATGTTCATTTAACAGTTACCCTGGTCTGCTTTTGAATCCTGGGTGTAGTCTGTCAGGCTAGCGATAATTTTACCTTTAGACCTTCATGAGGATATAGAGCCATATTAAATTCCAGCCTCGGAAGTCCAACGTGTAGCAGGTAAGGGCTGTGTGCTTGAAATCTGGCTATTTTACGTCGCTATTAAGTTAGAATGGGCTGAGAGCTATGAGTGGGCTCGTCGGATCAAAGGATTTACGTCTCGAAGTTCAGCGTTGCTCAGCAAGCAACGTTACAGGCCTAATTTAATACCCGTAACATGTAAATTTGGAGTTACAGGCTACATTTTAAAATGTAGCTTCAATTTAATGAGGCTGATAATTGGCATTTATTGTGGCCTAACCTCTAATATAGGCAGACTATTAGGAGGGAAATGTTTGGGAACTTGATATGACCCATCATACTTGATGCATTAATTCGAATGGAAAAAAATATTTGTGTATGACATAACCTCCAGACATCCTTATAGGATTCCAATACCCATAGTAGCTCATACTGACTTATAGAGGCAATTATTTTATATATGAGATATAGTAGCACCTTTTATTATCCTTTATTTATAACGCGCCAACATATTCCGCACCTTTTAATCCGTACTCTGCATATATTTATACCCATTGTTTCTATAGCTCTATACTGTTCAGAATTACTGTGGAGGTTGTTATAGTTATTTAATATTAGGGAGTTTACTTTTTTGCTGGGTTTCCCTACATACCTACCTAGGGCCTCATTCAAATGCAATTTGGCCAATTGAATAGGGCTCTATATATAAGCACATTTTGTTTTACAGAAGTTTTTAGTTAGTGAAGACCTTGCTTTTGGATAGAAGTTCACTAACTAAAAACTTCTGTAAATAAATGTGCTATGTGCGCTTATAGAGCCCTATTCAATTGACCAAATCACATTTGAATGAGGCCCCTAGTCTGTATCCTTGTGGAGATTCTGTTCATTATTTTAGTGAATAGTTATATTTCAAGAAATATATTTATCTCTCTGACCTATTGTCACTCATACACCAAATTATTAATGCATGTGGGGGTGGCACGGGTTGTTCTAAATGTGCTTATATGTCAATAACTTTAATCATGTCACAGCGTGTTATAATGTGACATCCTATAACATAAAATGGGATGTGTCAAATACAGTCTCCAATTATACAACTAATCCCCCCTCCCACTCCTATGTCCTTCCTCCACCCCCCTTCCTACACTGATAGACAGGTTGTATTTGTATACATAAATGCAATCTCCAAAAAAGAACAAATTTCTCTAAAAAATATTTCATGCTTTTAGTTTACACAGCTGTAAACATGGTTAGTTTTTACATACTTTACAAACATGACATTTTCCCATCTTTTCATTACTATTAGATTACATGCTACTATAGTGAACAAGCTTCTGGTTTATGGCTTCAGGTTTATTTTGTGTATAGCTATCTGTGCAATTCATTAATTACAATCTGGGAAAACATATTTATCTGAAAATTAATGATTACTGAAGGTGTGGTATTGTGATAGATATTGCTCTAAAGACTCTGCTATGCTTAAGTAGCAAATATGTACAGACAAGTCCATGGATCAACACAGAGATGTAGTTGCTCAGCCAGTTATTACCGGTATGTCCTTTTCATTCCTTAAGTATATGTATTCTTTGTGCCGCACAAAACAAATTTGGATAATTCAGTACAAGTATAATGGTGTCTACAATTAAGGTTTTTCAGCAATATACTGTATATGAAATATTTGAGGCTGACTGAGAGCATAATTAGGAGGGAAAAATGTCATAATGCTAGTTTTTATTACAAAAAAATCTATTTTGTTGTTTATTTGTACTGTACATTTCTGTTGGAATAGCACCACAGTTAATTGTTTAGGAAAAGGGGGTGGGTGGGAAATATCAAAAGCTCCAATGATATAACAAATCCTCTCCCTCAAAAAGATTGTATTGTGCTCATGGTTTACACAGCTGATACTATTATTAGTGTATTACTTACTTCACGAAAAAATAGTTGTTTGAAAATATACAACGGCATTTAGTGATCCTTAAAAGACCACAAATATGACAAAACTCTAATTTTATGAACACTGTATTAATACATTTACTCTAAATTTGATAATAGGCCTAAACAATAATGCACTTTGTAAAATCTATCTTATATTATTAAACAAACGAAAAAAATGAGAATGAATCAGTTAGATAAAATTATTTCTCTCTCTCTCTCTCTTCCTGCAAAAACTGCATTAAAGATAGTTAAGGTTACAGAGCAGGATCTTAAGGCAAAAAAACACAAAATCGGGAAGTTAAGGTAGTAGCCAAACTTAACATCCCCCCTATTCCCCTGCAAAGTGTTATCTGATGACATCTATGACATAAGGTGACATCTTTCATTACATCTATATGATATAAATTACATATATGATATAAATAATAACATCAGCTATGACAAACTTATGACATTACATATACTATAAAAATAACACCATCCATGATATTACTGATGATATCACACTAGACCACCTATGATGTCATTAATGCATTTATAATTGTACACTTAACCATAACTTCCCAATTTCCAGTGTTTTTCTAGCCTTAAGTTGCCGTATCCTGCGTTGCAACTATACTTTAATGCAGTGTGTTCCTCAATTTCATTATAATTAATATTTTTATTTAACTTTAAGAAAGTATACAATTATAAAGTACCATATTGGTCCGAATATAAGCCGCACCTTTTTTCCGATTTTTGAGTTTGCGAGTAAAGGGGAAAGGGAGAGGGGGAAGTATTTAGAGGGGTAAAGTGTGGAGGGGGGTTTATATACGCGACCGTAAAAAAAATCACTGACAAATTGCGAGCTTGCGAGTTACGTGTGCGGATTCTGTTCGCAAACTTAAAATTACTGCCAATTTGCGCGATTGCGAGTTAAGAATGCCGATTTGCATGCTTGAGACTGCGGTATTGTAGCAATTGAATAGTGATTTACGGTTTTAGGAATTCTAACATCCTGTAAAGCCTGTAAAAAGTTACAGTACTAATTAGAAAGTCTGTTTCTTGCAATGGCTGATCACGTGGAGAGAGTCTTTTTCTCTTGAATTTTAAGGGTGCGGCTTATATGCGGGTGCGGCTTATATTCGGACTAATACGGTACTATTATTTAAAGGCAGAAATTTGTCAATGTATGTACGAAGTAATGTGCATTGTTAAAGAAGGGAAATGTGACGTTTAATTAAACTTGTTGCAAAAAAATTCTGGTCGTTTTTTTCCCCAAAATTGATTGGTGGCGACTGCTGCCTAATGAATGTACATATTTTGTTTAACGTAGAAAAATAGATTTTACTGCAGATGAGAAGCAAAATGGCCATTTGGTGTGCAAAGTCTTTGTTCATTTAGTCTGGTGATAGCCTTATACCAGGCAACCTTAAATTCCATAAATGTGCTTAAATTAACCCAACCACATGAACTGAAAGGCTGTGGCTTCCAAAGTTGAAATAAAAACTTAACATTTATAAAAGTGTTTGATATATTAGTAATTAAAATGTAATATTGTTAAAAGTAATATGTGCATAATGATTTACATAAAGAATATCATTAAGATTTGAAATATAAAGTTGTTACAACGTTCACTTAACTCTAAACTCTCTCTCTCTGCCTCTCTGCCTCCTTCTCATACGTCCACATGTTATTAACAAACATGTGTTTGCCTACTGTATGTAAAGCATTTCATTTGCTCGCCATTCTGGCAACCATTTGCCAATGCAGGCGAGCCATAACTATAAAACCACTAAAAACATCCCCTGACCATTTCTTGACCAATCATGGAATCTAAGAGTAGCTCATGTGCATAAACCCCTGCTGAGCACGCTCATTAAATTAACATTTTAAACTATTATATCTCAAAAGTTGCTTAAGCTATCTAAACAATTCCAAAAAGGCATGTACCCTTTTTAGATAACTATTGATTGCCAAAATTTCAAACAAATCCATTCAGACAATTTTTTTCCTACAAGTGAGAACAAAGCATGTCATCACCCCAAAATGTCGGGTCCACCACCTGCTTTTTGGTACCTGAGCCTGCTGCATCTACCAATCGGACCACCCTGTGCGAGTAGAGCTGTTGGTTCAATCGAGAGAACTCCACTTGTTCTCTGTTTCGGGATCCTTGAATTGTGCACCACTCACTGCCTTGGCCATCTGACGAATCCTTAATCCGGAAGACAGTGTTTCGTCCTGGTCGATTGAGTCCCTTTGTGGGTCACATGCGCGCCGGGTCAAGAAGGAGCGGAAACCGGAGCAGAAGCAGGTAAGTGAGGAGAAAGGGAGAGGGGGAAGTATTTAGAGGGGTAAAGTGTGGAGGGGGGTTTAGGATGAGGAGGGAGGTTGAGGATGAGGAGGGAGGTTGAGGATGAGGAGGGAGGATGAGGATTTGGAGGGAGGTTGAGGATGAGGAGGGGGGTTGAGGAGGGAGGATAAGGATGGGGGGAGGTTGAGGATGAGGATGGGGGTTGAGGTTGAGGAGGGATTTTGAGTGGCAATGTTGGGGGGTCGTCTTATACACCCAGTTGCCTTATACGCCGGCAAATACGGTAGGCCTTAAAATTGTTTTTTTTTTACTTATAATATGTTGGAATGGTCATGCATATGCCAATATGAAAAGTCTTGCTACAACATGCATAAAGCAATTAAAGAGACACTACATGATTACATTGCAACACAAAAACATGAAACTGCCTGTCATATTATCCCTTTCTCACTCACAAAGGCTCTAATGTGGACCCTAAAAATACAAAAATAATCTTATATGCATCTACATTGGGAAAATAAATAGTGGCCAAACTGCACCGCCACATGGCATATATCAAGTACCATACCATTTTATTGTATTTCAGGTAACATTTTTTTTGTTCAGTCCTTCAGTCATGTCTGACTCTCTGTGACCCTATGGACTGCAGCACAATTTTCTATGTCTCTGTCTGTGCTTATCCACAAGGTTTGCATGGCAAAGATACTGGAGTGTGTTGCCAGTTCCTTCTACAGTGGACTGCAATTTGACTGCCCTCTCTGCTATGACCTGACCACCTAGAGTGACCATTCATGATATAGCTCAAATCTTCATTGAAGTACACAAGCACCTTCATCACCACAAGTTAGCGATCCAGAAGGGGACCAGGGGAACATAAACCACACTACTCTACTCTAACCCATCAGGAAGGGCTGCAAACACACATGGAGGCTGTGCAGAGACACGTGAAGCAACAACTAACTCACCTCCATCAGGGACAATCACCGCTACGCTCATCCTGGAAAGTCCCATGCCATTGATGGTGGCCATGTGCCAAGATGTATACCCATTATCACTTGGTCAAATCTTATCAAGTATTTTGCTATCAATCAATTCACATGATCACCTGTTATATTCTCATCCGCCCTTCAGGGGAATGTTGATATCCCACAGTATCACTAATTGTGTATTAACCCTATATTATTAAATTAGTATTATTATTGTACTAGCGACTTGCCAGTCAAAAAATGACGGTCAATAAAAGAAAGTGTTGAAATGCTGTTTGTCACACAATGTGAGTGTACTGTGTGCCTCAAGTAACTAAATTCCTCAAAAAGCAGAAATCTACATTAGATAAAATAAGAAAAACTAAAATCACCAAAAATAAAAAATGTACATTACAGAACAAAAAAAAAAAACTAAGTCACAAAAAATAAAAAAAGGAACATTACAGAAAGTAAAAAAATACATTACAACCCCCCCTCAATACAATTTTTTTTTTTAAAAATTACACACCTGAAAATGAAATACATATAATACAATACAATACAATAAAATAAAATACAATTAAATAAAATACAATACACCCCTATCTAATATACATGCCACTATGTAATATACATGCCACTATCTAATATACATGCCACTATATAATGTAATATACAATACTATCTAATAATACCTCCCCCTATCTATCTAATATACAATAATACATGCTATCTATCTATATATATAGCTACCCTAATTGTAAGCTACAATCAAAAATTAAGACCACTTACCTTTGAGATGTTTCTTCAGATCAGCAACCTACGGTAAAAAAGATTTAAAAAAATTAATACAACACGTTTACATGAAATACCTGAACATTCTAAACATTCTAAATATTCTAAATATTATTGTCACCTTTCCAGCATGTCCCGTTCCAGCATGTCCCGTCCCAGCATGTCACGTCCTCCATGTTCCGTCGTCCATCTTTGCGTCTTGTCCGGCGATACTCCTGTAAAAAAAAACATTATATTAGTAAACATAAACCAAATTTAAATAAACACAATCTACATTATACTTACCTTTCCGCGATGTCTCCGGCCTCTTCGCATGAAGAAAAAAAAAAAAAGCGGCACACATCCGCCCTGGTGGATGTCTCCGATGCTAATGACCTTCCTATGGAGTGTTCCAGAATAAAATTGGCAATGGCGGCTTCTGATTGGCTGAAAAGGCTGTCTATCAAATTCAGCCAATGAGAAGACCCCATTTGTGAACCAATGAAAAAAGTATATGTAACGGAGCTGGAACACGCAGTCCAATATCTCCGCTGGTATACGGTAAAATATCCAAGAAGCACTGCTGTCTCACCATTCCCAACCTCCCATATTGGACGACACACAATTTGGGAGTCAAATGAATACTGACTTTATTTTGTTATTGCAGAAATATTTATACCCATCTCTTCCCACAGGCAATACACATGCCCATATTTGGCCGCACAATACCCATAAAGAGAACAATAGGGGGGTCACACCTCCCCGAGGCTCCCTGGCAACTTTGATACAATCAGACATTGATTCAATTACACTTCTTTGTTCTTATCTGAGAATGAAAACACTGTATACAATAGACTTCCTATATCTTATGCGGAGTCTCTGTAACAGGATTATCTCCCATGCCAAGTAGCTGCAAATGTCTGGGACAATATTCTGCAGAGCATAAACCAACATACATGCAGTTTAATAGTAGGATCATATTTTAACCATAATAATCATAAAACAGGGTAAAACAGTGATGAGTTCCGTTACACACCTCCCCCGTGACCATAAGCCGGCATACACGGTCTGATCCCAACAGATCTGCTTGGGGATGTCCGGAGGAGTGCTCACAGATCATTTCTCGAGTTCTGTCTGTCTGGACAACCCGTCGGCGTTACCATTTTGTTTCCCTGGGCGATACTGGATGGTTAAATCAAATGGTTGTAGTGCCAAACTCCATCTCAGTAGTCTAGCGTTGTCCCCTGACACCCGGTTTAGCCACACCAACGGGTTGTGATCTGTGAGCAAGGCAAATTGTTGGCCATATAAGTAGGGCTGTAGTTTCTTGAGGGCCCACACCACCGCCAGGCATTCCTTTTCGATGGCGGCATAGCTTACTTCCCTGGGTTGTAGTTTCCGACTTAAGTAAGCGACTGGATGCTCGCCGCCATCGGCCCCAACTTGGCTCAGCACTGCTCCCAATCCAAACATAGAAGCATCTGTATGAACGAGAAAGCGTTTAGTTGGATCATGAGCGGCCAGTACAGGGGCATGAATTAGGGCAGATTTCAGTTCTTGGAATGCCTTCTCACACTCTGGGCTCCAGGTCACTACTTTGGGTAAGTTCTTTTTGGTGAGGTCAGTAAGGGGCTTGGCTAGGGCACTATAATCAGGTACAAATTTACGGTAATACCCGGCGGTTCCTAGAAAAGCTAAAACCTGAGTTTTCGTGCGAGGGGTTGGCCTCTATCTTAGCGGGTTCTGGCTTTTGCCGCCCACTACCCACCCTGTGGCCTAAGTACTGCACTTCGGCCATCCCTACGTGGCACTTGCTGGGTTTTAACGTTAAACCGGCATCCCTGATGCGGTCGAGGATGGCTGCTATATGGGTCAAGTGCTCGTCCCAGGAGTTGCTAAATATTGCTATGTCATCTAAATAGGCGCAAGCATACTCCTGGGATCCGTCCAGTAACCGGTCCACCATCCGCTGAAACGTAGCCGGCGCATTCTTCATCCCGAATGGCATCACCTTGAATTGGTATAGCCCAAACGGGGTGACGAATGCGAACTTTGGGATGGCATCCTCGGCTAGTGGGATCTGCCAGTACCCTTTGCACAAGTCTATTGTGGTGAGGTACTGGCCCCTGGCCATTTTATCTAATAGCTCATCGATTCGGGGCATGGGATAGGCATCTGAAATTGTTTTATCATTAAGTTTCCGGTAGTCGACGCAGAAGCGGGTGGTTCCGTCCCGCTTCGGTACCAGCACTACCGGAGAGGCCCATGGGCTATCGGAGTGTTCTATCACTCCTAGTTGTAACATTTCGTCAATCTCCTTCCGCATATGATCTTTTACGGATTCTGGTATGCGGTAGGGGGTTTGTCGAAGAGGGTATTGCCCTGGGGTCTCTACCCTGTGGGTAGCCAGCGGGGTATACCTGGGCTGGTTGGAGAATGTATCCCCTTTTTCCTGGATCAGCTCTAGTATTTGAGCTCGCTCTCTAGTGCTCAGCCTGTCTCCTAGCTGTACTTCCCCTAATTCTGTGTTGGCCCCCCCTTGGGCTAATAGGTCTGGTAGGGGTAGATTATTCGGGTCCTCAGCGGCCGAGGCACATATGGCAGTTACTTCTTCGGTCCGCTCGTGATAGGGTTTCAGCATGTTAACGTGGAGCATGCGTCTACCGCCTGCTCCTTTACATGGGGCAATTATATAGGTGGTGTCACATACCTGTTTCACCACCTTATAAGGGCCTTGCCAGGAGGCCTGCAGTTTGTCATTTTGAACTGGCTTCAAGATTAACACCTTTTGTCCTATTTGAAAACTGCGGTCTCTGGCTCCCTTATCGTACCATCTGCGCTGTCGTTGCTGGGCCGCCTGGAGATTAGACCGTACCGTCTGGATTAGGGTCTCCAAGCGTTCCCTGAACTCTAGTACATATGGGACCTATCGTTACTGGTGACCGTTCCCTCCCAGTGTTCCCTAATGAGGTCTAAGGGACCCCGCACTCTCCTTCCGAATAGTAATTCGAATGGCGAGAACCCCGTGGACTCCTGGGGTACCTCTCGGTACGCGAAGAGCAGATGGGGAAGAAACCTTTCCCAGTTCTTCTGGGTATCCATGAAGGTACGGAGCATTTGCTTTAATGTTCCGTTGAACCGTTCACAGAGCCCATTGGACTGGGGGTGATACGCTGAGTTTACAATAGGTTTCACACCACATGTTCTCCATAACTGATGAGTGACTTCGGCCGTGAATTGGGTACCCCGATCTGAGATAATCTCTTTGGGGAACCCCATTCTAGAGAATATCCGGATTAGGGCATCTACTATAGTCATCGCATGGATATTAATTAGGGCTACGGCCTCTGGGTACTGGGTGGCATAGTCTACTACGGTTAGTATATACTTCTTCCCTGACGGGCTGGGTTTTGCTAGGGGTCCGATTATATCTACTGCCACTCTGCTGAAGGGCTCATCTATTATGGGTAGGGAGTGCATTTTTGCCTTGTACCGGTCCCCTCTCTTCCCTACTCTCTGGCATGTGTCACAAGTTTGGCAATACTGCCGAATGTCTTTGGAGACCCCTGGCCAAAAGAAGTTTTGGGTCAAACGATGCTTCGTCCTACTGACGCCTAGATGTCCTGATAAAGGGATGTCATGGGCAATACATAGTAATTCTTGCCTGTACTTTCGGGGCACGACTAATTGTGTGAGGGTCACGGGTACAGATCCTGCTATTACCTTCTCAGCATATCTATACAATAATCCTTTCTCCCAAGCATATCTTTCCCCCTCCAACCCTGCCTGATTCTGTGTAACCCTATCCCGGTATACCTGCAGCGACGGGTCAGTGACTACTTCAGTACCAAACTCTAAGGGGGGAGCCCAGGGGATGAAAGGTGGGTCAGTACTATTACTTACCGGAGCCTCAGAGTGTTCAGAAGATGCGGTGGTGCGGGCCTGCTGCCGTGTTACCACGGGTAGCGCTTCCTGCCCGGGGTGCGGAGAAACAAAAGCGGAGGTCAGCTCCCCCAAGTCGTTACCCAGGATGACATCAGCTGGTAAGTCCTGTATGAGGCCCACTTCCACATTCCCCGACCCCGCTCCCCAATCCAAATGTACTTTAGCAGTGGGAATTTTGTAAATCGCCCCCCCTGCCACCCGGACTGCCACATATTCTCCAGTGAGCTGGTGCTTGGGGACTAGGTGATTGCGAACCAGGGTTATGGTGGCCCCAGAATCGCGCAGACCCTGAAGGCGTTTTCCCTTGGCGGTGTCCCTGTCGGTTGTCTGCAGCTGCTTGTACTGGGTTAACCTCGTGGAGGGAGCCCAAAGATTCTTCATTAGACTGGGTCCCGAAGAAAGGTTGTCGAGGCTCACTCTGGTAGCAGTGTACTGCTGCCCGGTTTGCAGGGGAATTGGTTGGAGTATTCCACGTGGAGCGGTTTCTGTTTCTGGGACAGTCTCTTTGCATGTGGCCCTGCTGGTTACACGTGTGGCACCTGATGAAAGATCGGGCATTGTTGTACCGTGGAGGGGTTTGGTAGTTCCCACCACCCGGACGCAGTGCTGGGGTGGGGTTAATGGTGGGCGGTCGGTTACCAGCTCCCAAGATGGACCGTGCCTGTGCCTGCTGTGCCCTCCTGGCATCTTGGTACTCATCTGCCCACCTGGCGGCTTTAGTTAAGATGCACGGTTTCCGATCTCTCAGCCAGTTTTGTAAATCCGGGGTTAACCCCTGGAAGAATTGCTCCAGTAGCAGTAATTGTAGCATGTCCTCCACTGTGGTTGCTTGTGCGGCTTGTACCCAACCTTTGCCCACCCTAGTTAAGCGGTGCGCCCACTCCATGTGAGTATCTTTCTCCGTCTTTCGGCTTTCTCGGAACCGCTGCCGGTATGCCTCCGTGGTAATTGCGTACCTGTCCAGGATCGCCTGCTTTACTTTCTGGTAGTCTCTGCTATCCTCGTCTGGCATGGTGCAGTAGGCTTCTGCTGCCCGGCCCGCTAGCTTACTCACCAACAGGGTTACCTGGTCTGCGGTGTTGATCTCATGTAATTGGCATAACCTCTCAAAGTCATGCAAGTAGCCATCAATGTCTTCGGTCTCCACATAGTTTTTAAAAGCATGGTACGGGAGTTTAGGCTTCCCCGGTACTATGTGTGGTGTGATTAGGGACCCCTCTCTGGACCTCCAGTCTGCCCGCTGCTTTCCCATTATGTATTCGTGGACATCTGACATAATCCTTTCCAAGGTTTCTGTGGGAGGCGTACCTGGGAAATAGGCCAGTCTGCATTGGAGTGCTCTTCCAAACTCATTCTGTGTGCTGTCCGTAAGAGGTGCTGCAGCAGCTGCCCGGTCTCCCTCCATGAGTTCAACAATAAGGGTAGCTTTGGTTTTATTGCTGGCAATAATTCACCTTGCTTCCAATAGCTCTTTTAGCGTGGCCCGTTTCAAGTTGGTATAGTCTGTCTCCATTCACTATCCGTTCGGGTCTATTCACATACCCTTTCCTTTCGGTTCCATACGAAATAGCAAATTTCCCAAATGGCTGTAACTGCCGAACAACGGTCTGCTGTGAGGTTTGAATCCCGTCGCTGCCATCAAATGTAACGGAGCTGGAACACGCAGTCCAATATCTCCGCTGGTATACGGTAAAATATCCAAGAAGCACTGCTGTCTCACCATTCCCAACCTCCCATATTGGACGACACACAATTTGGGAGTCAAATGAATACTGACTTTATTTTGTTATTGCAGAAATATTTATACCCATCTCTTCCCACAGGCAATACACATGCCCATATTTGGCCGCACAATACCCATAAAGAGAACAATAGGGGGGTCACACCTCCCCGAGGCTCCCTGGCAACTTTGATACAATCAGACATTGATTCAATTACACTTCTTTGTTCTTATCTGAGAATGAAAACACTGTATACAATAGACTTCCTATATCCTATGCGGAGTCTCTGTAACAGGATTATCTCCCATGCCAAGTAGCTGCAAATGTCTGGGACAATATTCTGCAGAGCATAAATCAACATACATGCAGTTTAATAGTAGGATCATATTTTAACCATAATAATCATAAAACAGGGTAAAACAGTGATGGGTTCCGTTACAGTATACACCCCAAAATACAACGGTGATTGGATAACACACCTGTCCATCTTTATTTGAACCAATCCTAAGGCTTTATTGCCATCAGCCAATCACAATGGAATATACCCCCACGTACTGATTGGTGAAGACATCTGCGCCTTTCCATTGGCTGTAATATTGATTGATATTAAAAATAGCCAATGAGAATGCGCAAATACTTCACCAATCAGTACGTGAGGGTGTATTCCATTGTGATTGGCTATTGTCAGTGCAACCAATCAGAATGCGCGGAGGCTCCAACCAATCACCCTGTGGGGGTGTATTCCATTGTGATTGGCTGAAGGCATCTGCGCCTTGTGATTGGCTTAAAAAAAGATTGACTGGTGCATTATCCAATCAGAGTGGTATTTTAAGGTGTATCCGTTTGTGATTGGTTCACACATTGGCGCCTCCTGATTGGGTGAATTTGATAGACATCGTTTTCAACCAATCAGAAGGCGCCATTGCTTGTTTTCTTCTGGAAAAGTCTCCTGTAGCCCCATTAGCGTCGGGGATGTCCTGGAGTGCGGATGTAAGTATATATATATATATATTTTTTTTTTTACAGGGCGTGGAAGAAGAGGATCCGGAGGTGGCTGGAGACATCGCGGGGAGGTAAGTAGAATGTAAATTATGTTTCTTTTATTTTGATGTATGTGTATTAATGTTATGTTTTTTTTAACAGGTGCCGCGCCGGAGAAGGATGTAAAGAATAAGGACGGGACATGCTGGAAAGGTGAGTATAATATTTAGAATGTATAGAATGACTAGAATGTATAGAATGTTTATTTTATAACTGTAAACGTGTTGCACATATTTTTTTTTTTTTCGTAGGTGGCTGATCCCAATGGACATCTGCAAAGGTAAGTGGTCTTAATTATTTTATTTTAGCTTAGACTTATATTAGTTAATATATAGATAGCATTTATTGTATGTTAGCTAGGGGTATGTTTTTTATATAGATAGCATAGGATGTATTGTAGATAGATTGTGGTATTTATTTAGATAGATTGGGGATGTATTATTATATAGATAGGATGTATATTAGATTATGCTATTTATTTAGATAGATTGGGGATGTATTATTATATAGATAGGATGTATATTAGATTATGGTATTTATTTAGATAGATTGGGGATGTATTACTATATAGATAGCAAGTATATTAGATTATGCTATTTATTTAGATAGATTGTGTGATGTATATTAGATAGGGGTGTATTGTATTGTAATTGTATGTATTTGTATTGTATGTATTTGTATTATATGTATTTACATTTCAGGTGTGTATTTTTTTTTTTCTGTAGTGGGGGGGGTTGTAATGTTTTTTTTTATTTTCTGTAATGTTCCTTTTTTATTTTTTGTGACTCAGGTTTTTTTATTTTGTGTAATGTAGTTTATTTTTTTGTGAGTTAGGTTTTTTATTTCATGTAATGTTTTTTTTTTGTGACTAGGCTTTTTTATTTTCTGTAATTAGAGTGGTGGGGGTTAACAGGGGGTAGGTAGTGTAGATATTAATAGGTTAGTGTAGAGGGTGTTTAGATGATCTTTAATGTTTTATTGGGGATGGTATTGTGCAGTATAGTGTTTATACTTAGTGTCATGAGGGTCCTTGAGGACCATCATGGCACTTATGTGGTTAATGTAGTGTTGTAACAGGCCCATAATGGTGTTAATATACCCTTATGGGACTGATGGGGTTAAATAGAGGCTTATGGGGTCTGTATTGCCCCCCATGAGTGACAGGGTTAATGAAGGGCTTATGGGGGTCTGTATTGACCCCCATGAGTGACAGGGTTAATGAAGGGCTTATGGGGGTCTATATTGACCCCCATGAGTGACAGGGTTAATGAGGGTTTTATGGGGGTCTGTATTGACCCCCATGATTGACAGGGTGACAGTGTATATATTTTTTTCTTTTACAACGGATCCTTTAAGGACCTTTACGGTCCTTTAATGACCTGTAACGTGGGAATTTAGAATTTTGATTGCAGCGGGGGTCCCCGATCGTGTGCAATCGGGACCCCCACTGCGATGGTTAATGTGGGGTTAATGCAGGGCTCAGAGCTTATCTCGGATCCCCTGCGGTTAATCCGGGTTTCCAAGCTTATCTCGGATCCCTTATGTAGGTGGCTGGGCGGTCCTGGGTCTTTGAGCCTCGTTTTCATTTTTTTCGGCGGCCATTTTTTCTGTCGCTTAGGGGATTTTCGTGTATTTGATCTCGGGAATTTGGACTTAAATGGAGGTGTAACTTCACTTTCAGAGGTCCTGGGTGCCCCCCCTTGCTATGGGTAAGCTTTTTATGTAGTTTGTGTGAGTATTTGGTGTGTTTTCCCTGTTTTTAGTTGTACGTGGGTCGGCCGTTATAGTGGGATTCTTAGTGCGTGTGGGTGTTTGTTACGTTAAGGTTGCCTCATTCCCTAAGTGCTTTGCGAGGACCCGCATTTGCGGAGACGTTGGGATGCTCCACCACCGCAAATGCGGCCCCTCGCTTCGCTAGGACCCGCATATGCGGAAGCGAGGGCCTCAGTTGCTGGCATGGAGCGCCTTCAGTGCTCCATGCCAGCAACTGAGGCCCTCGGCCAAGTTGTGTGTGTAACCAGGTGTGAGGCGCCTTTGAGATAAAAAAAAAAAAAAAAAGTTGTGTGTGTGTGTGTTAACACAGCCGACGTTGGAGCCTCCACCTCCGCAAATGCGGACCCTCGCTTCGCGAGGATCCGCATTTGCGGGGACGTTGGGATGCTCCACCACCGCAAATGCAGCCCCTCGCTTCGCGAGGACCCGCATTTGCAGGGAACTACGTCCCTCGCTTTGCGAGGGACGCAGTTTGCAAGCCTGAGCAACGGCTCGTATGCTCACAACTATATATGTGATGTATTAATCTATTGCAAAACACACTGACATGTTGATAACGGTATAACAAAGCTTTATTTCATACACAGAGCACAATCAGAAAAGACTGTACATTAATATCATAGGTGTGGTGTGGGCGGATCCCGAAAGGCAAAAGGGGGGATACCTAAAAGGGCTTAATGTCAGTCTAGAATAGGGGTCCTCAAACTTTTTAAACAGGGAGCCAGGTCATTGTCCCGCAGACACTGTTGGGGGCTGGACTATAGTTTGAAAAAAATAGGAACACATTTCTATACAGTGTCTATATATATCCCTCCCTCTCTCCTTCTCCCTTCTCTTCTCTCTTTATCTCTCTCCCTACTTGTCTCTCTCCCTTCTCCCTCTCTCTGCTTCTCCCTCTCCCTGCTCCCTCTCTCTATTCTTCTCCATCTCCCTTCTTGCTCTCTCTGCTTTTCCCCCTTTCCTTTTAACTTCAGTCTTTCCCTTCTTCCCCTCTCTCTCCCTCTCTCCGCCTTCTTACTCTCCCGTCTCTGTCCTTCTCCCACTCTCTCTCCCGCTCACTCTTCCTCTCTCTTTTTTATCCCTCTCTTCTCTCTCTCCCTCCTCTCTCTCCTTTCATTATCTCTCCATTTCCCTCTCCTTTCTCTCTCACACTCCCTCTGACTCCTCTCTCTCTCTCCTCTTCCTCTTTATGTCTCCTCTCTCTCTCCCTCCCTCTGTCTTTTCTCTCTCCTTTCTCTCTCTTTCTCTTCATCTCTCTCCCTATCTCTCCCTTTTCTCTCTCTCATTTCTCTTTCTCTCTACCCTTTCTCTCTCTCCTCCCTCCCTACTTTTCCCTTTCCTTTTTTTCTCTCTCCCTATGTCTCCCTCGCCTTTTTTTCTCCCTCTTCTGTCTCACTATCTCTCTCTCCAGCTCTCTCCCTCCCTATCTCTCCCTCTTTTTAATCACGCTCTCTCCCTGTCCCTTTTCTCTCTCTCTCCCTCCCTATCTCTCCCTCTCCATTTTCTCTCTCTCTCCTTTATCTCATCCCCCTCTCTCTCTCCCCTCCCTCTCTCTTTCTCTCTATCCCTAACTATCTCTCATCTCTCTCTCCCTCCCGATCTCTCCCTCTCATGCCCCATGTCTCCTTTCTCATTCTCTCTGCCCATCTCCCTCCCTCCTCTGTCTCCTTTCTATCTTTTCCTCTCTCTCCCCCATGTCTCTCTCTCTCTCCCTCATTCCCCCTTGTCGGTCTGTCTCTCTCTCTCTCTCCCTCACTCCCCTTGTCTCCCTACCTCACTCCCCTTGTCTGTCTGTCTGTCTCTCTCCCTCATTCCCCCTTTCCTCTCTACCTCACTCCCGCTTGCCTGTCTGTCTGTCTCTCTCTCCCTCACTCCCCTTGCCTCACTACCTCACACCCCATTGTCTGGGATCTATCCTGTTATGTGCACGCATGGCACAGGAAGCCTCCTGGTGCCAGGCGCGCTCGCGTCCCGCATCCCTATGTACTCTACTCCCTAAGCCCCTAACCCTAACCCCCTACACCCCTTGCAGGCCCTAATCCTATCCCTAACCACCTACACCAGTTACCGGCCCTAACCCTAAACCTAACCCCATAATCCTAACCCTAAGTCCCTAACCCCCTTCACCACTTGCTGGACCTAACCCTTACCCCCTACACCACTTACCGGCCCTAACCCTAAACCTAAGCCCCTAACCCTAAGCCCCTAGCCCCCTACACCCCTTGCCTGCCCTAACCCTAACCTCCTAACCCTCTTAGCCTAACCCTGTAAAAGTACCTTCCGAACCCTAAACCCTAAGCCCCTAACACTAAGCTCCTAACCTCCTACACCACTTACCAGCCCTAACCCTAACCCTCTAAACCTAACCCGAAAACCCCTAACCACTTACCGGCCACTTAGATACAGCTACATCGGGACGTCAGCTGCACGCTTAACGTGCATGCACATAACAGGATACGTCCTCTGTCGGTTTCTCTATCACTCCCCTTGTCTCTCTACCTCACTCCCCCTTGACTGTCTGTCTGTCTCTCTCTCCCTCACCCCCCTTGCCTCTCAACCTCACTCCCCCTTGTCTGTCTCTCTCTCTCCAGTTGTCTCTCTACCTCATTCCCCTGGTTTCTCTACCTCACTCCCCCATGTCTCTCACTCTCTACCTCACTCCCCCTTGTTTCTCTACCTCACTCCTACTTGTCTGTCTATCTGTCTCTCTCTTTCCTTTACTGTCCTCTTGCCTTATCTTGCCATCATGCTGCCGATATGTGGCTCCTCCCCCTGGTGGCTCCTCCCTGGGTCAGCCCCTGCTCTGCCTAGTCAGATGACTAGGAAGTGATATCAGGGGCTGTGGCTGTGGAGACAGAGAGACGCAGGGGCCTGGGGGAAGGGGCAGGTGGGGGCCGGGTTCAGGACCCTGGCGGGCCGTATCTGGCTCGCGGGCCATATTTTGAGGACCCCTGGTCTAGAATAATCCTGATGCATAGCACCTACCAGGGTCACATGTGGTCACTACACCACTGCAACCGGAATCTGTTGAAAGAAAGGATCATCAGAAATCACTCCATTTAATTGAAGTAACCAGTAATGCTCTTAGCACTTACTTTTGCTTATCATCTGCTCAATTAAACAAAAGCAATAAATTATGGAT
The DNA here is from genome assembly GCA_027410445.1 of Discoglossus pictus. Taxonomy (NCBI): domain Eukaryota; kingdom Metazoa; phylum Chordata; class Amphibia; order Anura; family Alytidae; genus Discoglossus; species Discoglossus pictus. Next base: position 79,192,564 of record CM050165.1, read on the forward strand.
AATGTCATACAAATCTATTCCACACACAGTGTATTTCCATATTTGAAGGAATAATCCCAAATAGATTATCAGAATCTAAAACACAGAAAGAGGAGGTTCAGGAACATGCCTTCAGGGTTGTGTGATTGGGCTACTAAGACCTATAAAGACAAGAATAAGATATCAATCAAAACACTATTTGGATTAACTTCAACACCTCATCTAAATGGCAATCCATATTGAACATCAATTGCTGAAATATTCAACATAACCAAACGTGTACATACTCTGTAGCCAGGCAATAGTCAACATTTATACTAATTTAAATTAATTGTGTAGTGTGGATGAGGAGGACTTAGGGGATGTTTTCGTCTACCTACTCCTCTTCCTCAGCACTGGGCCCCCATCTTCTATGCCTGCGCTGCTTCTCCATCTACTATGACGAGGAGGTGTTGGAGTGAGGGGTGCATCCACCTGGGGTGGCTGTGTAGCAGCTGGCCATGGTGGTAATGTGTGAGATGAGGAGGGCACACCGGCTCGGGTTGCAATCGTGGTGGAGCTAGTGGAACCAAAGGCAGGAGAGATATGACTTGGCCTCGCTCAATGAGTCTTGCGGTGGTGTGGGCTATGGCGATGGTGTTGGTGTCAGCTGTGGCAGTGGTGTGGGCTGTGGCGGTGGTGTAGCCCAGGTTAGGAATGGAGGAGTGGTGGGGTCCTGCCAAGGCATCCATGGTATCAGACCAGGTGGCAGTGGTGAGTCTGCTGATGGTTGTCTCCAGTACCAGGACATCTGTGGAGGTAGTGTTGGTTGCTGGCTCCATGACATGTGAGGTGGATGAAAAGACTGAGAACGTGCACATGATGTGTGAGGGCCTGGGGGGTGTTTCCCACAATGGTGGTGTCCCACAATGGCTGTCTTTCTGCTGATGGGCCAGCTTCCTGCAATGGTCCTGGGCCCTCTGGAATGTTTTAAGCTTCCTCCACCACCACTTGCAGTGGATGTGGTTCCTCCTCCTGTGTCTCTGTGTGGCGGGGTACGCTTCCTGGGTATTGAAATGAAAGAACAATAACGTTGAGTTTGGGTTCTCTAAATAATTGTTTGCTGTGTGTTTCCATATCGCTGGCATCATAGTCACTTGTAATTGGCTGTGGTGATTGTTTTACGCAGATAAACATTGACCTATATCATGAGCATTGTAGATTATGGCTCATATGAATATATGTAATGTTGGTGCGGTGTGCCATCTGCAGTTCATTAGGACACCGAATCTGTTGTGCAGTGTGTGAGACTGACCAATCTGTGATCAATTCTCAGCAATGGTTGTTAACATGCAAATGAGACATGGTCCAGGTTAGGCTAGTACATGACATGCAAATGCAGTCCGTTAGAGTCTGTATACACATATGCTACAGTGTGTACACCCATACATGTACACTCTTTTGGATGTCTAATAAATCTTGATCTTTTTGGCGACTGCTACTCAGAATCAGTTTTAACTGCAGGTATTGGACAGACATTTCATTTATAAAAATTCTGATAATTATATGTTTGCTTTCTGGATGTACATGGTTCTTGCTGCCCCTGTATATCGTTAGTCATGACCAGAGAGCTTACAGTGCTATTGTATGTCAGTTATCTATGTGTGTGTGGTTCATGTGTGTGTTCATATCTCCTCTGAGGTATAATTTTGGGCCCTGTAATTTGGCACAACCTCTTGCCCTTCCAACTGTGCCTGGGGTTCCTGGCCTCCCTGTTCTCTTCGTGGGATCAGGCCCCTGCCCCTCTGCCCCTACCCCTTGTGTGCCTACATCTGGGGGCACATCCCGCCCCCTCCTGCTCTCCTACACATCTACCTCCCCTCCCTGACATGCCTCTTCCTCTCTCCATACCTCTACCTCTCCTCACTCTCCTCATCACCGTCTCTACCCTCCTGGAAATTATGAAATAAAATAAGGATAAATCAATATAATATATATACGTGTATGTGTGTGAGGTAAAACAAGAATGTGTGTATTATGTGTATTATAGTATGGGTATTGGGAGGAGGGGGTAGGTGCGGTATGGGGGGTGTAGATGTGCTGTCAACTATCAATATGTATAGCTATGTGTACATATTAATCTATGTGTGTGAATTATTACATAGTTACATAGTAATTAAGGTTGAAAAAAGACTTTCAGTCCATCAAGTTCAACCTTTTAATTATGTGATACCAGTAATTATGTGTGTTGTAAATTAAGTGTTAATATATCGAAGTAATCAAAATAGCAAAAGCTCACAAAACAGCTCCTTCTCTCTCTCTCTCTCTCTCGCTCTCTCTCTCTCCCTTTCTCTCTAAAGCTCAGAAATCCATCAACGCCTAGACCTGTGTGTTCACTTGCTCAGCTACAGCACAGCCAAGGACTTACAATTTCCGGGGGCTTTTAAAGTCGTTTTCCACAGCGTTATTTAGCGTTCTCTGGTTCCTATTGGTTAATTGACTTGTGACAGGATCGCAAATTACGGCCTTGCAGTTTACGGTCTTGAGGCTTCAGCCCTTATATTGTGTCCTTGATGAATTGAATCGCTCTGTAACTGTAGCAAATTTCAATTACAAGCCCGCAGTTGCCTTCATACTGGCCGTAGGTCCGCGGGCTTGCAATTGAATAAGACCCTAAGCCTACTACTCACCCACAAGTCAATGCATTCAAACCCTCTATGCTGTCCTGCTGATTCTCACCTCTCTGGCTGTGAATAAACTCAAATCTGCACAATAACTGCACCTGCGGAAATGCTGCTTGATCGTGGTCTGTGCCTCCTACCTATACTTATCTCAACCCCAAGGGAATGGAAATACCACTTTTAAAACTTTAACCTCTTGGAAATGTTTTACTTGTTTCCTTTTGGTCTAATGAAGATGTAGTTGACCTGCATTACAGTGGGCTGGTTCACATCTATCCAATACATGATATACAAGGTCATCCAAATATATTCCAACCATGTAACTACCATACTGTTATTTTTCTGTCTTACCTTCTCCACCTTAAAAATACTGCTGGACTGGGTGATCTCCTGGTCAAGACAATGGGACAATGGGAAAGTCGAAGAGGGGTCTCCCCACGAAGAGCATCTTGGAGCATTTCAAGGCCAGAGCCTCTGGGTTTATTCCCTCCCTGGGTTCTGCAACTGGCTCATCAGATGACTCTGACACTGTAAAAGACTTGGAAAAAATAGGTCTCGGTGCAAATCAACAAAATGTCTGCTAGATTTTAGGAGCTAAATGCTCCTAAAAATAACTCAAAAAGTGAACTATGACCTTGGACAACGTAACAAGGCCTAGAAACCATACCACACCAATTAGTTGATGCACAATCCAGTGACAGGTCTTTTATCTCTCAAAACTCTACACATATTACTTATCTGGAGGAGAAACTGGAAGATCTTGAGAACCGGTCCCGCCGACATAACATAAGAGTGAGAGGAGTGCCTAAGACGTGTTGGATATTCTTCCATATCTAAAGTCTCTCATTGGCTCAATTCTTTGAGAGCTCCAGGTGGTTCTTTAGAAATTGGCCTTATCCCTCCTGTGCTTTCCCAAAGAACAAACTATTTGTATTTGTGAATCTAAAATGTTGTGTTACGTAATTTGGCAAACCTGATTTATTTATTACATTTACATGTAATCCAAAAAGGCCAGAGATAGAGCAAAATTTGAAAGCTGGACAAAGTGCTTCATACTTTCAATACGGCTGAAAAAGTTTATTGTTATTATTGCTGAACTACCAGATCCGGAAAAACATTGCAAACTTTATGAAATTGTGACACATCTCATAATTCATGGGCCATGTGGAGATAAATCCACAATCACCATGTATGGAAAATAAAAAAATGCACAAGAATTCCCAAAAGAATTTACAGTGAAAACTTATGCAAACTGTGATGGTTATCCTTTGTATAAAAGAAGAGAAGGACAAACTACAATTATTCAGGGGAAAATTGTAGATAATCGATATGTGGTTCCATATAATCCACATTTGCTGATGAAGTACACTGCTTGCACTTCAATCAATTCCATAAAATATGTGTATAAATATATTTACAAAGGATATGATGCAGCAGCTGTAGTTGTGCCAGGTGCACAAAACAAACAAGATAATCCAATTTCACATGAGGAACCTTCATGTTATATAGATGTTCGGTATGTAAGTGCTCCAGAAGCAATGATTGCTCACATGCCGTCTATCGATTAGCTGTACATTTGCCACAAAAACAGTTAGTTTACTTTCATGCAGGGGATGAAACAAATGCTCTGGCATAAAATGAAAATAGAGAAACAACACTTACTGTTTGGTTTAAATTAAATTGTAACGACATTGAAGCAAGGCAATTCTTATACATTGAGATTACATATAATTATGTTTTCATCAATGGGGCATGGCGACAAAGCAAAAGAAGTGCCATTAAAATTAGCATAAGAATTTATACTGTTAGTCCAAGAGACATTGAACATTTTATTTTAAGATTACTCCTTTTAAATGTTCCTGGTGCACAGTGAATGACATAGTTTATGATACCTTTCAATTAGCTGTGCAACATAGAAACTTCCTTGCAGATGATCAGATGATACTAATGGGAGAGATGTCTAGAAGAAGCAGCACTATGTCAAATGCCACGGCAGATGAGGGATCAGTTCTCATTCATTTGCATATTTTGTAATGTACCTGTAATCTGATGCATTCATTTTGTGGAACAAATTTAAATCAAACATGTGTGAAGACTTAATCAAAAAATACAGTGAGTCCATTGCAGAATTAAAAGGCTTAATGGAAATTCAAGAGATATTTCTTTGTCATGGATTAAGTTGTGCAACTTTCAATCTACCAGATCCAGGAATTATAGATGACATAAACTAGGAATATGACTGTGATGTTGAATAACAAAAAGCAGAAGAAAAAATAGCCACTTTATATACATTGCATTTGGAAGCATTTCATGCCATACAAAAAGCACTAAATGATGATATGCTCAAAGAGCGTTATTTCTAATTAGATAGACCCGGTGGATCTGGTAAAACTTAACTATATCATTTATTGATGAATTTAATTAGAAGTCAAGGGGAAATAGTGGTTCCCTGTGCAACTACTGGAATTGCTGCCCTTTTGTTGGAAGGTGATAGAACTGTGCATAGTGGATTTAAACTTCAGGTTCCCATTTTGGAAACCTCAGTATCAGATATTAGAATTACATCATTTCAAGCAAAAAATCTTACAAAAAGTAAACTCATTATAATTGATGAGGCAACAATGATGTCTTGCCATGCTGTCAAATGTATTGATCGGTTGTTACGTGAAGTCATGGCTAATGATTTGCATTTTGGAGTCAAGGTGATGCTGTTACCAGTTGTTGTCCATGGAAATCGCACAGACATTGTGGAAATATGTATAAAGTCCAGTCCACTATGGAAACTATTTACATACCTTAAATTGGAAAAAAACATGAGATCAGAAGTCCAAAATGAATTCAATGATTGGTTAATTAAAATTGGTGAAGGCAAAACACAGGTCATAAATAATTTAGCTGAGGATACTGTTGAAATTACACATGAAATGATTTGTAAAAATTCACTAATATGAGCTATATTCCAAAATGGAATAATTTACAATGAAGACTCAGATCTTGCACACAAAGTAATATTAACCTCAAAAAATAAATATGCATTACATCTGAATTATGTTTGAAATGAATAGATGGCACCCAAAAAAAATACTACCGTGCAGATTCTGTTCTGGCTCATGACAAAGTGAAGCAAACAAATTTATTAACACCATCTGGAATGCCACCACATATTTTGCAGCTCAAAAAAGGGGCAATTGTCATGTTATTGAGAAATATGAACCCCAAAAAAAGGACTTTGTAATGGGACCAGATTCATTGTTCAGGATTTAAGAGAGCATTTCATACATGCTGCAATTCTGAATGGTACCCATAAAGGAGAAAGAGTTTTTATTTCAAGAATTGATTTGACTCCAAGTGAGAGTAGCTTGCCTTTTGTCCCTCAAAGAAGACAATCTCTAATCATAATGGCATTTGCCATGACCATCAATAAGTCACAAGGTCAAACTTTTAAGTCTGTTGGCCTGGTTTTGGAATAACCAGTATTTGCCCATGGACAACTCTATGATGCATTCTAGATGCAAAAATCCATTAGAAATTAAAGTCTGGGTCAAACAAACAGAAAGTCAAGGTGAGCTATTAGAGGATGGCAGTGTATTTACCAAATATATTGTATATGATGAGGTGTTGTAAAGAAACAAAAATAGGCTAAAATGTTATAGACAAGTGAATACTATGTTGAATGGACAGAAATAGTAAATATTTATATATTTAACATGTGTTATTTGTATTGGGGAGATTAAATTATATTTAGTCATGTGTAAATTATAAGGAGAAGGAAAACTCTGATTTAAACATACCTGCAGGCGACAAGGTCATAACCCTCGGCACTGAAGAAATGACACTCTGCTACATTGTAAAGTAGTAAGTGTACAGCCTGTATAAGAGTGTAAATTTACTGTCCCCTCAAAATAACTCAACATACAGCAATTAATGTCTAAACCGTTGGCAACACCCCTAAGTGGAAATGTCTAAATTTAGCCCAGCTAGCCATTCTCCCTGTCATGTGACTCGTTAGTGTTACAAGGTCTCAGGTGTGAATGGGGAGCAGGTATGTTAAATTTGGTGTTATTGCTTTCACACTCTCTCATACTGGTCACTGGAAGTTCAACATGGCACCTCATGGTAAAGAACACTGAGTATCTGAAAAAAAAAATGTATGCTTTACATAAAGATGGCCTATGCTATAAGAAGATTGACAGGACCCTGAAACTGAACTGCGTGCTGCGTGCTCAGCGTCAAATCCAGAGGTTTTCTTTAAATAGAGGTATGAGTGCTGTCAACATTGCTGCAGAGGTTGAAGGGGTGGGGGGTGGTGTGTGAGAGGAGGGGCAGCCTGTCAGTGCTCAGACTATACGCCTCAAACTGCATCAAATTGGTCTGCATAGCTGTCGTCCCAGAAGGAAGCCTCTTCTAAAGATGATGCACAAGAAACAAACAGTTTGCGGAAGACAAGACTAAGGGCATGGATTACTGGAACCATGTCCTGTGGTCCGATGAGGCCAAGATAAAATGATTTGTTCAGATGGTGTTAAGCGTGTGTGGTGGAAACTAGGTGAGGAATACAAAGACAAGTGTGTCTTGCCTACAGCCAAGCATGGTGGTGGTAGTGTCATGGTCTGGGCCTGCATGAGTGCCGCCAGCACTGGGGAGCTACAGGTTATTGAGGGTACCATGAATGCCAACATGTACTGTGACATACTGAAGCAGAGCGGAGACTGGGCCGCAGGGCAGTATTCCAACATGATAATGACCGCAAACACACCTCCAAGACGACCACTGCCTTGCTAAAGAAGCTGAAGGTTAAGGTGAGGGACTGGCCAAACATGTCTCCAGACCTAAACCCTATTGAGCATCTATGGGGCATCCTCAAACGAAAGTTGGGGGAGTGCAAGGTCTCTAACATCCACCAGCTACATGATGTTATCATGGTGGAGTGGAAGAGGACTCCAGTGGCAATCTGGTGAACTCCATGCCCATAAAGGTTAAGGCAGTGCTGGAAAATAATGGTGGCCACACAAAATATTGACACTTTGGGCCCAAATTGGACATTTCCATTTAGGGGTGTACTCACTTTTGTTGCCAACGGTTTAGACATTAATGGCTGTGTGTTGCGTTATTTTGAGGGGACAGAAAATTTACACTGTTATACAGGCTGTACACTTACTACTTTACATTGTAGCAGAGTGTGATTTTTTTAGTGTTGTCACATGAAAAGATATAATAAAATATTTACAAAAATGTGAGGGGTGTACTCAGTTTTGTGAGATACTATATATATATATATATATATATATATATATATATATATATATATATATATACACTGTACATACATACACACACACATACAAATATCCATATACAGTACTGTATATTGACAGTGTATATATATATACTGTATATATATTGTCACAATCTGCTTCTTTAAGGGGGCTTAATATGAACCTAGTTCAAACCTTCCCCAGCAGAATCTAGTTCCTGTTCTCTGTGGCACAAAAGATTGCTTCTAAAGAGGGCAAGGCCCAAAAGGTACAGGCAGATAATACTGGATACAGGTTACTAGTGGCCCATGACAAGACCACTCCCCAAGTCAGGATACAAAACACAGAAATAGTCTCACACCTTGTATATGTGAAAACTATAACTGACCCTTTATTGAATGATCAAAACAACATGTTTATTCTCTTCAATACCACACCCCATCTGGCTTGCAACCTTGGGCTATCAAAGCTCTTGAGATCAAAATCACCAGATATCTATAGCTGCCTAGTGAAAAACCCTTTATGTAAAACTCAAGTGTTTGCTTAGGACTACTTGAAGTACATACATCTGTCTTGACCCAAGGTCTGTATGTGTGAGTGTGCAATGATCTGCAGCTACCTTCTATGCAGAGCATTTTTACCAATTCCACATATGTTCTATACAACATTTTCCCTCTCATAATCACATATATAGTTGTGAGCAAGCGGGTTATTGCTAATGCTGCAGGCTCACGTAGCGAGCCTGCAGCCCTCGTGAAGCGCTCCTTGCCAGCAACTGCACACATCGCAACATTTACAGACTTACGACAAAAAAATACGAGACGTGGGACTTTGTAAAAAAAAACACTATGACCTTGCAAAGATATGACTTTAACGGCGGACCTGCGCGAACCTGAAAACATTAGAAACACAATAAATACACACAACAAACACATAAAAAGCTTACCCACAGCAAGTGGGGGCACCCAGGACCTCTGCAAGTGAAATTACACCTCCATTTAAGTCCAAATTACAGAGTTTACACACCCGAAAATCACCTAAGCGAATGGCCGCCGAAAAAAAAACAAAAACGAGGCTACAGGACCGTAAACACGCAAAACACCACCAAACACATACGGATTTTCCGAAAAAGCCGGCCGACATCCAAGAACAAGGATGCAAAATCAGCCACAGCTGCGTACCACACATTAGGCGCCATTTTACAACACTCTTACACAATCCAGAAGTACACAGCTACCCTAACGGATTTTCCTCGCGCCCGCACACTATTTACACTACACACTGCACACATTGCTGACCCTTACACAGTAGCTCCACAGCACCCCAAACACACATTGTATGCTGCAGCAACATGAAAACAGATTGACAGCTCTTCAACACAATGCTTCCTGCATATATTACTTCAACATGGGTAAAGTATATTAATTTATTAATGTATTATATATTTGATTACCATACACCAAACAACATTAGCTCACTTACAATTTCATTGCCGTCATTTTTTGACGGGCAATATTCAAGTATATTATAACTAGGATACATAATAACCATGTACAGGCAACATATGACCACACAACAACACATAATCCCAATGCAACCAACAATGTCATGCTCCCTTGGTCATAATTATAAATTACTGGCAATACGAGTCCTTACCCAATTAAATCATGACATTATATATAAATGGCTAAGGATTGAAGAGCAAGGCATTTGTGGGCACATTTGCATGTCCCAGTTCAACTTCCCAGAATGCAGTGTAATAACTGTTTTTCTCAGAATTCTGAGCTGAAAGCAGGTTTTTACACTTGTTTTAGACATTCAAATGTGATCACAGATGTACTATTTATTTACTGTATGGTGGAGGGCTTCTATCGCTCTTTTGCCCACCATATTATAAATGATTGTTGTGGTGAACTACCTACTCATAAAGTCCACAACACAGGCTGAGACCCCGCTCCATGCTGATGATAGCCAGTAAGCTTGAAACAGCTGTACGTGGATAGGATACTCAGCCTGTATTTAATCCAACCTTGGCTTTGCATTAAAGCTGTGTAATACAGCATGCATAAGCTTAAAGGAAGCCATGTTTGATAATGGCTAAGGATTGAAGAGCGAGGCATTTGTGGGCACATTTGCATGTCCCAGTTCAACTTCCCAGAATGCAGTGTAATAACTGTTTCTCTCGGAATTCTGAGCTGGAAGCAGGTTTTTAAACTTGTTTTAGACATTCAAATGTGAACACAGATGTACTATTTATTTACTATATATATATATATATATATATATATATATATATATATTTATATATATATATATATATATATATATACACATACAGTATATACACATATATATATATATATATATATATATACACGTCCCCATAAAAGTATAAATATGTAGCTCATTTGACCATGCATGACCAATCAATGCAGATTACTACTTGTTTCTCTCAGGAAAAGCAATGAGGTAGCAATTAATTTATCAAAATCCAGGAAAGATTACAATATAATGCACCAATATTAGTGCAACCATATTTGTGTTGTTGCCATCATGTGGATTTTAAGTGAACTACACCTAAAATAATTCTTGCCATCCTCTTTAGATTTTAGTGTGATATTTTTAATGCAGATAGAGGTTTGTCCTATAAAAAAAGTATCACTATATACTGCAAAACATTGCTTATTCATCTAGACTAATGGAGATTCAAGGCTAAACCATTTACAGTATTTATATAATGACAGCAATGATTGATATGTTTGCAGAATGCCTAAATGTCACCTTATATACCCACCAAGCCAGCTCATGACACGTGCCATATTTCAATCGCTACATGCTGCTGACACTAAAAGTAGGTGGTGGTCATAATATTGTGACTCAACCATGTAGAATGTCTCCTTGTCTCTTCTTGCTATTCTCTAGAATTCTACATTCAGTTTGGCAAAACTTTTCCTATCTCCATTACCTTTTGCTTTTCTTATTTTCTGGACTACTTTCAAAGATATTTCTTCCAGCAATATTAATTCTGGCTTTGGATTCTTACAGTCCGGCCTTACACATGACGTATTCCATATATAAGTTGAAAAAATAAGGTGACAATATACAGCCTTGTCGCAGTCATTTCCCAACCTTGAACAATTTATTTTGGTGATATTCTGAGTTGTTCTTTTTTGGACATTGTAACAAACTTCTGCCCAGAGTTCTTCAGCCATTCTATCTACAATGTCTAATCCCTTAAATATATTCTTTACCTCAACTGAATATTCACTGGAGATATTATTTATTTCACAGTCTGATGATTTTCACTTTTCTTCAGTTTAAGTCTTAACTTTGAAATAAGAAGCTCATGATCTGAGCTGCAGTCATCTCCTTTTTGACCATGTCCAGTTTGCCCTGGTTCATAGTTCTTACATTCCTGGTTCCTATACTGAATTGTTAGTTGCAGCAGCGGACTTTCCTATCTTCTTCAGCCATATCTGCAGAAGGGCGTAGTTTGGGCTGACTGAGGGGCTCATCTTACAGTGCCATATCATTATGTCTCCAGTTGTGCTTGTCCATACAGTTTTCTTAGCAAAGATACTGCAGTGGGTTGCCAGTTCCTTCTCCAATTGACCACAACTTGCCTGACCTTTCTGCTTTGACCTGCCCATTTTGGATAACCATACATGGTATAGCTCACAGCTTCATGGATATAAGTAGCAAAATATTAATGATATATCAAGCCTTCTTTGTTTTAAATATGTTTAAATCTGAAATATGATTGGAAGACTTGTAATATGTAATTGCTTAGGAACTGGGGGTGGGGGGTGGGGGGGCAACAGCCCTCCCCAGATTAAATGAATAGGGAACACAATAAATAGCAAATCAATTTTAATCATGCATTATCAGATTGCATGAGCAGTATGTCTTTCCCATGAAAGCTTTGACCCAATATTATATATATATATATATATATATATATATATACACACACACACACATATATATATATTTATATATTATATATACATAATTATATATATATATATATATATATATATAAAAATATACAGTATATATATTATATATATACTAGCGACTTGCCCATCAAAAAATGACGGCAGTTAAATGTGTACGTTTTGAATTCTGTTTTGCATGTAATATGCGTAGTTGAGACTTGTAACCCTTTTCTTATCTATAAAGAAGTACAATTATTATATGAAACATATTTATGTTTTTAACATGCAACTTGTAGGTGACCAACTGTTAAATGATGTTTTTTTAAGAGTAGTAACATTTTAATGTAAGAACAGGTCAACATTGTATTAATGAGAATTGTAAACATGACATAATGTTTTGTAACATGCAACTTGTAGATTAACAACTGGTAAACTAAATATGTATTGAATCCAGAGGAAGGCAAACAGTAAAAACCCCCATTGAAACTTAGCCTATTGTATCCAAGGATGAAAAAAATAAATTCCTTCCTGACCCCATTAACTGGCAATCAGATTACTCCCTGGATTAATATTTTGCATTGAATGATACATTTAAATTGTATAACAAAAGCTCCTCCTCCTCTTAACATGAACTTTGAAATATATGCAATGAAATAACTTTGCACACTTTTTTACAAAAATAGCAACATTATAAACAGTAACTTAATGAAGTGACATTTAAAGTATAATTGTACTAAAATGTAAGCAAAGTGTTTTGTGGGGCTAATCATGCTAAAAGGCTACTTCCATAAAATTAGAATATCTTATTTTGTCATTGTTGATTTTTTATTGTTGACATTTTGTTGTTGTTGTTGTAATTTGTGAAAATGGCACATAGAGTTTCCTATGTGAAATAGTGGTTCTCTAAAAAGAGAATGCCAGATATAAAAATGTGTCCGCGTGATGTAACCACTGTTCTCTATGGTTGTTGCCATTTTATAGAGTTTCTTATGGAAATAGTGGTGCTCTAAAAAGAGTCTGAGTGACATAAAATGTCATCCTGGAAATCAAACCACTGTTCTCTATAAATATATATTTTTTGTTGTTGTACAATTGTTTTTGAGATGAAACTGTTGTTGGAAAATGACACATAGAGTTTCCTAGGTGAAATAGCAGTCCTCGTAAAAGAGTCCCAGAGATATCTCATTTTTTCCTGGAAGTAAAACCACTGTTCTCTATGTTTGTTGCCATTTTATAGAGTTTCTTATTGAAATAGTGGTCCTCTAAAAAGAGCCAGAGTGACTTAAAAGTTCATCCTCGAAATCAAACCACTGTGCTCTATTTTTGTTTTGTTCTTTTCGTTGGAAATTGTTGTTGAGGTGAATTTTTTTGTTTGTTCTGTGCCATGTCTTGTATTGTTATATTTTGTGGAATTAAAGTTATAGTACCTCATAGTAGACAATGTTTTTGTAAAAATGCGTCCATCATCTAATAATTCACCTTGACTTTTGTTGTTTTTGTTTTTATAACATAAATTTTATTGAGAAGTTCTGGAATTGCAAAGACAAGACAAAAAAGAATAATGAAAAACATAGACCAAAAGTTGTCTTATACTAACATCGTATTGCTAACATGTTGAAACCATTCCATTTAAATAAAAACTCCATTACAACTCTTTTTTCGTATTTTTGGTGATTCTGTCCAAATATATTCACATTAGTTTCTTTAGATTCAGCAATATATACAGCTTATAAGGTCACATTGTTCAAATTGCAGAAATTCACATTTCCATAGATGAACCAGAGCAGCAAGAAATATGATAAAAGAAAAATAAAGTAGAGAGAAAACAAGTAGCATTGTACAAAACATATGGTGGAGTGTCTTCCCCCAGCAATTCCCCGTTCAACCAATCTTAAGGTAACCTTCCTCCCCCCCTGTACCTCTGGAATACTGAAGAGATATCTCTCAGGGTCCTCTCACCATTTCTTCCCGTCCGCTCCACACTCCACTCCTCAGCCGCTCAACAGGAATGGCTTCTTTAATGTGTTCCCTTAACTTAGTTGTTATATATTACTATTTGTGAATAAGATCCAGGGTTCCCAAACCTCCAAGAAGCAGTGATGTGTATCTGATATGATGGGGGTCATCCTCTCATTGATGCAAATAAAATTTATTTTGTTTGTTACTTCCTGGAAATTAATGTCCCTGCTCTTCCATCGTCTTGCGATGGTATTCTTAGCTGCTAGAAACATCAATTGGGCCAATTTATTCCCCTCCCTTCCCAGTTTTGAGAAGCGAGCTCCCAGGAGACAGACTGCTATTGATGGTTGGAGTGGGGTTTTGAGTGTTCTTGAGATTAGACTGGTCGTTTCTGACCAAATTTTAAATACCTTAGGGCAGCTCCACCAGGTGTGTATAAAGTCTCCCCTACCTTGGCACCCCCTAAAACATCTATCTGGGATTGTTTGGGATATCTTATTTAGTCGAACTGGAGTTGTGTATGTCCGGTGTAAAATCTTAAGAGAGGTTTCTAACAAACTATAATTAAATGAACCCTTAGATAGGTTCGATAAGGATTCAGCCCATTTATTCCCATCCCAATTTTGTCCTAGGTCCCACTCCCACTTCGAAACAAAGGAAGGCCTCCAAGTGCTTGGTGGACTATTGAAGATTTTGTATATTGACCCTAAAATTCCTTTGGACAGGACCTCACTTTTACACACTACCGACATCCAAGAGTCCCTCGGGGGCCCATGGGTTCTTTGTATCTCTTCAATCCAGCTTCTTATTTTAATGTAGTTGAAAAGTTCCCGGTGTGGTACCTCAAAGTTCCTAATCATAGATTCTGAAGTTCTCATCAAACCTCCCTCAAACCAAGCCCCCAGTTTATCTAGACCATGCGAAGTCCAATATTCCTTGGACTCTGCAGTGATGGTGGTTGATAAGGAGGGTGATGTAAAGATTGATGTGAGGGGAGATACCGGGTGAGTTAGTTTGTATTTCCTCCTAGCCCAGATCCAAACTCTTAGTGTAAATTTAGTTAAGGGATTCTGTATTCTAGAGTAGAAAGCGCTTGCACCTGGAGCCCACAGGATAATACCCCACGTAAGCGGGGCCATCTGCAACTCCTCTACAAAGACCCAGTTTGGTTGGAGTGGAATGGAGTGAGCTAGGGGGACAGAGGCAAGCTGGGCTGCTCTGAAGTAATTCAGGAAATTAGGACAAGATAGGCCCCCCTTGGATTTATGTACATACATCGTTTTCTCGCTATCTTAGGGGGTCTATTTCTCCATATAAACCGAAATACTTGTGTCTGGAAGCGGGCCAATTCTGTATTATTTACCTGGATTGGCAGCGTCCTGGCAAGATAGAGCAGCCTCGGCAATATGTTCATTTTAACCGTGACTACTCTACCCGTCCATGAGATATGCCGTTTATTCCAGTTTTCCAGGTCTCTC
Source organism: Discoglossus pictus (assembly GCA_027410445.1). Lineage (NCBI taxonomy): Eukaryota > Metazoa > Chordata > Amphibia > Anura > Alytidae > Discoglossus > Discoglossus pictus. Next base: position 79,207,833 of record CM050165.1, read on the forward strand.
CGCAGAGTCCTGTAGAGAGGTGGATAGTTAGCCTTATACATATTAGTTAATGAGTTGGTCAAGTTAATCCCTAGATATTTGATGTGTGAGGGGGGCCATAGAAATTTATGAGTTCCCTTCAGGTGGTTCAGAATATCCAAAGGGATCCCAACACTCAAAGCTTCTGTCTTGTCCTGGTTTAGCCTCAAGCCTGACAAGTTGCCATAGACCCCTATCGTGTCCATCAGGGCGCCTACGGAGGAGCTAGGATTCGAGAGAGTGCAGAGAAGGTCATCAGCAAACAAGGAACACTTTAGATGCTGGTGCCCCACCCGCATCCCCTCTATAGAGGAGTTAGCTCTGATCGCTTGAGCCAAAGGCTCAATGGCCAGAGCAAAAAGAAGAGGAGACAGAGGGCAGCCCTGTCTCGTACCTCTCTCGATTTTAATGCTGGCCGTATGGGAGCCAGGCAGTTTTAGTATGGCCCTGGGAAGTGTATAATATGTACGCAATAGGTTTAGGGAGTTTCCTCTGAACCCAAACTTTGCCAAAGTGGCGAATAGGAAGGGCCATTCCAGGGTATCAAACGCCTTTTCGATGTCCAATGCGAGCAGGCACACAGGGAGACCTCTAGACCTAGCCAAATGAATAACATTTAGAGTCCTCCTAATGTTGTCACTAGTCTGCCTGTTTGGAATAAAGCCTGATTGGTCCTTATGTATTAAGGCAGGTAGGAAAATTGAGATCCTCTGGGAGAAAATTTTGGCCAGCAGTTTAACGTCGCCATTAAGAAGCGAGATTGGTCTTTAATTTTTAGCTTCCTTTGGATCTCGGCCTTCCTTAGGTAAGAGCGTCAAGTCCGCATGGTTCAGCTCAGGGGGAGTCGTCTCTCCTCTTAGAATTGAATTGAATAGACTACATAAATGTGGGGCCAGAATTTCTGAGAACTTTTTGTAATAGATGTTAGTGAACCCATCCGGGCCGGGGGACTTCCCTAGCTTCAGTTCTTTAATGGCATCTAGAATTTCTTTGACAGTAACATCTTTATTCAAGTTTTGTAAGTCCAAAGGTGAAATCTGGGGCAAATCAAGGGAGTTTAGATAGGAATGAATAACATTCTCTGGGGCCAATTTCTGAGTGGAGTAAATATTTTGATAGAAATCCCTAAAGACCTCCTGAATTTCGCTTTGGCTGTAGGTGAGATCCCCCTTCCTATTTCTGATTTGGGATACCCTGGCTTGGGCATATTTAGTTTTTAAACTCCTTGCTAGTAGCTTGTCAGGTTTATTCGCCTTGGCATAAAACAAATGTTGAGTCCTCCTTAATGCCTTATCCGTTTTTATGGTCAGTATACTATCCAGCTCTAGCCTGGTTCTATCTATCTGTTTCCTTAAAGCTATCGAGGGAGAAAGCTGATGTTGCCGCTCTAACTGAGTTAGTTTCTCTGTTAGCTCCTTTTCTTTTAGCCTGTTCTGTTTCCTATGTTGGGAGGCTAGCTTGATAAACACCCCCCTGATGTAGGCTTTGTGCGCCATCCAAACCCATCCCGCCCCTGTCTCCCCACCCGCATTGTACTCGAAAAATTCTGCCAACTCCCTCTCAGTTTGTTCCTGGAATCCGGATTGCGATACCAGGTATTCATTAAGTCTCCAGGTATAGGGCATCCGAGATTGAACTCCCAGGTCTACCTCAAGTATGACCGCCGCGTGATCCGACCAAGTGCACGGAACTATATCCGCTTTGTTTGAGCTATCTAGAAGCGAATTACATATGTATATTGTGTCTATACGCGAATAAGTCCCGTGAGTGGGGGAATAAAAAGTGAAATCCCTCCCTCTTGGGTGCAGACCTCTCCAGGCGTCAACTAGGTCTAAGGAGTGCAGAAGTTTTAAGATTTGCCTGTTCTTTTTGGAGTAGCGATCTTCTTGTGGAGGTTTAGATTTATCTGCCACTGGGTCTAATACCAGATTAAAGTCCCCTCCTATAATTAGTTTGCCCTATTCTCCCCCCTCCAGAACCCTTAGGAATCTGATCAGGGTCTTATGTGGTGTTTTCGTAGGGGCATAGAAGGAGGCCAGTGAAACTGGAGAACCCAAAATCGTCCCCTTTAAAATGATGTAGTAGCCCTCCCGGTCCACTATCTTAGTTGTTAATTGAAATTGGAGGCTCTTATGGAGCAAAACTGCAACTCCTTCTTTTTTGGAGACCTGGGTAGAGTAATAAAAATGAGGATAATTTTTGTCAAGGTAGGTTGGGACTTTATTCCTGGCAAAATGTGTCTCCTGTAAGAAGATCACCATGGGGTTAAGGGTCTTATAATAAAGGAAAGCCTTCCTTCGCTTGAAGGGGGAGTTGAAACCCTTCACATTATGGGTAAGTATTTTCATCGGTGTGGTCATGGGTAAACTAGAGGTGTATATATCTGATGCATTAGCGTAGCCTTACCCTTCCGGAGGAGCGCCAAGGAGAGAGTGCAGAGCGGATTTCCCCCTCTTGGGGATAGGAGTGGTTGAGCCCGGCCAAGAAGAGGTCCAGTATGTTTAGCTCTGTGGGGGTAAAAGAGGCATGAGTATAAGTAGTACAGGTGCGGTCCCAAGAGATCTACAGGAGGCAAGATAGTACCAGACAAGTCTGGTAGTGTCTCAGAGCTGTTAGAACCCAACTCACTAGGCTGAAAAGAGATCCGTTCCAATAGTACCAGAGGTCCTCCACTCTCTGAGGCCAGGCAGCTTGGCCCACTGTCCAACAGACAGGCCTCCGCCTCTACCCCAGCTATGTAGAGTGAACCCTGATTTGTTTCTAAATCCCCTAGACAGCCATAGAGGGAGAGATAACAAGTATGAGGAAGCACTAAGTGGCAGGTTCCAGTTAGACAGTAAGGGGGAGTATAGGGGCAAGAGAACCCAAGCTGATAGGTGACAAAGAGAAGAGCAGCAGTGAAGAGAACACAAAGGGAAGAAAGTACAATTGTTGTCAAGAGGTCTTGCTGTCCCAAGACCACCCGCCCTGTCTTAAGCATTCTACCCTCTCAGAACACTAGGGCCCCTGCTCCAATTCCCGCCAGCAAGGACAGGCAAAAGTAATCTAGAGAAGCATTAAGGAAACAGAATAAAGCCAGAACCTTGAATAGCTTATTTAAGCATTTACAACCTAATTTTCTATCTGAACTAAAAGCAGAGTAAACCTTTAGACCCGGTCCAGTGAGAAAGGATCCTGACGGACTGACTATACTATCTGCATGTAAATTAAAACTTATAACTTTATCAGTCAGCTAAAACCTGCTAAAAAAGGAAGGAAAACAAAACATGGGTTAGCAACATTTCAAAAGTCTTTGGTTGACATGGCCCCGCTTAGGGCCCCAGGCTCCTTAGAGGACCTAAGTAAAAAAGTAAGAAAAATAAAATGTCCTGAGAAAAGGCTAGGTCAGTTCCAGGAGACTTCCATGTTAGTCTCTACCAAGGAATTTTGGTATGGTGTTTTTAAGCCCTTGTAACTCCTGTGGATGCCGAAATAAGTCTTTGGTAGCCTGTTGCCTTTTCAAGCGGACCAGCCTAATTGAAAGTCTCTGGAGATGGCATTAACTGAGTTATTGCATTTACGAGTCCATGATCTGGGTGGGACGCCTATGAGTGATTTTTGAGGCTTGGTCAGTGGGCCTCTTTTGCCTGGTCACTTCCGACCATTGTCTTTTCGGGAGAGATAAAGCTGCCGATGCAGGTGATGTCGAAGTCGGGTCCCCCCCAGTAAGATCCAGACTCTTTAGAAGCTCTTGGCAGTCTTCTAGAGAACGTGTTGTATACTGGGTGCTCCCCACTGAGAAAATTAGGGCAAATGGGAATCCCCAACGGTACCTGATGTCATGGCGGAGAAGGACTTCCAGGGCAGGCTTCATCAGCCTCCGTTTTTGAAGCGTGGAAGGGGAGAGATCCGCAAAAAATTGAAGTTTGGCCCCATCTGGGCCTATGATCATAGCCTTTTTGCGGGTAGTTGCCAGGATCAGGTCCCTAGATTGTTGGCGTAGAAGCCTGACTATGATGTCTTTGGGAAGGTCTAGATTACGACTTCCCCCAAGGGCTCTATGTGCACGCTCCACTTCCCATTCGTGGTCTGGATGACCTGAGAGGATCTCGTCGATCGCGGCCTTAAGGTAACGAGGGAGGTCGACTATTGCCGTAGGCACGCCTCTGATCCTCAGGTTGAATCGTCTGGATCTATTCTCCAAATCCTCCAGTTTATCTTCTATGCCACAGATACGGGAGGTGTTGTCAGCGATGATGGCCCTATCTCTCTCCTGGGCCCCCACCACCTGGTCAACGGTGTCTTTAAGTTGATGGGTCCTTTGGCCAATCTCATGTATGTCCTTCTGCAAAGATGTGACCGCCCTATCAATGTGGGAGGCCAGGAGAGCCTCAATTCTTGCCATTGAATTGCTGTTGATGGAGACCTCAGGCTGTGGGGCCCCCTCCAGGGGATCCAAGTCTGAGGTATCAGATTGCTCTGAGACAAGATCCTTCAGCAGTGCCGCCTGTGTTTCCGAGGCCTTGAAATGTTCGTCAATTTTCTTGGAAGTTAAAGATTTTTTGTTCTTCACCATTTTTATGGAGCTGCTTCTTCCCGGGGTAGCCATTGAATGTCCAGACGTCAGGTGGATTCCACTGGGGGGGTCACTCCGTATTAGCTTTTTCCTCTCAAGTATTTAGGTCTATTGTGGTCTGTCTTGTCTGTTCATATCTAGATTCTGTAGTGAAGTCTTAGCATCTCTCAGACCCTGCCGGCGGGAACTGTGCACAGCCCCGTCAACTACATCTCCTTAGGCTGATATGCTCCACGTTTCTGTGCCCCCAGCAGATCTGGATTGTGTATTTTTCAGCGTCCCACCAGGAGTAGTCAGTGCCAACTTTTCAGTGCAGGTGCTGAAATGAGATCTAAGCTCACAATGTTTGATGATAAAAAAAAGACAGAAAAATAGCAGTTGCACTTATCCTGAATGACCACACGATGGCAGCGTGATACAAGATTGTCAGATATTATACACCAGATGTATGGCAGTAGCTGGAAGCAGATTTTTTTACTCTAAAACTCAGCCAAGATACCAGCTGGGACTTCTGTGGCAAGGTACAGTGGATTCAGCCTCCAGTATAGTAGGAGTGGGGCTGCCAGACCCCTGAGGTTAGTAAAGATGCAATGTTTTTGTCAGCAGTAAAATCACTGCCTTTGAAACTGAAGGTAAAAGGGCTGTAGGTGGGTCAGACTCACCCCAGTATATACTTCTGTGGCAGTGGCAGCCAGTAGACTATGTGGCAGAGGAGTCTTAGTATTAGCTCAATTTCTGGGCCTCAGGAGTGGTAGGGTAGGGAGAAACTGAGTGCCCTTCATAGGCCAGAAAAACAAAATGGCCGCCACCCGTTCATGGGCCTTTTACCTTCACCTTGCATCTCCAGAAGCTGCCAGGCAGTACAGGCCAGAGATAATCCTGAGGAATCAGCCACAGACAAGTGTCTCTAGGGAACCTCTGAGGTTTCCTGCAGTACTCACAGAGCGTGGGTCTCCTCCTGCAGTGCCTGCCTCGTGGTGCTCCAAAATGGCCGCCCCCCGATCACCAGGCCCTTCCTGCACCTGCCACCTATGCTGCTGCCGTCCACGTCACCCTGGGGCTTCTGTGACGGTCCAGCTGCAGCCTGCTCGATCCAGATGAGGTCCCAGGGCCTCCGGGGCCTTCCCCACAAGGTAGGGTCTTCCAGGGAGGCAGCACTCCAGGTTTGCCTGCTGGGGAGAGGCCTGTCTCCAAATGTGCCTGCAGCTCTCTCCCTGACGGGCCCCACGGGGTATGGGTCGCCTTCTCCTCTTCCCCTCGATGTTCTGAGGGTACTCAGAATAAAAATTGCCGTCACCTGGGCAAATTATAAGCCCATTTACTAGCACTCTACCAGTAAACACGTCCTGAACCAGCAGACGCAACACTTTTGTTGTTTTCAATGTAAACTTTAATAGCCTTTGGATTCTTGCATCTTAAGAAGGCAACATACAGCTGGCCATGTGCAAATACTGGTTCTTCTAAAAAGATACCCACAGATTTGAAAGTTTGTCCTTGATGATGGGGAATGCCATGATGATGGGGAATTGTCTCCTTTGAAGTACAAAAGGGAGGCTACTTTCACTTGGTGCCAAATCTATTCTTGGTATGAAAACTCTCTCTCCTTTATGGGTACCAGTTAGAATTTCAGCATGTATGAAATGGTCCTTTAATTCTTGAACAATTAATCTGGTCCCATTACATAGGCCTTTTTTGGGGTTCATATTTCGCAGTAACATGACAATTGCACCTTTCTTTAGCTGCAAAATATGTGGTGGCATTCCAGAGGGAGTTAATGAGTTAATGAATTCAGTTGAAAAGTTTGTCTGACTTTCTTTGTCATCACCAAGTACAGAATCAGCACTGTGATAATTTTTTGTGGTGCATTTATTTTTTTAAATATTTAATTATTGAGGAGTAATGCATCCTTATTTTTGCATGTTCATATTACTTTGTTGGCAAGCTCTGCATAGCCGTCGTTATTTATTGTAGTTTGGATTATAGCTGAAATGAGATCCTGTTTGCAAATTATATGAGCTGGGATCTGGACAGTGTCGTCAGGTAGATTTTGTATTCGCACTGTTTTTCTTTCTCCAATTTTAATGAGCCAATCATTGAATTCATTTTGTCCTTCTGATCTCATATTTAGTTGTAATTGAAGATGGGTAAATAGTTTCCATAGTGTACTTCACTTTATACATGTTTCGACAATGTCTGTTCGATTTCCATGTACAACGACAGGTAATGTTTGTCTAAAATCTCCACCTAACAACATTACCTTTCCACCAAATTGCAAATTATTATCCATGACTTCATGTAGCAAACGGTCAATACATTGTAGGGCATGGCATGACATCATTGTAGCTTCATCTATTATAATTAATTTACTTTATTAAACATTTTTTTGCTTGTAAAGAATTCATTTGAATATCCGACACTGATGTTTCCAAAATAGGAACTGGCAGTTTAAATGCACTATGTACAGTTCTTCCACCTTCTAACAAAAGTGCGGCAATTCCAGTGGTTGCAAATGCCAGCGCTATTTGACCTTGTGCTTGAACAAAACTCATCAATAAATTATATAGATACGTTATTCCAGGTCCATCCAGATAGAAATATCGCTCTTTGAGCATGTCATAATCTAGGGCATTTTTGATTGCGTTAAATGCTTGCAAGTCTTACTTCTGTTCTTTCTCTTTGGAGTTTAGTGTCATAGTCTTCAAAGTTTATGTCGTCTATGAGACCTGGATCTGGCAGATTAAAACTTGCACAACTTAATCCATGAGTTAGAAATACCTCTTGGATTTCAATTAATGCTTTTAATTGTGCAATAGGCTCATTGTATCGTTGCAAAAAGTCTTCAGCCATATTTGTTTCAAATTTGTCCCACAAAGCTAATGCATTTGGAGCATTTGAGAAGATACAAATGAATGCAAATTGTTCTCTCTTCTGCCGTGGCATTTGACATAGTGCTGCTTCTTCTAGACATCTTTCCCATTCTATCATCAGCTAGGAAGTTTCTGTATCGCGCAGCTAAATGAAATGATTCATAGACGATGTCATTAACAGTTCTTAACTGTTAAAAACTTTGTGCACCAGAAACATTTAGAAGCAGTAATCGTAAGCAGAAACGTTCAAGGTCTCTTGGACTTACAGTGTAAATTATTGGGATTATTTTATTTCCACAACGTTTTCGTTTTCACCATAATCCATTAACGAAAACATATTGGTATGGAATGTCAATATATAACAATTCCCTTGCCTGTAAGTCAGTAGAATTTAATTGAAACCATGCAGTTAGTGTAGTTTGCCGATGCTCACTTTGTGCCAAAGCATTTGTTTAATTTCCAACATGGAAATACACTAAATGTCTTTGTGGCAAATGTACAGCTAATCGATATAATGCATGTGAGAGATCGTGCATTTCAAATTTTAGAAGACGCCACATTGCTTCTGGCCACTTACATAGCGAGCATCTACATGAGATGCAAGTTCATCATGTACTAACTCACTGTGCTCGTTATTTTCAGCACTTTTGACAACTACAGTAGCTGCATCATAGCCTTTGTAAATATATTTGTAGACATATTTAATGGATTTAATAGAAGTGCAAGCTTCCACATTAATGTGTGCATTATACTTCATAAGTAAATGTGGATTGTATGGTACCACAAATAATGGCAGTTTGTCCTTTTCTTCTATATAATGGATAGCCATCACAATTACCATAAGTTTTGTCTCTATAATCTTTTGGAAATTCTTTTGTACATTTTTTTTTTTCCATACATGGTGACTGTGGATTAATATCTCCACACGGTCCGTGAATCATACGATGAGTTACAATCTCATATAGTCTACCATGTAGTTCTGGATCTGTTAGTTCAGCAATAATTACTGAATCCACTTCTTTGTCACCAGTATCCAATTTATATTTCTCTTGAAGGATTATAAGAATATGTGCATGTGGAAGACCTTAGTTCTGTAAGTATTCAAACTAAGATCTAAGGAACTTACAGAACGCCTAATGCAAAGAGGGTACAGTCATCGTGATCTTATAAAGGCTCATCATAAAGCCCTACATACAGAAAGGGAGACCCTGCTTATTCCAAAGAATAATCACTCCAAATAGAATGTTCAAGGGCCAAAGTTCATTGGCACGTTTAATCAACAGTGGAAGGAAATATCCAATATCTTACATAAACATACTAACATTCTAAGACAAGATGAAATGTTAAACACCATTATTGGTCAAAAATAGATATTGGGTGGAGAAGATCGAGAACATTAGAAGATCAGCTCACGAATAGCCATTTTTGCAAAATACACATGCGCTATTTGCGTTCCAGCCGTCAATTTGAGTTCCATCCGCCATTTTGCGGATAGTAGTTATTTGTTGCATGTGAAATAGTGGCGATTTTGTGTGTGATACGTCCCGCATAATGTGTGTTATGTGCCGGATGAAGTGTTCTTGAGTGTTGGTTCAGTTTTGCAAGTACGTTTTATAATTTTACGTCCTTAGCCTCGCTTTGGTTTATTCGTCAACCATTTTTTCTTTTGCTTAGGGGATTATCGAGCGTGTAAACTTTGGAAATGTTAGTGAAATCGAGGTGTAACCTGACTTCCAGATGTCCTGGGTGTCCCCCCTTTCTGTGGGTAATGTTATTTTTTTTATTATTTGTGTTTATTTTTTATGTTTTGCGAGTCCGTAATGGTTGTACAGGTTTTTGTTTTTTTGTTGTAAGGCCGCCAACTTTTTTGTGTTTTTTTGTGTAAGTCCATAGTTTGTCATTGCGTGTTTTGTTTTCAAACTCCTGCGTGTGTGGGCATTTGTAAGTGGTTGTAGGGCGCCGTAAAGCCTCCACCTCTGCATATTTATATTATATATATATATATATATATCACATATATAGTTGTCAGCAACGACTCGCATTGCTGACGACTATATATGTGATTATATATATATATATATATATATATATATATAATATAAATATGCATAAGCATTACAGGGAGTATAGTTGAATTATTCCCCCCAGATGTTTTGGGGCTCCTACGCCTATGGTATGTATGAAACTGAGAATGTAAGGTGTACATGAATTTGTTCAACATATAATTATTATTATTTTTATTTTTTTTGCAGATCTTAATGTGCAGCAAAGAACTGACAACAATACTTTACATTTGGCCTCAATGCGTTCTAAATTTAGGAGTTTTCAACAATTAGATTAACTTCTCCCTCGCATTGGGTGTTTATTACTGGAAGATCTGATAAAGTATAAAGGATCCATGTTACAAACTCACAGGCTTTTACACAATAAAAAGCTCTCAGTTGATACCTAAACTAGGTTATTGTTGAAACTGTATAGAGGATTATCATCCTAATCAGGCCAATGTGTAGTTTCTGCTTGAATGCCTGCAATTCACATTATTATTTGCGGGCGGAGATATACTTAGATTTTTTCTGCCTTAGATCCATCACATATATAGTTGTGAGCGTACGAGTTGTTGCTAATGCTGCGGGCTCGCGCAGCGAGCCGCGGCCCTCGCGAAGCAAAGGCAGTGGCCGAGGGTCTCAGTTGCTGCCATGGAGCGCCGAAGGCGCTCCATGCCAGCAACTGCGACCCTCGCAAACTTTACGTCGCAAACCAAACAGCACGACACACACATTACGACACTCGCAAACAACATACGACACACGTTCACACACATTACGGCCTCGCAACACTCGGACGCAACTCGCGAACATTACAAAATGTAAAACACAATACATACACACAGCACATACATAAAAAACTTACCTACACCAAGAGGGAGCACCCAGGACCTCAAAAATACAACTTACACCTCGATTTTAATCGAAATAAAACAGTTTAGAGACTAAAAAAAAATCGAAGCGAGAGAAAAAATGGCCGCCGACCAAAACGAAAACGAGGCTACAGCACACACACATTACGACACTCGCAAACAACATACGACACACGTTCACACACATTACGGCCTCGCAACACTCGGACGCAACTCGCGAACATTACAAAATGTAAAACACAATACAAACACACAGCACATACATAAAAAACTTACCTACACCAAGAGGGAGCACCCAGGACCTCAAAAATACAACTTACACCTCGATTTTAATCGAAATAAAACAGTTTAGAGACTAAAAAAAAATCGAAGCGAGAGAAAAAATGGCCGCCGACCAAAACGAAAACGAGGCTACAGCACACACACATTACGACACTCGCAAACAACATACGACACACGTTCACACACATTACGGCCTCGCAACACTCGGACGCAACTCGCGAACATTACAAAATGTAAAACACAATACATACACACAGCACATACATAAAAACCTTACCTACACCAAGAGGGAGCACACAGGACCTCAAAAATACAACTTACACCTCGATTTTACTCGAAATAAAACAGTTTAGAGACTAAAAAAAAATCTAAGCGAGAGAAAAAATGGCCGCCGAACAAAACGAAAACGAGGCTACAGCACTCTAAACTCGCAAAACACCACAAGAAACTCGCAAAACACCACAAAACACCTACGGATATTCCGATACAGACGTATACCACACATTACTCGCCATTTTACGCCAATGCGGAAGTACACGACTACGCTAACGGTTTGGTCTCGCGCACGCACACTATTACACTGCACACATTCAGCATGCTTACACAGCAGCTCCACACCACTAATGCTGCAGCAACATCAAAACACATTGACAGCTCTTCCACACAATGCTTTAAAATAGGTAAAGTATATTCATTTAGTAATGTATTATATATTTCATTATTACACACTAAACAGCATTAGCTACCTTACAATTTCATTGCCGTCATTTTTTGACGGGCAATTCGCTAGTGTAGATATAGATATCAGCCTACTTAAAATAAAACTATAGTGCTATAAATCTAGTTAGAAGAACTACACTTGATAATGGACCAGTGGTATGTTTCTGCCTAGGACAGCATGTTTTCAGGCTACATGAAGATGTTAATATGGTGTTATGGTATAATGTTTGTGCACATGCACAGAAATACATACATACTGTGACATTTCTGTCTGTAAGTGTACTTGGCTCACATATTGTATATACACATAGCCACACATATAAGACTTCATGATTTTATAGGTGTGTATGTATTGGTGTGTGGGGTTCTTATGACTGTGGTATAGCAAGGGCTTAGGGCAGCATAAAACCTAAGTACTGATTTTAGAAAGGTACTACACAAATAATACAGGCTTTAATTTATTACAATTATATATAGAATTATGCAGCAGTGGAATATGCCATTTCGGTTTCTGATAATCTACTTCATGTCATGGGAGCAGGCTCTGAATACAAAATAGACATATCTGCTACAATGAAGACATGATAGCTAAAACTGCCAGTAACATCAATAGGACTAATGGAAATATTATTTACTTTACAAGGGCACATCCTCTTGAGAGAACAGCTAAAAGAAGTAGGCCTGTAAAGGAAATGGAACACCATAAAAAAATACATATAAAAGGCCTTTTTTAAAACATTTGATTACTTCAAGGTAATTAATCAAAAAGCCATATGCAAAAAAATGGAACAACAATAGTCCTTTAAAATAAACTTTAAATAATGCCACTTTTCTTAAAGAAATATTCCTACCAACATAGCATTTTCAAAGTTATTTGCTCTCGTGGTATATTAGATTCTATTAATGTATCAGCTCTTATTATATTAAACAGCGTGATAAAATCTCTGGCATAGGCTAAATAAACATTGTATCTACAGCTTTGTGATTGTCTGTGTTTAAGAATTCCTAACCACAATGTTATTTTAACTGCTAATGGTAATGACCAACTTAAATTATTCAAGAGGTATTTTATAATGTTATAAAATAAGGACTTTTTCCATTGCTACAGTGTTACAATGACCTTTTAAAAGGACACTGAGGCTACATATATATAGTATGCTCTTTTTTAGAACTAGAATCGATAACAGGTAAGAGTAAAAAAACCACACACACACACACATATATATATATATATATATATATATATATATATATATATATATAAAACTGACTATTATTGAAGTTAGTTCCCTCACTAACCAGAGCTTCCATGCTTACATCCATCTAAATCTGGATGGAACAAAAACAAAATAATCAGTTCAGTTCTTTATTTAAAGTTACTGGCATGTATGCTCCATAAGTCCAGACTTTTTCATCTTTCTTCTGTGGCTTGCTTAACAGTTTCACTCTGCAGTCTCTCTGTGTCCTTGTCTTTTCCGGGCTTTATACAAAAACACCTCTCTATCTGTGTTTGACTCTCAATTTGCAAAAGGCCTCTGTTCTGTAAATTCAGCAGCCTTACACAGAAAACGGCTTCTCTTCCTCAGCAGCTTGCTTACCAGCTCCAGGCAGGTAACTCTGTCTGCAAATTCCTCAATCTCTTTCTCTGTCTTAGCCCAGCAGTCCACATACTGGCACCTCGCTCACTGCTGGCACCAGTCAATAAAGTGGCCACACCCATCTCTCATCTACTTTTTGCATGATTACACTTATTTGAAAGAGGGATCATGCTCCTTTCAAATTAAATTATGTATGTATTTGCAATATTTTTGTGAGGTTGTGGAATAGCACATCCCAAAAAAACTGCTTACAAGTCTAGAGGTAAGTGCCATTTTATTGCATATTTTTGTTAATTAGGTCACAAATCTCCATTACATCACTGCTTATCAAAAGAAAATGGTCAAGACTCGCCCTTCCAGCTCTCTAAAATGCTTTTATACTCATGGCTTACATAGCTACTAATGGTGTCTGCTATATATTTCACAAATCTGAATTTTTACAATATCACCCCACAATACCATTTGGTTCCCTATCAGAGGAAATACTAGCATAACACTGACGTGTGAATTCCTGAGCAAACAAAGATATATATATATATATATATATATATATATATATATATATATATATATATATATATATATATATATATAAAATAGCCATTTGAAGGCAGTCACAAAGAGATGGGGGAAGGTGCTTATTCATCTTATAAATCATATTTTAATAAAACTAAGAAACTAAGGTTGTAGTGTAATGTATAACCCCTCCTGTAATCTCTATGCTAGAATAAACATGGGTGCATCGCTGTTGTCGGCTGGGCAATAATTCCCTAGAAGTAACTATGGTTTAATACACTTGTGGAGTGGTATATCTCTGTAAACAGATGTTTTTAGCAAATGCCCCCCTGCCAAGTACAAAGAGCAGGAAAGAAAATTCCAGATATGGACCTGGGGGTTGACCCCCTCCCTAGGGGGGAGTGTTGGTGATGGAACATGATTGGACTGGGTTGTGCATAAATACACTGTACCACATCAATAAAGGTTGTTGTCAGTTTAAACATACATAATTATCTGCCATCCTCCTCTAAAAAAATAAGATTTACCCCTTACTTCCAGTAACAGAAAACCCTTACCCTTTATGGGCCCCTGTGCTTTGCACCTGCTGTACCAGCAGTAACTCCACCACTGGAGACTGCTTTAAAGCTCTGGTACTTGAGTTCCAGTCCGTTACCTATTTGTTCCTGTTAAGCTCCTCTCCTGGAGTTCCTACCTGGGCCAGTTTGCTCCTATTCCTGAGCTCCAGTCCAGAATTTGTCTTATACTGTCAAACTCCTGTCCACCTCTCCAGTTCCAGTTTTAGCTCTATATGTGTTTGCTCCTGACAAGCACCAGTTCTCTAGTTCAGCCCAGAACTTGATTATTCCAGTCAGGACCAGATCTGAACTGCTGGTTTATAATCCTGACCACACATGATCCTGATATATTCAACCTGGATTCAGATCCCTTGTCTTAGTTTAGTCTCAACACTCCAAACTCAGTCAAGCAGATTTGTTTTTCATATTGCTGGTTTTCCTGTTTTTTCCTGAATACCTATGAAGTAAAACAATTACCTGACTCAATTTCTACAATACTATACAATGTACAGTATACATAATTTAACCACCCCCATGCAGTCATAATCTTATATAAACAAATTGAATGGACACCCTTGACATCTGGACCCTGGCCCACTCATACTGGTGTACTGCCAAGGTTTGATTTCCCTGCAACTTCATGTGATTTAGCATATAAATGCAGTCAGGTAAACTTGAGATAAATGCAAAAACATGAGAGATTTATATAAAGTACTTTTCATTGTTAATATATTAACTATATATTTCCCTCTTCACCTACGCAAAAGATTGACAGCAGCAGTGCCGCCGCCAACGCTAGATGGAGCTGGCGATTTTCCCACTAGTGTTGCTCAATACATATAAGGAGCGTCGACAGAAGAGGCCTTGAGCTATGATAGGCGTGTTCAAGGCCCTCAATGGCCCAGTGCCCGCGCTGAACATAGCGATTGCCTTGCTTTGGATTCAGCGCCGCCGAGTTACGCAATGTCACAGTAGGGAATAATTAGGGCTCTCCCTGAAATCGCCATCTGCGGTTAGTTGCTGGCACTGCGCTTAAATAACAGGATAGATCCTATTTCTATTTTGAAAACATTCTTCAAGAGTACATAACCCAAGAAATACAGACCAAAACTTTAAGGGCAAAATTCAGGATTGTATCTCAATTTGCTGCATTAACTATCAATATAGCACTGTGTCTAACACATTTTAGCTGTAGTTCCCCTCCTTGCCTTCTTTTATTTTCTCCTTCTCTATATCTGCGCTATTAATCTTAAGAACTCATATTTTTTAGAAATTTTGTTTACCACCAATATAATTATATACAGTATATGCTTTTAAAAAGCCTCACATGTGTAAATATCATATAGAGAAATGTAGAAAGGGTTTGTGGACTGGGTGCAAAACTATTTCAAGGTTAACGTGATACAAAAATAGCATGCTGTAATATTGGCATTGTATAATATATGTATACTGCCTTATCAAGATGTCCTGTACGACCATTTATTGTAAGAACTGTGATAAGTTATACAACCAGGCCTGTTTAAAAAATGAAGGTAGCAGTGGTCACTTTGTGCCCCTACCGAAAACCACCATAAGTCAACACAGCATAGTGTATTTTAACTTTCAAAAACTGGAAAATAATACCCAATTGTACTCTGATATACTTCTCCTCATTATCTATACCTCTTTTAGCAATGAATTCATTTCCTACAGTGATTTTACTATTTTGCTTTCAGTAAAATATGCTTAAAGGATAGTGAGGTCCTTTTAAGGACACAAGGGCAGAATATGAGGCACTACAAGTAAAACAGGTTGCCAGTCACTGATAAAAAATCTTGCATTCTTTTGGAGTAGGCAATCATAAGTAGAGGTAGCATTTTAATTGTAAAAATAGTTTCTTTAAATATTTGATCAGAGATTAACACCAGCGGTAGTCAAAACGGACTTGGGCTGAATCATGATGTCCATTTTCTTTCTTTACATTATCGATTTATCATATCTGTAGTTTCTAAATGGCTCCCAGTTACATGTTGTTATTTTTCCAACCCCCCTTCACTATATAAACTCTTTTCCTGTGCCCTTTTGAAAGTGATTATATTAGACATATTTGTATAGGAATCCATAAAAGTATGGATTCCGGATCTTGACATAATTTTCATAAACACATTAGAATCTTGGTTCAATTCATATAAAATAATTAAGTATCTCTGGTTTAAATATATATATTTTTAATGTGGATAGATTGTGAATTCTACTGCACTTCCTTTAAGGAAGCAAACAAACTACTGTTAGCTGCTTCCTGAACGGAAGCAACTGTGTTGGTAAAAAGGTCACCATTGTGCTCTCCTTATTACAATAACTCCTTTGCTTTGCAATGTATTGCGTGTTCCTAATGTCTGCACAACTTCTACATATGCATCTTTCTCACTAACCTGAATGTGTCATAATTCAGTGTTTCACAACCATTTTGATGCCAGAAACTAGCTGACTGGTATCCTATTCTGATATGGAACTCTTATGAGTGTTATCCAGCCTGGTCTTCTTTATATGTTTAAAGAACTACTGTAGTTTGTTACATTCTTCACAAATGTGAACTTTTTCCTACACTAACAGCTATATAGGCCATAGCCCACAAACATTTTTAGAGCGAATCTTAAAGGATCACTGAAGTCTGAAAAAAAATGTCACTTTAATATTTAATTTTATAACATATATTATTTTATAAATATATTAATAAAATAAAGGGATGAAGCTAAATATTCATGATTATGGTTTCCGATTTTCCACTACGGGCAGCAAGGCCTCCTTGTCCTGTGTATGTCACATACTCATTTAATGTCACTGGCGCTCGCTTTGTCGCTGCTGGCATTGCAGGACCAAGCGAAATACACTTTACAGCACACGCATGAGCCTATATAGCATATTAATTTGTAACTGCAGTTATCTTGCTGTCAAGGGCTGCTAATAGCAAAATGACTGTATCAACAGAGGAAAATGAAGGGCCCGTAGGCCACCTCAGGCTTGCCTGGGGTTGGAGGGAGGGACTACCTGACCTGGCAGGCCCGGGTAGGGGGTCAGGAGGTGGCTAGCTGGGGGAGGTGGAGCCATGGTAGGCGTTTGGTGCCATTTTCCACCAGTTGGCCCCCAGCTAGCCATGGGAGCAGATTACCACCCACCCATAAAGTATTGTTGCTAACGTGATGTATATGCGGTACTGCTAAAAAAAAAAAAAGCTGTTTATTAATTTTATTGTCTGAAGTACTCGTTGTTGTGGATGTATCATTGAAGTACATATTATATGGTATCAAAAGTTTGTTTATATTGTCACAGCGGCAGGTGGTGAGGGGAGTCGCCGGGACAGTGGGAAAATGGTGGAGATCCTACCCTACGGTGGTACGGATGTTCCAACACGGTAGGTCCTGGATGAGGCCTCAGGGCGTAGGGTGTACTGTCTCTGTCCAGGCTCCTCCCCTCGGGGTTATGTTTATTTATTTATCGTTATGGTTATTACATCATGTTGTGTTTACCAATAAACGCTGTGGCCAGTTATCTCCCAAGAAATGGTCTGTGTCTAATGTTATATTCAATGGGTGATGGGGTATAAATTCTTATATGCACATACCAACTGGGCCTTGTTTAGGTCATGGAAATCCTAAATGGTGAATAAGTAGTATTATTCTTGTATTTGTCAGGGACCCCCATCGGGTCTCTGTGACAACCCAGAGGTGAAGGGCCACGTGCACCCCAAGATTCTTTTTCTAGGTTGTCCTTTTGTGTTCAATTTTGCAGTGCCCAGCTTAACAACTCCTAGTAGAACACAGGACATCACAGGTGGCAAGCTCAGCCCTAAGGTTACTGACTTATTCAAAATAATAAACTATTTTCCATCCCTTTTGGTTAGGTTTAAAACACACAAGAAATATAAGCAGACACCCTGTTGCTTAGAATGGCCTGATTCAGACTGCCAGTTTATTCTTTTTTACAGCACCAAAATAATTCACCCACATGCCCCCTCATAATCTCCTCCTTGTATCTGGGGTTTGGTTTCTTACTGTGACCGCTCCACTCCATTACCATGGTTACCAACCCTGATGGACTCCAAATAAGGATCTGGAAATGTTCAACTTGTTAGGCTTCCACATTTCTTATCAACACTTTTTTATCTGTGTTCATACACTATCTTCATATTCCAGGCCTGGGTTTTGCGGTTAGGTGAAGTGTATCACTTTATGGCTATAGTTTGATCACATATGAGATGCTGGGAAGTAGAGTAACATCTGGGGTCATAAACACTTTCAAATTCCAGTAGAGTTAACTCTTAGTTGTCACACTAACAAACATGGCAAAAAGTGTATTTCTGTTAGTTACAGGCAACATAAAACTACTAGAGTGCACATAACACCATATAGCAACACCAACGTCAATGCAAATGCAACAAATCACAGTCCTTTGCAACAAGTCTCATGTCCATTTTAATTGCCTTACTGATATTAGCAATCACACGGGTTGGGTTACAAATAACATAGTCCGTGATTCCAGCTGGGCCCTCCTGGACATCACAGACTCTTCTTACCTTACCTGTCTTCAAGATTCTGCTACAGTTCCCAGAGCCTGTCTAAGCAGGATTCTTAAAGACTCAGCACACATATTAACATCTGGTGTGCAATCACTCTGACTTCCAGCTGAACTATTTAAGGGAGTTAGCCCACTACCTCAGTACTTGTTGTTTGGAATCCTAGTATTCTGTGTGATCTCCTGTTTGCTGCAGTGTATAGTTCCAGTTTATGCTTGCAGCCGATCCTTTCCTCACTTTTAATGTGTACCTATATAGAAGACTCCCTGTTTCTACTTTCTGAATTCACTGTTGCTTGTTCCAATCCTCAACAGTTCTCAGTTCCTTTCGGTCATTTCCAGTCTGTGGATCTGCCTCTGTGTGCTCTCGGAGATTCTAGCATGCAAGTAAATCTTAACTGTGAACATATTTTCATAATATATTAATACAATAAAATGTTGTAAATTGGAATGTTTATTAAACAAACATTTTTTTTTTTTAGATCCCCATGATCAATTAAACTTGGCAGACACTACTTGCGTCCATCTTGTTCTGCTGGCCTGGGATCTGCAAGGGAAGAACCATTCTAGTGGGATTTTGTGATGGAACAGGTTCAGCCGCACTGGCACTGCAAGGATCTCACCATTTGGACCTCCATCCATGTATAGGGTTCCTTACCGGAGTAGACAGCAGAACATAGCATGGAATCTCAACATCCAGCAAAACACTCTCCGTATTGAACAGGGTGCAGAATATTTATATATTGATTTTAGACATTCACAAGGTAATTTGTTTGAAGCTGGAATTAAAATCACTAGGTCAGAACGGCAGAGTTAAAATAATAATAATAACTAGAAAAACTAGAAGCAGTTTCATCTCTGGACAGGAGGTCTCCAATTATTTATTTAAGGGAAGTTAAGTCCCTCCATTCCCCTTGTTACTTTTGATGCCCTTCTCTGTACATATTCCAGCTCTATGATTATACAGTGAGAATAGGGAGCCTGTTTAGGCTTCTTTTGCATGCAACACACCTCCCACTACCCACAGTGAGGTGGGAATACTGCTATGCAGGAAAAACATGATTTGTTAACCTAGCTCATGTGGAGACACACAGACATAGGTTACCAGACTGAAGTGGGGGTACACAGGTAATAATGACTGTTTTTCAGTGAGAACCTGTAGCCATGTAACTGCACCTTCACTTTCATAATATGCAACATATGCTAAAAATAATCTATGGCTCTATTATTGTGAATGGAGCTTAAAAATATAGCATAATTTTTACTATAATTTATAATATGGTTCATGGTAAACATTGAAATTTGTCATAATTTATCAACTAGGAAATTGCCCGTCAAAAACGAGGCTTTTAGTCCTCTGAGCACTTTTGCCGCTCATTGTGAGTCGTGTACTTCAAGTTTCCTGCTTTGCATTGATCACCTTTGGCACTCATCGCAGGACTCGCAATGAGCGCCTTCAGTGCTCATTGCAAACCACTCCTGCTTGTGGCACTCATCGCAATGAGCCTTTTCTCTCGCCTACTGTACGGGCTGCTCATTGCAGGGTTCGTTAACTAGCAAGTTTTGTGCTTGGAAATGGCATGTGTCTCTTTCCAGCATCTCCCTTCTGTCCCTTCCCTGTGTCTTTCTCCTCTGTGTGTGTGTTGAATGTTTGCGTGGCGTGCGGTGACTGCAATTGGTTTTATTTTTAAGGTCCTGCGTGCCTGCCGTTGGTTGTTGTTGTAAGTGTTACTGTCTTCAGCTTTGTGTGTTTTGTAAGTTTTGCGAGCCTGGCGTGGCTGAGCCTCATGTTGTTTCTGAAATTTTGCGCTTTTTGCTTAGGCGATTTTCGAGTGACGAAAAACGCCAAATATGGGTGTAATTCGCTTGTAACCTCCCAGGCTTTGTGTGTCTCCCCCTATGCTGTGTGTGAGTGTGTTATCATTTTTGTACATGTTTTTTTTTTTTTGGGAGGTGGGTTTTTAGAGTTCCGCGCTTATGCTGCTTCGCCTCGCTTGGCGAGGCACTCATTGCAGCCTAAGTGCCTCACAGACCAATTGTGTGTGCCATATAAGTCTTTTCATTGTGCACTGGTTCTTTAAAATCTTTATACTCTTTACACTTTATACTTTACACTCTTGAAGGGATACAAAAAGCAGAGAGCACCCACTCAAGCTCCATGCCAGATTTACAGATAACATGGAAGCCCTCAGGCACAGGTAGAGTCTGCTAAGAAAGATTTCAGACCTTGTGTTTTAAGAATATGCCACGCATAGCCAGCAACAAAACTGCCAGTGGCTGCTAGATGCCGCTGTTTGAACATAACCAGGAAAGGGAAAACACATCGCCCAGTAAAACACTCCTCACCCGACCACCCACATCCAGAGCCCCTAAGCCAGGAGCCCCCCAGCCCCCCCATCACAAGCAGGCCCACATCCAGAGTGAGGAGCCCCCAACCACTTGCCCAGAACACCCCAACTCGGATCTAATAGACCCCCCCCCTACCTTGAGTATTCTTTATCCAGACCCCACTCTGTGCCCTTACGCTGAGCAGCCCCCTGATCCAGAGCCAAGAGCCCCCAGCAGACCCTCACCCTGAGCAGCCCCCATCCAGAGCCAGGAGCCGCCAGCAGACATTCACCCCAAGCCGCACCCATCCAGAGACCAGGAGCCCCCAGCAGACCCTAACCCCATCCAGAGCCAGGAGGGACCTTGTGCCTGCAGCCCACAGCAGCCCATATCCAGAGACAGGAGCCCCCAGCAACCCCATCTAGAGCCAGGAGGGACCTTGTGTGTTATGAATCCGTTTATGTTCCCCTCGGGGCAGCGCCTGCAAAAAGCCATCTCGCGCCCACTTGTAGTTTTGCTGCTGGCGCTGAGTGGCGTATTCTTAACACACAAGATGCAAGATTTCTTTCTAAAATATTTTTATGCTTATTGCTTTTACAGCTGTTAATTTTGTTTTATTTAGGAATATATTACTTCATCAATATTTGTATATTCAGATATGTACAAAAGAAGTTAGAGGCAGAAACATGAAACTTGAAGACTGCTGCAAAAAGTTATTTTGCAAAACTAGACTTTAAATTAGACTGTTTTATAAAAAGAAGGCAAGTGAGTACACTATTTCACTGAACAATTTTATATGCATTTATGCTGTATTGGCTTGTCCATTGTTTTGTTTGTTAATTTGATTTGGCAGCTTGGAGAGGACATTGAACACAGATCAGATTCCAGTTTTTCTATTTTAGAAATTACATTATAACTAAATGGAAACCATACCTGCATCCACTGTGTCAACCAAGGTGATAAACATGGTTAACAAACATACTGAAAAGCAGAGTTGAATATACCAGCTAATAAATTTCAAAAAATGTTCTTAATTTTTTAAAACTTTTTAATAAAGTCGGTCCATTCTTTAACAATCACATATATAGTTGTGAGTGTACGAGTTGTTGCTAACGGTTGCAGGTTAGCGAAGCGAGGGCTGCGGCCCTCGCATAGCGAGGGCTGCGGGTGAGGGCCTCAGTTGCTGGCAAGGAGCGCCGCCAGCAACTGCGACCCTCGCAAACTTTACGTTGCATCGCAAACAACACGACACACCAACTACGACCCTCGCAAACTTTACCTCGCAACGCAAACAACATACGAGACACGTTAACACACATTACGACCTCGCAACAATCGGACGCAACTCGCGAACATTACAAAATTAAAAACACAATAAATACACACAGCACATACATAAAAAGCTTACCTACAGCAAGAGGGAGCATCCAGGACATCAAAAAAGCAACTTACACCTTCATTTAGCTAAAAATAAAAGTGTTTAGACACTAAAAAATTCTCTAAGCGAGAGAAAAAATGGCCGCCGAAGAAAACGAGGCTACAGCACTCTAAACCCGGAAAACACCACAAGAAACTCGCAAAACACCACAAAACACCTACGGATATTCCGCTAACGCGCATACCACACATTACCCGCCATTTTACCCCAATGCGGAAGTACACAATTAGGCTAACGGTTCGGTCTTGCGCACGCACAGTATTACACTGCACACATTCAGCACGCTCACACAGCAGCTCCACACCACTAATGCTGCAGCAACATCAAAACACATTGCAGCTCTTCAACACAATGCTTCAAAATAGGTAAAGTATATTCATTCATTAATGTATTATAGATTTCATTATTACACACTAAACAGCATTAGCTACCTTACAATTTCATTGGCGTCATTTTTTGATGGGCAATTCACTAGTATACTATAACTATTAGACTAAACTATCAGTATCAGTTTCACTGATTGTTTAAACACTAGGGGCCTCATTCTATTATCGGCCGCAAATCGGCCGTAAGGCTGCGATTCCTTGCGGGGGTTCAGTTAACTCGCGATTCTATTATACGGCCCCGCAAGGATCTCATCTTACGGCCGGCCGCATATCTTGGAACCGGCCGTAAGCTGTGAAATATAAAAACGCAAAAATAAATTCAAGCCTGCACTGTACAGCTCTGTAAATGCTAGGGATCATATTGGGGGACATGAGGATTAAAAGGAACCCACTCTCAAGCTTGCACATCTGCCCAAACCCGAGTTCAAATTAACTGTTTATTTTCCGGCTGCGGCGTGGGTGTGTCTGAAGTGCTCCAAGCACTCTGGACTTTTTACATGGATATTTTACGGATATTAAAAATAAAATATTTTACGGATTTGAGTACAGGATAATTATGTGCTATTTTTTCTAACACCTAAAATCCCTTTATAGTCTTCTCAAAGTGCAGGATGGCTTTATTTGAGCTATTTTATGTGCTTAATTGGTGCTAGCGAGACCTCTTTCCTGCAAGTAAGCTGCGGCTCGCTTTTAGCCTTGCAGAGAGGTTTCCCGGAGCAATTGAATTGCAAATCTCTTGCGGCCGTTTTAGATCAAAGGATTTCCTCCGGCGCGAGCGGCCGCAAGAGATAGCAAGGCACCGGCCGCAAGCCTGCCGGAATCCCCGGCCGTAAGGGAATAGAATAGCAGAATAGCTTGCGGCCGGTCCTTGCGGCCCCGCAACGGCTGCGGCCGCTAATAGAATGAGGCCCTATACAAGTCATAGGTGGCAGATCTATCTGCATGCATCAGTAACAAAACTTAGCATAATACATAAATAATGGAAGTGCTAGTTAGTTTGTTTTTTTATATCATTAAAATATTTATTTTTGGTTTTAATATCTATTTCTGTGTTGGCCTAAGAGGGCAGTCCCACTCATCACTAATATAGTTGTCGTACTGCGAGTTTGTGTGTAATGATTGCAAATTGTGAGTTGCTTATGCACTCTGCGCCTTGCGAGGCTCGTAGTGGGTGCTGAAGGGGGAGAGAGAAGGGAAGGAGAGAGAAGAAGAGGGAGGGAGAGAGAGAAGGAGAGGGAGGGAGAGAGAGAAGGAGAGGGAGGGAGAGAGATAAGGAGAGGGAGGGAGAGAGAAGGAGGGAAGGAGAGTGCAGGAAGGAGGGAGAGAGAGGGTGAGAAGGATAGATAGGGAGAGCTAGAAGTCGAGAGAGAAATGGAGGGAGAGAGAAGGAGGGAGAAAGAAGGAAGGAGGGAGAGAGAGAGGGTGAGGAGAGAGAGTGAGAGCGAGATAGAGGGAGGGAGAGAGAAGGAGGGAGGGAGGAAAGAGGAGGGAGAGAGAGAGTGAGCACAGAGAGGGAGATGGTTAAGAGAGAGAGAGAGAGAGAGAGAGAGAGGGTACACAGAGAGGGTGCACAAACAGACAGAAAACACAATTTTTAAGACAAAATTATACTGTAATCTTTGACAGGCAAATGACTAGTTTAATATATTTACAAAATATTACAAGGCAGCTTCCAGCAATCGTATAGTAAATGTGTATCAAAAACAATCAATACCAGTAAGGCACTTACAAACGGAAACATAATAGAAAGCTCGCTGTCTCAGCCAATCATTTATCCACAGCCACAATGTGCTTCTCCTGCTGCCATGTCCCTTATTTATTCATAGCACATGGAATGGCAGGAGTCTGTTGGGTCAGAATATCATACCCCATTTTTATTTATAAACTTGGCTAAAACATCCTCATATTTTTCCATTTACCTATTTTCTACCACATCAAGGTGACCTCTTAATGCATGCATTTGTTCCATCATGATTTTTTAAAACATATATTACATATCTTACATTAAAGCGCCACAAAAGCCACCATATGTGCCCCACACCATCAGTTAGAAGGTGGAAAATCATGTGGAAAGTTTGTTTACATTTTTAAAATTGATCAAGAATTGATTTGGATAATGTCATCTTAGTTTAGACCTTGAAGCCTTCCCACAAGAACCTGCATAAATATTGGCTGGAGTCTCTAACTGTAACACATTTTAGTGTTAATTAATGGTGAACTAAAATAGATGTACCCGTATATACTCGAGTATACAGGGAGTGCAGAATTATTAGGCAAATGAGTATTTTGACCACATCATCCTCTTTATGCATGTTGTCTTACTACAAGCTGTATAGGCTCGAAAGCCTACTACCAATTAAGCATATTAGGTGATGTGCATCTCTGTAATGAGAAGGGGTGTGGTCTAATGACATCAACACCCTATATCAGGTGTGCATAATTATTAGGCAACTTCCTTTCCTTTGGCAAAATGGGTCAAAAGAAGGACTTGACAGGCTCAGAAAAATCAAAACTAGTGAGATATCTTGCAGAGGGATGCAGCACTCTTAAAATTGCAAAGCTTCTGAAGCGTGATCATCGAACAATCAAGCGTTTCATTCAAAATAGTCAACAGGGTCGCAAGAAGCGTGTGGAAAAACCAAGGCGCAAAATAACTGCCCATGAACTGAGAAAAGTCAAGCATGCAGCTGCCACGATGCCACTTGCCACCAGTTTGGCCATATTTCAGAGCTGCAACATCACTGGAGTGCCCAAAAGCACAAGGTGTGCAATACTCAGAGACATGGCCAAGGTAAGAAAGGCTGAAAGACGACCACCACTGAACAAGACACACAAGCTTAAACGTCAAGACTGGGCCAAGAAATATCTCAAGACTGATTTTTCTAAGGTTTTATGGACTGATGAAATGAGAGTGAGTCTTGATGGGCCAGATGGATGGGCCCATGGCTGGATTGGTAAAGGGCAGAGAGCTCCAGTCCGACTCATTCGCCAGCAAGGTTGATGTGGAGTACTGGTTTGGGCTGGTATCATCAAAGATGAGCTTGTGGGGCCTTTTCGGGTTGAGGATGGAGTCAAGCTCAACTCCCAGTCCTACTGCCAGTTCCTGGAAGACACCTTCTTCAAGCAGTGGTACAGGAAGAAGTCTGCATCCTTCAAGAAAAACATGATTTTCATGCAGGACAATGCTCCATCACACGCGTCCAAGTACTCCACAGCGTGGCTGGCAAGAAAGGGTATAAAAGAAGAAAATCTAATGACATGGCCTCCTTGTTCACCTGATCTGAACCCCATTGAGAACCTGTGGTCCATCATCAAATGTGAGATTTACAAGGAGGGAAAACAGTACACCTCTCTGAACAGTGTCTGGGAGGCTGTGGTTGCTGCTGCACGCAATGTTGATGGTGAACAGATCAAAACACTGACAGAATCCATGGATGGCAGGCTTTTGAGTGTCCTTGCAAAGAAAGGTGGCTATATTGGTCACTGATTTGTTTTTGTTTTGTTTTTGAATGTCAGAAATGTATATTTGTGAATGTTGAGATGTTATAGTGGTTTCACTGGTAAAAATAAATATTTGAAATGGGTATATATTTGTTTTTTGTTAAGTTGCCTAATAATTATACACAGTAATAGTCACCTGCACACACAGATATCCCCCTAAAATAGCTAAAACTAAAAACAAACTAAAAACTACTTCCAAAAATATTCAGCTTTGATATTAATGAGTTTTTTGGGTTCATTGAGAACATGGTTGTTGTTCAATAAAAAAATTAATCCTCAAAAATACAACTTGCCTAATAATTCTGCACTCCCTGTAAGACGACCCGAGTATAGGCCGAGGCACCTATTTTACCACAAAATACTGGGAAAAATGAGTGACTCGAGTATAAGCCGAGGGTGGGAAATGTGCTGCCCCCTGTGTCTCTCTTGTGCCCTCTGTGTCCCCCTCTTGTGTGCCCCCTCTCTCTCCCCTGTGTCTCTTCACCCCTCTCCCTTCCCTGTGTCTCTTCCCCCTCCCTTCCCTGTGTCTCTTCTTACTCTCCCTTCCCTGTGTCTCTTCCCCCCTCCCTTACCACCCTCCTCAACCCCCCTCCTCATTCTCAACTCCCTCCTCAACCCCCCTCCTCGTTCTCAACCTCCCTCCTCAACCCCCCTCCTCCTCCTCACTTCCTCCTCAACCCCCCTCTTCCCCCCTCCCTTCCCTGTGTCTCTTCCCACTCTCCCTTCCCTGTGTCTCTTCCCCCTCCTCAACCCCCTCCTCATACCCCCTCCTCATCCTCAACCCTCTCCTCAACCAAACCCCCCTTCCTCATCCTCCCTCCTCATCCTCAACCCCCCTCCTCATTCTCAACCTCCCTCCTCAACCCCCTCCTCAGCCTCAACCCCCTTCTCATCCTCAACCCCCTCCTCAACCCCCCTCCTCATCCTCAACCCCCTCCTCAACTTTCCTTCTCATCCGCCCTCCTCATCCTCCCTCCTCATCCTCAAACCCCCTCCTCATTCTCACCCTCCCTCCTCAACCCCCTCCTCATCCTCAACCCCCTCCTCATCCTCAACCTCAACCCACCTCCTTATCCTCAACTTCCCTTCTCATCCTCCCTCCTCATCCCCCCTCCTCATCCTCCCTCCTCATCCCCCCTCCTCAACCCCCCATCCTCATCCTCAACCCCCTCCTCAACCCCCCTCCACATCCTCAAACCCCCTCCTCATCATCAACCTCCCTCCTCATCCTCCCTCCTCAACCCACTCCCTAACCCCATCCTCATCCTCAACCCCCTCCTCAACCCCCTCCTCAACCCCCCACCTCAACTTCCCTCCTCATCCTCAAGCTCCCTCCTCAGCCTCAACCCCCCTCATCAGCCTCAAGCTCCCTCCTCATCCTCAACCTCCCTCTTCATCCTCAACCTCCCTCCTCATCCTCAACCTCCCTCCTCATCCTCAACCTCCCTCCTCAACCTCCCTGCTCAACCCCCTCCTCATCCTCAACCTCCCTCCTCATCCTCAACCTCCCTCCTCAACCTCCCTCCTCAACCCCCCTCCTCATTCTCAACCTCCCTCCTCATCCTTAACCTCCCTCCTCAACCTCCCTCCTCAGCCTCAACCCCCCTCCTCATCCTCAACCTCCCTCCTCATCCTCAACCCCCCTCCTCATCCTCAACCCCCCTCCTCATCCTTAACCTCCCTCCTCAACCTCCCTCCTCAACCCCCCTCTTCATCCTCAACCCCCCTCCTCATTCTAAACCTCCTCCTCAACCCCCTCCTCATCGTCAACCCCCTCCTCATCCTCAACTCCCTCTTAAACCCCCCTCCTCATCCTCAACCTCCCTCCTCATCCTTAACCTCCCTCCTCAACCTCCCTCCTCAGCCTCAACCCCCCTCCTCAGCCTCAACCCCCCTCCTCATCCTCAACCTCCCTCCTCATCCTCAACCTCCCTCCTCATCCTCAACCTCATCCTCAACCCCCTCCTCATTCTAAATCCCCTCCTCAACCTCTCTCCTCAGCCCCCCTCCTCAACCCCCCTCCTCGACCCCCCATCCTCAACCCCCCTCCTCATCCTCAACCCCCCCATCCTCATCCTCAACCCCCCATGCTAAACTCCCCTCCTCATCCTCAACCCCCCATCTCATCCTAAGCCCCCCACCTCACTCCTATGCAGCTTCTCCTCCGGCCTCCGCTCCTTCCTGCGTCGGCACCCGGTATATGCTAATGACGAGACGTCACAAGCGTGCCATGTCATTAGCATATACCGGGTGCCGACGCAGGAAGGAGCGGAGGACGGAGGAGAAGCTGCAGATGAAGGTAAGTGAGGGGAAAGGGAGAGGGGGAGGTATTTAGAGGGGTAAAATGAGGAGGGGGGGTTGCGGCGGCACCTGGTATATGCTAATGACGTGACGTCACATGCTCGCCACGTCATTAGCATATACCGGATGCCGACGCAAGAAGGAGCGAAGGCCGGAGGAGAAGCTGCAGATGAAGGTAAGTGAAGGGAAAGGGAGAGGGGGAGGTATTTAGAGGGGTAAAGTGAGGAAGGGGGTTAAGAATGAGGAGGGGGGATTAGAATGAGGATGGGGGTTGAGGATGAGGAGGGGGGAGGGAAAGAGACACGGGGGTTAGAGAGATACGGGGGGGGGAGTGACTCGGATATAGGCCGAGGGAACCCTTTTTAGCCTTAAAAAAAGGGCTGAAAAAACTCGGCTTATACTCGAGTATATACGGTAACTTGAAAATCTTGTGCACTGACCCCTTCAATTTAGTTGACGTTGCTTGTGCCATGGGCATCCTATCTTGATCTTCTGCTTGCTTGTATCTTTGGGGGCCATATTAATGGGTATATTATTTATTTAATGTATTTCTATTGGCAAATGTCAATTTACAGCAACAGCCTTTTAACAGAACGGAATAGATATCTTATCTCTAACCCACCAATTATTTGCAGGTTTCTTAGCTTGTTAGTAACAAAGAAAAACTGTAATTAAAATAAAACTGTATACAATACTCAAAAATATGGCCTGTATTTATTTACTTAAAAGTGATATGGAAGTTTCCCTGGTTTTAAATGTTTCATATGTCAGACACAGATTTACAGAAAATTTACAGTAAAATATGCATTACATTGAAAACTTCAATAAATGTACAGATTTGTTAGCAGTAAACTGAAATCTTGATTTCCACACCCCCTAAGTGGTCTACCAGCCCTATTAAATTAGAAGCCCGTAGCGGGATCGGCGAAATTCGGCTGTGTTACATAGCTATTAAATTAGAACAGGCCGCGATTTATGGGCCAGAGACACAGGCCCGTAAACCATTTGTCGAACGTTGGATGTGTGGCCGTGAACATGATCAATTAGTCAAACGGGTTTAGATGGAGCCAATGGCAACAGAGATTGTCATCATTACGTCACTGAAAAATGGAGGTTGGATTTCAAAATCTTACAGACTTCAATTACAAGTTACGATCGGACCCATATTCCACAAATAATGCAATAATCATAAAGCCGTAAATATGATATTTTGGTCCATGTGAGTTCCATTATATGAATTAATACATTGATTGCCAACACAGAAATTAAACATAAAAATAATTATTTTATATTGCTGATTTGCAAGCTTCAGGATGTTGTGCTATTCATTTTTAATACCTAACATCACTTTCCCTTTAATTATCAGTACAGTAGAGTGTTTCTATATGCATTTACAGTGCTACAGATTGGACTTTATCCCCCTAGCGGGTCCTCTCTAGTACCTGTTGGCTTTTAGGCTCCATTTATGAACGCCAGTGAATTTGTTGCAATTTAATAGCGTGATTGGAAACGTAACAGTTACAGGCTTGACAGATCAAAGGATTTGTGGGCGCGCAGTTAAAATTTCCACATCCCGTAGCCTTTTCTCGCCTTTAACCCGCGAGTCGTTGACGGTGGCTTTACTGGTCTAATTTAATAGCCGCAAGGCTTCGGCCCACGTTAGGGGCTACAGATTCCAACGTTTGGGGAATTTAATAGGGCTGTATGTCGGCAACCCTCACTAGACTATAGAAACACAGAATTCAAGTGTGGATTTTAACCCATTTATTACTCATTATGGCTGCACAGTGCTACAGGGTCGAGTCATATTATTATAACCACTGCCTACTTTTGACATCAGCAGAGCATAGCCAGTGAAATACAGCACATTTCATGAGCAGGCTTGGTGGGCATATAAGGTGACATGAAGGCATTTTGCAAACATAACAACAAAATAAGAGGTGCTCAGTCTGAGAACGGACAATACCTGAAGTAGGTTTGTCCTACAGGTCTGGGTACCTACTCAGAGAGCAACCTCTTTTAGCTCACTTGGGCCTTCACAGGGAGAACTATCCTGAAGTATATCAGTCTGGTCTCACTCAAAAGAGTGACCCAGCCCCGAAATACCAGGCAATCTTGCCCTGAACAGTAGAAACAGCAAACCCCAGACGCTTTTCATCCTCTGTGGGCCTCGTCAGTGAGGTGCAGCTTTACTCCCTGAGGCACAGTGAGCAAGGAGTCCACGTCTGGTCCCCCCTATCACCCTCAGGGTGAGAAAAACCCCTAAGGGTCATTTGCATAAACAAAAAAAGAATCTGAGAACGAACAATACCTAATACTTTTGTTCTCTAGGTCTGGTTACCTACTCAGCATCCTCTTTTAGCTCACTTGTGCCTTTCACAGTGAACCAGACGTGGACTCCTTGCTCACTGTACTTTAGGGAGTTGCACCTTACTGACATGGCCCACCGAGGCTGAAACGCGTCTGTGGGCCTCGTCACCACCAGCCTCTCCCAATACACTGCAGGGCAATTTAAATAAAATTGTGCTGCAGGGACTGAGTGGAATGTGCTGCAGAGACTGGAATGTGCTGCATGAACTCAGGTGCAATGAGCTGCAGATAAACTGCAGAGTGAATGTGAGTGTTGAAATAAGCTGCAGATACTTGAGGTGGAATGTGCACTGTGAGAGGTTCAATGTGTTGCAGAGAGAGACAAACTCTAATATGAAAATACATAGTACTTACCTGGATATGTGCCAGACTGCAAATCTGTAATTATTGATTACGATCTCTCATATCAAAATATTTTAATCTGTTTGTGGGTAATTGTGCGAAATGTAAACTTCAATATTAGTTTATTGTGGGAAATGATATATTTGGAACCTCTGCTTTGTCACTTTAACACTGCAAATGGTGTGCTTTTGAGCATGTGTGAGGGAAGGGGCTAGGTGTCAAATTCTAAAAGCTCCAATGATATACTGTAACTCCTCTCTCCCTGCTTACAACTCCCCCACTCCTCCCTTCACTGTTCCCTTAAAGTATATCAGTCTCCAAGCTATCAGGAAATTATTTTACACAGAGTCTTTGAAAATTAAGATTGTCTTTAAAACAGTCCGTAAAACAGGTTGCCACACAAAAGGTAACTATTACAGCAAACTTTCTGCAATTATTCAGTTGCTGAAATCAATCTGTTAAACCAATTTCCTGAAGCAAATGAGAATTAATATGCTACTTCCTAAAGTTTACGGTACATTGAAACACCTTTCCTGGGTGGGCACTTACGGTATACAATTAAGCAATTAATAGTCTTAGTCATTTTAAAGAGATTCCCTTTTTTTAATGCTAAGCTCTTGGACTGATATGTGATACCCTACTGATATCTATCACCTACTCTACGTTTTTCCTATATTAAAGGGATTCTGAACTCATAAATTCTTCACTGCACCATCATGGAGAGCAGTCAAAATCAAGTGGAAAATGTGTTAAAATGTTTTCCTTTGATGCTTTCACAAGTTTATCTATATTTTTAAATGGTGCAGTGCTATTTGTTTACATACCTTGGGTATTATCTCTAGTTCGGCTGCATTGTCTCATATATCGACCTTATTGAGAGAAAAATATGTGTAAACTCTCAGATCCTGAATGGATCATGCTTATATAGTCTCTTTTTTTATATTTTTTCCACAAACAATGTATTGACATTGAGTGCTTGTGATTTTTGGTTATTTTTCAATCTGCAATGGGGGGTGCGTGCTTAGTTGGAACAATATCTTAGTTATGTAAAAAACTTTTTTTTTTTTTTAAATAGTCAAACATGCATCATTGTTTAAAATCCAAAAGTTTTTTTTCCACTGAGGTTTCAATAGTCTGTTTGGTGTAATGCAGGACTGATGGATTCCATGTCCTTTTGGTTGCAATGTATAACATACTTATTACTTTTTGCCCACATTGCGCAAGGGATGCGTTCCTGTGCTATTACACTAATTTCTCAGCTCAGTTTACGAGAACCTCCTTGTCCTTATGGTTGCAATGTATAACTTACTTATAACTTATTGCCCACATTGCAAGGGATGCGTTCCTGTGCTATTACACTAATTTCTCAGCTCAGTTTACGAGAACCTCCTTGTCCTTATGGTTGCAATGTATAACTTACTTATAACTTATTGCCCACATTGCAAGGGATGCGTTCCTGTGCCATTACACTAATTTCTCAGCTCAGTTTACGAGAACCTCCTTACTATAGGACTTGCTTGAACATCTATAGAGAGCACATTTTGCACCCTTGCTGTGAAAGAGAGCCCTTTATTCAAAACCCTAGGGCCCTCATTCAATTGTGATTTGGCCAATTGAATAGGGCTCTAAATAAGCACATAACATATTTTTTTTAAATAAGTTTTTAGTTTGTGAAAACCTTGCTTTTGGATAGATGCTTACTAACTAAAAACTTCTTTAAAAAAAGTATGTTATGTGCTTATTTAGACCCCTATTCAATTGGCCAAATTGCAATTGAATGAGGGCCCTAGGCCTCTAACATGTATTCTAGGTGCTAATTGTGCTCTCTGGTGGACGAAGCTCACATCTTAGTGGTAACAACCCAGTCCCTCTATCCACCATTTGGAACCTATCCATATCTTGTATGGTAAAAGTTCATGCAGAATACATTTGTAAAGGGCCAGTACAACCCAGATATTCATGTTCATACATTTAAAAACATAGGGCCCTATTAAATTCGAGCTGCGGATGAATTCGTATCTCGCAAAGGCCCATCGTAAGTCGATTTACGATATCCGAGTCGACTTGCGATTGACTTGCGATTGACTTGCGAAATTTCGGACTACTTTGCCGAGAATTGCCTCCGATAAGCGCTACGTAGTAAGTAGCGGACAAGAATTCCTTGCGTAGACGCTCGTATCTCGCAAATTCGCTAAGTGCACAAAAAACCCACGTAAAATGGTTTACGCATTACGTACAGACAACTTAAAAATCTAAAAGTGAGTTTAACAGAGGAAAAGCATGGAAGGCCATTACAATTGATTTAACCATCCCCTCCCCCCACCAAAGCCAAGGCATTATACAACCAATTAGTTGTTACATTTTGAATGAAAAGCCATGCTGCTACTTACATAAACCAAAATTAAAGACACACTACCTGATTACATAAAAACACTAAAACATCAAGAAAATGCCATATTAACCCTGTTATTTTGTATACATGTTGCTCATCACATCTACATTTGGGAACACAAATATGGGGCACATGGAGAATGTGAATATGTCCTGTTCAGTCTTTCGGTCGGGTCCCACTCTGACCCTCTGTCACTGCTTTCTTACAAGGTTCCTATGCCGGTGAGACCGGAGTGGGTTGTCAGTTCCTTCCCCAGTGGTTTGGGATTTGGCCCTGCATTCAGCTTTCCCTCTCACCCCCACAATGCCCCTTAATGAAATAGCTCACAGCTTCATTGAAATACACAATACCTCTTGTTTGGTCTTTCGGTCGGGTCCGAATCTGACCCTCTGTCACTGCTTTCTTACAAGGTTCCTATGCCGGTGAGACCGGAGTGGGTTGTCAGTTCCTTCCCCAGTGGTTTGGGATTTGGCCCTGCATTCAGCTTTCCCTCTCACCCCCACAATGCCCCTTAATGAGATAGCTCACAGCTTCATTGAAATACACAATACCTCTTGTTTGGTCTTTCGGTCGGGTCCGAATCTGACCCTCTGTCACTGCTTTCTTACAAGGTTCCTATGCCGGTGAGACCGGAGTGGGTTGTCAGTTCCTTCCCCAGTGGTTTGGGATTTGGCCCTGCATTCAGCTTTCCCTCTCACCCCCACAATGCCCCTTAATGAGATAGCTCACAGCTTCATTGAAATACACAATACCTCTTGTTTGGTCTTTCGGTCGGGTCCGACTCTGACCCTCTGGCACTGCTTTCTTACAAGGTTCCTATGCCGGTGAGACCGGAGTGGATTGTCAGTTGTGCTGTCACTCTCTCACCCACAATGACCCTTAATGGGATAGCTCCCAGCTTCATTGAAATACACAATACCTCTTGTTTGGTCTTTCGGTCGGGTCCGACTCTGACCCTCTGGCACTGCTTTCTTACAAGGTTCCTATGCCGGTGAGACCGGAGTGGGTTGTCAGTTCCTTCCCCAGTGGTTTGGGATTTGGCCCTGCATTCAGCTTTCCCTCTCACCCCCACAATGCCCCTTAATGAGATAGCTCACAGCTTCATTGAAATACACAATACCTCTTGTTTGGTCTTTCGGTCGGGTCCGACTCTGACCCTCTGGCACTGCTTTCTTACAAGGTTCCTATGCCGGTGAGACCGGAGTGGATTGTCAGTTGTGCTGTCACTCTCCCACCCACAATGACCCTTAATGGGATAGCTCCCAGCTTCATTGAAATACACAATACCTCTTGTTTGGTCTTTCGGTCGGGTCCCACTCTGACCCTCTGGCACTGCTTTCTTACAAGGTTCCTATGCCGGTGAGACCGGAGTGGGTTGTCAGTTCCTTCCCCAGTGGTTTGGGATTTGGCCCTGCATTCAGCTTTCCCTCTCACCCCCACAATGCCCCTTAATGAGATAGCTCACAGCTTCATTGAAATACACAATACCTCTTGTTTGGTCTTTCGGTCGGGTCCGAATCTGACCCTCTGTCACTGCTTTCTTACAAGGTTCCTATGCCGGTGAGACCGGAGTGGGTTGTCAGTTCCTTCCCCAGTGGTTTGGGATTTGGCCCTGCATTCAGCTTTCCCTCTCACCCCCACAATGCCCCTTAATGAGATAGCTCACAGCTTCATTGAAATACACAATACCTCTTGTTTGGTCTTTCGGTCGGGTCCGACTCTGACCCTCTGTCACTGCTTTCTTACAAGGTTCCTATGCCGGTGAGACCGGAGTGGATTGTCAGTTGTGCTGTCACTCTCCCACCCACAATGACCCTTAATGGTATAGCTCCCAGCTTCATTGAAATACACAATACCTCTTGTTTGGTCTTTCGGTCGGGTCCCACTCTGACCCTCTGGCACTGCTTTCTTACAAGGTTCCTATGCCGGTGAGACCGGAGTGGGTTGTCAGTTGTGCTGTCACTCTCCCACCCACAAGCGCAGCAAACACACACAGAAGGTTTGCAGAGGCACAATGAGCACCAGCCAACTCACCTCCATCAGGGGTAATCGCCACTTCTCTTATCCAAGGAAGTCCCACGACATTGCTGGTGGCCATGTGCCAAGATGACCATTCATTCCCATTTGGTGACCTCCCATTATGTTCTGCTATTCATCAATTTACATTAGTTTCGATTGCTAAGTGATGTTGGGGAAGTGCGTGTGAGAGCAGAATTGACGGACAAATCAATAATCACTGGAGAAGGAACTGACAACCCACTGCAGTATCACCTATCATTATCCTTTTAGGCCCACAGGGGAATGTTCCTACTCCCCATTCCCGCAAATTGTACTTGGCCTGTGCATTAACCCTTTATTATGCCTAGATTGTAGATCAATTAGATGCATTATATGATATCTAATGCTATTAGGACTATTATTCCTCTTAGTATGTATGGATCTATTGCAGGTTAACTAGTGCTCATTAGTTTACAGCTATAGTAATGTGACACTAATGTGATGCATGTGGATGTCCCCTAACCCCAACCATTGAAAACACACCGACATGGGGAGAACAGGATAACACAGCTTTATTTTTGGCACAGACCACAATCAGCAGTGGTCAAGACTGTGCATTCACAGAACGGTATAACAAAACTTTATTTTTGGACACACACCACAATCAGCAGTGGTCAAGACTGTGCATTCACAGAACGGTATAACAAAACTTTATTTGTGGACACAGACCACAATCAGCAGTGGTCAAGACTGTGCATTCACAGAACGGTATAACCAAACTTTATTTTTGGACACAGACCACAATCAGCAGTGGTCAAGACTGTGCATTAATATCATGGGTGTGGTGTGGGCGGGTCCCGAGAGAGCAAGGGGCTAAATAAAAAAAAGGGGATACCTACAGGGGTCAATCTAATAGTCTAGAATAAGCATGATGCATAGCACCTACCAGGGTCACATGCTGCAACCGGAACCAGAAATCTCTCCATTTTACTGAAGAAACCATTAGAGTGCATGGCACTTACAACTTGTCTGGATCTGTTCAATTGAACAAATGATTCAACCTCTGGACTGTGTAATCCAATCCAGTTTCACACATACAGTGTGGTTTGTGAAATTGCCCACAAAAATGAATGGTCAACAAAAAACAAAAAAGGCGGAGGAGGCTAAAAAAAAATAATGACAATGCATGTACAGTAAAGTGCTAAATACTGTACCAATATACCAACTCACCTGATTCCCATCTGCAAGCATTACTAACTATTAGCTAGGTCTATGGATAATGAGTAATATGGGCAAATAGCCATTAATATGGACAGGACACAAAGGCCAGCAGCCACATTCACTGTTTCTTACATCAGACCCAAGGATCTGTTCTCAGACCGATATTGAGGTCAGGATCACATGCTTTATTAGTGCATATATTAATGCTGGCTGTCATTAACATGCCATTGTGAGACTTTGCAAGTCCACCGCCATAGCGGTATTAGCAGTGGCGGCTGGTGACTTTTCAAGTTGGAGGGGCGACAGGGCGAAACATAGCCACTCCCCCTTTTTCAAACCACACCCATTTTTATAACTCCTCCCCCTGACATCATAATGACCTTTATAAGCCCCGCCCAATGACCTTATGCTTGTAAAGCCCATTGAAATACATAATCTGCAATGCAGAAATGTCAAGAAGTAAAGTAACAATGTGTTAAATTCATTGGTATACAATATAGATTGAAAAAACTCATGTGACAAGACTACAGCAATATCATAATTGCACCTATACGTATTAACAGAAAAATTAAAGGAGTGACACCTACCATTAGTCGGCTCTTCTTCTCAGGGTATTCACGTTCATTAAGTTGACCAATGAGTAGAAACAAATCTGCAGCCACATAGGGTTTGCACCTGGGGTTGAAAGAAAACAAGCAAATCAATCATACCATTCAAGAACAAAACCATACTTAAAAAACATTAAACGACCAAGTGGAACCATATAGGCCCCAAACATACCTTAGAAGACCAAGTGTGACTATATAGGCCCCAAACATACCTTAGAAGACCAAGTGTGACTATATAGGCCCCAAACATACCTTAGAAGACCAAGT
Organism: Discoglossus pictus; assembly: GCA_027410445.1. NCBI lineage: Eukaryota > Metazoa > Chordata > Amphibia > Anura > Alytidae > Discoglossus > Discoglossus pictus. The sequence goes on from CM050165.1 coordinate 79,245,566, forward strand.
GTGACTATATAGGCCCCAAACATACCTTAGAAGACCAAGTGGGACTATAGGCCCCAAACATACCTTAGAAGACCAAGTGTGACTATATAGGCCCCAAACATACCTTAGAAGACCAAGTGTGACCATATAAGCCCCAACCGCACCTTAAAAACCTTAAATAACAAATTGGGACCATATAGGCCCCAACCGCACCTTAAAAACCTTAAATAACAAATTGGGACCATATAGGCCCCAACCGCACCTTAAAAACCTTAAATAACAAATTGGGACCATATAGGCCCCAACCGCACCTTAAAAACCTTAAATAACAAATTGGGACCATATAGGCCCCAACCGCACCTTAAAAACCTTAAATAACAAATTGGGACCATATAGGCCCCAACCGCACCTTAAAAACCTTAAATAACAAATTGGGACCATATAGGCCCCAACCGCACCTTAAAAACCTTAAATAACAAATTGGGACCATATAGGCCCCAACCGCACCTTAAAAACCTTAAATAACAAATTGGGACCATATAGGCCCCAACCGTACCTTAAAAACCTTAAATAACATATAGGCCCAAAAAAAAAAAAAAAAAATATATAAATATATATATATATATATATATATATATATATATATATATAAAAATTGATATCAATATATCACAATAAATAAATATATATATATATATATATATATATATAAAAATTGATATCAATATATCACAATAAATAAATATATATATATATATATATATATATATATAAAAATTGATATCAATATATCACAATAAATAAATATATATATATATATATATATATCAAATTGATATATATATATATATATATATTTATTTATTGTGATATATTGATATTAATTTATATATATATATATATATATATATATATATAAAAAATACACATAAATATACATAAACATACAACAATATATATTAATTGATATTTATTATTTGATTAATTGATGTTCTTTATTACATGGTATATTATATTGTTCATGCATTTCTATTACACTTTATTTGTTATACATATTACAGTGCTATTTTTTGGCTATACATGTTACAGGATATTATCCTGTAACATGTATATCACATAAAATAGCCCTGTAATATGTATAATACATACAGGGTCAAACAAGTTCACACTAACCTTTTTTACCCTTACAGGCTTCCATACCTGCTTGCTGATTTGCTAATTTTTTGAAGACTCTCATTGGTTGAAATCGATGTCAATCAAAAATTTCAGCCAATCAGAGTCCTTCAAAAATTAGTATATATAGCAGACCGTGGGAAAAAAACAATTAATCGCGGGAGGGGCTCCTTGTAGGAGGAGCTCTTTTAGTGTGTTGTTTTTTTTTTTTTTAGAGCGTCGTTTTTTTTTTGTGGAGGCCTCTTTCAATGGGCCAGAATGGATGGATGGACAATGGCTTCAATCAAGATTGGATTATTTTTGATCATTGGCTTCAATCAACATGGATTATTTTATTTTGACCATTGGCTTCAATCAACATGGATTATTTTATTTTGACCATTGGCTTCAATCAACATGGATTATTTTATTTTGACCATTGGCTTCAATCAACATGGATTATTTTATTTGACCATTGGCTTCAATCAACATGGATTATTTATTTTTCATGACTATATCCAGAGAGGACAGAAGGCCAACGCTGGAGGGGTCAATTTTACAGGTAAGTATGTGCTGTTGTTTATTTTTTTTTTTTTTTATGTTTGTTTAAAGCTGTTTATTTTTGTATAAAATGTGTTACTAACTGTACTAACAATGTGTTAGCTTACTGTTTAATTGTAATAATGTTTTTACTTTTTACTGTATTTTTTTTTCCCTTCCCTTATTTTTATTTTATCTTTAGAAGTGACAGGCACATATACATGCCTGTTACTTCTAAAAATGGAATAAAAATAGGGGGGGGGGGGTAGGTAGTTTGTTCATACAGGGTGGGATCGGTCACGGTCAGGCGCCCATCGGTCGCCCATAGGCCACGACCAGGGGTGGCACAGGCCTCATGGGGGTGAACATCCACCCCCATGTGGCCTGGTCAACCCCGCTCACTGCCCGAATACCCGGGGTAGCATAGGCCGCATCGTGGTGGTGCCGGGGGCCCGGTGGTGATCGGGCCTCGGGGGTGGCATAGGGCGGCAACATGGAGGTCATCAGGGGTGGCACAGGCCTCATCAAGGGGGTGATCCGATCACCCCCATGTGGGCCTGTGCCACCCCGCTCACCACCCGACTACCCCGATCCCGTGATCGGGGTAATCCGGTGGTGGCATGATGGCATAGCTAGGCTAGCATAGGGCAGGCCTGATCGGGGGTGGCACAGGCCACATGGGGGTGATGGCTGGGGTCGTCGGTGGTAGTTGGTGGGTGGCTGGGTAGGTGGCACTGGCAGGCTAGGCAGGCATAGTGGGGGACTGGGGGTAACTGGTCACCCCTAACTTTTATTAGGGGCTACTAGGGGTTTTGGTTTGGCCAGGGGCAGGGGCAGGTGCCAGGCAGAGGCAGGTGTAGACTTACTGTGTTAGGCAGGCAGAGCAGATGAGTAGATTCAGCCAGGGAGGTCTCTCAGTCTCAGCGTGACCAGGGTCAGGAAACAGAAAGGGGGAAGGGACAGGGAACTGGTGGTTTTATTGACTGTATCAGTCAATCAAAATGTAAACTCGAGGCCCTATTTGCTGGCGGGCGCTCAGGGCTAACGGTCTGGGTGGGTTTAGATTGATCACTTAGTAACTGGACAGCCTTCCATCATTGATTGGTCAATGATGGAAGACTGTCATTTATTAATTGATACATTTATGACCGCCCATGCATATCGTCACTGTGATGGTGGGCGGCATGCATTAACGGTCAGGGGGCCAGGCCAGGACTCATTGAAGAGAGAGAAGAGTCTAAAGGTTAGTGTACACAGTGTATAACTATTGTAATTTGATCACACAGGGTGCAGGCAGGGGGCGATAGATACACAGCATTAGTTAATGTAGCGCAAGGGTTATTTTAAAGTGACAGTGTCCCTTTTCTAACTTTACTTCATTTTTAATACTATTTAGACTTGAAATGATGATGTACACCTTATATTTATTTGTTTTTGGGTTATACTAATACATTGTTGTGTTTTTTTTTTTGCAGGGTGAAGAAAATATTTGGCGGGGCGTTTGCCCTGACGCCCCAATGGACGGGCCGCCCCTGGGTATTAGTCTACATTTCAGCTAACAACAATCATGTCTGAGATATCTGGCAATATGATAGCTTTAAGATTGTGGGAGCTACATGTTAAGGAGGGGGCTGTCATTGGAGTAATGTCTACCTGAGAGGCACTTGGAAAACCTTACGCCTCATATAATTCCTCCACTATGCTTGCAGATGCAGGAGATGCCTTCATGGGCCTGAATTGTACCTAAAACAAAACAAATGGAAAGAATAACAAAGAGAAAACATAAAATCTAAGGGCCTAAAAAAAAAGGGGACTGCAGCATCCCTTCCCAACAGCATTCCCCAGTGACCATCAATTGGTGGCATGTTCAACCGAACCCTACGTGTCCACAGAGAAGAGGATCATGGACCATGTGATGGGAGGTAGCCATCTGCATACAAAATGTCACCATCACATAGGCAAAGATCCAAAACTCTGTAGCCAGGCTAGATGAGGTCAGCATTGTGACCAATAGATTGTCACTGAGGAGTGCTGTTGAGAAGGCACAATTATGTCCACAGCCCCTAGGTCCTCCTCCGCCTGGGCACAGGACCTGCATTGTCCGCGGCCGGACGCCGTCTCCTTGGTGGTGGGGGAGCAGGAGGAGGTAGTGGCACCACGGGTGGTGGTGGCGGCGGAGGCATGGTGGAAGGAGAGGAGGGGCCAGGCTGCTGTTGGCTGGTGACCTGCCCCGTTCCCAGCAGCCTGACCAAATGCTGCTCCAGCCTACGATGATGGCTCCTCTCCTCCCTAAAGCGCCTGTCCAGGCTGCGCCTCATGCCAGAGATGTTGGCATCAATCCTATTCACGACGGCCAACAACTCCAGCAGCGCAGCCTCGGTCGTTGGTGGTGGGGGCTCGGGTCCTGCTGGCAGGGCCGGGTGGGAAGATGGCGGGGACAGAGTGGGGAGGATCTGGGACCCGGCTGGAGACAGGGGCTCTGATGTTGTTGTCCCCGGTGGCTCAGAGTGTGGGGAAGGAGGAGCTGTGGCATATTCCACTCCTTCTGAGGGCCCCGGCGAGATGGCAAGTCTTTGGAGGAGGGGGACAGTCGGGCTCTGGACAGGGGGGCTGTCAACGACCACGACCTCCCCCTCCGAAGAGCCAGGGCCCTCGGATGAGCCTGTAGCCTCCTCCCCCTGAGCGGTCTCCTGCGGGGCGGGGGCTGACGGCCCCGCTCGTGGCTCATCACTGGACCCAGACCTCCTACTGGATGCTGAAATAGAGAAAAGAAAGGTACATGTCATTAGTATGCTGATCAATACATTGATATGTTTTCACTCCTAACTATCTGACATCTAGGCCTGAACATGGATGATTCTCCTAATTGCAACTCCCATTAGCTCTCATTTGCTAGATTGGATCTATTCTTTGGTTTCTTGTCTTGACCTCTCCTGGCTCCTAACACTGTCTGGATTTTGCCTGCGGTTTCACTCCTAACTATCTGACATCTAGGCCTGAACATGGATGATTCTCCTAATTGCAACTCCCATTAGCTCTCATTTGCTAGATTGGATCTATTCTTTGGTTTCTTGTCTTGACCTCTCCTGGCTCCTAACACTGTCTGGATTTTGCCTGCGGTTTCACTCCTAACTATCTGACATCTAGGCCTGAACATGGATGATTCTCCTAATTGCAACTCCCATTAGCTCTCATTTGCTAGATTGGATCTATTCTTTGGTTTCTTGTCTTGACCTCTCCTGGCTCCTAACACTGTCTGGATTTTGCCTGCGGTTTCACTCCTAACTATCTGACATCTAGGCCTGAACATGGATGATTCTCCTAATTGCAACTCCCATTAGCTCTCATTTGCTAGATTGGATCTATTCTTTGGTTTCTTGTCTTGACCTCTCCTGGCTCCTAACACTGTCTGGATTTTGCCTGCGGTCTGTAACTGCATAGGCTGCATTGGGCGCACCAGTACATGGACTCTATTGCTTAATTACTCTTGGGGTGGCCAGGAATGACAGTGATTTGTCAGCTTCATGGATTTAATGATACATCCATCCATCCCTTGTTAATTCCATGGAGCTGACATGTCAGTGTCCTTGTTGGTCACCATGTGTAGTGTGTGTGATGCACATGTGGTGGCATGTTGGTGTATGTGATATTCACCTGAACTGGAGGCTGGGTCGTGCTGGGCCACCGGGGATGAAGCTCCAGCTGCGGGCGATGGTCCTAGAAAGTCCCTTGCGATCCTCTCCCACTCCTTATAGGCGACACTGTGTCCCTCCGCTTCTCTGGCCATCTTCCTTTTCACCGTGGCCCTGATATCCACATATCTGTGCTTCAAGGACCTCAAGCCCCTAGGAACCGTGGACACCTCCTTCATCACTTCCACTACCTCCTTCCAAGCCTGAGCCTTAGGCCCAGGCTTCGCTTCCCTTGCCACAAGGATGACGGGCCGGTCACGGATCGCACCCATGAGGACCATATTCTCCTGGGGCGTATAATTACGGGCCCTGCGCCTGCCCTTGCCAATAGCCCCTTGCTCTCTCGACTGTGCTGGGGGACCCTGGCCTCCCTGCACTCTTCCTGAGGCCTGTCCCTTCCCCAAACTACCCCGCCCGCTGGGAACAGGCCCCTTCCCCTCTGTCCCTCCTCTACAAGTGCCTCTGTCTCCCTCCTCCTCCTCCTCCTCCTCCTCCCCCCCCCTCTGGGGACCACTCCTCCTCCAGGGACACCTCCTCCTCTGGGGACACCTCCTCCTCTGGGGACACCTCCTCCACCCCCTCCGGGGACACCTCCTCCTCTGGGGACACCTCCTCCTCCGGGGACACCTCCTCCACCTCTCCTCCACCCTCCACTACACTCTCCTCACTCTCCTCACTCTCCGCTCCTCTCCTCTCCTCCTCTCTCCACCTATCTCCTCCCTCCATGCTCAAATAATACAAAAATAAGGATAACTCAAAATAAGTGTAACTGTTATATATGTGATGGAAACAAAAGTGTATGTTCTATGTGTTTTTACTAACTGTTGGGGGATGCGGTGCAAAGGTTGGGGGGGGGGAGGTGTGTGTTGTGTGTCCTAACGCTATGTATGTCTCTATGTGTCTTTAATCTATGTGTCAGGCAAATATGTGTAATGTGTAAATATGTGTAACTCTTACGTGTAAATATGCTAGTAATAAAATACAAAGAAATCAAAAAGAGTGCGCCTACAAATCAAAAGAACAATAAAGAAATAAAAGTATTACTGGAATGTCTGTTGGAAAGAAAAGATGTGTGTGCTATGTGTATTTAATAAGTGGTGGGGGATGGGGTGTGTTGGGGGATGGGGTGTGGTGGGGGGAATGGGTGTGTGGGGTGTGTGTCCTAACTATATATATGTCTCTATGTGTGTTATTTAATCTATGTGTCTTGCAAATATGTGAAATCTGTAAATATGTGTAATGCTTAAATGGAAGGACTTATGAAATAGACAATGCAAAAAGAAAAAAATAACTAATCTCCCTCTCTCCAAAGTACTAATCTCAAAGACTCTCTCCCACCTGCTCCTGAAACTGCGTGCTAACTCCAATGGCTCTTACAACACAGTCAGCGCATGGGTTTGTATCACTCACATTTATAAGCTCATACTGTCAATCAAATTCTTAGCTCGTACGTGATTGGCTGAGAGGCGTGTCTCGCTAGGACGTCCCCTTATCAGCTTGCAAGCGCGCCAACAGACTCAGCCAATTACATACGCACGTATAGTGTCAGGCCGCCAAGTGCGTATGTAATTGGCTGAGAGTCCCAATACATACGCACTTGGCGTCCCGCGTTGGGCTTCTCAGCCAATCACATACGCACTTGGCGTCCCGCGTTGGGCTTCTCAGCCAATTACATACGCACTTGGCGTCCCGCGTTGGGCTTCTCAGCCAATTACATACGCACTTGGCGTCCCGCGTTGGGACAGCCAATTACATGCGGCCAAGTGCGTATGTAATAGGTTGAGAGACTTCTTGACCTAAAATCATCAGCTGGAATGCCATGTAAAGATCCACAGGTGACCAATGGCAAAGCAGAAATTAACGTGCCTAATACCAGATCATGCAATCAACAAGCTATATAACCCCATCCCCAACAAGTCATCAGCATGTCTGAAACAGCATGGATGATCATGTGAGAGGGATGAGGGCTAGGATGAGTGGGCGTATGAGGTTGAGACGCTTTTGTGCAGCTCAACTAGCACAGTATGAAGACCAGGAAGCAAGGTGTGTGATTGAGGGGGTGATGGGGAGTGGCAGAGAGGAATGTCTGGGAGTGAATGAGGGTGTGAGTGGTGATGTGATCCATGCTGGGGCAGAACCAAGCCAGGCAAGGGAAATACCACAGGCCATGCCTAGTATCGTGGGGGTGGATCAGGGAGGAGAGAGAGCTCCAGTAGCACAGGGACAGATGGATATAGGGCCACCTGCACCCAGGGAGGCTGACAATGTTGTCGGTGATCAGCTGCTGGGGGGAGTACAGGATGTGTTGGCTCAGGCAGAAGGGGGGGGAGCCTGACCAGGAGCCTGACCAGGAGCCTGACCAGGAGCCTGACCAGGAGCCTGTGAGGAGGCGGACACCCAATGTGTACAGGGAGAGACTCACATTAGAGGGGTTAACTGATGGGGAGGTGTATGAGCGTTTTCGGCTGACCCGTGCCAGTCTTGGGGAGCTCTATGAGGTTCTCAGAGCGGACCTTGAGCCTCGCTCACGGGCAAATAGAGCCATCCCAGGAATGACACGGATGTTAGTTGCAATACACCTCCTTGCTTCTGGGAGCTTTCAGACCACCCTGAGCATAGCCGGAGGAATGTCTCAGCCAAGCCTCTCGAATTGTCTGAGTGCATTCCTCCGTGCTATTGGTCGTAGAGCTGCCAGATACATCAGTTACCCTAACACTGCTGAAGAGATCTCGAAGGTGAAGTTCGATTTCTTCCAATTAGGAGGTATCCCCAATGTGCTTGGTGCTATTGACTGTACACACGTGGCACTGATACCTCCTAGAGAGCAGGAAGCGCTGTACAGAAATCGTAAGCATTATCATTCAATCAATGTACAGGTTGTTTGCGATGCGAACATGCGCATACAAGGTGTGTTTGCAGGCTTCCCGGGAAGTGCTCACGACGCCTATATCCTGCGTGCATCCGGAATATATGACATCTTTGAGTCCGGCAGATTTCCATCCGGATGGCTACTGGGTGAGTACACATTAGTAATGGCAGTCAACCATATCTTACTATGACTGGATACAATAACACATACGGTACATCATGTTTCCCTCTATTGATCTGATGTTCACATGTGCATTACGGAGTAATACTACCAAAGCCAGAACAGAATAGCTCATTGCTGGCCAGAACCCTGTGTTAGCTTGGCCAAACAGTATGCAGTTCACAACAACATATGACAAAAACCATAACTGATTAATCATTAGATATATGTTCTGATGCATTTAATTGTATCCTGTGACATGGACATCTCTAGTCTACATAACGTGTTGTGTGTTCTTGTACGGCCTATGTAAGTGAGATGTCTTCAGAATTCATCTGATAGAGGAGAATTAATATTGTTTGGCAAACTTTTTCTTGCCTGAATATATCCCGGAATAAACATGAATTAGCTTACCTTGAAGTTATCAAAATCTCCAAGGTCTTTTGGCATTTGCGTTTGATCGTGTACGCCCCTGGGAAATTCCACCTGAATTAGCATCACATTTACGTTCACAAGAATACACGATCACTCTTCACCTCAGACCTCTGGCATGTGCTCGTTACAAGAACTGCAACAGTGACTTCCTGTGCTCTCTACCAGTAGGGTCGCAATATGTACCCTGTTGTATTTCCCTTGTATCTCCGCCTCATGTAAGTGTCCTGTGGGTGTGAACATCTGGATTTTCCATTTGTTGAAATTACATTATAATTGATCTGAAGCTTCAGATAGAATCCATGTGTTAATACCCTACTAATTATCCTATCAGATGCATCCATGATCCATCTCCCTTACATATATCTTTAACTGTGTATTAGCCACAGGGATGTGTTGATAGGTCATGATGACGATATTTGGCCATATGCTTTGTCAAACATCACAACATCCTATTCATATCAACATCATATTTTATTTACACCAGGTGATGCAGGATATGGGTGTTTGCCGTGGTTGTTGACCCCTGTGAGCAATCCCCAGACTCGGGCAGAGGCGCGGTATAATGCTGCGCATAAAACCTGCCGGAATGTAATTGAGCGTACCTTTGGTGTACTAAAGATGCGCTTCAGATGTTTACATTCCACTGGGGGTGCTCTACAATACAAGCCCCAGAAAGTTTGTCGCATCATCGTTGCCTGCTGCTGTCTGCACAATATAGCACTACAGGCCAACTGTCTGGGGGACATTGATGCGGCTCCGCTACCTGTGGAGGAAGAGCCTTTATTTCACCCTGAAGTGGATAATCTGCAGGGGTCACAACAACGTGCCCGCCTAATTCGTGAGTACTTCACATGTAAGTACATACCCAATATGCATGGAATACAGCCTAATGTATCTGGATTATGCCTAACTCCCAAATCCACCTTTATCCATCTCCCTTGTCATACAGAATTCCAACCAGTCCACAGTAGAGGAGAGTTCCCTGACGTTGTCAATGTTTGTACACTGGAACAAGCCACATGATCAGTTACAGGTAAGTAAGCACACATTCCCATACACATCTTAAGTACTGACGGTTAGAAACATCAATGGCATAGATAATTTGAGTGGATTATATATCCCACTATGTCAATGTATATATGCCCCACGTTACATTGTTATCTAGTAATTTAGATTGAAAAAAGACTTTAGTCCATCAGGTTCAACCTCTATAGATCTATGATCTGCAATACGCAGAATTATTGTTAATTGATCCAGAGGAAGTCACCGAAAAACAAAAAGTGAAGCTTTGCCAATTGTCTACACAGGGAAGAAAAATATAACATTCCTTCCTGACCCCAGATACTGGTGATCGTATTCATCCCTGGATCAATACTCCCTATCTCTTTATCCAGAAAAACAAAAAGTGAAGCTTTGCCAATTGTCTACAATACTCCCTATCTCTTTATCCAGAAAAACAAAAAGTGAAGCTTTGCCAATTGTCTACACAGGGAAGAAAAATATAACATTCCTTCCTGACCCCAGATACTGGTGATCGTATTCATCCCTGGATCAATACTCCCTATCTCTTTATCCAGGATAGCCCCTAATGCCTGTTTGGTTTTGTAATGTAAAAAGATACCCAATCCCTTTTTAAAGTCACCTACAACCTCTACGGACCAGGATTGCTCACATTGTCTGATCCTGCAAAACCACATGAAATGGGATCCAAATGTGGTTGAAAAATACCATACACACATACTTTAGTCTAATTTGTGACTGTAATCCTAACATCATATTAACCTTACAGAGCTGCTGTCGTGTGTCAACTCTTCTTTAAACAACCTAGACATGGAAAAACATGACCAGCAACAGAACTGCTACATCAATGTAAGCTACATAGCGAGTATTTGTGTAATAATATGGCCACGTATGCTGAAGGACACAAATAACACATCAATCACTTTATTAATATCAGCCTATCTCTTTCCAGGATACAGCAGATAGGTAAGCGGTGATAACTAATGACGATCCACAGCGCACGTGTCCTGGTGGAACAAATCACCTCGTGGATGAGCTTGGGACTGCGTCCAAGGTAAAACACCACATTTGGCTCTCCACAGATGCATTAATGTGTAATCTATGTGATATTCCTACATCATTAGCCAGATGAGTAGCTCGTTTCCTTTGTAGGGAAAGAACAGTGAAGACGTTTGTATGAAATGAGCAACATATATCGGTACAGTGGATCGAAAAGGTCTAAAGTCTACACACCCCTGTTAAAATGTCATGTTTCTGTGCTGTCAAAAAATGAGACCAAGATAAATCATTTCAGAACTTTCTCCACCTTTAATGTGACCTATAAACTGGACAACTCATTTGAAAAACAAACTAGAATCAGTTAAGTAGAGTGAAGAAAAAATCAAAAAAGAAAATCACATGGTTGCATAAGTATGCACACCCCTAAACTAATACTTTGTTGAAGCACCTTGTGATTTTATTATAGCACTCAGTCTTTTTGGGTATGAGTCTATCCGCATCGCACATTGTGACTTTGCAAGATTTGCCCACTCTTCTTTGCAAAAACACTTCAGATCTGTCAGATTGCGAGGCCATCTCCTGTGCACAGCCCTCTTCAGATCACCCCACAGGGATTTTGGTCTGGGCTCTGGCTGGGCCATTCCCAAACTTTAATCTACTTCTGGTGAAGCTATTCCTTTGTTAATTTGGATGTATGCTTTGGGTCGTTGTCAAGCTGAAAGATGAAGTTCATCTTCATGTTCAGCTTTCTAGCAGAAGCCTGAAGGTTTTGTGCCAATATTGACTGGTATTTGGAACTGGTCCTAATTCCCTCTATCTTAACTAAGGCCCCAGTTCCAGCTGCAGAAAAACAGCCCCAAAGCATGATGCTGCCACCACCATGCGTCACTGTGGGTATGGTGTTCTTTTGGTGATGTGCAGTGTTGTTTTTGCGCCAAACATATCTTTTGGAATTATGGGCAAAATGTTCAACCTTGGTTTCATCAGACCATAACACCTTTTCCCACATGCTTTTGGGAAACTTCAGATGTTTTTTTGTTTTGAAAAATGCAGCCTGGCTTGGATGTTTTGCTTTGTAAGAAAAGGCTTTCATCTTGCCACTCTAACCCATACGCAAGACATATTAAGAATACGGGAGATTGTTGTCACATGTACCACACAGCCAGTACTTGCCAGATATTCCTGCAGTTCCTTTAATGTTGCTGTAGGCCCTCTTGGTAGCCTCCCAGACCAGTTTTCTTTTGGTCTTTTCATCCATTTTGGAGGGAGCTCCAGTTCTTGGTAATGTCACTGTTGTGCCATATTTTTTACGCTGTCTTCCATGGTATATCTAATGCCTTGGAAATTCTTTTGTACCCTTCTCCTGACTGATACCTTTTAACAATGAGATCCCTCTGATGCTTTGGAAGCTCTCTGTGAACCATGGCTTTTGCTGTGGGATGCGACTAAGAACATTTCAGGAAAGACCAACTAGAGCAGCTTAACTTAATTTTGGGTTAATCAGAGGCACTTTAAATGATGGCAGGTGTATGCTGACTCCTATTTAACATGATTTGGAATGTGATTGCTTCATTCTGAACACAGCTACATCCCCAGTTATAAGAGTGTGCAGACTTATGCAACCACATTAGTTTTCTTTGATATTTTCTTCCCTCCACCTTACAGATTTCAGTTTGTTTGACAATTGAGTTGTCCAGTTTTTGTCACATTAAAGGTGGATATAGTTCTGAAATGATTTTTCATTGGCTAATTTGTTTACAGGAGTGTGTAGACTTTTTATAACCACTGTAAGTGACGAAGTAAGCGCTCCGGGAGCATGTGCAATGTAAATATTGACATGTTCCTTTTATGTTTCAGATCGCAAAGATTAGTCCCTTTCCACGGTCAGAACAAGGAATGATGAGCATTCCCACGTTCCAGGACTATGCTATTGTCACATTGCATCATGTATGTTCGGATGTCAGTCATCATGTGTTGCATCGGGTGTGATATCACATCCTCTACATCGCTTTATATGTACCTATTGCTTTAGATCTGCCATTCTCCCCTCTACTTGGACTATTGTGAAGCCTGTATCATACTTCCTTCCAGATCTCTTCCTCAGTGCTGATGTGATCCTCCCTGTACATATGGGGAACAGTAACTCTAGCCTTGGAACATAACTGTTAATGAGGTTCCGTTTACCTTCAGTTATGAATATGCAACAGCAGATAATAGAGATGCTCATTCACAGAACAGAATACACCTCGAACTGGCCAGTTGGTTGGTAGTTCTGCTAACACCTGAAATTATTTGGAACACACTGATATGGTCCTGGTCATGTTCCCATCTGAGTGTCCAAACTTATGTATGTAGAGTCTTCTCTCATAGTGCCATTTCCAGTGACATGACCTACGGGGGTTCTAACATTGACTGATTGAGCACTTCTACCTCTGCAGTTGCATAGGAGTGTGTGTTGCGCGCACACACAAGACTACAGATTACTTCTCCCCATGAGCATATCTCCTTCTGTATTGTTGGTTTTGAATATTGAATGTTATCCTGATATATTTAGGAATATAACTGATATTGCCTCACGTTGGCTGATGCACTGTATCTCCCCCCCTCAACTGATCATCTATACCAATGTCACCCCCCCTGCGTGCATTCTGGCCCCATGTCCCTATTTCCGTGTGTTACTGGAACTCTGTATCCTACCCACCTCCACCATGATACTGAGCATGCCTGTGGTAATTTGTCACTGTGTGGCTTTGTGAACAATTAAACCGTTTTTTTTCACTCAATGTTTGTGTAATCCTGTATATTTACCATGTAACAATTCAATTCCCCTGAAAGTCAGATGTGCTCATCACCATCAGTTAGTGGTGTAACTATTCGGGGCAATCTGCGTTGACATTACTACATAATCATGAATGTCGATTCATATCATTCAAGTTGAGCCCTTCAAGTCATTATATACAACCCTGCATGTCTCTAGACCTGATTTCAGAATTCACACCCCTCCAACTTGCACCTACATGTATATTGGCAAGGGCCAGATTAATGTAGCATATGTATCTATGTAAACACACACAGATATATGTATTTAACAATGACACTTCATTCTCTCTGTATTGTCGCAACTAGAAAGCATGATATGGTACAAACACACAGAAACAGTGATAACAGTATAACAATCATACTTTATTGCATACACAGAGTACAAACAGAAATAGACAGGAATGTGCATTAATATCATGTGTGTGTTGTGAAGAGATCCTAGTATGGCAAGGGGCTGTGGCAAATCTGAGGACATCTGAAGAGGAAACAGACAACATCATCAGGGTAATGCATAGCATCTCCTAGGGTCACATGTGGTCAGGACCCCACAGTAACCAACAGCATATAACACGACATCTAATCAACATAACCATTAATGCGCATACAACAACCATATGGTTGCCAGAATAAACAGACACTATAAAACAGGGATCATGTCATACTAAGCGATTTCACACACAGTGTGAATTGGTCAATAGATGATATGAATCTGGAAAACAGAGGTAGGAGGTGTTAGAACAATCAGAAGCTGTTATTAGAGTACATTGTTTTTGCTTTTGACACTACTCTAAACCAACTAACATGAACATCATCTCCGAGCAGTAAGAACCATATGTATTCTATCCTGTTCAGTCAGCCTTCCAGGAATATGCTTAGGATGTGGAATACGACAAGGCATGCTTCACTGTGAACACAATCCTTCAGCAAAATGTACTATCACTATCTATGTGGAATAGTTGTGCCATGCTGATATCACATCTCACTTCTAAATGGGTGGTACCAAGGCCAGACAGATTACACTGTTCACATTACCCCTAAACACATGCACATTGATCATGAAGTCAAACCCTTGAAATTGCCACTTTGGTTTGGATGACATGAAAAAACTGAAGCCAATTTCATAATGTTAACGGGATGGAATGCTATAAACTTATGTGGAATTGCTGATTTGGATTAGCAGATAGTAATGGGACTGTGCAACTCGATAGCCTGGACACTGATCATTATAATGGAAGATCACACAGTCATGTTTCTTAGTGAAAAGATATGGAGTCATATATTTAATTTCAGAGCCATCTGCAGTGGGGAATAATCCTGATAGAATGCCCGTTGTGAACTGGTTTGAGTGTTTACTCACATGATGGTATTGTACTGCTCGAAGATGAATAAAATGTCTTCATAGTTGTGAGATTTGGCTATTAACACCTACAAAGACAAAAACAATGTCTCATTCCGAACAATATTATGATTAAATACAGCATTTAAGCTCAAGGTCAATCCACATTGAACATCAATTGTTAAAATGTTCAACATAACCAGACATGTACACACTCTGTAGCCAATATTATGTCAACATGTATAACAATCTGTATTCTGTGAGGAGTGGTCAGGAGGCCCTCTCGGATGGTCCTAACACCTCCTACTCCGAGTTAGCGGGCCCCCACCGTCTGTGCCCGCGGCCTTCTCCCTCTTCCACGCCTTGGTGTGGGATCAGGGGGTGCCACTACAGCAGGTGGCTGGGGTTCATGGGTGGGCGATGTCTGAGATGAAGAGGCAGACATTTCAGGTTGAGATTGGACCACCGAAGGCTGGAGAGGTATGGGCTGCCGACGGAGATTACGCAATAATGCGCGTCTCTCCCGGCTTGCGCGTTCCTCATATCTCTCCATCCTTCGGTTGTGCCTCCTCATCTCAGCATATATGTCCCGTGTGGTGGCTGAGATTACCCTATTTCCAGCCAGGATGGCCCTGCTAACTGCCAATTGATTTGCACTGATGGCCAGCATTTGACTTGATAGCTGGCTTTGGGCCTGGTCCTCTTCATCAATGTGAGACATGATGTTCCGTAATTGGGCAGGGAGATGTGGCAGAGGACCTGGAGGTCTGGCGGCTGGCGGCTGGGCGGCTGGCGGCTGGGCGGCCGGCGACTCCGCGGCCGGCGACTCCGCGGCCGGCGACTCCGGGGCCGGCGACTCTGGGGCACTTCCGGCCGGGGCACCTCCTCCCGGGGCACTTGGGGCCGGTGCACTTGTGGCCGGGGCACTTCCTCCCGGGGCACTTCCTCCCGGGGCACCTCCTCCCGGGGCACTTGGGGCCGGTGCACTTGTGGCCGGGGCACTTCCTCCCGGGGCACTTCCTCCCGGGGCACTTCCTCCCGGGGTACCTCCTCCCGGGGTACCTCCTCCCGGGGCACTTGGGGCCGGTGCACTTCCTCCCGGGGCACTTCCTCCCGGGGTACCTCCTCCCGGGGTACCTCCTCCCGGGGCACTTGGGGCCGGTGCACTTCCTCCCGGGGTACCTCCTCCCGGGGTACCTCCTCCCGGGGCACTTGGGGCCGGTGCACTTCCTCCCGGGGCACTTCCTTACCGGGGTACCTCCTCCCGGGGCACCTCCTCCCGGGGCACCTCCTCCCGGGGCACTTGGGGCCGGTGCACTTGTGGCCGGGGCACTTCCTCCCGGGGCACCTCCTGCCGGGGCACCTCCTCCCGGGGCCCATGGTGGAGCCCAGGCTGAGTGCGGTGCACCGTATGTCGGGGGAGCACAGTATGAGGGGGGAGCCCAGGGTGAGGGCTGTGCCCAGGGTGAGGGCTGTGTCCAGGGTGAGGGCTGTGTCCAGGGTGAGGGCTGTGTCCAGGGTGAGGGCTGTGCCCAGGGTGAGGGCTGTGCCCAGGGTGAGGGTGGAGCACCAGATGAGGGCTGTGCCCAGGATGAGGGAGGAGCCCAGGATGAGGGAGGAGCCCAGGATGAGGGAGGAGCCCAGGATGAGGGTGGAGCCGCTGAGGGTGGAGCCGCTGAGGGTGGAGCCGCTGAGGGTGGAGCCGCTGAGGGTGGAGCCGCTGAGAGAGGCACAGGATGGTGTGGCTGGTGCAGGCCCTGAGGTGGCCACGCCGAAGAGGGCCCGGGCATCACTTCCCGCTCCGTATGAGCAAGTGATGTGGATGGTCCCGGGCCCTCCTGAATGTCCTGGGCCACTTCAGCTCTTCCTGCCTCCTCCTCTTCTGAATCTGGGGATACTGCAATGGAATAAACATAGATTTCAGTTGGTTGCCATACACAATTGCCAGCTATGCATTTACATATCATTGACATCATGGTCACCTGTGAGTGACTGTGGTGCTTGTGTTACACAGATGAGCCACGGGCTGCATAATGAGCATTGTGGATCATTGCTCATATGAATGTGTACTGCATGTGCCTCAGACACGTGCTCTGCTGCATCTGCTGTGCAGTGTGTGAGACTGACCAATCGGACAAGTTTCCAGCAATGGTTGTTAATATGCAGCTGAGACATGGCCCAGGTTAGGACAGTATATGACACACATGCAGTGCTACAGAGTCTGTATCCACATATGCCGCACAGCCAAATTTTTATTCTCGATCGCAGTGGAGGCCAAAGTCAGGCCTGCAGTTGTGGATAGCCATGCTGCACCCAGCTGAGAATATCATTCTCCAAGTCATTAAGTCTAATTGACTCATCTGTTCACATAAAGGAAATCCACATATACAGGCCTGTGCGTAGCACAGCAAGTTTGACTTTGGACACCCTGCTCTATTGCAATTAATCTGGATATAATTAGAAATTGACATATCAGGGAGACAAATTATGAACATGATAGGTTTGCTACCAGGTCTGAAATGGTTATTGTCGCCCCATAAAGTTTTAGTCAACCATAGGGCTTACAGTGCTATTGGATGTGAATTATCCCAGTGTGTGGGCAGGGGTGTAGGAGGCCATATAATTCTTGAGCAAGGGTGGGCAGGTTCGGGCCTGGAGGGCCACACAGGTGAGACAATCGCCTTTTCAGTCATCCTGATTGACTCACCTGTGCCCAAAAAGGATATCCTGAAAGTCCGGCATGTATGTGGCCCTCCTTACCCACCCCTGTTCTAGAGGGATACAGCTCATTATATACAACAGCCAGAACACAAGCCTATTTATACATACATACATACATACAGCATGATATCCTGAAAGTCCGGCATGTATGTGGCCCTCCTTACCCACCCCTGTTCTAGAGGGATACAGCTCATTATATACAACAGCCAGAACACAAGCCTATTTATACATACATACATACATACATACAGCATGATATCCTGAAAGTCCGACATGTATGTGGCCCTCCTTACCCACCCCTGTTCTAGAGGGATACAGCTCATTATATACAACAGCCAGAACACAAGCCTATTTATACATACATACAGCATGATATCCTGAAAGTCCGGCATGTATGTGGCCCTCCTTACCCACCCCTGTTCTAGAGGGATACAGCTCATTATATACAACAGCCAGAACACAAGCCTATTTATACATACATACATACATACAGCATGTTATCTGCAGGCTTTTAGCCAGCCCATCCCCCCACAATCTCAGCCAACCATGTGTGTGATATGATACTCACGTTGCAGGGTGTTAGGACGATCTATGTCCATCTGGCCTGGTATTCCCACCACAGATTCAGAAGGGATGAAGCGCATCACTGTCCTCTCCCATTCCTTATAAACAAAAGGGACCGCGGGCCCACCACCAGTCTGACGTGCTGCTGCTGCCTCATTGGACATCTTTCTTTTCACAGCTATCTTTAAATCGACAAATTTGTGCCGCACTAACCTCCAGTCCCTATTAGTAACCCTTACTGCCGACACAGCTCTGGCAATTTGGGACCAGGCCTGCTGCCTCTGGCTGGCATTAATGTCTCTGCCACCACATATAATTCCCTGGCGGGCACAGATTTCCCTGAGGAGAACCTGGATCTCCTCTCGGCTGTAATTGGGGGCCCTGGGCCTTGCCACAACCCGTTGCCTTACAGACGGTGCCTGGTCTTCCTCTTCTATCCCTGGGGCCGCTCCCTCATCCCCACTACCTCCCACCAAGGGATCAGGCCCCTGACCCTCTGCCCCTTCCACTAGAATGCCTAGCTCTGGGGGCACTTCCCTCCCCCCCTGCTCTCCTCCTTGCTCTCCTCCTCCTCCTCTCCCTCCACCTCCTCTCCCTCCACCTCCACCTCCTCCTCCTCTCCCTCCTCCTCCTCTCCCTCCTCCTCCTCCTCCTCTCCTCCTCATCCTCCTCCTCTCCTCAGATGTTCTCCTCACTCTCCTCCGCGCCTCTCTTGCCTTACCACCTCCTCTCCTCTAAACTCCTCCAAAACAAAATTAACAATAAAGCAAGATAATCTTTGTGTTGGTTTAGGAGGTAAAAAAAGATGCAAGTATTATGTGTAGTATTATGTGTGGGGGGGGGGGGGGGGGGTCTTGGGGGGGGGGGGGGGGTGTAGGTGTGCAGTGGCCTACCACTAGGTGTTGCTATGTGTACGTATTAATCTATGTGTGTGAATTATGTGATATCAGTAATTATGTGTATTGTAAACAAAGGGTTAAATTATCTGCTAGTTCAAAATTGAAATTCTCTCCTCTCTCCTCTCTCTTCTCTCTCTCCTTGCTCTCCAAAAACCCACCAACGCCTAGACCTGTGTGTCTACTTGCAAAAGCTCCAGCACAGTCAATTATGTTCTGTTTTTGGCTCCCTTTTAAAGGCATACTGCCGTCAGGTTAAGTGGTACGTATCACGTATTTCGCGCTCTTTTCATACGCAAAGGGATCCGAGATATCGTAACTCATGCGCAAATCCTAACGTTTACGCATTCGCATCCATCGCTCGTATCTCGCAGCAGTTGGAATTTAATAGCGTCGGAAATGGTTTCATTTTTAAACTACGTAGGACTTGCGTTTTCACCTATTATTTACGCAGCTCGAATTTAATAGGGCCCATACTTTATACATTAGAAAAAATATTATGCATGAAATATAAATAACATTAACACTAAACCAAGACAGAAATAGATTGTGTTTGACCCGGACTCCTTTCCATGTCCAAAAGGTTGAAACAATTTGAGAAGATGTGTTATCTAATGGTCCAGTAGATGTAGCTTTTGCAATTTTTATTTGGCAATCAAAATAATGCAGATTAAAACACAGGAAACACAAGCATGTGTCTGTAACAAAATATTCACATAGCCTTTCCCTTTCTTTTTGTATCATATAAGAGGTTTGAACATGGCACAAAACCATATTACCCTGTCTTACTTTCATTTTTATACATAATAGCCTGTCATTCTTACATAAAACGTGTAAAACATGATCTTTTACATTAAGCATATACATTTGGGATTACAGTTTCCCTGCAAGAACAATTTTTTATGAGACTTCATGTTCCTTTAGGGAAAAAAGACTTGTCACTGCTCTCAAAGTGATAATAACTTCTCTTAAATGAAGACCTTCTACAAGTGGTAAATGCTGTACCATTTACTGAAGGAGACAGTATTCCCACATGTTTCCATTAGAATTCAGTAACTGTAGATGAATACAGTTCTATATATGTATATATACATATCTATATATGTATGTGTCCACTCTGTTTATTTCTATATCTCAACTTTTGTTAATTCCTTTTCACCTGTGTCATGTACTACTAGGTTTACACCACTAGATGGCATTATGAGGGATTGGATTTCACAAAGAAAGGGATTTGTAGCTGAAACCTAAGCCTCAGAGGCTTTTCTGCTGCAAACCTCATCTGTGGGGAAGAAGCATGTGATGATAATTTAGCCTTATTCATGGTCATTTTCCCTGAGACATCCTGTAGATGTACAGTCTAATCTTTCTACATATAATAGCACTATAATATGATAAGGATGGTAATAAGTTTCCTGCATGGAAAGCACCTATATTTATTTGATCTGTTATGGAACACCATTCCTTTTTACCGGATTCTAAGTGTCACCAAACCATTACTTATGCTATCCGGGCTGGTCGTATATGCTTTGTGCAGACCACCATATACAATTTTACTTTCATTTGAATCCAAATTTGTTATATGTGCTTTGCACCATCAGGTAGAGGGTGGAAAATCATATAGAAACACTGTTGAATGTTTTTAAATTGAGCAAGATACTTCTACCCAACTTCTACCCAATCTTTTCTAGTTAAGACATAATTAAAATGATAGCGTAAACATGCTGAAGGACCAGTGATTTGGTGCCACAGTTTCACCTGGGACATAAATATATAAATAAATGCAGAAGCATGTTGTCTGTTTCTTTATGCTAGATTAAAAATAAATTGTCTCCGAAAAAAAAAAAAAAATCATATTACTTATATTAGCTTAATTGCGATGCAACTAAGTCTATCTTACAAAGGTTAAGCTTAATAGCACCCTACTAAAATAAAGTAAGTTAATCTGTCCAAGTTGTCTTTATTTGAATTTGATATAATTTTGATATAATTTTGTTCTCTCTTTAATACATTTTTTATATATTTGAAGGTTTTTATCATATATCCCATGTCCTTTCTGTCCCTTAGGCTATACATATTTAGGTCATGAAGTTTTGTCTTTTGGACCATGTATATTTTTTTCACTACTTAATGAGGTAGCTTTTGCAAATGTGATAAAAAAAAATAGTTTTTAAAAATGTTTATGTAGCCTTTGGAAAACTGATAAAATAACTGACATTATGTTAAAAATAATAATTCTTAATTAGTAGTGACCAGTGAGTGGCAAAATTAATACAAAGATATTATGGTATAAAAGGTAGTAGAAAAGGGAGAGATTTTGCAAGCTACTGGAGCCTCAGAACAGAGATAGGGAAATCTGCGATCTGTGTTTGCCCAGCAGAGTGGATGAATGGGGAAACTCTAAAGAAATTTTACTAAATACATTCAGAATTAACTCACACTTGCCTGCCATGAAGAAGGTTTGCAGCTAATTTAATATTTTTAAATATAAACTACCACAACTGTCTCACTTGCAGAAGTTGAATTGACATTTAATCTAACCCTTCTACAAGTAGGATGGCAGTAAACTGTTAGATCAATGTTTAACTTCCTTTACTTAAGATTCATTGTCCTTTCTTTACTTTCCATAGAAGAATACTTGTTTATTTTAAAGTACGACAACCCACATATACTAATATATGATTTAATAAAATCATCTTCTGTAAAACGTTGTATTATAGTATACTTCTCTCTGCTGTAGCTCCTCCTCCTCTCCCATGCTACCTTCTTCCTTCTCTGCTCAGCTCCTCCCTGTCTGCTCTAGCCACTCCTCTCCTGCCGCCCCTGCTCCTTGCCTCCCCCACTGTTCAGCGACCAATCCTGCTCTTCTGGCCCTTTTCCTGGATGCTGCCTCTGCTCCTCTCATGCTCTGTTCATCCTGGCTCCTCTCTGGCGGCCACCCCTGCTCCCTTCTGTTCCTTGCTCTCTGCTGCTATCTCACCTGGCTAATCCCCAGGTCATTCCTTGTTTCTCTGGCAGCCACTCTGCTCATCTTTTGCTGCTTTCATCGCTCTCCTCTTGACTCCTTGAGTACATGAAGGACCTTGTTTCCTCTATCTCATTCTAGTCTCTTGTTTTGTGGTCTCCTGGCTCTTCCGTGCCACTATGCCTTTGTGTCAGCACTCCCTGTGCTGGTTATTGTCCTCTCAGTATTGCCATGCGTCTAAGTGCTATTTTTCTAATCTAATTCGGTCACCGGGTTTATTGGGATAGTCACAGTGATGTCATAGTCACTCCACCAAAAACCAGATGTAATCTCAAGTCACTGCGTTTTTCATAGTGCTCTGGATCTCAGTCTCTCTATCTAATTTCACCATATTTGACTTCACAGCCGCACTACACACTACTGAGTAAGCAATACCATTCAGCTTTTTGAGTCACTGCCTATTTCGAACCATGCTGTCACTAATCAGCAAACAGTTGCCTATTCGCTATTGTCTCTCATAGAGACCTAGACGCTTTTCCTCCCATGTTCCTATTCTCTAGCCTTATTTTCTACCAAATCCAGTCCTGTCACGCACTAAAAATATCCCGTCTCAGGGCATCTCCTGTCCAGTCCAGCCTCTATCCCTAGCCAGAAGTCATTCGTCGCTTTGCCTTTGGGCAGTTCCTAGATTGCCCAAGAGCTAAATTCAGGGGAATACCATACCATTCAGCCAGGAAGGTCGAATTATACTGGCTCCTTCACAGCAACGCAAATGCACAACTACTCCAAATGCAGAAATTATTGACCAAGATTACATTTTCTATTAATTCCCTTGAAATTTGCATGCTTAACTAGGTGAAACCTTCAGGGCAAAGAATCGAACCACACCCTCAAGGGCCTTCTTCTATTTCAGGTAAGCGATTCCTTGCTACCCGGATGATTATGCCAGCTCACTTCATCCCAGCTAATCTCAGAAAGCAAGGATGGCAATTTGGTATCTCTTCCCATCTCAACCCAGTGATGTGTTGGTTATCGTAAAGGCCAGAGATTCTCAGCTGAACAGGAAGCCAAATTTGGCCTGGTATTCAGCATATTTTGTGACATAAGTGTTCATATTTTCCACAAAGAAGGCAGTACCTGGAGGACTACCTTGACTTGATCATAGACCTCGCCTACAAGTATGGTGGTTTCATCTACTATGATCACCATAGGTCCTTCTCAGCAAAGGACAAGACTCGAACACAGTTCAACTACACCATGTACTGGTCTTCTCTGGGACAAGAAATTATTCTGCAGACATTTGACAGGCATAAACATAGCAGTCTGCAAACACTGCCAGTCACTTCTTTATACATCAAACTTCTGCACACACCCTCCATTACCTCCACCAAGCTCAGCCCAAACATTCAGCAGATGTCGCCTCCTTGTTACATGGCATAAGCTAAGACGGTATGTCCCTCGGTAATGCACCCTAAATGACTAGCGACCAATGATCTCTCTGCTTTCCTGTTACCTCCAGAATCCCACATCACCATCCTTTGCTAGCTATCTCATCATTGGGGTTTCTTGTGGGTTCCACACAGGGGCACAGTATTGCCTCACGTTTCCTCCTTTGACCCTATGATACACCGCATTTCCCAGTCTGGCAAATCAATCCCCTTCACTCGCAAATACTCATTGAAGAAGATGCTTCATCAACCCCTCAGCACCATGCAACTCTACAGTCAGTACCCAGCATAAACTTGTTAATCCCTTCAAACAAATTCTCTCTTCAGTATGGAAAGTTCGTATTTTGCGACCTAGTGTTTTCTGTGCTTCTGGGTCGTGGAGCCTCGTTTTAATTTTTTTCGGACGCCATTTTTTTCTTGCTTAGCCGATTTTCAAGTGGCCAAACTGCTTAAAATCAACTTTAATTCCTGTGCAACCTCACCCCCAGACGTCCTGGCTGTCCCCCCGTGCTGTGTGTGATGTCCTGCAGCGTTGTTTTTTTGTTCAAAGTCGCGCTTTTCTGGCGGGGGTTTGTACCAGGAGTGAGGCGGCGTAGAGCCTCCGCAAATGAGGCCCCTCCCATTTGCAGAGGTGAAGGCTCTACAGCGCCTCACACACGGTTACAAACACCCACAGAAGCGGGACTAAATAGATCTAACACGCAATGACTGAATGAAAAAATTACAGACTTACACAAAAAAACTACGAGACACACAAAAATGAAATAAAAACCTTACCCACAGCAAGGGGGGACACCCAGGACATCTGGAAGTGAGGTTACACCTCAATTTAAGTCCAATTTACTGAGTTTAAACACTCAAAAATCCCCTAAGCAAGAGAAAAAATGGCAGCCAAAAAAAACCGAAAATGAGGCTACACGAAGACCCCTAAAGCCGCAAAACGCTGTATGAGGTACAAGATACACTATTAGCAAGGACGCCAAATCATCCACACCCACGTACCACATACATATTCGCCGACATTTTACAACACTAACTTACACAATGCGAAGTACACAGATACACAAACGGTTTCCCCTCGCGCACACAGCCTATTTACACTACACACTGCACACATTGCTGACACTTACACCTCAGCTCAAAAACAGTGCAAATCTACATTGTATGCTGCAAGAACAGATTGTTAGCTCTTCAGCACATTGCTTGATGCATATATTAATTACAAATATGTAAAGCATATTAATTGATGATTTCATTAATTAATAAATTATCATGAAAAAATACATATACACAAAATAAAAAATAAAAAAACCCGGTATCGCAATAAACGGCAAAGCTCTTCACTGCGTGCCTCACAAGGAGCGCCAACAATGCTCATAGGACACAAACTACACCAGGGGACAGCCTTGCAATAAGCACAAAAAGTAGATCAGCACAGACCTTACATTGACAGCAGAAGCACCTGTGATTACAAAAAATACACCAACCAAGAGGCTCGCAATGAGCGCCAAAGGATCTCAGACAACCAAAATACTTACTGTCTGTGGCAAACAGCATTACCTGCCTTACAATTTTATTGCCCAGTCATATTTGATGGGCAAATCGCTAGTAAAAATAATAATATACTCTGCTGTGGAACTCTGCAGGTCTCTGATTGCCCAGTGTGTGAGTTTTTGTGGGCGGACGTCTCTTGGCAGGTTTGCTGTTGGGCCATGTTCTTTCCATTTGGTTATGATAGATTTGATGGTGCTCCTGGGGATCATCAAAGATTTGGATATTTTTTTTATAACCCAAACCTGACTTGTACTTCTCAACAACATTGTCCCTTACTTCATGGTAGTGTTTTGTTAGTGGTGCCTCTTGCTTAGGTGTTGCAGCCTCTGGGGCTTTTCAAAAAAGGTGTGTATATGCAATGACAGATCATGTGACACTTAGATTGCACACAGGTGGACATCATTTCACTAATTTTGTGACTTCTGAAGGTAATTGTTTTTTATGGTCTTCATAACAAAGAGGGTGAATACATACGCAGATGCCAATTTTCTGTTTTCTATTTCTAAAAAGTAGTTTTATGTATATATTTTTCTCATTTCACTTCACTAACTTAGATTATTGTGTTCTGATCCATCACATAAAATTCAGATTAACAAAACATTGAACTTAAGGCTGTAATGAAACAAAATAGGTAAAAAGTAAAGGGGCAAAGCACTGTAAATAACAAGAGTTTTTTGTTTTTAACAACTAGTTTGTGACTAATCCAATAAATCGTTACTACAAAAAGGTTTTCTTTATGTAGTTTTTTTTCTGAATTGTCTTTAACAATTCATAACTACCAGCCAATATGTCTCATTCATTTTGCTATTTTTCAACAAGCATTTGACCTAAGCACCCGTGACTTGGTCCGTCCCATCTTAACATACCCCCTATACCATAAATAATGACACAAAACATAATTTGGGTATTAAACAGGCCACAGCTTTATTAACACTTAAACCTTTTATCAGAGGTAGCTGTACACCCCACCCAGGAAGGAGCTCCGCCCCCCACCCAGATGCCCATGGAACCCCATGTCCAAGAGGCCTCTGGGATCAACAAAACCGGTTACCTTCAAAATTACTGAGCTCCTGCCTACGGTGATACACCACCCCCACCACCAGCAAGCCAAATGGGCAAACTGCAGCATAGCCTTTTTAATACCCACCTTAAGGGTATAATTAAACAATGAAAGACCCACATTTTTAAGGTGAACCCCGTCTTTTAAATAATATGTCTTTGAATCCGCAATTTCCAATTCCCTTTGCCTAATAGAAAACCCAACCTGCTTTCTTATAAAAGAAGACATAATTGTATTTAATCTAAGCCTGGCCTTATCTAAACGCTAATGATCCAAGGCCCCCCTCCATCTCATCCTGGGAGTAACCTGAGACCATATTATAAACAGCCCAGGGAAAAGTTGAAGTAAACGAATAACATCCCTTTTCATTATACGGATTAACTCCTTCAGAAGAGTATTCCCTAAATTGTTTCCCCCCACATGATTTACCAAAATTTCCGGCGGAGGAAAAACCTTAGCATAATCAACCACCATAACTAAAATGTTATCCCAATTTAAACCCTGAACCCCAAACCATTTAAACAATGCAGCTTCCTTCGGAAAACCCTTCCTTCGAAATTGATGCAAATCTTCTTGCCCAATATATATAAGAATGACCCACAATTCATACTTGCAAAGGCAAACCTGGAAAACATCATACACTCAATATGTTGGGAATGGTAATTTAATACAGATTACAATCCGTTTAATACAAACAAAGTAGCTCAGGCAGTACGCCATACCCAGTTAGCTCCCCAGCCTCCACCACTGTTGAGGAAAATTTGTTGGTTCTTTGTCTGCTGTGCGGACCAAACTCCTGAACTTTTCCCAATTGAAACGCGATAATGCATCCGCTACGACATTCTTCACCCCTGGTATATGTGATGATTTAACCATTATATTAAACTGCAAGCATCTCAAAACCAATTGCCTTAGCAACCTCACAACTGGAAGCGAAGAAGCCATTGTTGAATTAATGGCATGTACTACACTCAAATTATCACAGTGAAACAAAAGACTTTTATTCCTTAGGCTATCTCCCCAGATCCAAATGGCCACCACTATAGGAAATAATTTAAAAAAAGTGAGATTTCTTGTTAAACCCTCTGCTTCCCATCAATCTGGCCATGCCTGAGCACACCACTTCCCACCCAAATAAATGCCAAAACCCTTGGAACCAGCTGCATCTGTATACAACTCTAACACCTCATTATCCACTGGATCTGACAGTATCAGTGTAAACCGATTAAACTGCTTAAGAAATTCATACCATATATGCAAATCCGCCCTAAGTTCCACTGTAATTCTTATGTGGTGATGTGTCTGTGTCAAACCTGCTGTGGCCAAGGACAGATGCCTGGAGAATATCCTGCCCATTGGAATAACTCTACACGCAAAGTTGAGTTTGCCTAGTAACGATCCTCCTCCACATGGGACATCCACGGGCCAAGAGGGACTTATTTTTCTTCTCCTGTCCTTTCCCACGCCCAGCCACGCTCACCACTCACCATCTTTTGGTACTAAGGAGAGGGCTGAGCCTCACAGGAGGCCTTGACCTCCTTCTGGGGCGCACGTCATGCTGCTGACTCTGCCCAGCAGCTGCATCTTCAGCCCGTCCAGGCTCATCAGCCTGCGCATTAGCTCTCCTGAGTTCCTCCAATAATGTCTGCAGCCACTCCTGCCCATTGATAGCCACTTGGGCCATCAGCTGGGCCACTAGGATATTCAGTATGGGTGAAGCAATTCTAAGATGCTTGCTTGCCAAATTTTCACACTGACAGTGCAAAATTGCGGGAAATCTGCTCCCTTTATTACTTCCTCCACCCCACCCCTTTTTACCCCTTAACCAATAACTACCCTGCACTGGGCCCAGTCAAATGCCCTCTCACCTATGCTGTCTCCAGGGCTACCTTTAGCAGTGTATATCCCTCTTTTGAGTTTTCCATAATTTTTATAGCCTACCATGATACCATTTCTTGTTATACAACACCAGGGGATCTTCTATGCTATGTTCATATTAAGCTCCTAGCTTCCCCTTATCTCTTGGGGTATTTTTTCAGCTGCATTTCCTTCCCATATGGTTGGTTTGGAATACCCCACAAGTATACATCAGTATATCCAGGATTTGGGCTCTCTATATTTTTAATCTTCCACATGCATTACCTTGTATATATTGTCCATTTATGTGAGCATTTTTTTCAATACTGCTTGCAATCTGCTATTGTGCAACTTTTTCATAGCATTTTGCTTATGTTTATAACATCCATATTAATCTATTTTAGTACGTAATGTTCTATTACATGTGACTCCCAATGTTCAATGTACTACAAGGATATTTCTCATGCACTGCTCTGTACATATTGTCCATTTACGTGGTACTTTAGTCAATTATGTCTTCAGGGCTCTTTTTCAGTTGGTTCCTTACCACTGTTCTACATGTTTTTAGCTACGTTATGCAACTTTGCATGTACCCACTCTTTGATATGTTCCCGCCCTCCACTGTGCACACCCTACGCCCCAGAGTATGGCTTTTCCACCTCCCCCCATTAGGCAATTTAATTATATACTTTACTCCAAGCACCATATTAAGAGGACAGACACAGGCAATGTGGGTGCTGGAAGCAGAGAGAGACAAACCAAGGAAGCTGCTGTTTGGAAACATGTCCAATTTGGTGAGGACCTGTGCTGCAGACTGAAGCCACCTGCGAGGCCAAATACAATACTAAAAGGTCAGAAACTACTTTTGTTCTTCATACCCCAGGGAAGAGGTTGAGTGCTTGACCGGTTAATTTACTGTAAGTTAATCTTGCATATAAAAGGGTCCCTGGGGTGAAGCATATGGGAGAGACGGGTGGGCCCTATGCTTCATCTGCGGTTACTTATTTAAAGACGTGGAAAAGACTTCGGATAAAACAGAGACTGTTTGGTGCCCCGGCCACAAGGTGGCACTATACTGCTTATAGGAGATTATTTGTATCCTGGCCACAAGGTGGCACTATACCGCTTATAAGAGACTATTTGTATCCTGGCCACAAGGTGGCACTATCCCTTATAGCAGAGACTGTTGTATATAATTTACAAGAACTTCTGCTGGAAGTAACACAATTGGATTCATTTGTTTTCTTCATGAATTATAATTTCTCCGGAGCAGAGAAGCTGCCCGTGTGTAGTCAGGGTGTTCCTGTTTGTTTAGTAAGAACGTTTATGTAGATTTTTATTTTAATTTTTTCTACTTCAAACCCTTGTTTATGAGCCCTACAAATAAACAAGTCTCCTGCATTATAAATCTGTGTTGTGGAACCTTTTGTCATAAAGATTTTCTGTGGTAAACAGCCATCCTTGTCACAATATATATATATAGTAAATAAATAGAACGTGTGTTTTTGCCAACTATAAATTAAATGATTGTTGTTGTTTTAAACTACCTCCCCACAAAATCTACTACACAAACTAGAAACCTGCCCCACACTGATGAGAGGCAGTAACCTCTAAACAGCTATCTGTGGGTAGGTTGTCTTGTGCATAATTCACCCTGGGCTTTGTTAAAGCTCGGTAATATAGCAGGCATATGCTTAAATTAAGCCATGTTTAAAATGGTATTGGAGTACAAGAGCAAAGCCTTTGGGGGCACATTTGCATGTCCCTGCCCAAGTTCCCAGAATGAAGTAGAATAACTGCATGTCTTGGAAATCTGAGCAGGAAATACGTTCACATTCAAATGTGAACACAAATGTACTATTTATTTACAGTATGATGGAGGTCTTCTATAGCTCTTTTGTCCAATATAAATTATATATATATATATATATATATATATATATATATATATATATATATATATATATATATATATATACAGTGGATATAAAAAGTATACACACCCCTGTTAAAATGTCAGGTTTCTGTGCTGTGAAAAAATGAGACAAAGATAAATCATTTCAGAACTTTTTCCACCTTTAATGGGACCTATAAACTGTACAACTCAATTGAAAAACAAACTGAAATCTTTTAGTTAGAGGGAAGAAAAAATATAAAAATAAAATAATATGGTTGCATAAGTATGCACACCCTTAAACTAATACTTTGTTGAAGCACCTTTTGATTTTATTACAGCACTCAGTCTTTTTGGGTATGAGTCTATCAGCATGGCACATTTTGACTTGGCAAGATTTGCCCACTATTCTTTGCAAAAACACTCCAAATCTGTCAGATTGCGAGGGCATCTCCTTTGCACAGCCCTCTTCAGATCACCCCACAGATTTGCAATCGGATTCAGGTCTGGGCTCTAGCTGGGCCATTCCAAAACTTTAATCTTCTTCTGGGGAAGCCATTCCCTTGTTGATTTGGATGTATGCTTTGGGTCGTTGTCATGCTGAAAGTTGATGTTCCTCTTCATGTTCAGCTTTCTAGCAGAAGCCTGAAGGTTTTGTGCCAATATTGACTGGTATTTGGAACTGTTCATAATTCTCTCTATCTTAACTAAGGCCCTAGTTCCAGCTGAAGAAAAACAGCCCCAAAGCATGATGCTGCCACCACCATGCTTCACTGTGGGTATGGTGTTCTTTTGGTGATGTGCAGTGTTGTTTTTGCGCCAAACATATCTTTTGGAATTATGGCCAAAAAGTTCAACCTTAGTTTCATCAGACCATAACACCTTTTCCCACATGCTTTTGGGAGACTTCAGATGTGTTTTTGCAAAATGTAGCCTGGCTTGGATGTTTTTCTTCGTAAGAAAAGGCTTTCATCTTTCCACTCTACCCCATGTCACATATGAAGAATACGGGAGATTGTTGTCACATGTACCACACAGCCAGTACTTGCCAGATATTCATGCAGCTCCTTCAAATTTTGCTGTAGGCCTCTTGGTAGCCTCCCAGACCAGTTTTCTTCTCGTCTTTTCATCAATTTTGGAGGGAGCTCCAGTTCTTGGTAATGTCACTGTAGTGCCATATTTTCTCCACTTGATGATGACTGTCTTCACTGTGTTCCATGGTATATCTAATGCCTTGAAAATTCTTTTGTACCATTCTCCTGACTGATACCTTTTAACAATGAGATCCCTCTGATGCTTTGGAAGCTCTCTGTGAACCATGGCTTTTGCTGTGGGATGCGACTAAGACAATTTCAGGGAAGACCAACTAGAGCAGCTGAACTTTATTTGGGGTTACTCAGAGGCACTTTAAGAGATGGCAGGTGTATGCTGACTCCTATTTAACACAATTTGGAATGTGATTGCTTAATTCTGAACACAGCTACATCCCCAGCTATAAGAGGGTGTGCAGACTTATGCAACCACATTATTTTAATTTTTTATTTTTCTTCCCTCCACCTAAAATATTTTAGTTTGTTTTCCAATTGAGTTGTACAGTTTATAGGTCACATTAAAGGTGGAAAAAGTTCTGAAATGATTTATCTTTATCTTTGTCTCATTTTTTTACAGCACAGAAACCTGACATTTTAACAGGGGTGTGTAGACTTTTTATATCCACTGTATATATACACACCCAGTATGTCACATTTTTGTAAATATTTTATTATATCTTTTCATGTGACAACACTGAAGAAATGACACTCTGCTACAATGTAAAGTAGTAAGTGTACAGCCTGTATAACAGTATAAATTTGCTGTCCCCTCAAAATAACTCAACACACAGCCCTTAATGTCTAAACCGTTGGCAACAAAAGTGAATACACCCCTAAGCGGAAATGTCCAAATTGGGCACAAAGTGTCAATATGTTGTGTGGCCACCATTATTTTCCAGCACTGCCTTAATCCTCATGGGCATGGAGTTCCCCAGAGCTTCACAGGTTGTCACTGGAGTCCTCGTCCACTGCTCCATGATAACATCACGGAGCTGGTGGATGTTAGAGACCTTGCACTTCCCCACCTTCTGTTTGAGGATGCCCCACAGATGCTCAATAGGGTTTAGGTCTGGAGACATGCTCGACCAGTCCATCACCTTTACATTCAGCTTCTTTAGCAAGGCAGTGGTCATCTTGGAGGTGTGTTTGGGGTTGTTATCATGTTGGAATACAGCCCTGCGGTCCAGTCTCTGAAAGGAGGGGATCACGCTCTGCTTCAGTATGTCCCAGTACATGTTGGCATTCATGGTTCCCTCAATGAACTGTAGCTCCCCAGTGCCGGCAGCACTCATGCAGGCCCAGACCATGACACTCTCACCACCATGCTTGACTGCAGGCAAGACACACTTTTCTTTTGTACAACAAACTTGACACCCTCTGAACCAAATAAGTTTATCTTGATCTCATCGGACCACAGGACATGTTTCCAGTAATCCATGTCCTTAGACTGCTTGTCTTCAGCAAACTGTTTGCAGTCTTTCTTGTGCATCATTTTTAGAAGAGGCTTCCTTCTGCGACCACAGCCATGCAGACCAATTTGATGCAGTGTGAGAAGTATGGTCTCATCACTGACAGGCTGACCCCCCACCCCTTCAACCTCTGTAGTAATGCTGGCCGCACTTATACATCTATTTCCTAAAGACAATCTCTGGATATGACGCTGAGCATGTGCACTCAACTTCTATGATCGACGATGGCAAGACCTGTTCTGAGTGGAACCTGTCCTGTGGCATGGCTGTATGGTCTTGCCCACTGCAGCTCAGTTTCAGGGTCTTGGCAATCTTCTTATAGCCTAGGCCATCTTTATGTAGAGCAACAATTCTTTTTTTTTTTCAGATCCTCAGACAGTTCTTTGACATGAGGTGCCATGTTGAACTTCCAGTGACCAGTATGAGAGTGTGAGAGCGATAACACCAAATTTAATACACCTGCTCCCCATTTACACCGCTGAATCCCATGACACCGGGGAAGGAAAATGGCTAATTGGGCCCAATTTAGACATTTCCATTTAGGGGTGTACTCACTTTTGTTGCCAACGGTTTAGACATTAATGGCTGTGTGTTAAATTATTTTGAGGGGGCAGCACATTTACACTGTTATACAAGCTGTACACTTACTACTTTACATTGTAGCAGAGTGTCATTTCTTCAGTGTTGTCACATGATAAGATATAATAAAATATTTACAAAAATGTGAGGGGTGTTTTCACTTTTGTGAGATACTGTGTATATATATTTATATATACACACACACCTCCTAAGGATCTACAATAAAATAATTAAACAAATACATATCATTTGCATATTAGATTTATACACTGTTTATTCATTATTAGTATATAATTAGTTTACAGTTAGTATATTATCATTATTAGTAGTATATAATTGCCAAGTGAAACTATACAATATAGTATATTCATAATTGGATGATTAGGTTGAATGCAGGAATGAGGAGGAGGAATTTGGTAATCCCGCTCAGAGATTGAACAAACTTCATATTCCAGAGGTTGCTCATGCATTTCCACAAGGTGAATACGTCAGTTAATGTTTTTTATGCTCACAGTGACTTTCGGTGAGTGATAAGTCATCCCATGATTCATGCAGCCAGCACAGCCATCATTCATGTTCCAGCATGAACAGGTAAAATAATTAAGATCTATTTTCTGTAAAATTTGTCATCAGCGTTGATTTCACAAATGCCTGAAAATAGAGAAAATGAATTTCTGAAGAAAAAAAAAAGGTTAAGCAGAGGAGCTAATGGTTTGCAAAAAGCAGGATGGTGCTGACACATAATGTGTGTGTGTTCCTTAATAATTGGATTATTGTTTTAACATCATAAACATGTGTCTCCTCAATGTCTACACCACCTGTCTTGAAGAAGGGTTTCTTTCAGGCACCAATTAAAGGTCTACTTTAGTGTAATTATATGTAAATTCTACTATTTTAAATTACTGCACAATGGGAATGTGGCAGCCTCCTTAGAATGTTGCTGAAAGAATCTGCTCAGAAAATGAAACTGCATCAAAGAATCATTGAAAATAAATTATAAATGGAAAGGCTGTATTCCCTTACTTTTTTGCTTCTTTTAAATTCAAAGCCCATAACGGCATCGGCACACCCGCAAACGCTGCATGCTTGAAATTCGGCTGCGTTACAGAGCTCTTAAATTCTACCATGCCGCGAGTTACGGGCCGTAAACG
The DNA here is from genome assembly GCA_027410445.1 of Discoglossus pictus. Classification (NCBI taxonomy): domain Eukaryota; kingdom Metazoa; phylum Chordata; class Amphibia; order Anura; family Alytidae; genus Discoglossus; species Discoglossus pictus. The sequence goes on from CM050165.1 coordinate 79,279,813, forward strand.
CAAACCCGTAAACCATTCTTGAGCACGTTGGATGTGCGTCCGTGGACATCCAATTAGTCAAACCCATAGTAACGGGTTTAGACGGAGCCAATGGCAACAGAGATCGTCATCATTACGTCACTGAAAAATGGAGGTTAGGTTTCAAAGCCTTACGGGTTTCAATTGCGAGTTTTGATCGGACCCGCATTGCAGAAATAATGCAATATTAATAAATCAGAAAATATTATATTCTAGTCCATGCAAGTTCTATTATATTTATAAACACACACATTGCTGGAATTGTTATAACACGGAAATTATAACTCCTATCCGTAGCACTATAAATGCAAATATACACACACTAATGTACTTATAATAAAAGGGAAAGTGATGTTAGGTATTACAATTAATAGCACAACATTCTCAAGCTCGCAAATCTGAAATATAAAATACTTTATTTTCAGTTTAATTTCGTATTATATTGATCCCGGCAATCAATGTGTTAATACATATAATGGAACACACATGGACTAGAATATCATATTTACGGATTTATCGATATTGCATCATATCTGGAATGTGGTTCCGATCGAAATTCGTAATTGAAGCCTGTAAGACTTTGAAATCCAACCTCCATTTTTCAGTGGCGTAATGATGACAATCTCTGTTGCCATTGGCTCCATCCAAACTCGTAACTACGGGTTTGACTAATTGACCATGTTCACGGCCGCACATCCAACATGTGGAAAATGGTTTACGGGTTTGCATCTCAAGCCGGTAACTCGCGGCATGGTCTAATTTAATAGCGATATAACTCGGACAGATTTCAAACTCGTAGGCTTTGTGGGCTTGCCGATGCAGTTATGGGATTGGAATTTAATAGGGCCGATAGACTCCTATCAGGATATCCTCCTGGGCAGATCTTCTCAACACTAAACACTTAAAAGGGGGTGAAAAAAAAGGCAGATTTGCTGATATCTGAAACACAAATGTTCAAATGTGAGTTTTAAACAGTGTATTTAATTAATTTTTTTGAAATATATACTTTATTTTTATTCAGATATAACAAATGAACCCCTATTGAATAAAAAATCTAACCCTAATTACACAGTGCCTGTCTCCCTATGAAATGTTAATTATCAAGCAGTTGTAAGCTTAGATCTTACATGAACAGTGTATGACGCATACTTATAGGAGAGGGATTGGCACCTCATTTAAATAAAACAGATGAATCAGAATGATATCCACAGCATAACATGCAGTCAGCATTTCATACTGGATACATTAGAGGACATTTAACGAAATAGGTTTAAAAGCAGAGTTAAGTCAAGAAGTTAATAACTCTACTTTCTTCATTATTCTGTGGATCCTAAATTGTATAAATCTCCAGAAACTATGATAAACAACCATCACAGAATAACAAAGAATATAGAGTTATTAAATGGCCACTATAGAGTTATTATATAGAGTTATTATATAATCATTTTAACCAGAAGAACCTACCCAATAAGTAGGTACAATACTGTCGCAATATATATTTTGAAACCAATACGAAATAGTAAATGTATAGGACTTGTACTTCAAATCATGTAATATGGATATGTTACGGGCAATGTGTGGAATGTGGGCATTGTGTACAATGCCCGGGCAATTTGTAGAATAATGACAACAAGGTTTTTGAATTATTAGTCCAAATCAACCATAGTTAATCATAAAGATAATTTATTAGAGCATCATTTATTAGAGCAAGGCAAAGAACTGTGGCACTTTGTATGACAGAGCTGACGGGTAGCTCTGCCCGTGCACTTTTTGGAAACACATTCATTCAATGCATGATTTTAATATGCCACATAACTTTTAATGAATAAAACAGTTAACATAAACCATTATTCTTTGTCTGTGTTTTAGTTACCAAAAAAACTTAATATATATATAAGGTGTGCCGACAGAAAGGGCCTTGAGCTATGAGAGGTGTGCCCGAGGAGCTGGGGGCGACGAGTGACCACGCAGAACATAGTGATGGCCCTGCTGTTGGCTAAGCCCTGTTGAGTTACACCACGTGGGAGGATGATTATATTATTTGCCTTGCCTTAAATCCAACATTAATTTCATAATGACAAAATATTCTTAAATTGGATCCATACTGTTTTCAGTATAATGTTTTTAGACCATAATGTAATACATTTTTCCCTAATTCACAGTCTAGCTAATTTTGTTTTGTGCTGATGGCACCTGCTACTAGAAAATATTTGGGGTGTAGGGTTCTTGAATCAGCAAATCAACTCTGTAATATATAAAACAACGCATTCAACACATTGCCCGGTCATTCTACAGAATGACCACGTTAAATGATTCTACACATTGCCCGGGCATTGTACACAATGCCCGCATTCAACACTTTCCCCATAACAGATACACCGTATAAATACGTATAATTAAAAAAAGACCAGTCTGTAGAGACTCAAATGGCGGGTGCGACTTTGTAATTCTAGAAATAAGAACAGTGTCTGTAGATAAAGTCCTTCCAAGGTACAACCGTTGCTGGGGACTGCTGCTTCTTCACAAAGCACTGTTCAAGTCGTGCTTATGTAGAACTCAAAACAAAAAGGAGAAAAGGAGGTGGAAGAAGCGCAACTCCTAGTGCAGATCAAACTAGATGCCAAACTATAAGAGCTTAAAATGTTGATACGCTCACATTTCCCGAACTTATAATATGAGGTGTCAGTCTCGTCTCACGGGAAGACCCTCTTATGATCATATGTTTCTAGTAGATAAGTGTCTTATTCCGCACATAAGACTTATAAAATCTTACACATAACAGTGAAGTGCTAATTTAAAATGAAAACAACCTGCAAACATAAATAAATACATGAAACAAAATAAAAAGCCAAATACATTTTGTTTAATTTGCAGGCTATCTCAATTAATAGGCAGTGAAACCAGATGCTTCTGGCATAACGAGGTTTATATAGCCTATTATACAATCATATTTGAAATATTACAAAATGTATTTTTGTATCTAAAATAAGTGATGTATAGTGTAGAACAATTGTATTGAAGATAAACACAATGGGATTGTTTTCTCCATCACTGCCCCTTACATGTTACAAGAAACAGATTGATAGGGAGCCTTATGGATGTCTGAATTGCATAAATACAACGTCTGTAGTTCCATTCAATTGAAGGACCTTTCATTTTATCTGCTCACCAGCGCAGTGGCATGCAGAGGCCAGCAAGTTGCATGCCGCCACGCCCTGCGGATTTCGTTGATTTTGATCTTCGGGTTAGTTATAGGGATTAGGGTTTAGGGTTAGGGTAGTGGCAGATAACACTATTTTCCTTTGTGTTACAGTAGGGGGGGGGGGAGAGTATTTGATCCCCTTCTGATTTTGAAAGTTTGTCCACTGATAAAGAAATGATCAGACTATAATTTTAATGGTAGGTGTATTTTAACAGTGAGAGACAGAATAACAAAAAAAAACAAGAAAAACTCATGTCAAAAAAGTTATAAATTGATTTGCAGGTCAATGAGGGAGATAAGTATTTGATCCCTTTGTCTTGGTACTTGGTGGCGAACCCCCTGTTGGTAATCACAGAGGTTAGACGTTTCTTGTAGTTGGCCACCAGGTTTGAACACATCTCAGGAGGGATTTTGTCCCACTCCTCTTTGTAGATCCTTTCCAAGTCATTAAGGTTTCGGGGCTGATGTTTGGCAACTCGAACCTTCAGCTCCCTCCACAGATTTTCAATGGGTTTAAGGTCCGGAGACTGGCTAGGCCACTCCAGAACCTTAATGTGCTTCTTCTTGAGCTACTCCTTTGTTTCTTGGCTGTGTGTTTTGGGTCATTGTCATGCTAGAATACCCATCCACAACCCATTTCAATGGCCTGGCTGAGGGAAGGAGGTTCTCACCCAAGATTTGACGGTACATGGCCCCGTCCATTGTTCCTTTGATGCGGTGCAGTTGTCCTGTCCCCTTAGCAGAAAAACACCACCAAAGCATAATGTTTCCACCTCCATGTTTGACGGTGGAGTTGATGTTCTTGGGGTCATAGGCAGCATTCCTCCTCCTCCAAACATGGCGAGTTGAGTTGATGCCAAAGAACTTGATTTTGGTCTCATCTGACCACAACACTTTCACCCAGTTCTCCTCTGAATCATTGAGATGTTCATTGGCAAACTTCAGATGGGCCTGTACATGTGCTTTCTTAAGCAGGGGGACCTTGCGGGAGCTGCAGGATTTCCTTCATCGCTTAGTGTGTTACCAATTGTTTTCTTGGCGACTATGGTCCCAGCTGCCTTGAGATCATTAACAAGATCCTCCCGTGTAGTTCTGGGCTGATTCCTCACCGTTCTCATGATCATTGAAACTCCACGAGGTGAGATCTTGCATGGAGCATCAGACAGAGGGAGACTGGCAGTTATTTTATGTTTCTTCCAATTGCGAATAATCACACCAACTGTTGTCACCTTCTCACCAAGCTGCTTGGCGATGGTCTTGTAGCCCATTCCAGCCTTGTGTAGGTCTACAATCTTGTCCCTGACATCCTTGGACAGCTCTTTGGTCTTGGCCATGGTGGAGAGTTTGGAATCTGATTGATTGCTTTTGTGGATAGGTGTCTTTTATACAGGTAACAAGCTGAGATTAGGTGCACTCCCTTTAAGAGAGTGCTCCTAATCTCAGCTCGTTACCTGTATAAAAAACACCTGGGAGCCAGAAATCTTGCTGATTGATAGGGGATCAAATACTTATTTCCCTCATTGACCTGCAAATCAATTTATAACTTTTTTATATGCATTTTTCTTGTTTTTTTGTTTTTCTGTCTCTCACTGTTAAAATACACCTACCATTAAAATTATAGACTGATCATTTCTTTGTCAGTGGACCAACGTTCAAAATCAGCAGGGCATCAAATACTTTTCTCCCCACTGTATCTATGTGTTATCTGCCATTATCTTAACCCTGAACCCAATCCCTATACCCTAACCCCTAACAGTGCAGCCGCAAACTAGTGGTGCTTGGTGGCAGGCAGATAACCGGAAATAACGCAATTAAATGCAGGTGACATAAGAACACACAGTTAGCAAGCTTTCCGTGAGTGTCTACACTTCCTATAAATAAATCAGAATAATGAGGTGAATCAAACACATTGCTTTTATCTGTTTATATGATACTTTGTTGGTTATTTACTTAAACTAGTATTATTTTTATCATGCAAAAAAAAACGTTAAAATGTATAAACATATAAAATAGGTTCTTTTAAAAAAGAAAAAAACTTTAATACAGTTAAAGTTTTATGCATTAAAAAACATTATCTTATGGAGAACTGTTGTTTTCGGGGTTGCTCTGTAGTAGTTTCCTTTACTCATATCTAGTGGGACTACCCAAAAGTCCAATACATTTGGCAAAATATTATGCTCCTTGCTTCAGAAATATTTGAAGTTCAACTTAAGCCGAATATTGATAACTGCCTATTTCTAATACTAGCTACTAAAAGCCATATAGCTGGTAAATAGAAGTCTGAAACACTTAATTTAGAAACAAATAAAAATAAATTAAACTATATTTTAATAAACAAGAGACTCACCCATCTCTTAGCAGATTCTACTCCCAACTTTTTAATAACCTGGGATCACTGGTTGAAAACTCCCTATAGTATCTCCATGGCAGGAATACAAATAATTATTACAGAATATCTCTGGAGATTATCGATAGACTGGCGGAGGCCTGTGAAGATACCAAAAGGTAAATGTTTTCATTTATACTATAATGTTAAGAGGAAGAATCAAAGATGGAGAGCTGCTGTAATATTCTCCTCATTAATTAGACTGTTGGTTTCCATACAGGCTGTAACTCTACACTCATCTACAACCATCTATGGTCTTGTTTTCAGCTGTCTATAGTTAAAAAAAAGTATTTACTACACTTTCCTAAGGCTTTTTGTAAATAAGATCAGTTGTGATTCTCTGAGTTATATTTGTGAGGCTACCAACACCTGTTGTTTTTCCTACAGACAGACTTGGTTTTAGCTAATTACAGTTATGCATATATCACATATAATAGTTGTCAAACTACTAATCGTCGTCACACTTTGCAAGCTTAGCGCTGAGATAGGAGAGCCTTGCGTAGCTAGGCGAGCTGTTAAACCCGTAGCACTTAGGCAATGAGCGCCAAAGGCACTCATTGCCGGGGACACTCGCAAAAATACAACCTTAACGTCCGAACCGCGCTCACCTAAAAACAGTCAAAACACAATAAATACCCACAAAAAATACATAAAAAGCTTACCCACAGCGGGGGGGGGGGGGGGGGGGGGGGCACACAGGACCTCTGCAAGTGAAGTTACACCTCAATTTAAGTCCAAATTCCCGAGTTCAGACACACAAAAATCCCCTAAGCAAGAGAAAAAATGTCCGCCGAAGAAAATGAGGCTCCACAACCCCGGACCGCCCAACCACGTACAACTTACCCAAGAAGGGAACCCGAGATAAGCTAGGAAACCCGCATTAACCCCACGAGATCTGAGATAATTTCGGAAACCCGCATTAACTCCACATTAACCCATGCAGTGGGGGTCCCCGATCGCCCGCTGCAATGAAAATTCTAAATTCCTGCATTACGGGTCCTTAAAGGACTGTAAAGGTCTTTAAAGGACCCGTAATTAAAAAAAAATATCCTATCACGCATGGAGCTCTATACAGAGCCCCATAAACCCCTAAAAAACCCTGTCACTCATGGGGGTCAATCCAGACCACCATAAGCCCTTATTTAACCCTGTCACTCATGGGGGTTAATTCAGACCCCCATAAACCCATATTTAACACTGTCACTCATGGGGGTCAATAAAGACCCCCATAAGCCCATAAATACCCCTGGCACTCATGGGGGTTAATACAGACCCCCATAAACCCTTAATTAACCCCGTCTCTCATGGGGGTCAATACAGCCCCCTATAAGCACATAATTAACCCTGTCACTCATGGGGGTTAATACAGACCCCCATAAACCCATACTTAACACTGTCACTCATGGGGGTCACTACAGACCCCCATAAACCCATAATTAACCCTATCACTCATGGGAGTCAATATAGACCCCCATAAGCACTTAATTAACATCCTCACTCATGGGGGTCAATACAGACCCCCATAAACCCTTAATTAACCCTGTCACTCATGAGGGTCAATACAGCCCCCCATAAGCACTTAACCCTGTTACTCAATGGGGTCAATATAGACCCCCATAAGCCATTAATTAACCCTGTCACTCATGGGGGACAATACAGACCCCCATAAGCCCTTAATTAACCCTGTCACTCATGGGGGTCAATACAGATCCCCATAAACCCCTAATTAACCCTGTCACTCATGGGGGTCAATACAGACCCCCATAAACCCCTAACTAACCCTGTCACTCATGGGGGTCAATACAGACCCCCATAATACATATAATTAACCCTGTCACTCATGGGGGTCGATACAGACCCCCATAAACCCATAATTAACCCTGTCACTCATGGGAGTCAATACAGACCCCCATAAGTACTTAATTAACTGCCTCACTGATGGGGGTCAATATAGACCCCCATAAACCCCTAATTAACCCTGTCACTCATGGGGGTCAATACAGACCCCCATAAACCCATAATTAACCCTGTCACTCGTGGGAGTCAATACAGACCCCCATAATCACTTAATTAACTCCCTCACTCATGGGGGTCAATACAGACCCCCATAAACTCTTAATTAACCCTGTCACTCATGAGGGTCAATACAGTCCCCCATAAGCACTTAACTAACCCTCTCACTCATGGGGGTCAATATAGACCCACATAAGCCATTAATTAACCCTGTCACTCATGGGGGTCAATACAGACCCCCATAAGCCCTTAATTAACCCTGTCACTCATGGGGGTCAATACAGATCCCCATAAACCCCTAATTAACCCTGACACTCATGGGGTTCTATCCAGACCCTCATCAGCCTCTATTTAACCCCACCAGTCCCATAAGGGTATATTATGACCATTATAGGCCTGTTACAACTCAACATTAAACACATAAGTGCCAGGGCGGTCCTTAAGGACCATCATGACACTAAGTATAAACACTCCACTGCACTATACACCCCCGAATAAAACATTAAATATCAACTAAACACCCTCTACACTAACCTATTAGCACCTACTCTACCTACCTACACTACCTACCTACCCCCTAATAAACCCCCCCAACACACTAATTACAGAAAACAAAAAACTAAAGTCACAAAAATAAAAAAAGGAGCATTACAGAAAATAAAAAAAAATACATTACAACCCCCCCCACTACAGAAAAAAAAACAATTACACACCTGAAAAGGAAATACATATAATACATACAATACAATACAATACATACAATACAAATAAAATGAAATACAATACAATACACCCCTATTTAATATGCAATAAATACTATCTATCTAAAATACATCCTATCTATCTAATATACATCCCCCAATCTATCTAAATAAATACCACAATCTAATATACAATACATGCTATCTATAAAAAATACATCCCCCTATCTAACATACAATAAATGCTATCTCTATATAAAATAATCTAATTCTAAGCTAAAATAAAATAATTAAGACCACTTACCTTTGCAGATTTCCCCTCAGATCAGCAACCTAGGGAAAAAAAATAAAAAATTAGTGCAACACATTTACAGAAAATAAATAAACATTATAAACATTATAAATATTCTACTCACCTTTCCAGCATGTCCCAGTCCTTCTTCTTTTCTTCTTCTCCAGTGAGGCCCCTGTTAAAAAAACATAACATTATTACACATACATAAACATAAAATAAAATAAACATAATCTACATTGTACTTACCTCCTCACCATGTCTCCGGCCTCCTCCTCTTCTGCCAAGCCCTGGAACCGCGCTCTAAAAAAATAAAATAAAAATATAATGTAGATCGGCACTCGCAGACCTCCCCGACGCTAATGAGCGTCCCGGAGCCTTTTCCGGAGGAAAATAGGCAATGGAGCCTTCTGATTGGTTGAAAACGCTGTCTATCAAATTCACCCAATCAGAAGGCGCCAATGTGTTAGCCAATCAGAAAGCGATACACCCTAAAATCCCACTCTGATTGGATAATGCACCTGTCAATCTTTATTTAAACCAATCACAAGGTGCAGATGCCTTTAGCCAATCACAATGGAATACATCCCCACAGGGTGATTGGCTGGAGGCATCTGCAGATTCTCATTGGTTGCACTGACAATAGCCAATCACAATGGTATACACCGCCACGTACTGATTGGCTGAAGGCAGTTGCGCGTTCTCATTGGCTGTTGTCAATGTCAATTAGAATTACAACCAATGAGAAGGTGCAGATGTCTTCAGCCAATCACCCCGTGGGCTGATGGCAATAAAGCCTTCTGGTTGGTTCAAATAAAGATGGGCAGGTGCGTTATCCAATCAGCGTGGGATTTTGGAGTGTATCCCTTTCTCATTGGCTCACAATTGGCGTCTTCTGATTGGCTGAAAACGCTGTCTATCAAATTCAGTAAATCAGAAGCCGCCATTGCCAATTTTCTTCGAGAAAACTCTGTAGGAGGCTCATTAGCGTCGGGGACATCCGTGAGTGCGGATCTCTGTTATTTTTTTTTATATATTTTTTTTACAGCGCGGATTGTTCCAGGGCACATCCGGGCCAGAAAAGGAGGAGACCGGGGACATTGCGGGGAGGTAAGTACACTGTATATTATGTTTATTTTACTTTGTTTTATGTTTATGTTGTATTAATGTAATGTTGTTTTTTTTTAACAGGGGCCGCGCCGGAGAAGAAGAAAAGAATAAGGACGGGGACATGCTGGAAAGGTGAGTAGAATATTTAGAATATGTACTATGTTTATTTATTTTATGTAAACGCGTTATAGTAATTTATTTTATCTTTTTTACCCTAGGTTGCTGATCTGAAGGGACATCTTCAAAAATAATTGGTCTTAATTATTTTATTTTAGCTTAGAATTAGGGTTTCTATATAGAGATAGCATTTATTGTATGTTAGATAGGGGGATGTATTTTAGATAGATAGGTATTTTCTGTAATGTTCTTTTTTTTGTGACTTAGATTTTTTTATTTTATGTAATGTACATTTTTTATTTTGTGATTTAGGTTTTTTTCTTTTTCTGTAATTAGAGTGGTGGGGGGTTATTAGGGGGTAGGTAGGTAGTGTGGGTAGGTAGTGTAGGTGTTAATAGGTTAGTGTAGAGGGGGGTTAGTTGATATTTAATGTTTTATTGGGGGGGTATAGTGCAGTGGAGTGTTTAGACTTAGTGTCATGATGGTCCTTGAGGACTATCATGGCACTTATGTGGTTAATGTTGAGTTGTAACAGTCCCATAATGGTCATAATATACCCTTATGGGACTGATGGGGTTAAATAGAGGCTGATGAGGGTCTGGATAGACCCGCATAAGAGACCAGGTTAAAATGGTGTAGTGCTTACACTTTGGGTCATGAGGGTCCTGGATGACCCTCATGGCACTTATAGTGTTATTACATGCGTTCATTACTGTGTTAGAGGGGTCTATATAGTTGATGCACACAGGACACTCACATTGTGTGGCAAACAGCATTTCAACACTTTCTTTTATTGACCGTCATTTTTTGACGGGCAAGTCGCTAGTGAATATATATTTGTGGACCTGTTATCCAGTATATTCCAAAAGACCTGAGAAATTTCTTATAATATCATGAAACAAACACACCATTGTTATAACAAATTAACACTAGAATTGTATATAATAAGTTATATTTATAAAATACACATTGAAGTCATGTTAAAAGTTGTCTGTATACAGTATAAACCATATTTTACACTATGTACACTGATCCTATATATCAAGTGGCTACTGGGGTCTTGTATAGCGATTATTTCAATTGCACATCACTGGTTTGCACATAACCTCAGGATAGTGTCCTATGATTTTGACTATACCAATCTAGCAGCCCTATTAAATTCCCCAATGTGTAAAGCCATATTAAATTGACCTCTTAAAGCTACCCACAAATGATCTGCGCGTTACAGGCGGAAAAACCCTACTGGATGTCGATATCGGAACTCCATTGCCGCAAAGACTTTGATCTTTCAAGCCCGTAACTGTTACGTTTGCAAATCTCTATTAAATTGCTATGAATCCACTGGCGTTCACACCCGAAACCTGCAAATAGAGCCAAAAAGCCTATGGACTAGAATAAAATATGTACTGATTTATGAATATTGCATTATTTCTGGAATGCGGGTACGATAGTAACTCGTAATTCAAACCTGTAACCTCCATTTTTCACTGACGTAATGATGACAATCTCTTTTACCATTGGCTCGGTCTAAACCCGTAACTTCGGGTTTGATTAATTGATCATGTTCATGGCCGCACATGCAACGTGCACAAGAACGGTTTATGGGTTTAGATGTCGACCACGTCTGTTGCGGGCTTGTCTTATATAATCTCTCTGTAACTCCGCCGAATTTCGAGCCCTCAGGCTTTGCGGGTGTGTTGGTACGGCTATGGGCTTGAAATTTAATATGGCCCATAGTTTATCTCAGTTGCTTCTGAAGCGATTGAGCCAGATAATGACTCATATCCTCTCCCACTTTCTGTACACCTGATAGGGGATGGAGAGAAGCATATCTGCTGAAGTCCGAAAAGGTAAATGAAATGTATGTTTTTAAATCTACTTTTTATCTAAAAATGATTTTATTGTTAGGTACTAAATAAACAACTGAAACCCTACTGTATGAGGACTAGAATGGTTCTTTAAGAGCAGGATTTACTTTTTCCTTTGTATTGAAATAAAAGATTTAATTTTAAGACAAACTGATTTTTAAAACTCTGCCAATGCAGCTGTGCCACAATGTCAAGATCTCCTTCTGAACTAACTTGTGAGAATGTATAGTGCAGTTTGCTGGATCTCTCTGGAGATATCAGTTGTTCTTTTTAATTTCCTCACCTGATACAGTTATTTCTATTCAGAAGCACAGCTGGAGACCAAGCAAATGCAGTTTGTGCAGTAATTAAACAAGAACATTTTTTATCCTATTGCATTCAAAGAAACGTTTGTCTCTTTGACAAAGCTATGTATGTGAAATGTGTCTGTAGGGGGTCTTGAGGCAAAAGATACAAATATCCTTACATTTTTAGAGTATATACATATATACACTATTACCAGTTAATGTTATATTTGGCTGGGATATAAGCATTAAACCAGTATTTTCCATTTTTATTAGACATAAGTTCGGAAATGATTAAGTCTACAAGACCCATGACTTAGCAATTTCATTCAAGAGACAGAAACAGCTCTAGTCATAATAAAATATGTATTTTCAGTCACCCCCAAGATCTAATAAGTGTTATTTACTGCGCACAAGGGTGTAGTTATACGCACAGATTTTTACCAAAGTATGTGTTATATTCTTATTGGATTTCATATGTAAATAAAATGTCATTGGCTGTTTGTGGGTTATGCCATGTTGCTAGATGGGGGAAAGACAGATTATTTAATTGTATATGGAAACAAGTGTGAAAGTTGTGTCTGGATATATTTCTGTCAGTAGATCAGTAGTCAGCAGTTAGTGAGACAATGGCAGCCATTTTGGGTATGCTTTTGCTACTTATCCACATGTTTTCTAAATAAACTATAATAATGAGAAAATTACCAGAGGACTCTGTATTTGTTATCATGATTGGGTAAAGAGTGCAAAGCGGTATATGAGTGAGATTTTTCCTGATCATTTTGGCGCCCAACTAAGGGGCCCTGCTTAAATGTCCGTAAATTAACAGCCAGGCTTTGGGACTTCTTATGGGGGGATGCAGGCATCATTCATGAACACCTGTGTAGAATTGATTGTTATGCATCCCTTCTTGGGAAGCCCCGGTGCTTGTAATTAGTGAAATTATTTGTGGACATGAGCCACAAAAAGGACCACCCATATTTACTTTGTGCTCTGAAACATATTATGATTTGTGCTCTAAGTAGAGTAGTGTAATTGCATGCTGTGTTTTCGAAGCTGGCTATGTAAAGATCTTGTTAGAAACATATATTTTTTTTTCATCTAAGCTGTCAGTATATAGAAATAATTACCTGTATTCTTCCCCTAACTTTGAAGTTGGCAACATGCCTAGAACTAACAAAGATAAGAGTATAGTGTGTTTTTAGAGAGAATTAAAATTGTGAGTTGAAATTTAGTCTTTGATAAAGCTTTAAGAATGTGTTAGTTTTGTTAAGATGGTCTCTGCACGTTCTTTGAATTGGCGCATTGCCCAAAGTTACGGACAGAGATAGTTTTTTGCAGATGAATAATGTTTGTGAGTAAGAAACAGAACTTGGGAAGAAAGATACATATTTTTGTGTGAAAGCCATGTGAGACCATTAATTATTGTCTGTATTTGTTTTTGCATCCTGTGTTTATATAAATTTATCAGCAGATTTGTATGCTGGCAAGAAAATTGGGGAGCAGGCTTAAAACCTTCATTAGGACGCTGTGTTAGATGTCGATGATGGAGTGTGGAAGAAGTACATTGAAGCCAATGACTGTACAGTTGTAGTGTTGGAACAGTCTGAAATCAAAAAGGGTGTTCAAACCAGCCCCATCCAAGAGGGTGGAGCTTAAAGACGTGGAGAACGTCATTCCTATTGACCCACCCACTCCTTCTGACTCCACCTTTGACACCTCACATGTCAGAAGAACCAACCTCTTCCAAGAGCAAGTGAAAGGAAGGGTTTGGAGTGCAAATGACAGCTGAAGCAAATAGGAAAAAAAAACGTGGGGGGTGCGTCTTGTTTACAGTGTGTAAAGTACAGAGTTTGGAGATGTTCATGTGTATTTCTGTATAAAGATTTTTTTCTATATGATCAGATATTGTGGTTGAAGTGAATATGAAGTAGAATTGATTTAGATATTTGTACATATAAAGTTGTCAGTTATTGAGACTAGGATTAGGATATATTAAAGAGATGTTGTACCTGACGAGGTATTTTTTTAATAATCACTGTAGATTTGAATTAAAATAGATATAGCTTAACAGAGGTGAACCTTCTTATTTAAAGGCGATAAAGATAATAAGATAATAAAGGTTAAAAAGGTGAGCCTCCCTAGGAAGGCGATAGCGTAAATAAAGCAGAATATAGGTGTGCCTCCCTAGAAAGGCAAATACAGGCGTACTTACCTACAAAAGTGAAAATGTTTACTTTACCTAGAAAAAGTGAGAGGTGTACTTTACCTTTAAAAAGTGTGTTGTCTTGACGGGTTTTTGAGAGCGGAGTTGTTAGATGAAAAGATAGAGTTTAGGGGGCATGGCTGAGCCGGGCAGGAAGAGGGCGCATGGAGCTGGAGCTCTGCACCGAGGGAGCACATAAATGGGATAAATCCCTTGTTTTGCCCCAAAATTACGGCACAAAAGTCCCAGAGGAGGCTCCCCCACCTCCACCACATTATCTGGGTGCGTCTCGCCGTCGCCTGGGGCTTTCCTGGCCGGAGGACCCGCGAAATTGGCCTGCCTGGGCCTACCCACGGGATCCCAACCGGACCCTGCGTGCTTTGCAGCATCAGCCATCGGCTGACAACCGGGCTCGGTTGGGCCGGAGAAGCAGTGCCCTGAGGAGCCCTGGTAGCCCTGGAGGTGTCCGGGAGGAAGGCAGGCAGCGCAGACGCAGCTGCGGCAGGAGAGGCCGCAGCAAGATGCCGGGAGCCGGAACTGCAGTGTGCGGCTGGCCAGACAGGAGCAGCGGCGCATTAATCCACAGTACACCCGCTTTGGAAGGAGCCTGAAGAGCCCGGAGACCCCAGAAGACCGCCAGGGGGGTAAGTCGGGTGTCAGCCCCGCACCGGAGGGCAGGGGAGCAGCTAGGGGAGACACAGGGCCCTGCTGAGGGAGGTGCACTACTGGGGGCCACCAGGTCACACAGTAAACCCCACAGCTAAACCCCCTGGGGAGCCATACACAGCCCTGGCCCTGGAGTACAAGGATCTGAGGTCCCCTTGGGAATCCCTAGGAAATAAGGACTGTGCATTATCTGTGAATAACAACAGCAGTTTGACTGCCATATTGTGTTTTCTACACTTTTATTCTTGAACCCAATCTGCATACCAACACTGGTAAAGCTCAAATCCTCCTTATATAACTGCTGAAACCGCGCCTTGAAGACTTGGTAGGCAAAACAACTAGCCAGTCTCACTGATAAAATTGGATAAAGCAATAGCACCGCCTAGTGGCATACTGAGACCACTGCAGCTTAAAACTCATTTCAACACCTGCACTGAAAAGTTTGCACTGACTACACCTGGTGGGACTCTGATAAATACACAACCCAGATCTGCTGAGTGCACAGAATTGCGGAGCATATCAGCCTAAGGAGATGTAGTTGAAGGAACTGTGCACAGCTCCCGCCGGCAGGGTCTGAGAGATGCCAAGATTTCACTACAGAATCTAGATATGAACAGACAAGACAGATCACAACAGACCTAAAAACTTGAGAGGTAAAAGCTAATACGGAGTGACCCCCCCAGTGGAATCCATCCGATGTCTGGACACTCAACGGCTACCCTGGGAAGAAGCAGCTCCATAAAAATGGTGAGAAACAAAAAATCATTAACATCCAAAAAAATTGACGAACATTTCAAGGCCTCAGAAACACAGGCGGCACTGATGAAGGATCCTGTCTCGGAGCAATCTGACACCTCAGACTTGGGTCCCCTGGAGGGGGCCCCACAGCCTGAAGTCTCCATCAACAGCAATTCAATGGCAAGAATTGAGGCTCTCCTGGCCTCTCACATTGATAGGGCGGTCATATCTTTGCAGAAGGACATACATGAGATTGGCCAAAGGACCCATCAACTTGAAGAGACCGTTGACCAGGTGGTAGAGGCCCAGGAGAGAGACAGGGCCATCATTGCTGATAACACCTCCCGTATTTGTGGCATAGAAGATAAACTGGAGGATTTGGAGAATAGATCCAGACGATTCAACCTGAGGATCAGAGGCGTGCCTACGGCAATAGTCGACCTCCCTCGCTACCTTAAGGCCACGATCGACGAGATCCTCTCAGGTCATCCAGACCACGAATGGGAAGTGCCCATAGAGCCCTTGGGGGAAGTCGTAACCTAGACCTTCCCAAAGACATCATTGTCAGGCGTCGGCGCCAACAATCTAGGGACCTGATCCTGGCAACTACCCTCAAAAAGGCTGTGATCAAAGGCCCAGACGGGGCCAAACTTCAATTTTTTGCGGATCTCTCCCCCTCCACACTTCAAAAACGGAGCCTGATGAGGCCTGCCCTGGAAGTCCTTCTCCATCACGGCATCAGGTACCGTTGGGGATTCCCATTTGCCCTTATTTTCTCAGTGGGGAGCACCCAGTATACAACGCGTTCTCTAGAAGAATGCCAAGAACTTCTAAAGAGTCTGGATCTTACTGGGGGGGACCCGACCTCTACATCATCCGCATCAGCAGCTTTAACTCTCCCGAAAAGGCAATGGTCTGAAGTGACCAGGTAGAAGAGGCCCACTGACCAAGCCTCAAAAATCACTCATAGGCGACCCATCCAGATCGTGGAGTCGCAAATGCAATAATTTAGTTAATGCCATCTCCAGAGACTATTTAACAGGCTGGTCCGCTTGAAAAGGCAACAGGCTACCAAAGACTTATTTCGGCATCCACAGGATTTACAAGGGCTTAAAGACACCATACCAAAATTCCCTGGTAGAGACTAACACGGAAGTCACCTGGAACTGACCTAGCCTTTTCTCAGGACGTGTTATTTTTCTTACTTTTTTACATAGGTCCTCAAAGGAGCCTGGGGCCCCAAGCTGGGCCATGTCAACCAAAGACTTTTGAAATGTTGCTAACCCATGTTTTGCTTTTCCTCCCCTCTCTAGCAGGTTTTAGCAGACTGATAAAGCTATAAGTTTTAATACACATGCAGTCAGTATAGTCAGTCCGTCAGGATCTTTCCTCACTGGACCGGGTCTAAAGGTTTACTCTGCTTTTAGTTAAGATAAAAAATTATGTTGTTAATGTTTAAATAAGCTATTCATGGTTCTGTCTTTATTCTGTTTCCTTAATGCTTCTCTAGATTACTTTTGCTTGTCCTTGCCGGCGGGAATTGGAACAGAGGCTCTAGTGTTCTAAGAGGGTAGAATGCTTAAGACAGGGCGGGTGGTCTTAGGACAGCCAGACCTTTTGGCAGCAACTGTACTCTCTTCCCTTTGTGTTTTCTTCACTGCTGCTCTTCTCCTTGTCACCTATCAGCATGGGCTCTCTTGCCCCTGTACTCCCCCCTACTGCCTAACCGAAACCTGTCACCTAGTGCTTCCACATACTTGTTATCTCTTTCTCTCTGGCTGTTTAGGGGATTTTGAACCAAATCAGGGCTCACTCTACGTAGCTGGGGTAGAAGCGGCGGCCTGTCTGCTGGACAGTGGGCCAAGTTGCCTGGCCTCAGAGAGTGGAGGACCCCTGGTACTAATGGATCGGATCTCTTTTCAGCCTTCTGAGTTGGGTTCTAATTGTTCTGAGACACTACCAGACTTGTTTGGTATAATCTTGCCTCCCCTAGACCTCTTGGGACCGCCTCTGCACTACTTATACTCATGCCTCTTTTCCCCCCACAGAGCTAATCATACTGGACCTCTTCTTGGCCGGGCTCAACCACTCCTGTCCCCCAGAGGGGGAAATCCGCTCTGCACTCCCTCTTCGGCGCTCCTCCGGAAGGGTAAGGCTACACTAATGCACCAGATATATACACCTCAAGTTTACCCATGACCACACCGATGACATTACTTACCCATAATGTGAAGGGTTTCAACTCCCCCTTCAAGCGAAGGAAGGCTTTCCTATACTATAAGACCCTTAACCCCATGGTGATCTTCTTACAGGAGACACATTTCGCCAGGAATAAAGCCCCAACCTACCTCGACAAAAATTATCCTCATTTTTACTACTCTACCCGGGTCTCCAAAAAAGAAGGAGTGGCGATTTTGCTCCATAAGAGCCTCCAATTTCAAATGACAACTAATATAGTGGATCGGGAGGGCTATTACATCATTTTAAAGGGGACGATTTTGGGTTCTCCAGTTTCACTTCTATGCCCCCACGAAAGCACCACACAAGACCCTGATCAAATTCTTAAGGGTTCTGGAGGGGGGAGAATGGGGCAAACTAATTATAGGAGGGGACTTTAATCTGGTAGACCCAGTGGCAGATAGATCTAAAACTCCACAAGAAGATCGCTTCTCCCAAAAAAAAAACAGGCAAATCTTAAAACTTCTGCACTCCTTAGACCTGGTTGACGCCTGGAGAGGTCTGCACCCTAGAGGGAGGGAATATACTTTTTATTCCCCCACACACGGGACTTACTCTCGTATAGACACAATATATATATGTAATTCGCTTCTAGACAGCTCAAACAAAGCGGCTATTGTTCCGTGCACTTGGTCAGATCACGCTGCGGTCATGCTAGAGGTAGACTTGGGAGTTCAATTTCGGATGCCCTATACCTGGAGACTTAATGAATACTTGGTATCGCAATCCAGATTCCAGGAGCAAACTGAGAGGGAGTTTGCGGAATTTTTTGAGTCCAATGCGGGTGGGGAGACAGGGGCGGGATGGGTCTGGATGGCGCACAAAGCCTACATAAGGGGGGTGTTTATCAAGCTAGCCTCCCAACACAGAAAACAGAACAGGCTAAAAGAAAAGGAGCTATCAGGGAAACTAACTCAGTTAGAGCGGCAACATCAGCTTTCTCCCTCGATAGCTTTAAGGAAACAGATAGATAAAACCAGGCTAGAGTTGGATAGTATACTGTCCATAAAAACGGATAAGGCATTAAGGAGGACTCAACATTTGTTTTATACCAAGGCGAATAAACCTGACAAGCTACTAGCAAGGAGTTTAAAAGCTAAATATGCTCAAGCCAGGGTATCCCAAATCAGAAATAGGAAAGGCGATCTCACCTACAGCCAAAACGAAATTCAGGAGGTCTTTAGGGACTTTTATTAAAATATTTACTCCACTCAGAAATTGGCCTCAGAGAATGTTACCTAAACTCCCTTGATTTGCCCCAGATTTTACCCCTAGACTTACAAAACTTGATTAAAGATGTAACGGTCAAAGAAATTTTAGATGCCATTAAAGAACTGAAGCTAAGGAAGTCCCCCGGTCCGGACGGGTTCACTAACATCTACTACAAAAAGTTCTCAGAAATTCTGGCCCCCCATTTATGTAGTCTATTCAATTCAATTCTAAGAGGAGAGACAACTCCCCCCGAGCTGAACCATGCGACTTGACGCTCTTCCCCAAGGAAGGCCGGGATCCAAAGTAAGCTAAAAATTATAGACCAATCTCGCTTCTTAATGGCGCCGTCAAATCTTTGGCCAAAATTTTCTCCCAGAGGATCTCGATCTTCCTACCCGCCTTAATACATAAGGACCAATCAGGCTTTATTCCAAACAGGCAGACTAGTGAAAACATCAGGAGGACTTTAAATGTCATTAATTTGGCTAGGTCTAGGGGTCTCCCTGTGTGCCTACTCGCATTGGACATCGAAAAGGCGTTTGATACCCTGGAGTGGCCCTTCCTATTCGCCACATTGGCAAAGTTTGAGTTCAGAGGAAACTTCCTAAAACTGCTGCGTACATATTATACACTTCCCAGGGCCACACTAAAATTGCCTGGTTCCCATACGGCCAGTATTAAAATCGAGAGAGGTACGAGACAGGGCTGCCCACTGTCTCCTCTTCACTTTGCTCTGGCCATTGAGCCTTTGGCTCAAGCGATTAGAGTTAACTCCTCTATAGAGGGGGTGCGGGTGGGACACCAGCATCTAAAGTGTTCTTTGTTTGCTGATGACCTTCTCTGCACCCTCTCGAACCCTAGCTCCTCCGTAGGCGCCCTGATGGACACGATAGGAGTCTATAGCAATTTGTCAGGTCTGAGGCTAAACCAGGACAAGACAGAAGCTTTGAGTGTTGGGATCCCTTTGGATATCCTGAACCACCTGAAGGGAGTACATAAGTTTCTATGGCCCCCCTCACACATCAAATATCTAGGGGTTAATTTGACCAACTCATTAACTAATTTGTATAAAGCTAACTATCCACCTCTCTATAGGGCTCTGCGGCGAGACCTGGAAAACTGGACTAAACGGCATATCTCATGGACGGGTAGAGTAGTCACGGTTAAAATGAATATATTGCAGAGGCTGCTCTATCTTGCCAGGACACTGCCAATCCAGATAAAAAATACAGAATTGGCCCGCTTCCAGACCCGAGTGTTTAAGTTCATATGGAGAAATAGACCCCCTAAGATAGCGAGAAAAACGATGTACGTACATAAATCCAAGGGGGGACTATCTTGTCCTAATTTCCTGAATTACTTCAGAGCAGCCCAGCTTGCCTCTGTCCCCCTAGCTCACTCCGTTCCACTCCAACCAAACTGGGTCTTTGTAGAGGAGTTGCAGATGGCCCCGCTTACGTGGGGTATTATCCTGTGGGCTCCAGGTGCAAGCGCTTTTTACTCTAGAATACAGAATCCCATAACTAAGTTTACACTGAGAGTTTGGATCTGGGCTAGGAGGAAATACAAACTGACTCGACCGGTATCTCCCCTCACATCAATCTTTACATCACCCTCCTTATCAACCACCATCACTGCAGAGTCCAAGGAATATTGGACTTCTCATTATCTAGATAAACTGGGGGCTTGGTTTGAGGGAGGTATTATGAGAACTTCAGTATCCATGATTAGGAACTTTGAGGTACCACACCGGGAACTCTTCAATTACATTAAAATAAGCTGGATTGATGAGATACAAAGAACCCATGGGCCCCCGAGGGAATCTTGGATGTCGGTGGTGTGTAAGAGTGAGGCCCTGTCCAAAGGAATCTTGGGGTCAATATACAAAATCTTCAATAGTCCACCAAGCTCTTGGAGGCCTTCCTTTGTATCGAAGTGGGAGTTGGACCTAGGGCAAAATTTTGATGGGGATAAATGGGCTGAATCCTTATCGAACCTATCTAAGGGTTCATTTAATTATAGTTTGTTAGAAACCTCTCTTAAGATTTTACACCCCTTTGTGAGCTCGCAAAGCATGACGGCGATTCGTAGTTTGACAATTATTATATGATACTGGCCAACATCCAATGTTTACAGAACTGTTCGTACTATTCAAGGTTGTATACACAAAATGCCTTGGTAGAAAAACAATATTGTTTTACCTTTGCCAGAACAATTTTGTATATACCCAATATATCTCTTCTGAGATATAGTAGTAGTGCAGAGGCGGGGGGGGGGGTGTTAGTGCAGAGGAGGGACAGTCAACAGGGTCAGAGGAGGAAGGACAGGATCCTCATCCACAGTCAGGAGGGCAAGAGGCTAGGGGGCAGACACGGGGCCCCCGAACCACAGGCTTGATGAGATGATGG
Source organism: Discoglossus pictus (assembly GCA_027410445.1). Classification (NCBI taxonomy): domain Eukaryota; kingdom Metazoa; phylum Chordata; class Amphibia; order Anura; family Alytidae; genus Discoglossus; species Discoglossus pictus. The sequence continues at coordinate 79,301,272 of CM050165.1, forward strand.
TCCTCCTCAGTGTCATCCATGTGGCTGCCCCACTATCCTTGCAGGGGGAAAGGCATTTGGGCCTGGGCCCAGGCCTGGAAGGATTTAGCAGCAGCAGTGACAGCAGTGTGCTTGGCAGAAAGGAATGTGAGGTCTTTAAAGCAGCGCCTCAATGACTGCCGGGCCAAGGTGAGGAGGATGATAGCAGAGGAAAAGAGAACAACAAGAGCAGCAGGTGGTGGCCCCCAAGTGATTATCAAGTTCATCAAGTGGGAGAGGGTGCTCAAGGAGATGCTGAGCCAGGTGCTCATCGCTGGAGCTCCAGGCCTGGTGGCCCAACAGGATCCAGCCTCCTTGTCAGGTGAATATCAGACACACCAACATGCCATCACAGAAAACACACAACACATTCAAATTATGACTACCAATTGCACTGACATGTCAGCTCCCTGGATTTACCAAGGGATAGATGGATCATTCATGCGTCATTAAATCCATGAAGCTGACAAATAACCTTCATTAGTGGGCACAACACTAGTAATCATCCAAAGAGTCAATGTATGGGTGTGCCCACTGCAGCATATGCAAATACAGACTCTGTAGGGATGGGTGTGCAGTGTAGTCTACCAGCCTATCAGGGATCACCTCTCAACAGTGTGATAATAAATATGCTCATTGATTGGTTAGTATGACACACTGCCCAACAAGTTCTAAAGAGTATGTGTATGTATATACAGGAATCAAGATGTCATTATGAGCCAATAACAACCAAGCTCATAATCCAATGAATTGATCAAATCTAGCAAAAGATAGCTCTACATAGTAGAAATAAAGTGAAACATCAAGGTTCAGAGATCTCAGATAGTTAGGAAAAAACAGCAACCAAAGGATCATTCAATATAATTAACAAGCGACTTGCCCGTCAAAAAATTACGATCAATAAAATTTGAAGCCATGGTAATGCTGTTTGGCACACAATGTTAAGCTTTTTATACTCTAAGGACCTTCGGCGCTCATTGTGAGCCTTTTGTTCCTATGTTTATTTTTTTAAATACTAATTAATTAATTAATTGAATAATAAATTAATATAGTTTACCTTTTTCTAATTAAGATATGTAACAATAAATAGCCTGAAGAGGTAACAATCTCTTTTTATTGTCCTGCAGCATATAATGTCCAGTTGGACTGTTGCTGGCCTGAGGAGATAGTTTTATGAATGTCCCAACTGTGCATTAGAAATAGGCTGGGTGCACGAGGGCAAACCATTGGTTTATATGTGTAAACGCTAGTTTAGATGCGTAATGTTGTTAGTGGCAAGTTAGGATTGTAAAGTAGCGTAGTTTGTCTATGTGCTACGCGGTTCGCGAGCATTTGCCGTCCTTTGAAATCATGTGTTTTGTACCTCGTACGTTCCCGGGTGAAAATGGAACGCGGTTGTCTGTGTTTTGCGCGGTCCCGGGTCGGGTAGCCTCGTTTACATTTTTTTGGGCTGCCATTTTTTATTTTGCTTAGCCAATTTTCGAGTGGCGAAACTTGGCAAAATTTACTTAAATTTGCGTTCCACCTCACTCCCAGATGTCCTGACTGTTCCCCAATGCTGTGTGTGATGTTTTTGTTGTATTTTTTTTTGTTTGTTTCATGTTTTTTGCGGTGGAGCCGTTAACTTTGTATTTTTCCTATCTCTTATTTTTATTTTTTTTTATAAGTCCCGCGTTTGTCAACTGTTTGCAGCCTAAGGAGATCCTGTATTTGCTAACTGTTTGGAGGCAAAGTCTCGCATGTTTCATTGCCTCCACTGCTCGCCTTGCTTCACAAGTCTCGCATGCAATGAGCGCCTTTGGCGCTCAACGCCCAAGTGCTGCGAGTTTTAGTGCCTTAACGGCTCACCTTGCTATGGGAGACTCGCAGGCGATGAGCACCAAAGGCTGCAAGTTTTAGTGCCTTAACAGAGCGCCTTCGGTGCTCATCGCCTAAGTGGTACGAGCCTTCTGCGCTCATCTCCTAAGTCGTAAGCACCACTTAAAGCGTGACGACATGTCATAGTTTGACAATTAAAATATGTGATACATATATTATTCTTCTCTATTTTTCAGCTGGCAGGAGGACTGGGTCCACTAGTGAGCCAGAGGCAGACCATAGAGGTTTTTCTCCACCACCACTTCCTCCTCCCAGCAGCAGCACAACCTGGCTCTAACCACCACCAGACCAATGTCTCCTCAAACCAGGCCTCCACGGACAACAACCAGAGGAGGATCTATAGGGAGGTGAGGAGGCACAACCTCATGACAGTCGTACATGGCCAGGCTGCTCAAATCATCAGATAACCAGAGCATGCTCATCCAACTGTGCATTGATGCCACCCAATGCTCTCTGGTTCCAGGCACAATTCAGGTCCATGAAAGCATCTTCTTCATCTGCAAGCTTTGTTAAAAATATGAAGTAATTTAAATTTATTCACAGTGGCTCACATAGACATTCCATCAATGACATCCCCTCATAAAAATGTAGCTTACACAACATTAATTAAATCATATATCCAGTTTTATGATACATTATTGTTGTTAGCATAAATTTTGACCAATGCAGCTATGGAGGTGGACTTTCAAAGTCCCACAATGGCATGTTAATCAAAGCGAGCATTAATACATTAATTAATGAAGTGTGTCATCCTGCCGGTAATTTCAATATGAGAACAGATACTTTTGTCTGATGTAAGTAATCGAAATTATTGCTGGTGACCTTTGTGTCCTCTCTGTATTAATGAGTAGGTTTTCCGAACTTATGATATCATAAGAATGCTTTAAAATGTGAAAACACCTTTATACCAGATTAATGTAATATCAACACCTATATACCAGATGGAGATGGTGATAGTACTCGTGGACCACGGATTGTGGTCACAGCTAAGCATTCATTGGGAGATGACACATCATCATTAATGGTCATGGCTATTGATGTATGTTGACACCCGCCTAATGGATAGTAATGCTTGCAGATGAAGATCAGGTAAGCTGGTATATTGTTACAGTTACAGTATTTAGCACTGTACTATACATACATTTTTTTACCAGTATTTTACCCTCCTCTGACTTTTTTTATGTTTTGACCACCTTTTTTTCAGACTTCTGTTTTGGAACACACTGTATGTGTGTAGCTGGATTGAATTACGTAGTCCAGATTTTAAATGCTCTATAGGTTACTTCTAATAAATGGAGTTATGTATGATCATCAAATTCTGGTTACTGTGGAGTAGTGACCACACGTGACCCTAGTAGATGATATGCATCATTACTATTATACAGTATTACCTTTAACCCTTTAGGTTTCCCCTTTCTCCAAAACAGCCTCTTGCCCTTCAGTGATCCACCCACACCACACCCATGATATTAATTTACAGTTGTATACATTTCTGAGTCTGCTTTGTGTATATAATAACGTTTTGTTATCCCGTCATTACTGTCAATGGTTAAAGTTTTGGACAATCCTCAACCCCCCTCCTCATTCTAACCCCCTCTCATTCTGACCAACCCCCCTCATTCTACCCTCTAAATACCCCCCCCCCTCCCTTTCCCCTCACTTACCTGCATCTGAAGCTCCTGCTCCAGCCTCCGCTCCTTCCCGGACGTGGCACGCATGTGACATCACGGCATTAGCATATACCGGGTGGGGTAGAATGAGGGGGGGTTAGAATGAGGGGGGGTTTAGAGTGAGGAGGGGGGGTTGAGGATGAGGAGGGGGTTGAGAAAGGGGGGGTTGAGGTTGAGGAGTGAGGTTGAGGAGTGAGGTTGAGGAGGGGGGTTGAGGAGGGGGGTTTAGGAGGGAGGTTGAGGAGGGGGTTGAGGATGAGGAGGGGGTTGAGGATGAGGAGGGAGGCTGAGGATGAGGAGGGAGGTGGAGGATGAGGAGGGAGGTTGAGGAGGGAGGTTGAGGATGAGGAGGGAGGTTGAGGAGGGAGGTTGAGGAAGGGGGTTGAGGATGGGGGGGTTGAGGTTGAGGAGGGAGGTTGAGGAGGGGGTTGAGGATGAGGAGGGAGGCTGAGGATGAGGAGGGAGGTTGAGGAGGGGGTTGAGGTTGAGGAGGGGGTTGCGGATGGGGGGTTGAGGATAGGGGGGTTGAGGAGGAAGGGTGAGGAGGGGGGTTGAGGAGGAGGAGGGAGGTTGAGGAGGGGGTTGAGGTTGAGGAGGGGGTTGAACATGGGGGGTTGAGGATGAGGATGGGGGGGTTGAGGAGCGGGTTGAGGATGAGGGGGTTGAGGAGGGAGGTTGAGGATGAGGAGGGATGATGAGGAGGGAGGTTGAGGAGGGAGGTTGAGGATGAGGAGGGATGATGAGGAGGGAGGTTGAGAATGAGGAGGGGGGAAGAGACACAGGGAAGGGAGAGGGGGGAAGAGACACAGGGAAGGGAGAGGGGGGAAGAGACACAGGGAAGGGAGAGGGGAGAAGAGACACGGGAGAGAGGGGGACACAAGAGGGGGACACAGAGGGCACAAGAGGGACACAGGGGGCAGCACATTTCCCACCCTCTGCTTATACTCAAGTCACTCATTTTACCCAGTATTCTTTGGTAAAATAGGTGCCTCGGTTTATACTTGAGTATATATGGTAATCTTTCCAAAACACATTCAAAAACTATTGTATGTGTTATTCTGACCTTTTTGGAGTTAATATTTATGAAAAGTATAAATGGTAGTACTGTTCCGTATCAGCATTAGCCTGAAGGGTTGTTAACCAAATTGCAGGTATTATTACTAATTAATTAATACAAGAAAACTTGATATAATTTCACAAAATTATTGTAATAAATCTTGCCACATGGCCTACAGCAGTGGCATGGGACTTTACAGGATGGATGTACCCAAGATTGGCCTTGATGAAGGTGAGTTTGCTGTTGCTCCATGTGCTTCTTCATTGCCTCCATGTGTGTTTGTTGGCCGCCTTGAAGAGCTTGACCACATTAGATCAATTCCCCTTGTCTTGATTTGTCTCTGAATTCTCATGTCCCTGTGCCTCTACCAGCGTGCTCCTTACATGCTCCCTGGGACAAAGCAGTTCCTGGCCTGTGCTATGTAGATATATACCCATGTAGGCAGCATCAATTTCACTCCCTCCTGTCTTTAAGGCCCGAGACTGCCCATGCTGACAATTTTTCGCACTTAATTTTCTAAGAGCTAAGGTTCAGTTATAGATGTGGGTAGAGGATCTGGGTCAGTAGGGTGCTGTGGTGCTGATCAATAGTGTTTCTGAGTATTGTTTGAGGTGTGTCTATCCATTTAATAGTTATTGCATTAGAGAGAGCAGCTGTTGTGGTCCTTGTGTGTTTGCATATTGGTATTAACCTCTTGCGTAGGGTTGATGTATGTTCCCCTGGTACTTCATATATGTCATGTGTCGGTGTACTATTGCCAATAGTTTTTGTTCTAATATAGATATGATGACTGAAATATGTAAATTAATATATCCATATTTTTCAATTCCACATTTGAGCTTGTGTGAGTGTTACGTATGATTTGTAAGAATGTTCCATGTATTTCTCTGGCTATTTTTCTTTAATTGCTTTATGAATCTTGCAGCACCACGTTTAATGTTACCACATTAAAAAATTAATAAAAATAAAAAAAAGATGTTTGTCTTATTTGTTCCTTGCAATTAATTGTAATGTATTTCCGTGCCTTCCCATGCTTTTCAAGTACAGTAGTGTATTTTTAATAGTTGTTACAGCTCTAAAAAAAGTGCCTTGCAAGTCCTATTTAGTACTCGTAATATTTTTGACAGAAACTTGATACTTTTTTCAGTTGCGGGTCAGACTTAATAGTGCTATGGGTCTAATAGAATATTGATTTTGTGTAATTTTAATTATGTAGAGCTTTTAACATTCGTGCTGTGCTAAAACCAATGGAGCTCTAAGGCCGATCTTGCTGCTTTGTCTAGCCTGTAGTGATTGAGGGCAGGTAACTCGTAATTGGATTGTAAGTAGCTGAAAGAATCTGTGTCAATTTTCAGAGTGGTTTTAAGTGTGTATACATTTACGAATTGGGCAATAAAATAGGGCCCCTTGTTAGTTTGTCATGTACCTGATAAACAAGTGCTTTTTTGTCTTGATCCGCAGTGGTCCTTGATGAATTCTGCACCTAAGCTCAAGTGAGAAGTGCTTTTAAATACATTTAATTAACTGTAATATCACATATATAGTTGTGAGCGTACGAGTTGTTCAAGTCGCAACCCAAAGAGCACGACACACACATTACGACACTCGCAAACAACATACGACACACGTTCACACACATTACGGCCTCGCAACACTCGGACGCTACTCGCGAACATTACAAAATTAAAAACACAATACATACACACACCACATACATACAAAACTTACCTACAGCAAGAGGTAGCATCCAGGACCTCAAAAATGCAACTTACACCTTCATTTCACTCAAAATAAAAGAGTTTACACACGAAAATATTTGCTAAGCGAGAAAAACAATGGCCGCCGAACTAAACGAAAACGAGGCTACACACGCAAACACCATACGAGACACGTTACGACACATTACGACCTCGTAAACATCGGACGCAACACGCCGACATACAAACATTTAAAACACAATAAATACACACAACACACACATAAAAAGCTTACCTACAGCAAGAGGAACCATCCAGCACCTCCAAAAAACAAGTTACACCTTCATTTAAATACAAATAAAACACTTTACACACAAAGAAAATCGCTAAGCGAGAAAAAAAATGGCCGACGGACATAACGAAAACGAGGCTACAGCACTCTCCACACGTAAAACACCACAACACACTCGCAAAACACCACAAGGAAATCGAAAACCACTACGAGGCACCAACGGAAAATCCGCTAAGACGGACAACATATAGAAACCGCCATTTTACGCAAATGCGAAAGTACACCACTACGCTAACGGTTTAGCCTCGCGCACGCACACTATTACACTGCACACATTCACCACGCTTATAGAGCAGCTCCACAACACTAATGCTGCACCAAATTCAAACAAGGTTCACAGCTCTTCAACACAATGCTTCAAAATAGGTAAACTATATTCATTTATTAATTGATTACATGTTTACTATTACACACAAAACAACAGCTCACTTACAATAACATTGCCGTCATTTTTTGACGGGCAAGTCGCTAGTATTTAATAAAATTCATGCCGTGGATTTTATAAGGTACAAAGCATTCCCATTAGATTCTTTTTTATACAAGACAACAAACTTTAAAGGATCACTGAGGTCATGTTTTTCTATTTAGTGTTTTAAATAACTAAACTTCATAATGGATAAATGTTTTTAGGAAGCAAAAATATATATAAACACCAGCCTTTGCCTTTTTTTTACATTCATTACTACAGGGATTATTATTCATGACACCAACCACCATGATTGCTGCTTGCCACATACCACTGACCTCAATGCCAACCAGACGTGAATCCTAGTTGAACGCATGGTCTTACTATCCTATACCATCAATCCTCTTTCATCTGAGTAACCAACAGCTCTACAATCACTAATAATAGAAACAAATTTGCAGAAAAAAAAAAAAAAGCAAAAATGTTACTTTTCCATGGTAAAAAATTTGTAAACCTCCTCGTCTAGTTTATCTATGAATGTATTTTCTGGGAAATATTTTATGCCTTAAAATAGCTTTACAATTCATTTTCTGACTATTGAAATTTGCTGATGCAGGCCTAATATTTCTTATTTTTGTGTCTTAGATTAAATTATAAATCTCATACGTATTAAGGCTGCAGAAGGAATTCTAGATTCCTTAAGAGCCCGGCTCAGCATTTAGCAGCTGCTGCCGGACTGGATAACACATGGCGCTGATAAAAGGAAATCTAGGGCATCCCAACATAAATCTGCAAGTGCTATGTGTTTTATGGATGAGACAACTGGTAAATAAGTTTTAAAGAATGTTATAAACAGGGACAGATTCACTTCAATTCTTGAAAAATCTAAATTCATTGAGACTGATTATTTGCATTTGAAAGTGAATAGATAATGGGTGTATTAGCCAATTTACAGGCTATGGAAATCTTAATGATCTAGTCCAGGGTCCTCATTCAATTAGAAGTCCGCAACTCGATCTCAGACTGCCAAATATCTGAGGGTGTGTTGCGGGCTCCTGTTGGACTCCTATTTCAATGCTATTCAATTGCTCATGGAAGCAAGTTACGGGCCCCAAGCCAAAACCGTAAACCATGCACTGGTTCGGAGCACTTCAGGGCGGGAACATGATCAGTTCAGCAAGCCCGTAACAGCCCATCAGCTAATAGCAAAATGAGACTGTCATTATTACGGCAGTAAAACATGGAGGTTACATGTCAATCAATTAGGTTCGGGGTCCGATATGCGATCAGACTCGCAAAACCTTCAAAGTAAAGAATTATGAAAATGAATGCCAATACTGTTCTAGTCCATATGAGTGGCCTGATATGTATTGATACCCGAGATCGATTTAACCCTGAAATTAAACATAAAACAAATCTCAGATATTGCCCATTTGCGAGATTGAGACTGTTGTGCAATTAATTCTAATGTCCTTTATTTGCTGTTTACGGGTGTGAAAACATTTGTGGGCTTGGGGAAATTGAGCAATTGAATAGCGATTTGCGATTTTAGCCTTGCCAAAGTGACAGATCAAAGGCTTTGGGAGGCTGGAAGTCAAGCCTGTAACTCGGAAGACGCCACAAAAAGACACCAATTGAATAGCAAATTAGCTTGCAACCTCACTTACGCGCTACTGGATCTCCTGAAACCTCAATTGAATGGGGGCCCAAAATAAGCATGGTAATGTTATTACTTTACTAGTGAATTGTCCGTCAAAAAATGAGAGGCATGAAATTGTAAGCCAGGGAATTCTGTTTGAGACAAAATGAAAACAGTTTTTTACCCTGAGGACCTTGGTTGTTGTATTTTTTTTTTATCAGAGGCGCTTTTGCTGTCATTGTAAGGTCGGCGCTGATCCGCTTTTTGCGCTTATTGCAAGGCTGTCCTCTGGTTTGTGTGCTATGAGCAGCGTTGGCGCTCGTTGTGAGGCGCGGGGTGAATGTCTTTTGTGTTTATTGCAATAGTTTTTTTTGTGTATATGTATTTTTGTATGCTAATGAAATCATTAATAAATTAATAAAATAATATACTTTACCTATTTGTAAGTTATATATGCAGGAAGCATTGTGCTGAAGAGCTGACAATCTGTTTTGATGTTCCTGCAGCATACAATGGAGGTTTGCACTGTTGTGGAGCTGAGGTATCAGCAATGTGTGTAGTGTAACTAGGCTGAGTGCGCGAGGGAAAGACGTTTTTTTTGTGTATTTCCGCATTCTGTAATAGTGTTGTAAAATGGTGGCGATTGTGTATGTGGTACGCGGGTGTGGATGATTTAGCGTCCTTGCTAAAAGTGTATCTTGTAGCTCGTACGTGTTTTTTGAAAAGCTGTACGTGCTTGGTGGTGTTTTGCGAATTTAGCCCCATTTTTTCTGTGGCTTAGGGGATTTTTGATGTGTCTAAACTCGGTAATTTGTACTTAAATTGAGGTATAAGTTCACTTGCAGAGGTCCTTCCTGTGGGTAAGATCTTTATGTTATTTTTCTTTGTATTTATTGATTCTTAATGTTTTCAGCTGCGCGCGGTTTGGCCATTAAGTTTGTAGTTTTGCGAGCTGGCTGTTTTTTTTTCTAAGTCCCGCGGCTCGTATTTTTTTGGTGTAAGTCCATATTTACTCATTGCGTGTTTTGTGTTCTTTTTCCCTGTCCCGCTTGTGTGTTTGTTTGTAACCGCTTGTGAGGCTGCGTAGAGCCTTCACCTCGGTAAATGCGGGCCCTCGCTTCGCAAGGGTCCACATTTGCGGCCTGCAATAAGCCTTCGACTCATTGGAGCCGACGTGGGAGTCTCCACCTCGGCAAATGCGGCTTGCAATGAGCCTTCGGCTCATTGCACCCAAAGTTGGGGCCTCCACCTTCCGCAAATGCGGCCCCTCGCATTGCGAGGGTCCTGCATTTGTGGCCCTAACTGCGTCCCTCGCTTCATGAGGGACGCAGTTCTTGCGAGTTCGCAAGCTCGCAAACCGTGGTGACGATTCGTAGTTTGACAACTATTATTAGTGATTACATTTCTTGACAATTACTAATACAATTATTGTAGTAAAATACATTTACTTTTTTGATAAAATGTTTAATGTATACTTCCATTTTAGGAGAGTTCCTAAACTTTTCTCAATCTTCTATCATCTGCTACATCGATCCCTCCCCTACAAATTACATATTTCTGCTCCAAATGATTAAATTTTTATAGTGAATAAATCTTATGGATGAGCTAACAGTTTTTATCCAGTTTTCCTAGCCACAGCCACTGAAACAGCTATTTATCTCTCAAAAAAATGCGGGATGTGAAATGAAGTAATCCATGCCTTAACATATTTTTATATATTTTAATAATGAAAAAATAACAAAAAGTTCTGAAAAACAATAAACTGATTCTATGAGCAGTGGATGTCCACTATTCCTGTAGAAAGTATATAGTAGTTATTTAGGGATCAACAATTTTTCGGATCAAGCTTATATCATTATCATAGTGACTAGTAAAAGTAATAATAATAAAAAAAAAGAGAAGCCCACAATCATATAGTCACATGTATTAGGGACAAGCAAGGATTTTTTCTATTCGCAATTTCAGATTTGGTGCTTGGAATCCTATATATCAATTATGAGAGGAGAGTGAATAAGAGGTCACCCTGGCCTTCATCATTGATTCACCCATGCCAAGCATTCAAGAGAGTGTTCTAGAAATTGTTGGCAACATTAAAGGGTCACTTTGGTGTTCTTATAAAGGGCTTTATAAAGAATAGTGAGGTTGGGTCTTATTTAAAAAAATATTATACCTTTATTGTACATTTAAACAAAGAACTAATATTGCCCCAGGCATTATAAACTCCTTATCTCGCCACCCCTTAAATGATGTATTGGAGTGGAAGCAGCACAGAGGGGAACGCTCTCCAAACAGGCATACTGTATTTGCAGTATGATAGTGGGATGCTAGTAAGTGTATTTGTGGTCTCAAACAGTTTTCCAGTTTTTACTACACCCTGGGTGGCTGTGGAGACAATCCATCATTAAGAGAATGGAGAGCACTGAAGTTTATATAGTCTATGGACGGCATTATTAAAAAACAAAAACACATTTATTGTTTAAATGAACAATAAAAGATTAATAGTACTACATAGTAATACATAACAATTCTTTAGAGGGTCCTTTTTTAGACCACTAGTGGTCCTTAACTATGTCTCACTCCAGTGTGGTCTCCATTCTATGGGTTCTGGCATGCATACAATACTCTAAACACAACTGATCACCCACAACTGGTCATCCAATTTTTATGGCTCTGCCGGACTGTGGGACTGCGAATACACTGGTAAAAGTTGAGTGTGTGAGAAATGAGTTTACATTTCCGGAGAGCTATAGTTGCATTTCCTGAAGCAATGGGTCTGCTCCTGGGCCGGTGAGGTGTAACGGATGTGGCAGCAATTTTAGTATCATCCTATACTTAAACAAAAGCTATGGACTTTTGCCTGTTCCCTCAACCCCCCACTCCTCCCTCTACTGATAACTACAACCCAGATTATGATGCTCTCCAGATGTGATATAATAAACAAAAAATGCATTTCTGTTCTCATAAACAGTTTCAAAAATTAAGATTCTCACAAAAAATGTTTTTATGGTTTACACACCTGCTAATGTTGTTTGGTATATACTTGTCTTTTTTTCTTGAACTGCAGTGGTCCTTTAAATTCTGATTTCTCGGCTTCACCTATTGCACCCAAAAAATTTCCCTTTCATTGTGCTATTATGCTCTCTTTTTAATGTTTTATCTGTAAATGTACAACTTTATACTCAAAAATAATGATGTAGGGTTGTATAGCTATGTACACATATAAAAAATGATTAAATGTATTAGAGAGGTACACACATTGCTTACCTGATTCATTCCTCATTTACCACCTTTTTAGCCATGGCAGCAAAAAAAGGGAAAATTTTATTAAAGTGAAGTTTTGCCTTTGATCTTTTTCAGAAACAAAATAATGTCTTATGATGTCTTATTTTTTTCTGACCAGTGTAAGTTTGCCTTACAATAGCCACTGCAGGGAAGAAGGCATATTAACAGGACAGCAGATAGGGTCATCTGTCAGGACAGTCCCTCTGGGCAGATTCTATTTCCTCCTGGATATGTTAGGTGGTAAGCAGCAAAACTGCTAAAAAATAAACTTGAAGTAAGATTTAAAACCTACACTATTTTTTTAGATACATATTTTATTTCTAATCAGTTATTAAATAAACAAATGAAATCCTACTTTATAAACATAACATAGACATAACTATATGGCACCAGAAAATGAGTCATCAGGTCAAAAGGTGCCTACCACATTACTAGGGAAGAGCAGAGGGTGAATATGAGTACTACCAGATCTAATGAAATGGTTTGGCCAAAGTTGAGAGGATGCTCTGCTGCAGCTGTTAGAACTATGACCCATTGCAAATTGGATGCGGATAAACATGAGATGACAAGATTACACATTGATATTCTGGGAATTAGTAAACTCTAATGGACTGTAATGGGACATTTCCTATCAGAAAACCACTATATCTTCTACTGTGAAGATCTATTCGTTTTTTTGATATAAGAATCCCCCACAAGCCCTAATATTCAATAAAAGGGTGGCCAAAGCAGTGCTCGTTTACAACCCAATAAATGACAGAATTATTTCAATACAAATTTAAGACGAACCATATAACTTTACAGTGTTCCAGGTCTATGCACCAACCATGGATGCTGAAAAGGCTGAAGTTGTCCAAAACACAAAAGATCTATACAGCAAGGATCTTATCAGCACTGATAACCTCAATAGTTTTTCTAAATCAGACATCTTGTAGAGTTTAGGGATATGGGTCCTAGCCAAAGAGTGCTCCAGTTATTGTACAGTTGCCACAGTCACATGCCAGCAAGGGAATGCATAAGATCCTGTAAGCTTGAATTCAACAATGTATGAACCGGGAACTACAAGATGTGCCATAGAGGCACAAGAGCTCAAATTGATAATGTCTAATGGAAAATAGAGAAAGCAAGAGAGTTCCAGTAAAACATTTACCTCTGCCTCATATCCTATTCTAAAGCCTCTGACTGTGTGAGTCACAACAAAATGTGGCAAGTTCCTAAAGAGTTGGGACAACATACCATCTTATCCGCCTCCTGAGAAATCTGTATGTGGACCAAGAAGCTACGGTCAGAATTGAACATGGAATAATTGAATGATTCAAGATTGGGAAAGAAGTGTGACAAAGTTGTATATTTTTACCTTATTTATCCAACTTATACATGGAATACATCATGCATAAGGCCTGGCTGGAGTGATAATGATGAAAGAAGAGAATGCAAAAGCTGGCCTGCTGCTCCAAGTTAAAAAGATGAAGATCATGGCAGAAAAGCAATCACAGTTCCTGGCAAATAGATGGGGAATCAATGGAGGCAATTACATTTTATTTTCCTGGGCTCCAGGATCTCTTCAGTCGGTGTCTGCAGCCATGAAATATGTTTGCTTCTGGAGAGGAAAGCTAGTATGGCAAGTATGGACAAGCTATTAAAAGTAAAGATATTACACTATCAACAAAGGTCCACAAAGTTAGAACTATGGTGTTCCCAGTAGCAACATACAAATGCAAAAGCTGGACCATAAAGAAGGCTGGGCAGTGTAGAATTGACACCTTTAAATTGTGGTATTGGATAAAACTGCATAGAGTGCCTTGGAATACAAGAAAAGACAATCAATCAATACTACAGGAAATAAAGTCAAACTGTTCACTGGAAGGTAGGATCATGAGGCGAAAGCTCAAATATGTTGGCCATATAATGAGAAGACAGGATAACCTAGAGAAGACTCTGATGCTTGGAAAGATTGAAGGCACACTAAGAAGGGGACGGCGGAGTCAGAGATGGATGCATGAAATCATTGAAGCAATGAACATTCACTTAATGGAGCTCACAGGGGCAGCGGCTGATAAATGTGCCTTGCATGCTGCAGTCCATAGGGTCACAGAGAGTCAGACATGGCTAAACAACTAAAAAACAACAAGGCTTTTGAGATATCACAGTGACTCACTAAAAGTGCATATTTGTGGAGAAGAGTATTCTTCAGATAAAGATTTTTGGCTTTTTGTGGATTATGCTGAGGTAGCCATCCTAGGTCTTGTTAAAGGGTCATTGTTAGATTGAATTGTTATGTTAATATATTATAAAGCCTTCCTATTTACATACAATTATTTCTTGAAAAATTCTGACTGTAAGGTCTTAAAATGAGTAAAACTGAGAATGTGCCCCTGGAAATTAACATTTTCTCCCTTGGTGATAAGCATTTTATTATGAAAGAGGTAAGCAAATAGTAGTTTTATATTTATATGAATGAACCATCATATCTGTATTATAAAGCGTTTAAAAGGAAACCCCAACAATCACAATCAAGATAAAGACGGTGAAGATGTTCTTATGAACATTCAGGACTGCATAAAAGAAGGAAACAGACAAATAACAGGCAGTGTCTACTACAAAAAACTGAACCAGGACCCTACATAGGAATATACCATTCAGCTCAGGAAACTTATTTAAACATTCCCTAAGAATGTGTAGCAAGAATTGGAGCAGCTCACACCCAACCATTCTACAACTGGGACTTTCTGCATGCTGCAAACTATCCACAAACCAGGGAATCCAGGTCAACCAATTGTTATAGATATTTGATGTTGATGAAAACATCCTTAAGTCACTAGTTACTAACACCAGCAGCTATATACTGTATGACACCACTAACTTACTCAACAAACAAAGACCTACCTGCTAGCACAATACAGTAAACCCTTGGTACTTAACATTAATCAGTTACAGAGAGTAGGATGAGTACCAAAAACGATGAGTACCAAACAAGCTTTTCCCATAAGGATCAATGTAAATTGAATTTATCCATTTTGAACCACAGAAATTTCACATTTTAATTTGAAGCAATGGTGTTGTTTTTTGATACAAAACCTTAAAACTAACCAGACATAAATAATAAACAATAATTAGATAAAATAAAACAGAATGTAACTTTGCTTTAACTGTACTGAAATGACTTAAGGGCCCAATGGGATTGTAGCGTTGTAGAGGAGGAGAAACTTGCTTCTACCTACTGTGATCGTTTGCTCCTTGGAAGTGATGACAAGCAAGTGGAGTGTGAGTTCTTGTCAGAAGTGAAGGAGTTAACTCTTCTGAAAGAACTCCTAATTGGAGCAACTCCCCTTTAAAAGACTGGAAAGCAGGTATGGAAGGGTGGGGAGGGGCTGACTAGGCCCTAGGCAGCTGTGCTGCTGAGAGGAACAAGCACAGAGTTGAAGGTGATCTGGTGTGGAAATACAGTGAAGTTGTGAACTACCCTGTAAAGGATCGCCAAGTGACTGTTACTGGGAGAACGGGGACTACAGCAAGTCGTGTGAGCTGGAAGATTGACTTCAGACTCAGGAAGGTGAAGTCACAAGGAAGCCACGTAAGTGAATGGGATTAGTGAGGAATCCCAGGCAGAGTTTGCCTTAAAGGCCTAGGCACGGTTGTTGCTGAAGTATTATGCCCCAGGGAAGAAGTGAAGATAAAGAGTAGTTAATACAAGTGAGTTTGTGTATGCAAGGGTCCCTGGGGTGAAGCATACGGGAGAGACGGGCGGGCCCTATGCTTCACCCGCAACCGTGTCCCAGAGAGGAGTGCTGTGTCCGAGAGAGGAGCGCTGTGTCCGAGAGAGGAGCGCTGTGTCCGAGAGCGGAGCGCAGTGTCCGAGAGAGGAGCGCTGTGTCCGAGAGAGGAGCGCTGTGTCCGAGAGAGGAGCGCTGTGTCCGAGAGCGGAGCGCTGTGTCCGAGAGCGGAGCGCTGTGTCCGAGAGCGGAGCGCTGTGTCCGAGAGCGGAGCGCTGTGTCCGAGAGAGGAGCGCAGTGTCCGAGAGAGGAGCGCTGTGTCCGAGAGAGGAGCGCTGTGTCCGAGAGAGGAGCGCTGTGTCCGAGAGAGGAGCGCTGTGTCCCCGAGAGGAGCGCTGTGTCCCACAGAGCGAGGAGCTAGAGAGGAGCTGTGTCCCACAGAGCGAGGAGCCCGAGAGGAGAGCTGTGTCCCACAGATCGAGAGAGGAGCCCGAGAGGAGAGCTGTGTCCCACAGAGCGAGAGAGGAGCTGTGTCCCACAGAGCGAGAGGAGCTGTGTCCCAGAGAGCGGAGCTGTGACCCAGAGTGGAGCGGTGTCCCAGAGGTTGCTGAAGAGGGCGACCTAATCTCGCTGGGACCCTCACCTGTAAAGAGACTGTTTATTTCCTGGCCACAAGGTGGCACTACCCCAGTTAAAGGACTGTTTTCAAGCTGACCACCAGGTGGCAGACTACCCAAGTTAAAGGACTGTCTACAACCTGGCCACAAGGTGGCATTCTCCCACCTCGCGGAGAAGTAATTGTTTTTTTTTAAGCCGAGCTACGGCTACCGCTGTTTTTCTTTCTTCTAATAAACCTATTTGCTGCACTTTCATGCCGGTATCAGCCCTTCATTCAAGAAACTACCGCTATATGCGGCCATCCTGATCACACTGGTGTCATTTGTGGGATTGAAAAATGTCTGTGTTGAAGAAGACAGCCCACCGTACAGCATAAATATGGAGGAGGCCTTGAAAGCTTTTATAGAAGCCCAGCGGGGGTTGAACAAACAGCAAGCCGAGTTGAACAGAGTGCTGGCTGCTAAGCTTGGTCAGAGCCAGTCAGAAAAGAGAGAAATGATTGCAGAGCATAGCATCCAAGCCGCAAAAGAGGAAGATAAAGGTTTTGGAGAGTTTACTGCAAGATTTAGAGAGGCCACAGAGAAATGGCAGAGAGATATGGAAGTCGACAGGGTACAGATGAGAGAGTCTTCAGAAGCACAGAAAGTGCAGCTGCAGCGATTGAGATCTACAGAGAACAATGTGTGTTCAAAATCAAGCAGGGTTATGAACCCTAATTGCTTTCTAAAGAAAATGACAGCTCAAGATGATGTAGAAAACTACCTCCTGAATTTTGAGAAGATTGCTACCAGGGAAGGTTGGCCTAAACAGCACTGGGCCACAGTCCTGGGTCCCTATCTGTGTGGAGAAGCCCAGGAAGCGTATGGGTTTTTGCCTGAAGAAATGGCAACCAATTATTGCACCCTGAAAGAGGAGATCCTTGATCGTATAGGAGTAAAGAAAGTACAGAGAGCGCACCCCTGGAATTTTTTTTACAGAGACATACTTGTCGGGCCAAGTCTAAGTTACAGTTTCCCTGTTAAGGGAAGGCCAACCAAACCTGACCTAGTAGTAAACAAGGAGAAAGAGAGAGCGGAAAAAGCCACCAGGTGCAGTACCATGAGTGAGACGGCAGGAGCCGCGAGGGAGGCCGTAGAAGGCTCCCGAGTGCCCGCAGAGTCGGAGAGAGTGCCCGCAGAGTCGGAGAGAGAGCCCGCAGAGTCGGAGAGAGAGCCCGCAGAGTCGGCCGATCCAGCCGAAGAGATTGCTGAGAGCCCCAAAGAGGTCGCTGAGAGCCCCAAAGAGGTCGCTGAGAGCCCCAAAAAGCCTGCTGGTGCAGATAGAATGGCCTTAGAGGAGGAGAAACAGCGTTTTGTAAAGCTCCAAAGACAAGCCCACGGTAATATGAGGCCCGAGTATATCCCTGAATGGCGGAGGAAGCCGACCTTCGAGGACTACCCAGTGTCCTACAGGAATGAGAAATTGATGCCTATTTGGGAGCGGAGGATATGTCCCCCAATGTCTAAGCTGAACGAATCAGTGGTGTGGGAGGAGAACATCTCTCAATTTCGACAGAAGCCCCGGCAAATACCACTGTTGACCTTAGACCGTGGGGAAAGTGACAAAGAGGCGTCTAATGGAGACCAGCTAGAAAGTGTTGCTAGGCCAGTGTCCGATGTGAACACCTTAGAAAAGACTGTTCCTGTATCAAAACTGGAGCACACGCCACTTAAGGAAGCTGGACAAGCTGCACAGGCAGAAGGATTTTATGACGACTCTGATGAACCAACCGTAGTTCCGCTGGTTGAGTTTGTCGCGGCTAAGCAAGCAAAGGAACTTCAGTTGTCTACAAACAAAAATAAACTTGAAACTGAGAATGTTCTAACCCATGCGGTAGAGTTAACTTCAGGAGCATTACCAGCTCTGGAGGAGGCAATCGAAATCTTGTGTGCTGAAGAGACCACTGAAATGTTGTCGGCGGTTCCCCAATTAGAAGAGTCACCTGCAACAACAGATGAAGCTACACCTGTGCCAGAGGAAAGCGACAAGGCAAAGAGGGTGGAAGAACAACAGAAGCCTGTTGATCACATCCTTCAAGCAGTGGCAGAAAGTACAAAGCTGTCTGTAGAAGCAGAAACTGTACATCATGTAGTAGACATTATGGAAACGAATACTGTGGGCTTTGAAATTATTGGCACAACGGAAAATGTGCCACCACTTGACGAAAAACTCCCTGAAATCATCCCTGCTGATGGTAAAGAAGAAGAATTTACATATCTGATGGAGGAGGCAGCAAAGGAACTGCCTGCAGAAAGCATTCATGATTTCTTCAAGCATCGGCCAAGGCCACCTTGCGAAGGGTATGACTTGCAGCTTATTAAATCAACAAAGTATCAGCCATGCAGTTTGGAACGCAAGTTGGTCATGAGTGATAAAAAAGAAGTCAAAACAAGAGATTTTGCTCCAGCAGAAAAATCTAAAGGGAATGCAAATAATTCCACCCAAGCATCACAGGCTTGTACGGGCGAGGTATTAGAAGGAACTAAAGTTGGAGGAAGTGAGCCTGCCAAGAGTTCTGATGAGCCACCCAGGGCTTGGCACACAGTGGATTCGGAGGACCAGGTAGATAAGCCAGAGTCCATTTCGAGGCCTGTAAGTGAAGATGTAGATCCTACTTGTAAAATCCAGCAGGAAATCCCTGTGCCCCTACTGGATTCTCAGACTGTTGAGGAGACCTCTAAAATTCCGGTACCAAAACAACATAAAGCAAAGCTTTCCAAGCTGGAAAAGCCCTGTTGGTGCCCCGATGATGGCTCATTTGTTAAGTTGGATGAACATAAGCAAAATAAAGAACTAGAAGTTTGGAAAGAGCGTTTTCTGAAGCACTCCCTGCATAAAGCCAAGCCTGTGATTGAGAGGAGAGTTAACCTAAATATCGTCCGTAAAGGGACGACGGCAGATGGACAGGAGGAGCTAAGGGCAGATGTGGTATCTGTCATTGGGTCTGCTGAAACAACTGATGAGATAATTCAGAGAAAAACAGTTGAAAAGCTCCCAAGTCTTAAAGCAAAGCTGTTCGAGGACAGCGCTACAAAGTTGAGAGATTCACTCCTTCCTGATAAAGGCGACACACATGAAGGAGGCCAACAGACCAGTAAGGAAATGAGAAGATGGATTTACAGGCGGCCACGATCGCAGCCTGCTACCTCGATGCGGACGGCCCAGAACGAGGAGTTCTTTAGTGGTGAGCGACCCTACCGGATGTCCGGCCTCTCGGCATGTCGCCCAACACCATGTTGTTGAGCTGAGGGGGGGTGTGTGTGATCGTTTGCTCCTTGGAAGTGATGACAAGCAAGTGGAGTGTGAGTTCTTGTCAGAAGTGAAGGAGTTAAAACTTCTGAAAGAACTCCTAATTGGAGCAACTCCCCTTTAAAAGACTGGAAAGCAGGCATGGAAAGGTGGGGAGGGGCTGACTAGGCCCTAGGCAGCTGTGCTGCTGAGAGGAACAAGCACAGAGTTGAAGGTGATCTGGTGTGGAAATACACTGAAGTTGTGAACTACCCTGTAAAGGATCGCCAAGTGACTGTTACTGGGAGAACGGGGACTACAGCAAGTCGTGTGAGCTGGAAGATTGACTTCAGACTCAGGAAGGTGAAGTCACAAGGAAGCCACGTAAGTGAAGGGGATTAGTGAGGAATCCCAGGCAGAGTTTGCCTTAAAGGCCTAGGCACGGTTGTTGCTGAAGTATTATGCCCCAGGGAAGAAGTGAAGATAAAGAGTAGTTAATACAAGTGAGTTTGTGTATGCAAGGGTCCCTGGGGTGAAGCATACGGGAGAGACGGGCGGACCCTATGCTTTACCCGCAACCGTGTCCCAGAGAGGAGCGCTGTGTCCGAGAGAGGAGCGCTGTGTCCGAGAGAGGAGCGCTGTGTCCGAGAGCGGAGCGCTGTGTCCGAGAGCGGAGCGCTGTGTCCGAGAGAGGAGCGCTGTGTCCGAGAGAGGAGCGCTGTGTCCGAGAGAGGAGCGCTGTGTCCGAGAACGGAGCGCTGTGTCCGAGAGCGGAGCGCTGTGTCCGAGAGAGGAGCGCTGTGTCCGAGAGAGGAGCGCTGTGTCCCCGAGAGGAGCGCTGTGTCCCACAGAGCGAGGAGCTAGAGAGGAGCTGTGTCCCACAGAGCGAGGAGCCCGAGAGGAGAGCTGTGTCCCACAGAGCGAGAGAGGAGCCCGAGAGGAGAGCTGTGTCCCACAGAGCGAGAGAGGAGCTGTGTCCCACAGAGCGAGAGGAGCTGTGTCCCAGAGAGCGGAGCTGTGACCCAGAGTGGAGCGGTGTCCCAGAGGTTGCTGAAGAGGGCGACCTAATCTCGCTGGGACCCTCACCTGTAAAGAGACTGTTTATTTCCTGGCCACAAGGTGGCACTACCCCAGTTAAAGGACTGTTTTCAAGCTGACCACCAGGTGGCAGACTACCCAAGTTAAAGGACTGTCTACAACCTGGCCACAAGGTGGCATTCTCCCACCTCGCGGAGAAGTAATTGTTTTTTTTTAAGCCGAGCTACGGCTACCGCTGTTTTTCTTTCTTCTAATAAACCTATTTGCTGCACTTTCATGCCGGTATCAGCCCTTCATTCAAGAAACCACTGCTATATGCGGCCATCCTGATCACACTACATTTCAAAGTTTTTCTGAAGTGTGACATTGCTGATCATTAAACAAGTCTAGAAACTTTATAGCTAAGAAAACTTTATGGACAGGCACAACCAGAGACATAATGATATGGCACTGGAAGATGAGCCCCTCAGGTGAGAAGGTGCCTACCACATTACTAAGGAAGAGCAGAGGGCAAGTACAAATAACACCAGATCAAATAAAGTGGTTGGGCCAAAGACGAAAGGACACCCAGCTGTGGATGTGTCTGGAAGGGAAGTAAAGTCTGATGCTGCAAAGATCAATTCAGAATAGGAACCTGGAATGTTAGAACTATGAACCAAGGCAAACTAGATGTGGTCAAGAATAATATGACAAGGTTAAACATTGATATCCTGGGAATTGGTGAACTTAAATGGACTGGAATGGGACATTTCACATCAGAAAACCACCAGATCTTCTACTGTGGTCAAGAATCCTGCAGAAAAAATGCAGTAGCCATTCTAGTCAATGCGGTGCTCGGTTACAACCCAATAAATGACAAAATGAAAAATTTGAATTCAAGGCAAGCCATTTAATATCAAAATGATCCAAGTCTATGCTCCAACCATGGATGCTGAAGAAGCTGAAGTTGTCCACTCCTATGAAGACATTCAACACGTCATAGATATAACACCAAGAAAAGATGTTACTATCATCATAGGAGATTGGAATGCTAAAGTAGGGAACCAAAGGACACCTGGAGTAACTGGCAAATTTGGCCTTGGAGTACAAAATGAAGCAGGTCAAAGATTAGTAGAATTTGGTCAAGATAATTCTCTGGTCGTAGCAAACACCCTCTTCCAACAGACGACTCTGCACATGGTCATCACCAGATGGACAACAGAGATATCAGATTGACTATATACTTTGCAGCCAAAGATGGAGGAGCTCTGTACAGTCAGCAAAAACAAGACCTGAAGCTGACTGCGGCTCAGACCATGAGCTTCTTATTGCAAAGTTGAAAATTAAACTGAAGAAAAGAGGGAAAACCATCAGACCAAGTAGATACAAAATAAATAATATCCCTTGTGAATATGCAGTGGAAGTAAAGAATAGATTTAAGGAACTAGACATGGAAGATAGAATGCCTGAAGAACGATGGACCAAAGTTTGCAACATAATCCAGGAAACAGCAACAAAGAATATCCCTAAATGAAACAAAAGTAAGAAGTCAAACTGTCTGTCTGATGAGGCTTGAAAGTAGCCCAGGAAAGAAGGAAAGCGAAAGGTAGTGGAGATAAGAAAAGATTTGACCAACTGAATGCAGAATTCCAGAGGATAGCAAGAAGAGACAAGGAGACATTCTACAATGAGCAATGTAAAGAGATTGAAGAAGATAACTGAATGGGTAAATCAAGAGATCTCTTCAAGAAAATTGTGAACCTAAAAGGCACTTTTTAAAAATGGTAGGGACTTAACAGAAGAAGATCAGATAAAGAAGAGGTGGCAGGAATACACTGAAGTTCCATACAGGAAGGCTCTTAACAGCAGTGATGACCTCAATAGTTTTTCCAATGAGCTGGAGCCAGACATCTTGGAGAGTGAATTGAGATGGGCCCTAGGATGTCTTGCTAATAATAAAGTTGCAGGAGGTAATGGAATCCCGATTGAACTATTCAAAATTTTACAGGATGATGCTGTGAAAGTGTTACTTGCCTTATGCCAACACATTTGGAAAACTCAACAATGGCCAATAGACTGGAAAAGGTCAGTCTACATCCCAATCCAAAGAAAAGGCAGTGGCAAATAGTCCTCCAATTATCGAACAATTGCACTCATTTCACATGCCAGCAAGGTAATGCTTAAAATTCCACAAGTTCCACTCCAACAATATATGGACCAGGAACTACCAGATGTGCAAGCCGGGTTCCACAGAGGAAGAGGCACAAGAGATCAAATTGCAAAAGTCTGCTGGATAATAGAGAAACAAGTGAGTTCAAAAAAAACAATTACTTCTGCTTCATAGACTATTCTAAAGTCTTTGACTGTGTGGAGTACAACAAAATGTGACAGGTCCTTAAAAAGATGGGAGTACCAGATAATTTCATCCTCCTCCTAAAGAATTTGTATGTCGACCAACATGCCACGGTCAGAACCGAACATGGGACAACAGAATGGTTCAAGATCAGAAAAGGAGTGTGACAAGGTTGTATATTGTCACCTTATTTATTCAACTTATTTTCAGAATACATCATGCGTAAGGCTGGACTGGAATAATCCAAAGCTGGAATCAATATTGCTGGAAGGAATATCAACAACCTCAGATACGCCGCTGATACTACTTAATAAAGGACTTATTGATGAGGGTAAAAGAAGAGAGTGCAAAAGTTGGCCTACTGCTCAAAGTTAAAAAGACGAAGATCATGGCAACTAGACGGGGAAAAAGTGGCGGCAGTGACAGATTTTATTTTCCTTGGATCCAAGATCTCTGCAGATGGTGACTGTAGTCTTGAAATTAAAAGACGTTTCTGGGGAGGAAAGCTATGGCAAGCTTGGACAAGCTAGTAAAAAGTAAAGATATTAAACTATTAACAAAGGTCTGCATAGTTCGAACTATGGTATCCACAGTAGTAATATACGGATATGAGAGCTGGACCATAAATAAATCTGAGCACCGTAGAATTGAGGCCTTTGAACTGTGGTGTTGGAAAAGACAGCATAGAGTCCCTTGGACTGCAAGAAGATCCAATAAATCAATACTTTAGGAAATCAAGACAAACTGTTCACTGCATGAGGCTGAAGCTCTAATAATTTGGGCATATTATGAGACAGCAGGATTCCCTAGAAAAGACTCTGATGCTGGGAAAAATTGAAGGCACAAGAAGAAGAGGATGACAGCGGAGATGGATAGATGAGGTCACTTAAGCAATGAACATGAACTTGATGGAGCTCAGGGGGGCAGTGACTGAGAGATGCACCTGGCGTTCTGTGGTCCATAGAGTCACAGAGAGTCGGACGCACCTGAACAACTAAACGACAACAACATTTCGGCTTGAGCTTTGTCAGGGTGATACATTTCAACTAAATTGTGTAGTACAACCCATTTAGCACACATTTCTTTGATCAGTGCTGTAGTTGCTTCCTCCCTTCCCTCCTCTTCACCTGAAGAAATTGCCTCAGCTGCTATCTGTTGCTGCTCTCTTTGAAGTTTCTGCAGCTCTTCAGTGCTGAGCTCTTGTCTGTGCTCCTCCACTAATTCTTTGATGTCTTAATTAGTCATCTCCAGGCTCATGGTCCTACTCAGAGACACAATGTCCTATTAGGCTGGGTTCAGCCTCCAAGTTCCTTGGAGTTAAAGCTTCTGGCCACAATTTCCTCTAGGCACAGTTCATGGCCTTGTAAGAGCCTGCACGCTAGGCCTTATCCATCAGAGTGACACAGTGAAGGACATTGAAGTGTCAACTCAGTATCCAAGATCACCTCAAAGCATCTCTGGAAGAGAACAGTTTCTTAAAGTTTGAGATGACAAGCCTGCTGGTCCATGGGCTGGATTAGAGGAGTTGCGTTCACAGTTATAAAAGTCCTCCAGCAAGTTTTCCTCCAAGTCTGGAGGGTGAGCAGGAGCATTGGCCATTATTAACGGAGCCCTCAGATGTAGTTCTTTTTCCTGCAAATATGTTTTGACATGTGGGGCCAAACCCTTTGTTCATCCATTTGATGAAGAACTGTCTGGTTACCTAGGATTTGCTGTTGGCCCTTTCACTTAACTTGCTTTTTATCACATATTCTCTTTTGAAAACTCTGGGGATATCACTGTGATAACTAGTAGAGGTAGTAGAGACAGTCAACAAGACAGAAACATTAAACAATCCCTGAAAATAATAAACATAAGCACGACTTGAACTTACGACACAACGCGAAGCAGGGCAGCCATGGAAGGTGCTTGATTCCTGCCCTTAATAAATAAATAAAATAAAAAAATAACCACAACATCTCATTTGCAAATTTTAAAGCGATATATTCATGGGTAGAAACACATTTACACTTAAACCTTGATTACACATATTTACAGATTACACATCATACCACAACACATAAATTAAATTACACACATAGATACATCCCATGCCCCCAACACTTAATAAATAATATAATACATAATACACACAATTTTTGTTTCTTACATATACAAAAGCACTTATTTGTATTTATCCTTATCTTATTTTAGGGATTTAAGGGAGGGAGGAGAGAGGAGGGGAGAGGAGTAGAGAGGCAGGGAGGAGGAGATAAGGAGAGGAGAGGCGGAGAGAGAGGAAAGAGAGAGGTGGCCCTCTTGAGTGGAGGAGGAGGAGTGGCGGAAGAGAGGAGGAGATGGAGGAGTTGGAGGAGGAGGAGTTGAAAGAGGAGGTGGTGAAGGAGGTGGAGAGTGGAGGAGAGGAGATTGGCAGAGTAGTTGAGGAAGTGGAAAGTGGAGGAGAGTGGCGGAGGAGCTGAAGAGGTGGAAAATAGATGAGAGGAGGAAAGTGAAGTGGAGGAAGTGGGTGGTGGCAGGGTGCCCCAAAAACTAGTCCAGGGACAGAGGAGGGGGTAGTTTGGGCAAGGGACAGGCCTCAGGGACAGGTGAGGGAGCCAAGGATTCCCATCCATAGTTGGGAAGGCAAGATGCTAAGGGCAAGCACAGGGCCCACAACTACAAGCACCGGGAGACCCCTGGGGGAGGAGCCAGGCTCTAAGGGAGCCTCAGCTGCAGGCTTGGGACTGGAGCATTGAAGAAACAGGTAAGTGATAGATAGGAGAGAGGGGGATAATGAGAGAGGGGGAGAGAAGGAAAGGGGGAGAAAAGAAGAGAGGAGGGGGAGAATGAGAGAGAAGGGGATGGGGGAAAGAGAAGGAGAGGGGGAGTGAAGGAAAGAGGGGGAGAGAAAATGAATGAGGGAGAGAGAGAAGGAAAGAGGGATAGGGAGCAGAGGGGAGGGTAATAATGCAAGAGAAGGAAAGAGGGGGAGAGAAAGAAAGAGGGGAGAGAGGAGAGGGGAGGGGGAGAAGGAAAGAGGGGGAGAGAAGGAAAGAGTAGGAGAGAGAAGGAGAGTGGAGCGGAGAATGAGAAAGAAGGAGAGGGGGAGAGAAGGAATGGGGAAGGGGAAAATAAGTGAGAAGGAGATGGGGAGAAAGAAAGGGGGATGAAGGAAAGAGGGGGAGAGTGGAAGAGGAGAAGGAGAGGAGAGAGTGGGGGAGAGAAGGAAATAGGGGGAGAGAAGGAAATGGGAGAGGAAGAATGAGAGAGAAGGAGAGGGGGAGAAAAGAAAAGCGGGGAGAGATTGGAGGGGAAGAATAGGAGAGAAGGAGAGGGGGAGAGAAGGAGAGGGGGAGAGAAGGAAAGAGGGGAGAGAAGGGAAGTGGGGGAGAGAAGGAGAGGGGTGAGAAAAGGAGAGGGGAAAGGGAGGAGAAGGAGAGAGTGAAAGGGATGGAGGAGAGCAGGAGAGAGAAGGATATATGGGGTTGAAGAAGAGAGAGGTGGAGAAAGGGGGAGAAGGAGACAGTGGAGAAAGGGGGAGAGAGATGGAGGAGATGTGAGAGAGATGGGAGTTGGGGGGGTTACACACAAAAAAATGTGTGTGTATATATATATATATATCACATATTATAATTGTCTAACTACGAGACGTCGTCACGCTCCGTTGTGCAGTGCGTACGACTTTGCGATGAGCGCCGCAGGCGCTCATCGCCCGGCGAGACTCGCGTAGCGAGGCAAGCCGTTAGACTGCTCTGTTGCGTAGTGCGTACGACATAGCGATGAGCGCCGCAGGCGCTCATCGACCGGCGAGCCTCGCGTAGCGAGGCGAGCCGTTACTTCGTAGAACTTTGGCAATGAGCGCCGCAGGCGCTCATTGCAGGCAAGCCTCGCATAGCGAGGCGAGCCGTTACTTCGTAGAACTTTGCCAATGAGCGCCGCAGGCGCTCATTGCAGGCGAGCCTCGCGTAGCGAGGCGAGCCGTAACTTCGTAGCACTTACAAAAAAAATACGAGCTGAAAAAAATTACGACATAAGCGGCGGAAACAAAACACTAAAAAAAACACTAAATACACACAAAAAAATAAAATAAAGGTCACTTACAGCATGGGGAAGCAGGCAGGACGTCTGGAAGTGAGTTGGAACTCCAATTTACAGCGATTTTGCAGAGTTACAAAGATCGAAAATCGGCTAAGCGAGAAAAAAATGGCTGCCGAAAAAAATGAAAACGAGGCTATACTACTACGAACTGCGTAAAACACAGCCATAGACGTAGGTGTTAGAAAAAATACGAGATAAAGGATGCGGATTAATCGCGCAATGAGTAAAAAGACAGTAGCGAGTACATTTTACGATCAGAAATTACAGATTTACGCATTAACACAGATTTAACGACTTTGTCTCGCGCAACATCGGTTTCCCGCCTAAACCAACGCATTTGATGAAATATAAGTTGCAAATTACAAAAATATTAATTTTATAAAAAAAAAATTGTATTTATTTGAAGAAAAAAAAAAAGGGACAAATGTAGTGTCATGTTGTGTGGCAAACAAATTTAATGTTAAACCGTAGTACTTTAGCGGGCTTAGCGATGAGCGCAGCAGGCGATCATCGCCTGGCGAGCGTCGCGCAGCGAGGCGAGCCGTTAAACCGTAGTACTTTGGCAATGAGCGACGCAGAAAAAATGACGGACGAACAAAACGAAAACCAGGCTACAGCACTATAACCACGCAAAACACGTAACGGTTTGGTCTCGCGCACGCACACCATTACACTGCACATATTCAGCACGCTTACACAGCAGCTCCACACCACTAATGCTGCAGCAACATCAACTCAGATTGCCAGCTCTTCAACACAATGCATAAAAATATGTAAATTCATTTATTAATTTGAATTCTATATTTCAGTAGTACACAAAAAAAAACATTAGCTACCATTAGCTACCTTACAGTTCCATGTGTATATTAATAACTAAACAACTTTTAAAACATACACATCTGATTGCCGTCATTTTTTGACGGGCAATACGCTAGTAAATATTTATGTATATATCACATATATAGTTGTGAGAATACGAGTTGTTGCTAATGCTTGCGGGCTTGCGCAGCGAGGCCGCATGAACTGCATCCCTCGCTTTCGCTCCGCATTTGCAGAAGGTGGAGGCTCCAACGTCGGCAAGGGGCCGCAGTTCCGGAGGTGGAGGCTCCAACGTCGGCTGTGTTTGTCCGCAAATGCGGGCCCTCCCGAAGCGAGGGTTCACATTTGCGGTGGTGGAGGCTCCAACGTCGGCTGTGTTGTTTGTCCGCAAATGCGGAGGCGTAGGCTCAAAGGCGCCGCACACGCAGTTAACACGCACGACTTAGAAAAAAAAACAACTGCGTCCCACACGCACGACTTAGAAAAAAAACAACTGCGTCCCTCGCAAAAAAATACGTCCGCGCTACGACCCATTCCGAACACGCAAAAACCGTCCGAAAACGGCGCGCATGAAAACATCAGAAACACAATAAATAAACACAACCAACACATAAAAAGCTTACTTACAGCAAGGGGGGGCATCCAGCACCTCGAAAAGTAAAATTACACGTCCATTTAAGTCCCAAAAAACGAGTTTAAACTGTCGAAAATCACCTAAGCGAGAGAAAATGGCCGCCGAACAAAACGAAAACGAGGCTACAGACGTAACAATACTACAGTGACTCGCAAAACTGAAACACATACTATGCGGCACGTACCACACTGATATTAACCACCATTTTGAAAACTACTACTCATAAAATGGCGGATGGAACTCAAATTGTAAGTTGGAACGCAAATAGCGCATGCGTATTGCGTTCTAACGGTCTGAGGCACCTGAAAGTTTATAAATACTGCCTACTTTCCAGAAAATTCTACATTTCTCCTCAGGTGATGAACGGAGTGACTAGATAGTTAACTGCTGCTGTTACTGGAGAAGATAATTTTTCTAATTTTCTAATTTCCTTGTGCCAATTACAACTGAGAGGTAAGCTATAATATATTACATTTTATTATCAAGACAGGGAAAAAAAAAGACTTTAACTATGAAAATTTGATTCATGTATAGTGACATGTCACAAGCACATTTATATGTATAGGCCCTAAAACAAACTAATGTTAACCGAAACTGAATAAACCAGTATATTTAAATGACATTAATTAACTGCAACTCATAGCAAAAAATAATATGACACTAATACATATGTAACCTAAAGCTGAATCTTTGCCCTTTTTTTCACTATTCAAACAGACTCTGCATCAACAGCGTCACTCAAGAATTTGCACCGTGCACTGTGAACGAGAATCCCTTTTAAAGAACACAAAGAAAGAAGAAGAGGTAAGATAGAAAAATACATTACATGCTGAAAAAGACCATGCTTTGCTAAATCAAAAAGAAGAAATATACAATTAACCCTTTCACTTTCTTTTTCAAACAGACACTACAAGAAGACTGGCGGATTAAAATTGGCAGTAGGGGACCCTCTGTCATTCGGACAAGAACAACATGTCAATCAAGGTGAAGTATAACAAGTACAAAAAATAAAGGAACTATATATGCTTAATGGCCGACAATATAACAATTTCAAGTAAAATAAAAATAAAAATACATATAAATGAATAAAGAACAAAACACAGTTCAACAAACTTCACAAAGACCTATACAATTTAGGAAGACAGTTTCACAGAAACCCAAAAAAAAGAGGTGGCCACAAAACAGGATAGCATCTGAAACATTAGCAACATACATAAAACAAAACTATTACTCCTCTTTACAAAGAAGCCTAAATAAGCATACCAAAAGTGGTGGACGAAAAACAGGATAATGCTAAAAACATTGTGATCATATCCAAAATAGGAAAAACATTCATTTTCAATGTACAACAACATTTAATTCTCATAAAAAAGACTAATTAAGCAAATAAAGTATGCAACATATGGTGGACACAAAACAGGATTGTACCAAAAATCACACAAACACATAGAAAAGGAAATTAATATTCTTCTTTACTGTTTAAGAACCTATAAGCCTTACAAAGAAGCCTAAATAAGCATACCAAAAGTGGTGGACACAAAACAGGATAATGCTATAAACAAAAACATTTAATCTTCATAAAAAAGACTAATTAAGCAAATAAAGTATTCAACATATGCTAGACACAAAATAAAATATCAAAATACTATTACGCAAATCCCCTGTAGTAAAAATTACAAAGACTAATTTTTGCCCTCTACTATGCCTGTAAGTCAAAAGTACAACAATTTTTTTTTTACCAAAACCAAAAAAATATACATTTACATTAACACTAAACACCTACTAAATGTAGAAGAAGGTATAGTGTCATTTCCTTGAGTGTGCTATTCATGTAAGGCAAAAATTACAACCTACGACAGAAAGTAAGACCAAAAAAAACCAAAACACTTATTTAACAATACAGATAAAGTACCGTTACAATGAACTACAAGCACATATAAACAAACTGTTGATAATAAAAAAATTTAAAAACAAACTTAACATCTCAAACTAAGCTAATTATACATTATTTTCTTTTACAGATTAACATGGCTACTAACGAGAGCAAACAAGAAAAGACAAGACGTTAAACTAGAGAAAGACAAGAGAGATGGGCCAACCAGAAGACACCAGAGGAGAAGGAAATTCGATGAGAAAAAGAACGCAAAAGAATTGCAAGCAAAAGACTATCAGCTGCAAAAATTAAAGATACACCAAAAAAAGCTACTAAGCAAACAAAGGATTTAGAACCTGTTCCTCAAATGTCAAAAACGTATATTAATAACTTAACAACTTTCCAAACATACACATCTCATTGCCGTCATTTTTTGACGGGCAAGTCGCTATTATATATTTATATATATATATATATATATATATATATATATATATATATATATATATATATAAATGTTATTGTTGGCACCAGAGTGAGGCACGGAGGGCCCAATCTAAAAAAATAATTTGGACCACCACCACCTGGGAGAGAGGGGGGGAATTTTTTTTTTTGCACCGGGGCCCTCCATTCACTAGTCCCGCCACTGTTTATGATTATCCTTTAACATGTGCTTTTGTGAGATGACACATCATTATTAATGGTAATGGCCAGTGAGTTATCCTGAGAACTAGCTAATAGTTAGTAATGCTCGCAGATGGGAATCAGGTGAGTTGGTATATTGTTACAGTTACAGTATTTAGCACTGTACTGTACATGCATGTTTTTTTTTATCCTCCACCGCCTTTTTTCTTTTGACCACCTTTTTCAGATTTTTGTTTTGCAAACACACTGTATGTGTGAAACTGGATTGGATTACACAGAGCAGAGGTTTAATCATCTGTTTAATTGAGCAGATATAGACAAGTTGTAAATGCTATGCACATTAATGGTTTCTTCAAATAAATGGAGTGATTTTGGATTTTTTTCATCAGACTCCGGTTGCAGTGGTGTAGTGGCCACATGTGACCCTGGTGCATTATGCTTATTCTGGACTATGACATTACCCCTTTTAGGTATCCCCTTTTCCCCAAAAGCCTCTTACCTTCCCGGGATTTGCCACACCACATCCATGATATTAATGCACAGTTTTGTCCATTTCTAATTGTGCTCTGTGTATGAAATAAAGCTTTGTTATACTGTTCTCACCATGTAAACTAATGAGCCCTAGTTACTATGCAATAGGTTAATACATATAATAACAATAATAAAACTAATAATAGTAATAATATCATGAGATACAGTATCATATAATAATATATATAATATATAATAAATAAGGGTTAATACACATCCAAAGTCCAATTTGTGATACTATGGAGTATCAACAATCCCCTGAAGGCCTGATAACAATATGACAGTTGATAATGTGAATTGATTGATAGCAAAACACTTAATGGGAGGTCACTAAATGATAATTGGTATACATTTTGAAACATGGCCACCAGCAATGGCGTGGGACTTTCCAGGATGGGTGTTGCAGAGGTTATCCCTGATGGAGGTGAGTTGGCTGTTGCTCCACATGCCTCTGCACAGCCTCCATGTGTTTTTGAGGCCCATCCTGATGGGTTAGAGTAGATTAGTGTGGTGTATGTTCCCATGGTCCCCTTTTGGATTGCTAACTTTTGGTGAAGGGGCTTGTGTACCTCAATGAAGCTGTGAGCTATACCATGTAAGGCCACAGACAAATCACAGACTACTAGAGAAGAAACTGGCATGCAAACCTTGTGGATAAGCACAGACAGAGACATAAGTAAGTGCTCTGTAGTCCATAGGGTCACAGAGAGTCGGACACAACAGAGGGACTGAAAAGCCAAATGTGAAATGTTCCCCTGGTACTTGATATATGGCATGTGGCAGTGTAATTTGGCCACTATTTGTTTTCCCAATGTACATGTGATGAGTGAGATGTATGTAAGATGATCTTTGTATTTTTAGGGTCCACATTAGTGAGTGAGAAAGGGGTAATATGTCAGCCATTT
Organism: Discoglossus pictus; assembly: GCA_027410445.1. Lineage (NCBI taxonomy): Eukaryota > Metazoa > Chordata > Amphibia > Anura > Alytidae > Discoglossus > Discoglossus pictus. Next base: position 79,333,723 of record CM050165.1, read on the forward strand.
TCATGTATTTGTGTTGCAATTTAATCAGGGTGTGTGTCTTTTATTGCTTTCAGCATGTTGCAGCATGACTTTTCATAATGGCATATGCATGACCATTATAACATATGTGAAAAGTAAAAAAATGTTTTTTAACTATTTGATAGTTCCATTGCTTTGGCCATATTTTAAAGTGTATTGGTGTGTTTTTATTATGTTTTGCAGTGTACCAAAAAAGTCTGTAAACCATTTGTGGGTCCTATTTGGAACCTTTAAGCTTTGGGCTGCCATTTGCCGTTTGAGGGCTTGACTGCAGGTGCGGTCTTGGGGGATTTTTGTAATTGAATAGCGATTTGGGGTTTTAGCGATCAGAACTCTTGCAGATGTGAAAGATCAAAGGCTTTGATAGGCTGTAAATTCTGGGTTTAAGAGCCGCAAAGTAAACACATAAGCGGTGTTTAGCTCGCAAAAAAAAAGCATATTGAATAGCAAATTAGCTTACAGGCTCCATTACAAGCACCAGTAACTTACAATTGCTCAATTGAATCGGGCTCTATGTCATGAGATGACACAGCCACACATAACAACAAGACCTATAACATCAGAGGGTTATATTCATGCACATCCTCCAATGTGGTTTAGATAATACAATGCACTGTATGTGAAACGGGATGTTACATTGTCTTTCATCTTATTTTAAACCTTGTGTATAGATATGCACACTTCACCGATCATTACTTATATGTCTTCTGTCCAACAGGAGTTTCTTTTTACACAGAAACCCTGCTCTCCAATATTTATGCTAAACCTAAATCAGAATAGTGTCTGACTTGATAAAGAGAGGTTTAACTCTCTAAAGCTTGTCTAATTAAAATGTTTGTCCAATAAAAAAGTATCACTGTTTACTGCAATAATCGGTTTATTCATCTAGATAGGTATAGATAGATTTAACATTTAATATTATAAAATGCTGCACTGATATTGATTTGCATTTAGTAGGGTGACAATATAATATTATGGCTCCTAGTCCCAACTCAGTTTGTCAAGAGAAGTCAAGTTTGCCCTGGAACCAGCCCACGAGATGCTTGTCAGGAGAGAGGGGCATGTAACTGGACTGTGAGACTGGTCGTAGGTGCAATGCACCAGAGCCCTCATGTGGGGGACTACTCTGTCCTGTTTTTTTTTTCTATTATTTTTTTCATTTTCAATGGTATCTTAGGAATTGGGAGTGTGGTCATGAGTGGTGGTGGAATTGTGGGTTACAGATTGAGCTTGCTTCGGCGCCTGGTCACACAGGCAGGAGCAAAAGAAGGGTTAATGGCTGGGGGAGGGGGTCTTGGGGGAAGGGAGTAGCTTTAGAAAGGGATATTTTTTTGCTGGTGACACCGGGGGTTGCTCCACCACTGGCTGGACACCCTTGTTGTCTGCTTGGTGGAGGTAATGCTGTGTGGGTGGAGCCTGTCACCGAACAACGGGTCGTAGCATGGGGCAGTTGCCATTCTGGCCAAAGGATGGAGGTTGGCTGGCTGGCAGATTACAAGTTTTCAGATTTTGCCTGTCAAGCTTACTCCTCCCCTCCCCTTCTTTTGTCCCACTGAGGCCTTGTTTTAACCTTCCAAATGCCCCAAGAGCCTTATTGTTAAGTCTGTTATTACACAGAGTTTGGTTAGTGTCTATGTTAGCCTGTCTTCTCTCAAACATCCTCTAGCCAACTGAAGTCAGGGAAACTCTGTGTTGAACAAAAAAGAAAAATAATGGCTGCACACCCTCTTATAACTGGGAATGTAGCAGAATTAAGCAATCACATTCTAAATCGTGTTACATAGGAGTCAGCATACACCTGCCATCATTTAAAGTGCCTCTGATTAACAACAAATAAAGTTCAGCTGCTCTATTTGGTCTTTCCTGAAATTTTCTTAGTCACATCCCACAGCAAAAGCCATGGTCCACAGAGAGCTTCCAAAGCATCAGAGGGATCTCATTGTTAAAAAGTATCAGTCAGGAGAAGGGTACAAAATAATTTCCAAGGCATTAGATATACCATGGAACACAGTGAAGACATCATCAAGTGGAGAAAATATGGCACAACAGTGACATTACCAAGAACTGGAGCTCCCTCCAAAATTGATGAAAAGACGAGAAGAAAACTGGTCTGGGAGGCTACCAAGAGGCCTACAGCAACATTAAAGGAGCTATATCTGGCAAGTACTGGCTGTGTGGTACATATGACAACAATCTTCCGTATTCTTCATATGTCTGGGCTATGGGGTAGAATGGCAGGACGAAAGCCTTTTCTTACGAAGAAAAACATCCAAGCCAGGCTACATTTTGCAAAAACACATCTGAAGTCTCCCAAAAGCATGTGGGAAAAGGTGTTATGGTCTAATGAAACCAAGGTTGAACTTTTTGTATAATTCCAAAATATATGTTTGGCGCAAAAACAACACTGCACATCACCAAAAGAACACCATACCCACAGTGAAGCATGGTGGTGGCAGCATCATGCTTTGGGGCTGTTTTTCTTCAGCTGGAACTGGGGCCTTAGTTAAGATAGAGGGAATTATGAACAGTTCCAAATACCAGTCAATATTGGCACAAAACCTTCAGGCTTCTGCTAGAAAGCTGAACATGAAGAGGAACTTTATCTTTCAGCATGACAATGACCCAAAGCATACATCCAAATCAACAAAGGAATGGCTTCACCAGAAGAAGATTACAGTTTTCTGAATGGCACAGCCAGAGCCCAGATCTGAATCCGAAAATCTGTGGGGTGATCTGAAGAGGGCTGTACACAGGAGATGCCCTCGCAATCTGACAGATTTGGAGTGTTTTTGCAAAAAAGAGTGGGCAAATCTTGCCAAGTCAAAATGTGCCATGCTGATAGACTCATATCCAAAAACACTGAGTGCTGTAATAAAATCAAAAGGTGCTTCAACAAAGTATTAGTTTAAGGGTGTGCATACTTATGCAACCACATTATTTGATTTTTATATTTTTTCTTCCCTCTACCTAAAAGATTTCAGTTTGTTTTTCAATTGAGTTGTACAGTTTATAGGTCACATTAAAGGTGGAAAAAAATCTGAAATGATTTATCTTTGTCTCATTTTTTTACAGCACAGAAACCTGACATTTTAACAGGGGTGTGAAGACTTTTTATATCCACTGTACATCCCGGCAATCAATGTGTTAATATATATAATGGAACTCGCATGTACTAGAATATAGTATTTACTGATTTATGAATATTACACCATTTCTGGAATGCGGGTCTAATCGCAACTCGTAATTCAAACCCATAAGAGATTGAAATCTAACCTCCATCTTTCAGTGACATATTGATGACAATGTCTTTTACTATTGGCTCCGTCTAAAGCCGTAACTATGGGTTTGACTAATTGATTATGCTCACTGCTGCACATCCAACATGCGCAAGAATGGTTTACGGGTTTGGATGTCAGCCACGACTGTTGCGGGCTTGACTAATTTAATAGCACTGTAACTCCGTTGAATTTCAAACCCGCAGGCTTTGCGGGTGTACTGCTGCAGCCACAGGCTTGGAATTTAATATGGCCCTTGGTTTGTTACCCATATATTTCTAATTAGCATACATGCTGTGTCTTCTTGTTTAATACAATGCAAAGTAGTGTATAAAGGGATGTTTTAAAGTCGTGTAAAAAAGGGATCTTTTAGCATTTTAAACATCAAAAAATTAACAGTGATAATTTTTGCAGGCTGACATAGTGTATCATTAATAAATAACAGGATTCAGATCACTTAGATAACATATTTTGTCAACAAAAACCAACTTGCATATGACACGGCGGGACATCATGCATGTTTTTACTAAGTACAAAGAGCTTCATGCCACAGCTGTTGCAGCAGAACCCTGACAGGTGCTTGTGAATGGATAGCAAAATTGCAAATAAGCTTGAAGTAGTCTATCCAAGCAGGCTGGACTGTTGCTGACATAATGAATATTGTCCAGGATTTAAGCAAAGAGAATGTGTAACTATTAAAGGGAAATGCAATTCATAAATGCTGCACTACTTCAATAAATGAGAATTTAAAATCGATGCATTTTCATTTTTTATAAGAGATTTTATAGAGTATATTTATATAGAGATGAATTAGGTTCTGACCCTCCTCTGGTCTCCGGATCAGTCGCTCAAGTGTAAGGAAATGCTGGAGACTAGAAAGTCACTCAGAGCAGTTCTGGAGTTGCAAGGTTTTGGATTATTCCCATCACCCGCAAAACATTTTTTTTTTTCAAATGTTGCCAAACTTCCTTAATGTAAGTGCTTCAATTTGTACCAGTATAAGGACTCCGTAGTTAAAAGCTCATGTAATACCTAATGTAGCTATTTCATGTTGGCTGTAACAAACCCTTATATGGAAACTCTTACAAATGCTTCATGTGAACTGTTCCCTGCTCTACGTTTGGTTTTACCTAAAATGCGATCACATGGCTTCTGTAAGATCTTTCGAATAATGCTTTGTGTTCTCGGTAAGGCTCTGCAGGTGCTCCTAGTGAGCCAAACCAGGAGCAGCTAAACCCCTTACAAGATTTTACAAGACATACTAAATTGAATGAATATCCATAAAAACCCACTAACAGAGAAAAAAATACCCTAAAGAAGCATTTTATAGGACTCTAATAATAAAAAAAATATTAGGCCCACGCATTCTAAATCACAAAAGAATCATTTCTAATGGTTAATCTAGCCCTGAAAAAAAAATATAAGAGGACAATCAACTAAATACAACTATCAATTACAAATACTTACACTCAACTAATGCTAAGCCACATCTGGTTAATACAGAGCCCCAGATTTAATGTATACTCACCAGCCTAACAAGTACACTTACCACCCCCCTCAATGATAATGCTATTTTGCAGCATGGCCTAGTCATTGTTTGCAGAGTATACAAGCGTATAGACTCCATGTAGAAACATTTACAGATGTTAAAGGTATATATAAGATTCCTGGGTTTCAAATGTTTGGTAAAACATAGGCAGTGATTATCAGAAAAAGAAGTATTATATATAAAAGTTCAGTTTCCTAAGTTATAGGCAGGAGAGTAAAATCCAGCTTTGCACACCCACAGGGAGCTTACATAACCCAAGTACCCTGAAGAGATCAGCCAGATACAGATTTTGACCTTTCTGGTAGAGATCACAGAAAGTAATGTTCCATGGTGGAATCACATGGTTAGATGGGTTCTGAGATCAAAGCTGAATCAGAGCACAAGGATATATATATAGAGAGATACTACATATTCCAGGCTGCTGTGCAACACAGGAACCCCAGAATATGATACAAATGTATCAACTAACATCTGCTTTCTCCTGTTGGCCAAAACGATTTATGCTTGCAAACTAAAAAAATTGAACAAACATCAGGGTGAGATTGTAAATCTTTATTTTAGTACTTTTTCATGGAAAAAAAATGTTTTCATACACTATTTTCCTCTGTTAGATGCATTCATAATCCAGGACACTTAGATATGCCTTTAATTAACTTGACTAGAGTTGTCATGGGGATTTCTGTGTTTATTGTCTCTGACTTTCTGCTTCATACTTGTAGAGCTGCTTATGTGTACACATAAGGACCATTATGAATCTTGTAATCTACTTCCCTAATGTATAACCCCTCTCGTAAGAACACCCATAGGACTGGGTCAGCTTTACAGGAGCCCCCAGGGTTGTACTTAAACTTACTATTTCTAATTTCAATACAAAATATTATCGCTTGTTACCTCCCTGCTCCATCGTCTCTTTGATACAATAAAAAAAAATAATATAGACTGAAATATTAATCAGTCTCAAAAGTACTCACATAGATGAATGTTAAATTATACTTGCTGACTTTTAAATGGTCTTTTAATCGCATCTCTGAAAAGAAAGAATATATTAGAAAGAGCATAATTATTGACATAAAGTAAAAAGCAAAATCACAGTGTCAGGGAATAGTATCAGTAGCAAGACAAGTGGGAGCCCAGTGGCAAAAAAAAAAGGCCCCGGAAACAGGGTGGCTGGACAGGCAGTTAGTTTAGGAAGGTGTCAGACAGGCAGGTATCTCAAGACAGGCAGGTAGCAGGGCAAAAGATTCAAGAATCCAAAGTACCCGAGGGAGAGGCAGAAATCAGTCAGGTAATGCAGGGATCAGGTGCAGGCAGAAGACAAGCATAAATCCAACTGAAAGCTGAGGTCAAATTGCTAGGAGATCAAACTAAAGACGCCTACTTTGCTATTATGTAACAATATCATATTTATTCCACATAATCGTATTGGCATCTTCTGTATGCTATCATTACAGTTGCATATTTAATGTATAATTATTTACTGTTCTTAGCACATGCATTTTTTTATGTAAGATTTTTATTTAAAATCTTACAAAAAAGAAGTTTAAATCTGCAAGTAAAAAACTCTCCACTCCATCCTGCACTCTACCTATTCCATCTTTCCCCCAATCTGCCCCCAACCAAACCCTTCTCCCCCCTTGCCTCCTCTCCAAACTCCTCTCTCATCGCATCTCCACTCTCTGCTCCCATTTTTCCATCCACCTCTTCACCTTCCACTCTCTGCAAAGTTCTCGGCTCCTTCCCATCTCTCTTCCATCTTCCTCTCCCCCTCCTCTCTTCTCGCCCCCTTTTCCTCCTCTCCCTCCTTCTTTCACTCTCTCCCTGTTATGCCTTTCCCACCTCCTCTCATCTCTTTATCAGTACAAGATGTCAAAAACCATAGAAAAAAAATATAGAATATTTTTTTTCTTTACTCATGTATAATATCTAAAACTTCTTCCTCTGAAACTACTTTTTTAAAAGCATCCCTGAAATCCCTCCTTTTGTTGTATTTTCTGATGTATTTGAAAATTACAGTACAATAGTTGCAGTTGACACATTTAAGGGGAACTTATGTTTCTAACAGAGCTGACAGAAGACCCCAATGTCTTCAAAATCCAGAACACAAGTGCTTTGTAGGAGGGTTGTAACACTTTAAACAAGAGATCAGACCAGTACAGACCAAAACATGTCCCTCTTTACCAACTGTAGTTATTGAATGACAACATGAAAAATATTAAAATATTTCCATACCCCTTTCAGATAACACAACCACTCAAGAGACCACATGTAGCTCCATTCCATATTAGCTAGTAGAGCCTCAATACAGCCCCTGGGAAGCCCCATGATTGACAGATGTCTGAGAACCGAACTACATGGACACGTGGGCACTTCCCTTCCCCTAGACCCACAGAGCATAAAGGAAACAATGGCTTCATCCAGTCTCACAATATTATCCACTAATATATTCACACTAGGAAATTGCCCATCAAAAATGACAGGAATAAAATTGTAAGCCTGGTAATGCTGTTTGGCACACAATGAGACGTTATGGGCCCTCTGAGCACCTTTGGCGCTCATCACGATCCCCAACCTTCCTGCATTGCAATTATCACCTTCGGCGCTCACCGTGAGCCCCGCAATGAGCGCCTTTTGCGCTCATCGCGTAGTTCAAAATGAGCGCCTTCAGCTCTCATTGCAAGCCTCTCCCCTTGTGTATTTTATAGGCCTTGCACTTAAGTGTTAGTGTCTTTGGTTGTGTTAGTGCCTTGGGTTAAGTGTTACTGGGTTGGGTTAAGTGTTACTACCTTGTGTTAAATGTTAGTGGCTTGTATGAAGTGTTACTGCCTTTCGTTAAGCGTTATTGGTTAGGGCTCGTTTTTACTTCCTTCCAGGTAGTTTTACGTACTTCCGGCTACTTTTCCGTTGTTCTGCCTCGTCTACTTTTCCGTTGTGTTGCGTTTTTTTGGCAGCCATTTTTTTCCTTGGTTAGGGGAATTTCGCTCGTGAAAAAACTACAAATATGGCTCACATTTACTCACTCACAGGCTTCCTGGCTCTCCCCCTGTGCTGTATGTGAGTGTGTAAGTGAAGTTGAGGCATATTTGTTGTTTTTTTTAGCTCTTTTCAGGTTTGTGGTTCAACCATTAAAGTCGGATTTTTGCAAGGCGCACAGTGTACGTGTCGGTTTCGGTCCTAAGTCCTACGGGTCGTAAGTCCCGCATGCTTGAACTGCCTTTGGAGCTCATTGCTCTGGGCGCCCATTGCGGCCTAAGTCCCACGCAGTCTAAATCCTGCGTGACGGCTCGCCTCGCTTCACAAGGCTTGCAGTTGCGACTCTCTGGGGCGCAAACGGCAGACTAAGTCCCGCGTGACGGCTTAGCTTGCGTTGCAAAGTGTGACCAACATCGTAAGCATTTCGGACAGCCCTGCAGATCCACAATTATATATGCGATCATACTGAAAACATGAAACGTTTCCCCTCTGATTCTCCAAACTGTCAGGTTCATTGTACTTAGTATTTAACATATGATTTTGTATGCTGTGGGAGAAGGTTCCTCTTATTATAGGGGTATATTTGGTGCACTGTAATATATTAGCAGTTGATGTTAAAACCTGTCTTATGGTTGTGCATATATTTATTTATTTATATGGGTGGGTTGTATTACAAGAGAGACAATAGAGAGATAATACAATGCATCAGACTTCCCTGAAACAATGGACTGATTAAGGTATTGCACATCTCCTAGAAAGAGGTATACGCATACTCCAAATGTATAAATCATCAGGGCCTTGGATGTACCTAGCTAAGGAGTAGGTCCCTGGTGTTCACCATGCTGCGCCTAAACATCAGAGATTCAATTACCAATACTAGCTTTAAATATACAAACACAAGTTCATTTTAATTGAGTGCATTGTGTTCAAAGTTTGTGAACTTTGTATATTCTCCGTTTATGAGAATGTTTTTTTAAACCTGTATAAAATTCTCTTGTTTGTATGCAATAAACAATTGTTCTTGGACTAAAGATGCTAGTTCAGAGATGTTGTTCTTTTGTTCGGAGAGTAAGGGTGACCTGGTATGCTTTGAGTTCCTGATCCTGAGGAAGAAAGCCAGCTGGAGGAGTTGCTGAATTAACCCAAGGAGGTATGAAACAGAGGTCTAGCTGACCCTATTCTATGACAATCTATCTCATGACAAATAACAATAGCACCAAATATGGGGTCTCAGGGGAAAAAAAAACACAAACAGCCACAATGCTCACTCCATAAAAATAGTAGGACAGCAAAGTCCATTCCCTCTATTACGTTGGCCATATCCTTCTCTGATGAATTTGTGCATGTATACCTCACGCAACTAACCCCAACAATTACTTTTTATGTTTGTCTGGTCTGTCTGTTTGCTTTTTAGCATGTTCTAATTAAACACATACATTAATTTTTTTTCTGTAACAAATGTATTTCTCTTAAAGGTATACAAGGTATACAGAAGTTTTCTGGGTTTCAAATGTTTCCTAAAAAACAACCACTGACTAGTAGAAAAATATATATTACTAGCGACATGCCCGTTAAAAATGATGGCAATAAAATTTGAAGCCTGGCAATGCTGTTATTATTATTATTATTTTTATCGTTTATTTGTAATGCGCCAACATATTCCGTAGCGCTATACATAAGTTAAGTTACAGGCAATGACAAGTTAAAGATTCATACATTGCAAAGAGTGTATGGCCCTGTCTTTGAGCTTGGAATCCAGTGTCCATAGCGCTTTCCCTAAAGCACTGCGCAGGATTGAAACTCGCAGACTTACAATCTAAAGGTTAAAGTTTGTATCTGGTACAGTAGGGAGAGAGTAGTGCTGAGCATGTTAGGGAGGAAGGTTATAGGCTTCTTTAAAGAGGTGCGTTTTTATTGATGTTATCTGTTGCCACACAATGCGAGGCTCTCCCCCCCCCCCCCCCCCCCGCCAACTTGCAGACCTCGCGATGAGTGCCTTTGCCACTCATTGCGAGCCTCTAGCCCCCCCGCTCTACTTTACGGGCCTCGCGATGAGCGCCATTGGTGCTCATCGCAGACCTTGCAATGAGAGCCTTTGGCACTCATTGCGTGCCTCTCCCCCCTCTACTTTATGGGCCTCACAATGAGCGCCGTAATCCCTCATTGCATGTCTTGCATTGAGCATCTTCGGCGCTCATTGTAGGCACCGCTAGCTCACCCTCCTCTCTATCTCCCCTCGGTGACCCACCTGGAGAGGCCCGCGGGTGGGCCCAGCTGGAGAGGCCCATGGACGGGCCCAGCTGGAGAGGGCCGTGGTCGGGGCAAGATGGAGAGGGCTGCGGTCAGGGCAAGATGGAGAGGGCTGCAGTCGGGCCCAGCTGGAGAGGCCGACGGACGGGCCCAGCTGGAGATGGCCGTGGTCGGGCCATAATGGAGAGGGCTGCGGTTAGGACAAGATGGAGAGGGCTGCAGTCGTGCCCTGCTGGAGAGAACCACGGTAGGGCCCAAATGAAGAGGGCCGAGGTTGGGCCCAGATGGAGAGGGCAGAGGTTGGGGCCCAGATGAGGAGGGTAAGAGAGGGGGGAAAAAGACACATGAGAGGGAGAGGGGGGAAAGAGACACAGAGGAGGGAGAGGGGGAAGAGACACAGGGGAGGGAGAGGGGGGAAAGAGAAAGGCCCACCTGAAGACTCCTATGGTGGTGCCTATGATGAGGCCCTGGGGCTGTGAGTGGCCTGTAACAGGGCACTGTGGTTGCAGGACCCCTGTGATGAGGAGGCACAGGAATAGAGAGGGTAAGAGGGTAAGAGGAAAGAGAGGGAATAAAGAGGAATAAAGAGGAGGGAGGAAGAGAGATAGAGACCTCCTGTATGGCTGTGGGAGCTGCCACTCAGCACTTGGCAGCTCCCACTGCAGTCCTAAGGGGCTTGGGGACGTTCAGAGTGAACGCCGCGTACCACATTATACAGCATTCTGATTCTAATAGGTTGATGCTGCAGCTAACAGACAGGAACATTGATACAAATCCTAGCACAGTGAATGTAGGCTCAGCCAGGCTGAGCAAGACAGCATTACAACACTCTCACTGTACTATGAACTATAGCAGCAGTGCAGCACTACGGAAAGTCACCTGGCAAGGGGGAAGGCACACAAAGGGTTAATTTAAAGTGATAGATGCATATTTTTAACAAAATCATACATACAGATATAATAAAATGTATTATTTTATATAAATTTAAATTACCATATTAAAGTGATTGATCCTTTTTTTTTGGGGGGGGGGGGGGGGGGTTGCCCATTTGCCCCTATGCACCAGCCACCCCTGGTGTAAGCTATGAACACAAAACATTTTTAGATGAATTTAAATATTTGATATTTTATTTATGAATAGAATAATTAATCTTGGTTTTATTTCCTCATTTGCTGAAAGCTGGAGCATGAGGGTTGTGTTTCTTTTATCTTTCAGTGAATGTAAGGGTTGGGAGGAGGGAAAGGAAAGATTATTTAGATACATTGGTTCTCACTGCATTTGGACACTAGCTCCCTTCCCCATATTTAGAAGCAGAGGTTTTGCATCAGTAAACTCAAGCCCTGCTCTCCAGAAATGTAAATGAATCTCTTATACACACAGCCTTCACCAAATTATCATGGATGCCTCCAGGGTCTAGCAGAGGCATCAAAACTTAAGGACATATCTAAGTTACTTGGATTATGAATGCATTGGATAGAGGAGAATCAGTAGTGTATGAAAACATTTTTTGCAGGAAAAAATACCAAAATAAACATTAACAAATTCACCTTGCTGTTTGCTAAATCTCTTGAGTTTGCTAGCAGCAGCTTTTGTGAGTTGGCACGCCTAAAAATCCCTGCTAAAATTAGCATGAAATTTATAATTTGTTCGGGCAATCCCGGGCAGCTATACATTTTACTACATTTATGATGGCAGTTTGTGCAGGAAGAGATCATGGGACGTGTAGCCCAGCTTGCAGAGGGAAGTAGGAAGAGTCAGATACTGATCTGTAGATCTCTACATTGAGCTGTTGCTGGCTTGAAGGCTAGTAAAGGGTTAACATCTATACCTGAATGCAGTGTTTCTATTTGTAGGTACACTGTCCCTATGTATGCAGCTCTAGGGGTGTGGGAAACAAGTTTTATTTTTAAATAAAACAAATCTGTATGTGTATAGAATGACTCAATGTAATGTGTGTTTCTGATATAAACCACAAGTGTTAGATTAGAAAAAGGTAAAAACAGGGGCACTTAGATATACCTTTAATTAAACTAACAAAAAATATATTAAAAATCCCTTAATGCATGAACACCTATATTAATTAGAGCAAAAAGAAAGCAAGGAAATTGAATTGGACATTAGAGCCTAAATAGGGATACAATAGGGATATATACATAGCTTTACCCGTTAAAGATAATTACATATGCTGGACAAGGAGAACAAATAATATACAAAAAACTGTATACTGAATGTAACCATACAAGGATCATAAAAAGCCCTACAAAAGCAAATTAATTTTATATTGTGATAATGACATAATAAGTGTATAATCATAAAGTGTACGAGCCTTGAATGGCACGAAAACTAACAATAGTAGATATATACTGGTGTTGATTAGAGTAGGGAAAAGTGCCTATTGTGTTAACATAAAGTGTAGTCTCCTTACAGGAATTATTACGTGCCTATAAAGTGAAAATAAGATGATCCAAAATAATATTATATAGATATTTTTTGGGGGAAAAAATTCCCATATATGTAATACTTGAAAGTAATATTTTAAAGTAATATTTTAAGCTTTTCTCATAGCATATAGAGCGTAAATCATAGGAAAGCTAGGTGGAGAAAATAAAAAAATAAGGGAAGTGAGATTAAAAACAAGATACATTAATTGCGGTAGCCGTTAATGCGCTCCAAATTCTATATAAAGGCAGCGTGGTGTGTGCAGTAACATATAATTGGTCTCTCCAATTGTGATGTAGGCCGCAATACCTTCATGCTAGGGGGACATATTATAACACCAATAGAGCTCTGAAGGACACCCTTTCTGGAGCCACACATCACATAAATACCATATATGTATCGATAATAAATTCTGTACCGACCTCAATGCTGCAATATAAAATCAATTGGCACCCTGATGCTCACTGGTTCGTATTAGTTTCCATCCGTTACTGACCGGTTTCGTTGATCACGTCATCTTTGTCAAGGTTTGGGAACGACTCCATAGTTTCCCTTAGTTTGTGGGCTTTTTTTAAAGAAGAGAATGTGTTCCCATTGGCTAGAGGGGGTCACGTGTTACAGTTCACATGCGTACGTCACGAGTAGGCGTAAAGATGGTGCAGAAAACATTATTACGGCTGCCAATCATTCGCCAACTAGTGTGCGTATCACATGTTTTACTAGTACAGCAATAACGCTGGTCATTATAACCTGCGTATTATCTAGTATGCTGAATAGGGAAATGACATCAGTCATTAGAGCCGCCAACCATTGCCAACCAATGTACTGCTGTACAGATCGCAAGTCAGGCGGCGAAAATAATAAATAAAAAATATATATAACCCAAAAATTTGGAAATCAGCTAAACTATATAACCTTCCTGATTCTACATTTATATACCAGTAATATTCTGGTTAATCAAATTAAAATAAGGAGTTATAAAAAGTACCGATTAGGATTATAATTGACTAGCGAATTGCCCGTCAAAAAATGACGGCAATGGAATTGTAAGGTAGCTAATGTTGTTTTGTGTGTACTACTGAAATATATAATCCAAATGAATAAATGAATATACTTTACCTATTTTGAAGCATTGTGTTGAAGAGCTGCAATCTGTTTTGATGTTGCTGTAGCATTAATGGTGTGGAGCTGCTGTGTAAGCGTGGTGAATTTGTGCAGTGTAATAGTGTGCGTCCGCGAGACGAAACCGTTAGCGAAGTTGTGTAGTTCCGCATTGTTCTAAAATGCCGGCTAATGTGTGGTATGCGTCTGTAGTGGAATATCCGTAGGTGTTTTGTGGTGTTTTGCGTGTTTCTTGTGGTGATTTGCGTGTTTAGAGTGCTGTAGCCTCGTTTTCGTTTTGTTCGTCTGCCATTTTTTCTCTCGCTTAGAGAATTTTTTAGTGTCTAAACTCTTTTATTATGAGTTAAATGAAGGTGTAACTTAATTTTTTGAGGTCCTGGATGCTCCCTCTTGCTGTAGGTAAACTTTTTATGTATGTGTTGTGTGTATTTATTGTGTTTTTGATTTTTTCATGTCCGCGGGTTGCGGCCGATTTTTGCGAGTCCGTAATGTGTGTTAACGTGTCTAGTATGTTGTTTGCGTTGCGCCGTAAAGTTTGCGAGGGTTGCAGTTGCTTTGTGAGGGCCGCAGTTGATACACACACAATATACACACACATTATATATACACACACATTATATATACACAAACAATACACACACACAATATACACACACATTATATATATACACACACACAATACACACACACACACATTATATACATACACATGGTGTTAATGATCAGTGTATAATTAGTTTATATGGCAGGTCTCAGTGATTGCACATGTTCCTCAGACCCCATTATATCCCTGTCACTCACAGTCAGCTACCCAGGCCCGGCTCCTCCAGCTCTGAGGCCTGCTCCAGTCCGCGGATCCACGGTGTTTCCTGTTCCCCAGGCCGGCCCTGCGCGGGGCATTGTGGGGAGAAGGTGGCTGCTCCATCCCAACAACTGGATTGCCGGGCCCCGGGATGGTGCGGCTACTGGCAGTGGCGGCGTCGGCCCTGCGCGGGGCATTGTGGGGAGGAGGTGGCTGCTCCATCCCAACAACTGGATTGCCGGGCCCCGGGATGGTGCGGCTACTGGCAGTGGCGGCGTCGGCCCTGCGCGGGGCATTGTGGGGAGGAGGTGGCTGCTCCATCCCAACAACTGGATTGCCGGGCCCCGGGATGGTGCGGGTTCGGCTAGTGGCAGTGGCGGCATTGTGGGGAGGAGGTGGCTGCTCCATCCCAACAACTGGATTGCCGGGCCCCGGGATTGGCGGCTACTGGCAGTGGCGGCGAACCGGGGCATTGTGGGGAGGAGGTGGCTGCTCCATCCCAACAACTGAGGCCCTACGCGAGGGCTGCGGGCAAGGGCTGCGGGCAAGGGCCTCAGTTGCTGGGATGGAGCGCCTTCGGTGCTCCATCCCAGCAACTGAGGCCCTTGCCCGCAGCCCTCAGTACGCGAGGGGCGCGGCTCGCTGCGCGAGCAGCGGCCCTGGCTTCGCGAGGGCCGCGGGCTCGCTATGCGAGCCCGCAAGCGTGAGCAACGGCCCGTACGCTCACAATTATATATGTGATATATTTATCAGGTGATAGATATGTCAAACATGAGATTCTACAGATATATGGGCCCTGATATGGTAGGAGTATGAGTTGTATTTCTAAATAGCGTTTTCTTAGGAGATACTATATACACAAATCTAGGATAGATATCCCTGCTAGTATATTTTTACATAAACTAATATGGATCCTAGTACATGCTGCTGAAATACCTCCGAGGTTGGAATATTCTATATATTTAGTTATGCTTCTCTTGTTTAAAACTACAACTCTCGGAAGAGTCATATTTTGTACAATGCCAGTGTATAAGTAAGCCAAAGATATGTGTTTTAATGGCTCGAGCAAATCACATGCCATAATAGGTCTGACTACATAGAAAGTGCAGATGTTTAAATACAGAAAGAATATGTACACAATGTGTATACACAGAAAAATAGAGTGAATAGCAAATTATGTAATTAAGTGAAAATATGGAAAGAGGGGTAATTTAAATAAAAGATGTATAAGAGAACCCCTCATTTAAACCACTGGGGCTTTCAGCATTAAGTAGGTATATCCATTTAGTTTCACAATTTAGTAGCTTGGTTCTGTTATCTCCACCTCTTGGGAAAAATGTAATCTATCTATAATTTGAAAGTATATCCCATCTAGGGAGTTGAGTTGGTACAACAGTATATGAAGGGCCACTGAAGTGTCAAGGTTATCTTTCACTGATAAGATATGTTCTAAAATCCTACACCGAAACTGGCGCTCGGTTTTACCGACGTTGATACGTATACAAACGCATACCATGACGTAGACAACATAACTTGAGGTACAGTTGAAAAATTCGTTCAGGTTTTATATACGGGCAGGCCTTGCATCGACCACACTTGAAAAGGCCTTTGGTTTTGGAAAGCCAGTTGTTTATTGGTTGATTTTCATCTGTAAAATGGCTAGGAGTTAGAATGTTACTCAAATTGTGTCCTCTTTGGTAAGTTATTGAGGCTTGTGTTGTAAGATGTCTTTGTAATATTGTATCCTCAGTTAAGAGGTGCCAATATTTATTAAGTATAGATTTTAATTCCTTGTGGTTACTACCGAAGGTCATAATACATCGAATGGCATTAGGGTCCGTAGTCTCTCTGGATTTATATAAAAGGTCTGTTCTTTCGCTTTGAAGAACCCTTTGGATTTTATTTGGATAGCCCTGTTGTCTCAGGCATTGGTGAAGATCGTGTGCTTGGATCTTAAATTTATCCAGATCGCTACAATTACGCCTCGTTCTTAAATATTGCTCGGTTGCGATTCCACATTTCAACGATAGAAGATGTTGGCTGGACCATTTTAATAGGGCATTTGTCGATGTTGGTTTTCTGTGGACTCTGGTATGAATGTTACCAGTCTTGTCCTTATGTATCTCCAAATTCAGAAAGTTTAAGTTTTCTTGATGAATTTCATAGGTAAACTTGAGATTTAGGTTGTTTTTATTTAGTTGTTGGACAAAATGTTCAAACTCAAGAGATGTACCATATTATCAGCACATCATCAATGTACCTGAACCATTCCGGTATCTTATCTGTATACCTTTCATTTTCCTAAAAAAAAAAAATATATTATTAGCCATATTAAATTCCAGCCTCGTAGATAAGAGGCTTCTACTTAAACCCTACATGCTGCAAATTTATAAAAGTTACAATGCTATTAAATTAGCCCTGCTGCGAGCAACGTGTGAGCTACGCAGCAGGACCGCCTGTATCAACACAGAGAAAATCTACATGAGGAGTGACAGCCTGCGAGATGATTTCGCAGGCTCCCACACCTCATCAATTGCTGTGGGGGTCCTAAACGGTACCTCCGTGGCAGTCTCACACATAAGCCCTGCTATGGGGGGTACTTTGACTACCCCCCCCCCCCGGCACCTAAAATTAACCCCCCTCTATGTGGGGGGTCCCCATCGGGAAGTGTCCACACATTAACCCCTTGCTGCAGGGGTCCATAGGCTGAAGGAGCTATCAATCTTTTTTAAAGCAATCAGAAGGCCCTATTGCTTTCAGACAATCACAATGGGATACACCCCCACGGGGGGATTGGCTGAAGACATCTGCGCCTTCTCATTGGCTGTAATACTGATTGACATTGACAACAGCCAATCAGAAGGCGCAAATGCCTTCAGCCAATCCCTCCGCCAATCACTCCATTGTGATTAGCTGAAGGATATAGCAGATGCCTTCAGACAATCACCCTGTGGGGGTGTATCCCATTGTAATTGGCTGAAGGCATCTGCGCCTTGTGATTGATTTAAATAAAGATTGACAGGTGCATTAGACAATCAGAGTGAGATTTTGGGATGTATCCCAATCTGATTGGCTCACACATTGGTGCCTTCTGATTGTCTGAATTTGATAGACAGCGTTTTCAGCCAATCAGAAGCTGCCAATGACAATTTTTTTTTTTAGAGCATGGATTGTTCCAGGGCCCAATCGGGGCAGAAGAGGAGGAGGCCGGGGACATCGCGGGGAGGTAAGTACAATGTATATTATGTTTATTTTGTTTTATGTATGTTGTACTGTTTTTTTTTTAACAGGGGCCATGCCAGAGAAGAAAAGATGAAGGACGGTGACATGCTGGAAAGGTGAGTAGAATATTTAGAATGTTTATTTATTGTATGTAAATGTGTTGTACTAATTTGTTTTTTCCCCTAGGTTGGTAATCTGAAGGGACATCTGCAAAGGTAAGTGGTCTTAATTATTTTATTTTAGGTTAGAATTAGGGTTTGTGTATGAAGATAGCATTTATTGTATGTTAGATAGGGGTATGTATTTTAGATAGATAGGATTTATTGTATATTATATAGTATTTATTGTATGTTAGATAGGGGTATGTATTTTAGATAGATAGGATTTATTGTAAACTATATAGTATTTATAGTATGTTAGATAGGGGTATGTATTTTAGATAGATATGATTTATTGTATATTTTATAGTATTGATTGTATGTTAGATAGGGGTATGTATTTTAGATAGATAGGATTTATTGTATATTAGATAGGATTGATTGTATGTTAGATAGATAGCGGGTATTGTATTTTATTTGTATTGTATGTATTCTGTATGTATTTCCTTTTCAGGTGTGTATTTTTTTTTCTGTAGTGGGGGGGTTGTGATATATATTTTTTATTTTCTGTAATGTTCCTTTTTTTCTTTTTTGTGACTTAGGTTTTTTTATTTTCTGTAATGTAGATTTTTTATTTTTTCTGACCTTGAGGACCGTCATGGCACTTATGCGGTTAATGTAAGGGTTGTAACTGCCCCATAAGGGTCATAATATACCCTTATGGGACTGATGGGGTTAAATAGAGGCTTATGAGGGTCTGTATTAACCCCTATGAGTGACAGGGTTATTTATTGGCTTATGGGGGTCTGTATTGACCCCTATGAGTGACAGGGTTAATCAAGGGCTTATGGGGGTCTGTATTGACCCCCAGGAGTGACAGGGTTAATTAAGGGCTTATGGGGGTCTGTATTGACCCCCATGAGTTATGGGGTTTATTAAGGGCTTATGGGGGTTTTGTATTGACCCCCATGAGTTATAGGGTTAATCAATGCTTATGGGCGGTCTGTATTGACCCCCATGAGTTATGGGGTTAATAAAGGGCTTATGGGGGTCTGTATTGACCCCCATGAGTTATAGGGTTAATTAAGGCTTATGGGGGTCTGTATTGACCCTCATGAGTCATGGGGTTAATTTTAGTTGCCTGGGGTTAATATATTTTAGAGCGAGTCCGTTCAGGACCGTTACGGTCCTTTAAGGACCCGAGGCGCAGGAAATTTTACATTTTAAAAGCAGCAGTGTCACGATCGGTGCCGAATTAGTTTTAGGAGACGTGGCCCTTTAAGGAGCCGCTGCAGGGAATTTAAAAGTTTTAAATGCAGCGGGGGCCTGATCTATGCCGATCGGGGACCCACACTGCAAGGGGTTAATGTGATTTAGGATCCCTTGCTGGCACTTTTTTGTGCCCGTAGGGATTCTGCCGAGGTGCGAGATTCACCTCATAGATTTAAGGCTGTGTGTGACTCCGTAGCTCTCTCTGAGCTTATTCTCGGCCATTTTTCTGAGTCATCTCGCAAAGCAGGCTGCGAGTGAAGTATTGGGGATTCGCTCCTCGCAAACAGCAAAAAACTGCCTTTTGCGAGGACCGAAGGAACTACGAGGGTTAATTTAATGAGGCCCTATGGTCCCAATGGCTGGGGTAAGGATTAGCATAACTTGGGGCACAAGCCGTCCCGATGGCTGTGCTCCGTTTCTGTATGTACATTTTTCAATCAAAGAGGAAATACTGTAATTCTTAGTGAGAATACATTCTAAAATTGTTAAGATGAAATGGTTCCATCCTTGTTTCTCTGTACCACTTGTATTAAGAAAATATTTAACTGCATCCAGGCCGTGGTTGTGAGGAATGCTGCTGTATAAATGCTCCACATCTATGCTAGCATAGATGTGGAGGGAACATTCAACCCATCAAAATGACAAAGTAAATAATTTGTGTCTTTCAGGTATGATGGTAAAGTACTCACTATTTATTTTAATTTTGAGTCAAATAGTCTGCTCATGGCTTCAATTAGATTGTTGTTTCCTGAAATTATTGGTCTGCCCAAGACAGGTCTTTTCTTTTTATGAATCTTGGGCAGAGCATAAAAAGTAGCCATAGTTGAGTTTGACGGGCATAGATATTTCAAGTTGTTACTTGTAATCAATCCATCATTTAAAGCTTGGATCAGGATTGATTTTAATTTATTATAAAACTCCAAACTCAGATTTTTTTCTAATACACTGTAGGTATGACGATCGCTCCGAATAGTTAGACACATCAGTTTGTACTCTCCTTTGGTCAATATTACTACATTGCCGCCCTTATCGGCGGACTTGATTTCCAGATTACTGTTTTTCAATTCCTCCAAAGCTTGCCTTTCTAGTTTATTCATATTACCATGTTTATTTGTCAAGCCTTTATTTTTCTTCTGGTAAAGTGTCTCTATTTCTTTTGTGGTAAGTTGTAGAAAAACATCCAGATTGGCATATTGTTTAATATCTGGTATGGAGGAACTTCTTGGTTTACACATTTCGATAAGGAATGGATTTCCTTGAGCTGTATCTTCTTGATTAAGTAAGGCAACAAGGTTTTTTAAGGCCACTGAATCCTGTATTGTTAGGCCTAAGCTTTCCAAATTCATTTTTTCTTTTTCATTATAAAACTTTTTCAACGCTAGTTTCCGTATAAATAAATAGAGATCCTTCACATTCTCAAACAGGCTCGCATAGCTGGATGAAACAAATGAAAGGCCTTTAGTCAGTATCTTGATTTGGTTAGGATTGAGCTTGTAATCTGTTAGGTTAATTTTATTGGAGTCAATATCTGCATTTGCACTTTCTCCTTTATCTCCTTTTGTTTGTATATTTTGTTTTTTGGAGTTATCTTGAGTCATTTTGTTGGATGTATTCAATACTTTTTCATTTGGGTAAAGATGGGATTCTCTCTGTCCCACTCGTGACAATTTTGATATTTGGTGTTAAGTCATCTCTATGTGTGTGGGATCAAATGTAGTGATTCATTCCTGCGATAATGCCCCCGGGTGGTCGGCCTCGTTTTCCTGGATACCAATTCTGTTGTTTGTATTCTCTTTGGCCGTGCCCCTTGTCTAAAAAATCATCCATATGACATTGGTTTGCTCTAGATCGTGTTGGAGATGTATTAGATCTAGTATTGTATTGAGGGCGTGACAGGCTCTGAGAGAAGGTAGGGTTAGATCCAGTTTCATAATCTGAATATTCAGAGCTGGCCTCAGTTTGATCACGAATATAGGAATTTCACCAGTTTTCTTTGTGAGAGTTCCCGCTTGTAACGTTCTAATTGTTCATTTAGTATAATATTGAGGGTCTGAAAATCTGAAGCCTCATTAAATTTCATCAATTGAATGTGGTATTGTTCTACTTGTGTGTTTAATATTTTGAGATGCGTTTTTTCTTTCTTGAGAGTAAGTGTCATCAACTCTTGTGAACATCTGTTCACTATTTCCAACCACTGTTTTGAAAAGTTAGTATCAATTAGATGGGCAGAAGGTACAGTTTGGATTCCCAAACCCCTTGGTGCGATGTTTTGTTTTAGATAATTTTGTATACTAGATATCTCCCAAACTGTTCAGACCTGTTTCTTAAGGATCTTATGAGATTCCTTAAATGTTGTCAGAATGTCAGTGTGTACATTGGCTTGGGAGGTTGGAGGATTGCTTGAATATACTTCCTCCACTTATTGCTGGAGTTTCTGGAAATTCCAGATATCCATTTTGTAGGGCTTTTTTTTTTTTTTTAGGGAATAGAGATATTTTGACCCTAACTTTTATTGCATACAAGTTAATCCAAAATGCTAAAGTTATAGAATAATAAGATGAAACAGTAGAGAAAAGGAGAGAGACTAGATAATCCAAAATACCAAAGTTAAACGGTGCCTATATGATGAAGTAGAGAGGATAAGTAATTCAACTGCTTTTTAAGTATGTATTTGGTATAAACAAGAGAACTTGAAAGTGAACTGTAACACGAGATCCGTTTAGCTGGATAAAACCAGAATATTTATACTAGCAAAAAAATATATTAAAATGTCCTTGGTGCATGAACACCTATATTAATTAGAGCAAAAAGAAAGGAAGGGAATTTTATTGGACATTAGAGCCTAAAAATTAGTATGCCGCATACAAGAGGGATATATACATAGGTTTACCCATTAAAAGATAATTACATATGCTGGAGGAGGAGAGCAAATAATATATAAAAAACTGTATACTGAATATAAATATACAAGGACCATAAAAAGCCCTACAAAGGCAAGTGAATTTTATATAATGATAATGACATATATTAAAAAGTGCCAGTGTAATAGGAATAAGTGTATAATCATAAAGTGTACGAACCTAAAATGGCACAAAAACTAAGAATAGTAGATATATACTGGTGTTGATTAGAGTAGGGAAAAGTGCCTATTGTGTTAACATAGAGTGAAGTCTCCTTACAGGAGTTATTACGTGCCTATAAAGTGAAAATAAGATGATCCAAAATAATATTATATAGTTATTTTGGGAAAAATAATATCCATATATGTAATACTTGAAAGTAATATTTTAAGCTTTCCTCATAGCATATAGAGCGTAAATCATAGGAAAGCTAGGTGGAGAAAATAAGAAAATAAGGGAAGTGAGATAAAAAAACAAAATACATTATTTGTGGTAGCCGTTAATTTGCTCCAAATTCTTTATAAAGGCAGCGTGGTGTGTGCAGTAATATATAATTGGTCTCTCCAATTATAATGTAAGCCGCATTTTCCCCAAGAGGTTCTCTTAGTTTCCGTGCCATTCAAGGCTCGTACACTTTATGATTATACACTTATTCCTATTACCTTGGCACTTTTTAATATATGTTATCACAATATAAAATTCACTTGGCTTTGTAGAGCTTTTTATGGTACTTGTATATTTATATTCAGTATAAAGTTTTTTTTATATTATTTGCTCTCCTCGTCCAGCATATTATCTTGAACGGGTAAAGCTATGTATATATCCCTATTGTATGCAGCATACTAATTTTTAGGCTTTAATGTCCAATAAAATTCCTTTGCTTTCTTTTTCCTCTACCTTTAATTAAAAACTAACTTAATGACTTTTTCCTGCCTAAGTAACTCAATAGACTGAAGGGTTTTTTTATTGTGCGGTGGACATTTAATGTTTATTATTCCACCACGTCTCATATACTGGATATCACCCTTGAGCCTTACATTATAAGGTCTCACAAAGGCCACCCACTCCTTTATTAGTATTTACACTTGTGTCATGTTTTTTTTTTGTTTTATTTACTGTATCCTAAGTACCTAACACTGCACATTAGATTAGTGCTTTGTAAATAAATGATAATAAGACAACTTCTCACACTCCCTGGCTGAATGTTGTATCTGCTCTTTCATTCATGACATATATATTTGCACAGAATCATGTTGATTTTTGGACCCCTTGTAACAGAGCATTTTTAGTGAAAATCTAAATTTAACAGACTCTGCGTATGTCATGTGGTTTCCACCTTGGACACCTAATCTGCCTATAGCTTGATGAGAAAGGTTATCCAGATGGGGCTTAGGCATCTACTTAGTACCATTGACAAGTGGCAGTTTAAAGGGGCAGTCTTTCAACAAGACTTAATAGAAACAAACTACTACTATGTCTCCAAACCCCTTCTGGGTCGCTACCTTGTCCTACTGAAGTGGCTTGTGTACTTCAATGAAGCTGGGAGCTATACCATGTAGGGCCACCCAAGATGGGCAGATCATAGCAAAGAGGTCAGACAAATTGCAGTCCACTGGAGAAAGAACTGGCAATCCCCTCCAGTATCTTTGCCAAGAAAACCTTATGGAATAGCACAACCAGACACAAGATGTGTCTGTCTGGTGTTCTGCAGCCCAGAGAGTCGTAAATGACTGAATGACGATGTATCCCAGGTTTCCAATCCTATTTGGTACAAAGGTAAAATGACTGCTGTCATTAAAGCTAACATGAATAAAACAGTTGAAAGGTTAAAGGGTGTATTTGTTTATTTAAAACTTTGTACATTTCATGTTCTTTATATTATAAATATGACACGTCTTAGGAGCATATGGCCACGCACATTGCTCTTCAAATTACAAAAGCTTCTCATCACTAATTTATAAAATAATAAATTGGTGTGAAAAGTTGGAATTATGATGATGGAAAAGGTACAGATTATGGAAAAGTTATTTTTGATGAAAACAAGCAAAGATTTTGCTTCCTTTTTCTCTAGACATTGATTCCTCCTACCACCACCCCACATGTTGTTTCCTTACTTGTGCCTTATGGCATTAAAGCTGACAATCATTACAATTTGACCCATTGTAGCTTCTGATTGGCTGCCCCAGGCAACTATGTTTACAGCACACAGTATTTCAGACAGAAGCTGCGTCACAAGACCGGCCAGGCAGGCAAACTGGTAAGGAAGTACCCCTAGGCAGCTGCCTAATTATTTTTTGAAAATGAAAGAAAACACTGGAAGGAAGCAGTATAGTAAAGCTGAATAATAAGAATGAGAGCTTAGGTGGGACATGGAAAATGTGGGTAAAGCTAGCTTTCCAAACACAGAAATACTGATGGGCTGCTGAAACCTAAATTTATAGTAGTATGTTTTAAAGAACTTGTCTTGATAGGGGGGGAAATATTTATGTAAACTAAAAAATGCAGTCTTTAATTTATTAGTTGTTATATGCAATTATGTTTTACTGCAGGCAACCATAGTTGTGGTTGTTTTCCTGGTTTGTCATTGCGATCTTGAGGAAAACCTGAAGGACAAATCCGGTCTGACCTCACTGTTCAGGAGTGTACTATAATATATACGTCCAGTCACATTATTATTACCACCAGGTAATATCCAGAATAACCACCAAGTGCAGCACAGACAGCAGCTAGTAGGTGTGGTAATAAGTCAATAAGATGATGGGAGGTTGGCAAGGGTATCTGGAGCCATGTAGACTGCAGTGCATCGAATAGCTGCTGAAGAGTGAGTGGTGGAGGATCCATACGGCAAACATGGTGATTGAGGTGGTTGCACAGGTACTCGTTGTGCTCCTTCAACCACTCCTGGACAATTCTGGCCGTATGACATGTTGCATTGTCCCACTAGAAGATTCCATCCGCTCCAAGGATAGGTGTACTTAATCTGCAAGGATGGATAGATAACCAGTGCCTTCCAGAGGTATGAGTGGACCCAGACAATGCCAAGAAAACACTCCCCAGACCATAACGCTGCCACCACCAGCTTGTGTTCTTCCAACAATGGTTACAGAGTGTTGGTTCTTGGAGGTTTCATTCCTGACATGCCAACATCTGTCCAGTCAATGGAGCAGAAAACATGATTTATCAGGGAAAGTAACCCAATCAGAAGAGGTCCAATTTCGGTACTGTCAAGCAAACTGAAGCCGTTTCTGACTATGTACCCTTGTCAGCATTGGTTTAGTGACCAGACGTTTGCTTTGGAGCCCCATATACAACAGGATCCGCTGTATTATTGTTTTAGATACAAGTCTGGTTGCCCCATATTTAGTTTGAACGGTGAGTTGCTCAACTGTAGCGTGTGAGTTGGCACTGCCACATCTTTGCAGCCGATGTTCACCTCTGACATCAATGGCGGTGCTTTACAGTTTCATCGTCGTTAATTCGCTATGGTGCAGTTTGTCCAGTCACAGTACACTTTAACCACAGCAGCACGCGAACAGTTCACAAACTGCGCTGTTTCATCAATACTGCCATCCTTGGCTCGAAAGTCAATGATCCACCGTTTTTCAAAGTCGGAAAAATCACGTTTTACCCATGGCATGGATGGTACCCACCAAGTCAGCTCACGACAAGTGCCATATTTTATTGGCAATGAACTGCTGACGTCAATAGTAGGTGGTGATCACAATAATGTGATTCGACCCTATATATTAACAGTAATACTATATATATATATATGTATATATATATATATATATATATATATAGTAAATAAAAAGTACATCTGTGTTCACATTTGAATGTCTAAAGCAAGTTAAAAAACCTGCTTCCAGCTAAGATTTTCCGAGAAAAACAGTTATTACACTGCATTCTGGGAAGTTGAGCAGGGACACACAAATATGGCCACAAATGCCTCGCTCTTCATTCCGTAGCCATTATCAATCATGGCTTCCTTTAAGCTTATGCAAGCTGTATTACACAGCTTTAATGCAAAGCCAAGGTTGGAATAAACACAGGCTGAGTATCCAATCCATGTACAGCTGTTTCAAGCTTACTGGCTATCATCAGCATGGAGCGGTTTATTCTCTTTAAATAAACTGTTGTTACTTTAATACACGTTCTTGTGTATTTGCTCGCCTTCCCTTATCCCTGCTGCCCCCCTGTGTTTTTCAGAATATATTGAATTACTTAAAGGACTAAGGCAGCTAGAGTAGATCAGTTGCTCCCAAACTTTTTGTTTGAAGGACCACTTAACAAAATGTTGAGTGTGAACCACCTGAATACTCTTGATGGTCTTCACACATCATCTAAGGATTTTTCTTCCTCTTCTTTAGTAACTGAATGGCCTTATGCTACCTTTGAAAATAGAATGTGTCGTTAGAAGTAATATAACATGGTATTTATATAATTCTGGACTAGTATATATACAGTGGATATATATATATATATATATACAGTGGATATAAAAAGTGTACACACCCCTGTTAAAATGTCAGGTTTCTGTGCTGTAAAAAAATGAGACAAAGATAAATCATTTCAGAACTTTTTCCACCTTTAATGTGACCTATAAACTGTACAACTCAATTGAAAAACAAACTGAAATCTTTTAGGTGGAGGGAAGAAAAGAAAAAAAGAAAAATAATGTGGTTGCATAAGTCTGCACACCCTCTTATAACTGGGGACGTAGCTGTGTTCAGAATTAAGCAATCACATTCCAAATTGTGTTAAATAGGAGTCAGCACACACCTGCCATCATTTAAAGTGCCTCTGGTTAACCCCAAATAAAGTTCAGCTGCTCTAGTTGGTCTTTCCTGAAATTTTCTTAGTCGCATCCCACAGCAAAAGCCATGGTCCACAGAGAGTTTCCAAAGCATCAGCGGGGTCTCATTGTTAAAAGGTATCAGTCAGGAGAAGGGTACAACAGAATTTCCAAGACATTAGATATACCATGGAACACAGTGAAGACAGTCATCATCAAGTGGATAAAATATGGCACAACAGTGACATTACCAAGAACTGGAGCTCCCTCCAAAACTGTGAAAAGACGAGAAGAAAACTGGTCTGGGAGGCTACCAAGAGGCCTACAGAAACATTAAAGGAGCTGCAGGAATATCTGGCAAGTACAAGCTGTGTGGTACATGTGATAACAATCTCCCGTATTCTTCATATGTCTTGGGTATAGGGTAGAGTGGCAAGACAAAAGCCTTTTCTTACGAAGAAAAACATCCAAGCCAGGCTACATTTTGCAAAAACACATCTGAAGTCTCCCAAAAGAATGTGGGAAAAGGTGTTATGGTCTGATGAAACCAAGGTTGAACTTTTTGGCCATAATTCCAAAAGATAACAAAACAACACTGCACATCACCAAAAGAACACCATACCCACAGTGAAGCATGGTTGTGGCAGCATCATGCTTTGGGGCTGTTTTTCTTCAGCTGGAACTGGGGCCTTAGTTAAGATAGAGGGAATTATGAACAGTTCCAAATACCAGTCAATATTGGCACAAAACCTTCAGGCTTCTGCTAGAAAGCTGAACATGAAGAGGAACTTCATCTTTCAGCATGACAATGACCCAAAGCATACATCCAAATCAGCAAAGGAATGGCTTCACCAGAAGAAGATTAAAGTTTTGGAATGGCCCAGCCAGAGCCCAGACCTGAATCCGATTGAAAATCTGTGGGGTGATCTGAAGAGGGCTGTGCACAGAAGATGCCCTCGCAATCTGACAGATTTGGAGTGTTTTTGCAAAGAAGAGTGGGCAAATCTTGCCAAGTCAAAATGTGCCATGCTGATAGACTGATACCCAAAAAGACTGAGTACTGTAAGAAAATCAAAAGGTGCTTCAACGAAGTATTAGTTTAAGGGTGTGCATACTTATGCAACCATATTATTTTATTTTTATATTTTTTCTTCCCTCTACCTAAAAGATTTCAGTTTGTTTTTCAATTGTGTTGTACAGTTTATAGGTCACATTAAAGGTGGAAAAAGTTCTGAAATTATTTATCTTTGTCTCATTTTTTTACAGCACAGAAACCTGACATTTTAACAGGGGTGTGTAGACTTTTTATATCCACTTTATATATATACTAGCTACTTTCCCGTCAAAAAATGACGGCAATAAAATCTGAAGCCATGGTAATGCTGTTTGCCACTGAATGTGAGGTTATGGCCCCTCGGAGCACCTTTGGTGCTCATTGTGAGCCACAACTTGCTAACCTTTGGCGCTCCTTGCAAGCCCCACAATGAGCGCCTTTGGCACTCATCGCCTGGCTTGCAATGAGCGCCTTTGGCGCTCATCGCATTCCTCTCCCCTTGTGTACTTTATAGGCCTCGCACTTGAGCACCCTCTGGGCTCTTTGCGAGCCTCTCTCCATGTGTTAATACCGTGGGTTAAGTGTCAATGGCTTGAGGTAAATGTTACTGCCTTGTATTAAGTGTTACCGTTTTGCATTTAGTCTTAGTGCTTAGGGCTGGTATTTACGTCCTTCGGCCGCCTTTTCTGTCGGCAGCGTTTCCCATCCTTCGGCCTCGTTTTCATTTTGTTTCAGTTTTTTTGGCCGTCGTTTTTTTCTCGCTTCTGCGATTTTCGATCGTAAAAGAAGCTAGAATATGCCTCAAATGAACTTGCAACCTCACTCACAGGCTCCCTGGCACTCCCCTTGAGCTGTGTGTGAGTGTGTAAGTAAATTTGAGGCATATTTGTGTGTTTTTTCAGTTTGGCGGCTCTGCCTTGAAATACGTATTTTTGCGGGCTATAATTTCTCGGCCGTCGCGAAGTCCCAAGTGAATGGGCCGTAATTTTGCGGCTGTCGCTAAGTCGCGGTGAGAGCCTTCTGTGCTCTTTTTATCTAAGTCCCGCGTGTCTCGGGATGAGCGACTCATCTCCACCAGCGCAATGAGCGCCCATTGCCTAAGTGTCACGGGTCGCAGGGTCCACAAGCGCAATGAGCGCCTTTGGTGCGCATTGCCTAAGTGCTGCTGGTTGTAGGGATGTGGCCCGCAACTGCAGCCCTCGCTTTGCGAGCCCGCAATTTTAACATGGCGTTACCAACAACTTTTGGCAAGCCCGTAATTATGACAACTATATATGTGATTATATATATATAAATAAAAACAATGAATAGTACATTAGTGATTATATTTGAATGTCTAAAAGTTAATAAACTTATTTCCTGCCCAAATTTCTCAGAAATAGTTGATGCACTGCACCCTGGGAAAACTGGGAGAAGACATGCAAATGAGACCACAATGCACGCTCACTCTGTCAATCCATAACCACTTTATACATGGCTCCTTTTAAGCTTATGCTTACTGTATTTCACAGTTTTAGGCATAGCAATGGATGGATTATTCATAAACCAGGTCACTTACCCACATATAGAACTGTTTCACGGTTACTGACGATCATCAGTGTGGGGTGAGAGCCTGGTTTGTGTGGTGAACAGAAATATATATACAGGGTGTCCATAAAGTCTCTTTACAATTTAAAAAAGTTATTCCAAAGGCAATTGATGGGATGTGTTTGTCAGATTTGTTCGATGCACTCAGGGGTTATCAAAGTTTTTTATCACATTGCATTTGTGTTTTTTAGACACTGTTGATGGAACAGGTTATGTTATATGAAACACTAAAAATGGCTACTCCTCAAAAAAAGGCACAATGTGTATTGTGGTTTACTGAATCAAAATCGGATATGCAGACTCAGCAAAACTACAGGATTAAGTATGGAAGACGTCCACTGTCATGTCCGCCAATTCGTAAGTGGCACCAGAAATTTATGGAGACAGGGACAGTGTTGGATAAAGGACGAAGTGGACGAACAAAATTATCTGAGGAAAAAAATTGATCATGTAAAGGAAGCCTTCACTAGTTCTCCTACAAAGTCCATCCGTACTGCTGCCAAACACTTACAGCTGCCACGATCAACAAAGTCCTACACAATAAATAAAACTTCAGTATCTACTCCTCGTTGTGTAATAATTACCACAGATTTATCTTTCCATTTGCTTTTGAAATAAATCTATTAAATTGTAAAGAGACTTTATGTACACTATATATATATATATATATATATATATATATATATATATATATATATATATATATACACACATATAGAAATAGATGGCCTTTTGATAACTAGTTGCATAATAAGAATAACAAAGCTCCCACAGAGGTGTAAAGATGATACATGTCACGTTATCAGACTCTAGTGTCAGGACCATACATCTTTCCTGAGCTCACCATTAGAGGTATCATTTTATACCACCATATTTGTATGAATGTTATTTATACCGAGTGTCCCACCTGAGTGACGCTCACACCCCACCTCCTATAGTGTGGGACCTTCTGTATTCCCAGTAGAACACGATACAAGTACTGTAACCCCATGTGCCTATCTGTAGTGACCCTGTGCATTAGTGACATTAGCCATCCAAGGCTTCCGTGTGCCAGGCTCGGAGCCTCCTCCCCATTCCCCGTGACTGGTCCGGGTCGTCCCTGAACCTGCCCGGCAGCTGCCACGTTTCAGTGGTGACGTCAGCGCAGCCGGCCACATCCGCTAGAGGGAGCCGGAGCTAATCTCCAGGAACCAGGACAAGGAGCGGTGCAGGGCCCTGGTACGGGGAGGGGCAACCAGTCGCAATGCGCATGCGCTACACGCCCACTGCATCCTGGGAAAAGTAGTACCATTACTGCTACCTCACAACGTTTTGTAGTTACAGGCACGGGCGAAGTCACACTACATCTCCCAGAAGTACCTGCGGGGCCGGCCTCCACTCGGTAGTGCGAAGCCTTCCTGAGTTGGAGGATTCACTATTTCCTGGTTTCGGCCGGCAGCCATTTTGGGGTTCCAGAGAGCTGGGCTTGTGTTTCCTCCGTTGTTTTTGGGGGGCTAGTGTCGAGTTAGTAAGGGGGATTCCTACTTGTAGACACACATTTTACTCTGTCCTTCATAGCTAGTTTGTGTTTCTTTTTAATTCGTCCCCTCGCTCTCTGTGACCCGGGTTTGCTCGTGAGGCGTCGGGTCTGCTGCTGTATTTGTGTGTGTTCTGCAGAGGCGGCCGGGAGATCAGTGACATGTCCAGCATGAATCCCGAGTAGTGAGTATTGGTACTATTATCCTTGTGTGGGGGCCATATGTGGGTGGGGGTGGTAAGCACCATTACATCAACATATTACAACACCATCATTCGGTCAGTTATATTTTAAATTATTTTTTACTATGTTATTTAGATCATTACATCATTTGTAAGCTTTGTATGGAGGTGACATATTTATTCACTAACACAGGGGCCAGAAGTACATTACATAGACATTCATTGTTCTTCTCTCTGCCAGTGAAATGGTTAATCAGACCCCCTATCTCATCCAATATATCATCATTATTATTATGATACTTTATTTGTAATGTAATCTTAAACATCATATATGTAGGTATTCAGGTGCCCCAACAGATGGGCCTAGCTGCTGATGTTAATCAATATGACAGCCTTGTGCAGAAGCCATATTTTTTTCTGGGGAGGTTTTTCCTATTATTTTTTTTTATTGCTCTTTTTTATGAATAAAGGATCCAGGTAATTGTAACTGAAGTATAATGTAACATGGTGGCAGTTGGCAGAATGGAGCTAGATTTTGATGTGTGAACAGGACAGTTGGATTCAAAAATCTGTATTTACACTGGGTGGCAAAGGAAAAGCAGGTATAAATATGATAGTTCATTGTAGTTTATTTGATTAAATATAATAATAAAGCAGGTATTTGTGAAGTTGATAACTCGAAATTGAACTAGGTGTAGGTTTTACTATGTGTAGGAACTGGGATTAAAATAATTTAAAACATCTAGACAGTAATTTTGATGCATTTTATCACAGTCAGTGGTTAAAGAGAAATCATATTACTTATTAGTACTGTTATTCTTTATTTGTAACGCACGGGCATATTCTGTAGCGATAGATATAAGTCAAAAACTATTTTAACAAAATAAAAAGGCCCTGTAATTGAGCTTAACATCAAGCAGAGTGCTTTCCTTAAAGCACCTAGTAAGATTGAATTGGGTATAAGCAATATTAACATGAAAGAACAGGCCTCATAATGTAGGGATGAAATAGTGAGGCTATGTTAGTGTCAGTATAGATATCATAGTAATAAGGCCTGGTCCTTCAGCTCTGACCACTGTGTGAATTGTCACATTCAGATCTGACGTGGACTTTCTCCCTATGAAGCAGTTAACTGGTTGTCATTGTAAGAATCAGCTTATAGATCCGCCAGGCCTCACCCGCCCTGATTCTAGCCCAGAGAGAGAGAGCGGACAGCAAAATACAGTAGTGGGAGATCAGAGCATCTAGATTAAGGGACATACTCAAGTGGTAACTATGACAATGACGGCTGGTATAATCTTGCATTTATTTTACCTGAGATAATGACTATGCTGAGTTGTCATTGTGGACTCTGCCCCATCCAACACTATAGTAAGCAGAGTGATTAAAACCTGAGACAAAAGGAACTAGCAAAACAGAGTGCCAAGCAATATAGAAACAGAAAGCTATGATTTTTGTTTGGTTATAGACCTTATTTTGTCACTGTGGTGTTAGATCTGCAGGAAGTAATACAGTGCTCTCGGAGAGGAGAAAAAAAAAAAAAAACATCTATATTGCAGCACTGAATCCAGGCTTATTATTTTTCCTTTGTATCTATAGGCACATAGAAGTTTTTTGAACACAGTTGATGGTTTTATGTGGTATGGCCTCTGTGATCTCTGTTAGTTTCCGGATAAAGCTTTTGCCGGCCTTCGTTTAGCAGAGAGTCATGTGTGTGTCACATGGTTCTTGCAAAACAGATATTGCTGCAGATTTTGCAATCGTCTGGCAAAGAACACACTTCCTTTTGCAAATTACAAGTCTATATGTCAGTGTTAACTTATAAATGGAAAAGAGAAAATATCATACTTTTGGGCACTGTTTTGTAATATTACACGTTCATGCTCGTTACAACAGATAGTCAGCAGTTCTAGTAACTATAGATCAAGGGTTAGTTTCATTCAACACTCCCACAGCTTGGTTTTCCAGAGCCAAAAGCAGGATTTTCCACTTATATTTCCTTTTCCTTCCCACATAGTTTGCCTGTGATTTTTTTTATTCACTGTTGGGATATACCTGTTAGTCTTCATGTACCTGAAAATAATGTTTTTTTGATAAGATGTTTGATAAATGCTGATCATGTCTTGTCCTGGTATCCAGGAAGAGTATATTTACAAACCATCTCAAGTTAAAGAGGTAGCCTCTGCTAGAAGTAGTAAGGTCAGTGTCTTGGAGCAACTCCAATCAAAGTTTTATTTGAGAATAAGAAAATATTCCCAAGTTATATACTGATCAAAATGTTTTATGCTAACATTATCTTCATTTTAGTGAACTGTGGAATAATTTGGGGAGAATACATTTTCTACATTTTATTATTATTATTATTTCGCTTCATTTGTAACGTGCCAAGATATTCCTTAGCGCTATAAAGAATGGAGGGCCCTGTTGAACTTAAAATCAAATGTGCCTTTTTCTAAGGCACTGGCACAAGATTGAACATTCACAATCTAAAATTGATATCAATGGTCCCTCACCCAAGGCATCATCGAGGGATAAATAATGCGTATGTTAATTATATAGACATTGAGCTGCAGTACAGGTTAACTGACTGACAAAACCTGTTCTTGTACCGAAAAGGAGCCACCCAATGTGTGATAAGTTTGCATTGGTCTCTTCACACTCTTCGGTCACAACAGGAGACTGCCCCTATTCTTTACATATCTGCAGGTTTATTTCTGTCCTTTTTCTCCAGGATGCTGCTGTGCAGTATTGCAGCAGTGGGAAGCATCCTTCAACAGGAAGCTTAACTAGTGCAACTTGGCCGTCATGCTTAGCTTCAGATCAGGGATGGGCCAGCTTGGATATATTGTTTTGCGGATCATTAATATTAATTTAATATTGATATTTTCTTAATGAAATAATGTTTCCTTTTCATTTGTATGTTCTACAGATCATGAGAATACGTAACATCGGTCAGGTGGTGGGTTTTTTCTTGGTTGGTCGAGCAGTGTAGGGCTTGCAGTGCAAGGGAATGTGTATTGTTTTACACTTCTAGCATTGTAAGGCCTAATGATAGTTTGATAGTTTCTCGAGCTGGGGTTTGCATAGCCAGTCTTGGGGAAATTGAATAGCTGTTCGGTTGTTCAATTCCTGTTAGTCAATGAATCTTGCATGGACTACGAGATCATGTCTTTTATGACCTCTGTCACAAATATGCAGGATTTGCTGAACATATTTCCTCTGTTGGTGTAAATGCTGCTTTAACATATTTGCAGGTCAATGGGTTATTTGGCAGGAAATTGGTTAAGTTTTGGGCTGCAGCATTTTGCAGTGCAGTTTGTTCCGGCCTCCTTTGGCAGACATATGTTTAAGCTGCAGCAGTGAGGGTTTGCTAACCAACAGGCTTAATGCTAAATCCATGGCAGAAGGTTCATTCTGGCCTTGCATTTCAAATATATGAAATAAAAAATGCAGTGGGGCAGGCTGACTTCTTGCCGAGCAGTGAGCATGTAATAAAGTAGTTATATCTAGTCTTTTTGAAGCTTTGTACTTCACCACTGGGAAAGCACAGGATAATGCACTACCCCAAATGCAAGACTAAGTTTCACATATATTTAAGTATAATGTGGAATATTTTACATCATTAATTTTATGTGTTTTTAATTAGAAAAATGCGCTAACTTATCTAAACACCTTTCTATATTTAGTATAGATATTGTTAATCGACCATCAATATTTTTTTGTGGCAATTTTTCATTGCTTTTGCCTTTTATGTTAATGCATTTTTTATAACTTTGGTCGTTATTGATTGTTTTTTTGGTAGGTATGTGTATAATGTGGAGTATTAAGATTTATAATACAAATGCAGCATGGAAAAGTTCCTGTATGTTGCATCTGAGTTCTTAGAAAGCTGGTGATATCCTGGCTTTTATCCTTTAATGACTGATTTATAGAAGCAAACACATTCCCCTTACCTCCATGATCAAAATGCACTATAGGTCTAGTTTAAATACCTTTTAGGTCAAGTTTAAGTCAATTTAAAGGAGATATGACACCAATGTAAAGTTTACTTTAAATCTAAGTTTTACTGTGAACTACCTCATTTAATTATTTATAATTCTTGTAATCATTATTACTTGTATGAAATATTTTAATCATTGATTTAAATATGTAATGTATTCTGTTTTTCCATGTATTCCGCAAAAACATACAGCTGAATCCGAGAACCTCCTCCCACTGCTTAATCACAGTGAGAATCTCAGCCCATCACAGGTCATTTTCAAGGATGCTTTTCTTAATGTTGGCATCTAAATAGCTGAAAGGCATCTAAATGTAAAGAAGAAAAATTAGAGGGTGATGGGAGCCTTTGTCTTCCTGGTGTTGCAACTTTTATAACAGGCCGTGCCGTGGGTTCTAAAATGTTAAAATGCTACTGTAGGCTCAAACGTCTTAGTTTTATATATATATATATATATATATATATATATATATATATATATATATATATATATATATATATATATATATAAATTCCACAACAATCATTTAGTGTATGGTGAGCACTAGAGTGAGAGAAGCTCTCCACCGTACAGAGTACAGAAAACCAATAATACATTAATAAGCCCATTTGCATGTCTAAAAGACGGGGACATGAAAATGAGAATACAATGTACCTCACTCTTTCAATCCAAAATTAGCAATTTTATACATTGCCTCAATGTATAGAATTGCCATTTTTGGATTGAAAGAGTGAGGTACATTGTATTCTCATTTGCATGTCCCCGCCTTTTAGACATGCAAATGGACTTATTAATGTTTTATTATATATATATATATATATATATATATATATATATATATATATATATATATATATATATATATATATATATAATATAATTTCTCCATACCCCTGGCTCCTTGGAAATGTTAGGGTGACTCCTTAGTTTAAAGTAATTTTGTTTGCATTATTACACTGATACCTCTTCTTGGTGGTTGGCAAACATGTGTAACATTTAGGAACCAGTTACAGTTTCCAGGGGATAGACAGAATGTTTTATATACTTAGTAAAGGAGTCCATTCAAAGAAAATGCATTTTATTTCTTCAATGTATTTCAGATCCATTATTTTTTTATATTTTTTTGGAGATTGGGCTCCTGGGATTTTCCCCACCATTCTTGTTTTTCGGATACTTTTGCTGATTCCATGAATAAGAAGAAATGAACATTAAGTAATCTATTTAACATGAAACAACTAGCCAACTGGAAACGCCTGCAATGTATCTGTTAAATGTTACATATTCCCTGTACATGTAGAGTAGCTGGTAAACCTTTTAACCTGTTTCTAAATATTCTCCACCAGGACAACATTATTTTTAGGTTTGTAATGCTTTGATATTCATGGTAAACATTACATACAGGTTTGTGGGAAATTAAGTCTCTCTTCACTGTAGTGCAGTAAAGCAAAAACTGCATTTTTGATTTATGTTGAGGTTTTCACTAGTATATGTATAAAGTAACATTACAAACCAACATCCCAGCACCCACTTAGTAATGAGTATTATCCTGAAACCCCTTGCTTTGACCTAAGAGGACTATTACACAAGCCTCATACAAATCTTTCAGCTTGGGTAAAATAATATATGATTATGAAACTATCCATCTTAAAAATAAAATAGGAACATTCTAATGTTCTCAAATCATTTTCTAACCGGTTGGAAGGTCTTACTTATACAGTCTTAATCCGTATACTCAGCAGCCAGGAGTAACATTGTAGTCTGGGTAATGTTGCCCTCTGGATTTTCAGCACCCATAAATATGTATAGTACTTGAGTACATACAGAGCAAAATAAATTAATGGAGCCTAAAATTTTACTTTTGATTCCGAAATATAAAGTATTTGCCTACATTTAATCCATGATTGCTAAAAAAGGGGATCTTGTTTGTTTTATTTAGTTGTGAATTGCATATGGTTAGTTTGTGTTAATAATCTGAATTTGCTGGTTTAAAGGACCACCCCACAAAGAATGCAAATATTTGTTTGAAAACATCAGACTCGGAGCATAGTAAAGCAGGAAAAAAGTAATAGATCTGGTTCATTACAAAAAAATAATAATCTTGTTGCCTCTGTAGGACCCTGGAGAGATCCATGATACACTGGTGGAAGTTATATGT
Organism: Discoglossus pictus; assembly: GCA_027410445.1. Lineage (NCBI taxonomy): Eukaryota > Metazoa > Chordata > Amphibia > Anura > Alytidae > Discoglossus > Discoglossus pictus. The sequence continues at coordinate 79,370,927 of CM050165.1, forward strand.
GTGAGTGAGTGGAGAACAGTGAATAATGCAATGGATCTGATTCTGTGCCAGTGAGAGGAAATTAACATTATCTATTTCAATCCTATACAAATATTTTAACAAAGGCTCTTCACCTCCACCTCCACCACCCCTCTCTCCACTCATAGCCAAAACAAACACCATGATGATTCAGCTCTGAGGAAGTGATGTAACAAGCACAAAATGGGTTCCTACACTTATAAACAGTTTGAAAAATGTCAGTTTTTCATATGTATGTCCATAGTTTATGCAGCTGCTGATACTGTTATTTTTATTTTATTTTTTCTTAACCTGCAGTGGTCCTTTTAATGATCAGTGTACATTACGCATCCTCTCCCTGTATTTCTGTTTTTATAGATAAATGACAGCTTTCCTATACCTATTAAGACATACTGGGACCAGAGAACTGTGGCTTTTAATATTTGCCTTTTGGCTTTAACATTTTGATCTACATATATCTCTCTACACGGTTATTTCAAAAAAGATATATGAATGGCTCCTAAATTTGTCAACCCATGTGCTAAGCTGTTCAGCATCACTTCAGAGATTATGATCTCTGACTGTTTAGTTGATCCATGATATAGTTTGGAGGGGGCACAAACTTATTTCAGCCAGGCTAGTGATGAGTCATGATGTGTTTTTAGGAGAACAAAGCAGGTTGTGTGAATGTATGTAGACATCTGACGTGCTATGCTTAAGTGATGTTATAACAGCAAGCATATGATGTGGTGTTAGAATGGTTTTAGATTAAAGCGGTGCAAAAATAAATGAAAATGTAGTGTCCCTTGTGTTATCACCCTATTGATAATGGCCTGATGAGCATTAGAAGGTAGCCAGCTAGTTACCAGGCTAGAAGGGTTGACAACAAATGGTTTATAATCCTAGACTGTTTGGTTTGACATATGAACATTTTTATATATATATATATATATATATATATATATATATATATATATATATATATATAAAAAAAACGAATAATACATTAATAAGCCCATTTGCATGTCTAAAAGGCGGGGACATGCAAATGAGAATACAATGTACCTCACTCTTTTAATCCAAAAATAGCAACTTTATACATTGCTCCCTGCGCCAGAAATGTATAACATTTTTATTCCTGATCGAATGTTTTTTTTTTATTTTAATGTGGTGATTATTTATTTTGCTCCCCATTTTATATTTGCAATTATTCCAATTTCATTGTGATCATTGTGTAAATATAAGCGAATGGTAATCAGACCACTCTTTCAGCACGTTTTTCTAGAACAGGTTGGAGTATGAGCTGTTTTTAAGCTCTCCTGTTCTTGTTTGTTTCTTTTTGTTAACCAAATGATCAATTAAAATGGAATAAAAGATAAATCACTAATAGGGCATATTAATTTGCTCTTCAATCACTGCTCTTTTTTCATATTTGAAGTTAATTTGGTCTCAAAAATCAAGATCCATATGCCTTGATAGCCATGTCGCGGATGTGATCAGTGTTGCTTATTATCTTTTTATATTTCTGGAACAATATTATTTGTAAAGTTTAACATTCAGATTAGTTTAAATGAATCTTTGGTTTGTTTTGTTATTTTGAAGGTTTTCAGCAATGTAAATAAGTAATAAATTCATGCAATTGCATTTTAATATATATATATATATATATATTTATTTATATATATATATATATATATATATATATATATATATATATATATATATATATATATAGCATAAAAACGCCAATCATGTTTTGCCATTTGTTTGTATATGCATTTTCTATGTAATGTATTTTGTTGAGTGGAACTTTAAAAATCGTTAAATAGACATTACCCCAGGAGTTGACAAATTTATGTAAAATGTAGGAGGTGCGCGCACACACATACACAGTGCATTACCCTACTTAAAATAGTGAGCATGTATCTCATGCTCTTAAACTGCCACTGTATATTAGCAAAAATGATGTTTATGGAGTATGGAGCACACTAACATTACCCATGGCCTTAAAAGCAGGAAAAAAAATAGTTTTTCCAGACTTTGCCAGTGCATGGAAGTTGCCATGATGGTCATACTTCATTTTCAAGGCACAAGGAGATAGTTACAAAGCATGGCAAGTAAGGCTAGCAGGTATACTTAAAAGCTGCCTCTAGTAAAGAGGGTTATCATCAGAAGCAGAAATCTTTTTCTGAATCTACCAGTCATCAGATCTCCTTTACTCCTCCATCCCTCCTCTATCCATTCTTGAATATATAATACAAATTAGGTCAATGCACTTGCTCAGTCACCAAGGCAGCAGGAAGTGTGGAAGACGCAAGTAGTGTTTGCTAAAATATAAAATGTTACCGAACAATTTTCATGCCAACAGTTAAGCAGCTGCTTATGTTGTTAATTAATTACAGACTTCACTAGGAACATTCTTCAAATCTACACTGGTCCTTTAAATAAGATGGACAATCCCATGGAATTTCTGAGGCTGAGTCCGCTAAATTATTCATCAGAGTGAAGGTAGATTGGAGAAGAAAGAAGCCAGATGCTTTTTACTTGGTGGTGCATGCTGGTCTTAAGACTTTATATCTTGTCATCTAACAAAAGGTTTGGCTGCCTTCCATCTGCTGTAATATAGCCACCCTCAGCATGGTAACTGAAACCTTGTTGTTGTAGAGGCATTGACCAGCAATATGTGTGTGTACATGACAAGATCGCCTTAGGAATAGAGTTGATAAGTACTACACATCTTTTCAGCGATCCATATTAGAAATAGACTTTCAAAATCTTCTACTTCTAATTGAATATTTTTAGCTGAAATCCATAAAGATTTCACCAGCCCTCAAAAATCTATAAATAATGATTTTAGAATTTGGTTTTCATAAATTTCTCCAATTCATCAAAATTGAGTTGGTGTATGGTATGTTTAATTTATGAATTAAACATTTTCTTTTTTTTTTATTTAAAAAGGGTACAATATTTACTTTTTATTGTCGATATATATATATATATATATATATATATATATATATATATATATATATATATATATATATATATATATATATATATATATATATATATATATATGTACGTACGTACGTACGTACGTACGTACATACATACATAACCTGGGATCGCGCTCCACGCTGATTATAGCCAGTAAGCTTTAAACAGCTGTACGTGGTAGGATTCCCAGCTTTTGCATAAAAGCTGTGTAATACAGCAGGCATAAGCTTACAGGAAGCCATGTTTAAAATGGGCTATGGCTAGAAGAGTGAGGCATTTGTGGGCACATTTGCATGTCCCAGCTCAGCTTCCCAGAATGCAGTGTAATAACTTTTTTCTTGGAATTTTGAGCTGGAAGCAGGTTTTTTTAACTTGCTTTAGGCATTCAAATGTGAACACGGATGTAATATTTATTTACGGTTTTTTATATATATATATATATATATATATATATATATATATATATATATATATATATATATATATATATATATATATATAAATGAGAGAGCTCCATTGACATCCTTTCTCATATATCAAATTTTATGCTAACTTAATCTTATACATCAAGGTTAAATAACGAACTAGCAATCATTTTTCAGAAAGTAGTTGTTCAACAGCTATTTATTAGGGCATTCAGCACTAAATTTCAAATGTAGGTTATTTAAAAAATATTTCTTGTGGCCCTACAACTGAAATATATAAAACATGTAAATTTAAATAAAATTTACTTTTCAACAAGAATTTCCTAGTGGTGAGTGAGCAATGTGTTTAGCTTTTTTGTTTGTTTTTCCCCCTCTCTCCTTCTGCACCCTTTTTACTTACATAACTATTTCCCTTCTCAGTCATTTTGTGTTTTTCTGCATTTTGTTGGACATTTTACATGTTTGATTGTGTCCGAACCTTTAAGGTGCCCTCACAACGATTTGTATAAACCTACTTCCCAAACCCCCAATCTAATGGGGTCTGTCCATTAGAATGCTAAACCATACATAGAACATTTTAATTGTTGTACCACATTATAGTTTTAGATATTCTTCTTTCTTTTGTGCAGGGCTCTTTTAAATGGACCAAAAATGTATTTGACTATCTGTGGATTCGGCAGCAATTCACACTTGCAACACCATCATTTTGGACTTTAGAATCTTTAAAATAATAAAGCTCGTACCTGAGAAGCATAGAGAAAAAACATTCATGCTTGGTTGCCATGGCGTTTCATTAGGATTTTAATATATCTACATATGACAATAGAACTCAATGCTAAAGTACGCCCCAGAAGGATAGCAATCCTGCAGACAGACTAGTAGTCAGAATGGCTAGGCCTCTCCTTTATTGCTTTTTTCTTTTTTATATATCTTTATGCAGGAAGAGTGAAAAGTTTCTTCCTAGATGCTATTAATCTTCTATAGGACATTTTTTACATTTTTAAAAGAAATTAGTAAACATGGCTTGGATTTAAGAACGTAATGCATTTTCTTATCTCTCTGTATTTTCACTACCTCAGTTGCATAGAATATTTTTGCGTTCTTTTCCAGATGCAATTCTGCCTTAAATATAAGCTATTCATGGTATATCATTTTCTTGGTTTCCTTCAGTGTATAAATGACCTTCCTCAGCCCTTTTAATGATATTGTGCATGTCTAGATTTGTTTAATGGAACCTTATACCTATTAATAAAAAAACAAACATGGTCTGCCAGGTAACCACGGCGCCTATTTAATTTATTGCTGGCTCCTAACTTTTTTACCTATATATATTTATATATATGATCCATAACCTTACTCCTAAATATTTCCCTGCGTCCTACATTTTTACATGATTTTGTCAACCACCTGACCATGGTAATGTTTCTAAAAATTACTACCCATGTTTTAATTGTTAAATTTATTGATAAAGTTTGCACATAAGCTTTGCATTATCTAGGAGCCAGTAAAGCAAGTGTATATACAAGAACACACACTCGCACTATTATTTTAGACTAGAATATTGCCCGTCAAAAAATGACGTTAATGAAATTGTAAGTGAGCTAATGCTGTTTGGTGTATGGTAATCAAATAAATAATACACTACAAAATGAATATACTTTACCTATTTTGAAGTAATATATGCAGGAAGCATTGTGCAGAAGAGCTGATCTGTTTTCATGTTCCTGCAGCATACAATGTGTGTTTTCAGTGTTGTGGAGCTGCTGTGTAAGTGTCATCAATGTGTGTAGTGTAAATAGTGTGCGTGCGCAAGGAAAATCCGTTAGGGTAGCTGTGTACTTCCGCATTGTGTAAGAGTGTTGTAAAATGGAGCCTAATGTGTGGTATGTGGCTGTGGCTGATTTTGCGTCCTTTTTCTTGGTCCTCGTCTGGCTTTTTCGGAAAATCTGTATGTGTTTGGTGGTGGGGTTTTTTTCGGTGGCCATTCTCGCTTAGGTGATTTTCGGGTGTCTAAACTCTGTAATTGGGACTTAAATGGAGGTGTAACTTCACTTGCAGAGGTCCTGGGTGCCCCCACTTGCTGTGGGTAAGCTTTATGTGTTTGTTGTGTGTATTTATTGTGTTTCTAATGTTTTCAGGTTCGCGTGGGTCAGTATCTTTGCGAGGTCGTAGTGTTTTTTTTTCTTTCTAAGTCCCGCGTCTCATATTTGTTTGTCGTAAGTACGTAAATGTTGCGAGGTCCGCAGTTGCTGGCATGGAGCGCCTTCGGTGCTCCATGCCAGCAACTGAGACCCTCGCTTTGCGAGCCTGCATCATTAGCAACAACCCGCATGCTCACAACTATATATGTGATCCTGTCACACAGGGTTAGTCAAATCCCAGTTTAACAGAATATTTTTGCAAGATATATTTGTTCCCTCTTATTTGTGAAAATTCTGTTGAATTCATGCTGTAGTTCTTTTAGAAACCAAAATAAAATAAAAACTATTACAAGATATTTGGCCCCAGTTTATATATCTTCTTACGTGTTTGCCTGTGGCGTTTGAGAGCAGACGTGCATTTGTCATGGCTTCTTACCTTATGGTAAACCTGAAAGCAGACAGGTAACTCCGCTGCTGAAACGAGGGGTGCTTTGCACGTAGGGTTGCAATGTTGAAAGCAAAAGTAAGAATCACAAGATAGGTTTCTTGAATACCCTGCCTGTGGTGGGCAGACATATGTATGGACTTTTTGGAAGGTTAGAGTAAGTGAAAACAGAGCTTTTAAGGACTTGTTAATAAAATTATGTTTAGATATGCAAAAAAACACTTCGGTTATCTCAATATTAAAAACAGGGAAATTTCATATACCTTTAACAAAATGCATGTGAAAAGTTGGCAACATATCACTTTGGACTTGTTTTCATGCAGAATGGGTAACCAACATTTAGTGAGTACGTTGACCATGGAGACTTGACCACCCTTTAAAATCATCATTATCAGGAAAAGATTCTGATCTCAGTGAGACACACCAATAATGATTTTAATCCAATTCAGCTGTTATTTGCACAATCTATGCATTAATGTAGTATACCCATCTAGCAAATCGCTCTTACTTTTGAGACCTTTTATAAATCCTCAATTTATCTCCTGTTTGTCACAGTGAAACGCTGGTTCCTTCTGTTTATTTAATAGCTGGCGTCATGTGAACTTGTTTCTAATGTTATTTTTATACCGTAAGTTGAGAGTTCAGTCTTATTCTGTGTTAGTTGCTTGTTTGTTGAATAAATGTCTGAAGGTCATTTGTGTGACTTGAAAGGTGTAGTGAAGGATACTAGTCTGACTTCATTTAGTATTTAAAGGGAATCTTCTGTGCAAAAAAATAAGTCTGAATTATTAGCCAGTATTTTACATTTTCAGTATTTAATTTAATTAAAAGATGTGGATTTTTTTTTTTTTTTTAATTTCTGCAATTGAAACTTTTTCTTACCAAAGTTATTTTGTTTTTACAATTTCATGTTTTACGTTGCTTCCAGTCCTCCATCTTATTTCCTCGCTAACCACGTCTCAGCAGAATTGTTTTGAGGCCTGAGTTCTGCACACGATTGTCCAACATTACAGGTTATCACTGAAATGTTATTTCCTCCCCATCCTTTTACATCTTGAGATATTTATTATCTAAACATCAGCGTGACATGTATTCCTAATGAAATTCAGAAAAAATGTCTTAATTCTGACTCACCTGGGTGTGATCTAAGAACACTTATGCAATTGAGAGAATCTTAACCATAATTTTTAAACCGGCTTATAGGTTACAGATGTTGATCTGAGTCAAAACAACCTGATCCATTAGTTAGAAGTTATTACCCCCCCCCCCCCTTTCATGTTTTGTCACAAGACATGCAGAGTTTGCATTGTTTTGTCAAAATGCTATAAACATTAAAGTGCTGTCTACATAGGCACAGTGTACCTACCAATAGAAACACTGCATTTGGCTACAGTTTAAACTTTATACTAACCTTGAAGCCAACAGCAGCATAATGCAGAGGTCCACATAGCAATGTCTGAGCTCCTCATTGCTTCCTTGTGCAGGGGACTACACATTCCATGATGCTTTGTGCACAAACTGCCATCACAATGTATTAGCTGTCTGTGATTGGCCAATATTAGTTTTATGCTAATTTTAGCAGGGATTTCCAAGGCTTTTAACTTTCAAAACTGCTTGCAAACTCAGGAGATTTAGCTAACTTTAGAGTAAGTTTAATCATATTTATCTTGGTATATTTTCATGTAAAAAATGTTTGCATACACTGCTGATTCTGCTCCATCAGATGCATTCAAAATCCGTTAAATCTCAGTTGGTTGAAACATGGCTGGGCAAATCCCAATTGTTTAGTATTAAAATGTACCACATACTGTTTGTTTTATCTTACTCCCTCACAGAGCCTTAAAAAGTACTTCTTTTATATATTTATATATATATATATATATATATATAGTGTATATATACATACACCACAAGCTTGTGAGTAAACAGTGGTCAAAACTATACATCCACAGCTGTAAAGGAGCTGAATGCCTGACTATCGCTAACAAGCGGCCCAGCTCTGTTACCCATTTAGCGCACAGCTCTTACTTCTGAGACCTTTTATAAATCCTCAATTTAACTCATGTTTATCAAGTGAAATTCCAGTGCTTTCTGTTTAATAGCTGGCCTCATGTGAACTTGTTTCTAATGTTATGCTTATACCTTAAGTTTCCAAATAATTTTTACTCCTAGGATGTTGAGAGTTAATGCAGAAAGTAAGTTAACAAAGAAATTAAACTGTATATGAATGTGCCAAATCTAGCAAAATCCTCATGTACAATATAGCCATAGTCACAAGACCTGGATTTTATATAATTGTGTTACCATCACATGATGAGCACATTGCATTCATCTTGATTTGGACTTTTTTTTTCCTATTTTATTTTTTTGGGTCTTTTACTGTTTTGTGCCTGTCAGCAGTGGCTGCCAGCGGCCACTAGGTGGCATGGCCAAGATTTTCTTCAATATCCTAGGGTTAGATTTAGGTGGTGGGGGGTTAGGGTAGATAATCTTGGTTGCGTTACCTAGTGGCCACCACAGCTGGAGGCAGAAAACGGCAGTTTGATTTAAAATAAATTATACTTTGGGAATCCATTCATTCTTTTCTATTTATGTCTTTTGTGTTGGCTAGGTTGAAGTGCAGTAGAAGATGTGTAATACTTTTTCTTTGCCGTTGGTTTAAAGGTATATGCAAGTGAGGAGGGTTATGAATGCATCATAACCCACCTAGCAAAAAAAATGTTTGCATGTAAAAATGCAAACATTTATTGCAACAACAACAAAAAAAAATGTTCTGGGGGGTGATGTAGACACCCCCAGCAATGGCACTGGGCGTATCGGGTACTTCATTAAAACATTTTTACCCGATTTATAAAAGCTGCTAAAGGAAATCTGAAATCATGTGACTTCCCAAAGTAGGGAAGACTTCAAGTGCTAACTGAGCATGTCTGCACAATCTCCAGGCCAAAATGATAAGATGTATTACTTATGCTAATATTCTCTGTGAATTTCAGGGGGTGTCAACATTGAGAGAAAACGGTTAAACTGTTAGCATGAGGTTTTCTGAATTTCTTGCATTTGCAAACTGTTTACTTTGGAATTTTTTTCATGCAAACAATTTCTTTCAAAAACTATACATTCTCGACTATCAGATGCATGAATAACCCAGCTCACTTGCATATGCCTTTAAGGGAATTAATTATTATGCTATTAAAAATTTTGCACTTTGAGATTTAATTTTAAGAAATTTGGACATTCAGTAGCCTTTCATTTCTAAAATGCCAATTAAATATCAAAACAATTTATATTAAAAAGCACAGAGAAGAACTTAAAAGAGCCTGCACTGGATTGTTTAAATAAGCACAAATAAGAACTGTCCAGCACCTTGAGGTGGTTTGTGTTTGTACTTATGTGTTATTGATTCATGTCTGTTAGTAATGGATGGTAATTGCCTCCGTGGCACAATCTTCACTGCTATATTCTTCTTCTTGGGAACATACAGATATTTGCACCGGAGACTTATTTTGTCACATAAAGTATGACTAAACTTGTTGTTTTCTGGTGTTTGATACTAGCTGCTTTGCAAGCATGACTGAAGAGTCCTCGGGCTTGTGCTCGCTGCCGCCTGCTCTGTAGTGTGCTCCCTGCAGATGATGGAGGCTTTTTGTGTCCATGGTAACTTTGTCATACCTAATTATCTGAACACCGTGCTCAGGGCAGGTCACCATCATAAAGCGTCATTCCTTTCAGCTCGCCTGACACGAGTACTTGTTCCAATTCTAGAAAGGACCCGTAGCAGAACATGCAAACTACTGTTAATAAGCAGGAAATCAAGGGCTTCCTACTCATACCTGACCCGTAACTGATTCATCATTTTCATCTTCTATCTCTAATTACAGACTATTTTGAATATTATAGCTGTTCATCTATTTTTTTTTATTTTTTATTATGAATAGAAAAAAATGTTCTATAACTGAATAATTTGCAACATATAAGTACGATTTTTCAAAATGTTGTGGGGGGAAAAAAATATTGCATATAAATATATATTGATAAAGTACAAAATACTTCTTTTTGACCGCTATGACAGGGTGATTAAATGTTTTCTGGTAATATGATGATTGAGATGGAGTTGCCATTGCCAAGTATGGAAAGATGTTCCAGTAGAGAGACCCTCATTACTGGTTTCAAACAAATAGTCCTTGTATGGATCTGCCCACTGCAGCATATGTAGACACAGGCTCTCTCGGGCTGGATGTGTAGTGTACTTGCCTATCCAGGACCACGTCTCCGGTGCATGTTGCTGAGATATTCACGGATTGGCTAATAAGAGGTACAGTAGAGTCTGTATCTGCATACGTTGCATTGGGCAGATCCATACAGGGTCTATTTGTTTTGATTTTAGGCAGTAAAACAGCGATCAGAAGCACTCCTTAATAATATAAAGTACATAAAAGCAAAACGGGTATATTATATACATCGTAAAATCCATATCCTTTTTTAAAGTTCACTTCGTGCAAGAACTTTACATGTAATTAAAATGTAATCCTGTTTGTATCCAAGCTGGATTAACATCAAGAGTAATTGCATACAATTTAATAAATGAAAGGCTTTGGCCAATATGTTTTTTTTTTAAAGTGGGAGTTGAGAAGATACGTCAAGTGCCCCCCCCCCCCCCCCTTTTTTTTTTTTTTTATAATCTATTTTAAATGTTTTGGGAGATGGGGGAAACTCTTGATCACTTGGTGTTTGTAAATTGCTGTTTAGAATCCCAGTTGTTTTGAAATCTTGCAGGCGCACTAGCGTAATCCTAACTACTTCAGAAATGCAGGGAATTTAGCGGTGAGTTGAGATAGGATTAATTTGTTTATTGCATAAGTTGGTTTAAATATACGTATTGCTTGTTGGCAGTTTGATTTATACACAAGATAAATAACGAGAGCAGATTTTGTGTGTGTGTGTGTATATATATATATATATATATATATATATATATATATATATATATATATATATATATATATATATATATACGGTAATCCTTTAAACTGGGTTTGCTTCCTGTTTTTGCTAGATTTTTTTTATTGAACACTCTAATCACAAGATCTGATCTTACTTGATTACATTTGTGCTAAAGAGAAGCAAAATCTTTTTGTGAGCTGGGATTATAGTGTAAGATAACCAGGCATTCACTGAGCTACGGTAATAAGTATTGTACATACTGCCGGTATTGACAAACTTATGATACTAAAAGAACCGGTGTATTAACTTTTCCTCTTCATTAATATTGAACTACAAAATATGGTTAACATGAAAAATGCATATGCAAATCTTTACCCACAAAATATTATTTAAAAAGAGGCTACCTCTATAATGGCCACTGTTGTACCCTTTCCCACGCCTATCCCATTATCCTGAGCACAACTGAAAGTAAGTGAAACATTTCACCTGAGATTTAAAAAAAAAAAAAACATATTTAAGCCTTACCATGACAGACTAATCAATGTTTTTTGGAATGGATTATATATTTTTTATATATGTTTTAATTATAAATGAAGTAGGAAGCCAGTAGTAAAATCCTTGTAGAAGTCATTGCTCTCTGGCCCCCAGGATTTTTCAGGTCCTGGTGTACTTAATGTTGACTTGAACAAAGATTTGATTATACATCTTATTTCCTAAGTGCTCTGCTCTGGGCCATCCCTGTAGTACATGGCAAAGCTGTGAAGAAACATCCCTGGCTGTTCTTGGATGAAATTGTGGAAAGTCTATCATGTGATTGAGATGACATAGGATGAGCATGACTCGTGCTAAACTCTTCTTGTTTTTAATGTGATCATTTTCTCTTTACAGTGACTATTTATTCAAATTGCTTCTCATTGGAGACTCTGGTGTGGGAAAGTCCTGTCTGCTGCTCAGGTTTGCAGTAAGTTCTCGCTTTTTAATATTCTTCTTTTGAGCTTTCTTCATATTAAATATTTCATAATAATGACTAGTCCATAATTCTCTTAATTATATAGAATTAAATGGTCACTGTATTCTTTGTGAATTTATGGATTTCAGCAGCCTTTAATCTGTTTTGTTTGTTTTATTTTTTAAATGTAGAACTAGATAAGAAAACCAAGACATGCTCTCCTTGGGTCATTATGTACACTTACCCTTTTTTTTCACAAAATAAAACTTTAGTAATGTGTTAATAATGATGTTTTTTAATTGCACGATATAAATGATGTCATGTTTTCATTGTGTTAACAGCTTTTAGAATATACATACATATAATACTAAGTTGATGGGGGGAAAAAAACATTAAGTCCTAAATAAAAAGGTATTAATTTGCTGCACTTTCAGAACTCTAAACCTGTCTAACTCTATGGCGAGATCTGCAATTAAACCATGGGAGCGTAGTTAACTGGATCCTATTATGTAGTGGAGGATCAAGTACCATTTTAGCCATGAATTATTTAAGTGGCAAAATGAGTGTGCAATGTTGTATTCATAGGTAACCAAACTTTTGTAGAATTTTTTTATTAACATTTGGCATACACAATGAAGGGGTTATCAATAATTAAATGCAGAAATCTCTCTTAAGATAACTTTTAAACCCTCTTTTGTGAGTGGCTCAAAATGGCAAAATTCGATCAATTCAAAATTATTGTACTGTAGGAAAAGATCATCAAAAGGCTTAAAAGGCACAACTCTTTTTTTAGATCTTAGAATATTTCTAATAGTCATTCTTTTAAATAAGGTGTTTTTTAAGTTGTAGACTGCAGGTGGATGCTTTCAACTTTTTATTGGTTTTTATTTTGTATGTTCAAGCAAAAGATCTGGCAAACCTTGGTGATTGGCTGTAAAGACTGACAAGCTGCATTCTCCCTTGTATTGATATAATATGATTTTTATTTTCACAGACCTAAAATAATTTTTTTGGTTTTTTTTTGTTTCTTCATTGAGGAAAGCAACAAATATCCAGTTTATTTCAGAAATGTATACATATAAATATCATTACAGTTGGTTACTGAACATTAGATGTATTAGATGATCTTGGAATTTAGGTATTTTTAAACTTACAGAGAAAGAAGCTGCATTTAAAGTATGCACTCACAAACACAAAAAAGTAAACACTATTTGGTCACCTTATCATATGTAGAACAAAAACAGTCCAGAGCTTGTAAAGTGCATAGTTTCTGTATTTCCTCCTAGGCAATCTCTTGCATCCAATAGGTATCAGTGATAGTTATTGATTCACTTCTTATGGCAGCAATATTCCACAAGTGGATTAAAGTATATTGAATTGTATAAATATGTAAACACAGTTCATCCATACAGTTGGAATCAAATGACAGTTCACAATTCCAATAATTTTACTGATTTCTCCAATTCAATACTCAATAATGCCTTGCTTTTATAAAGCTCACCATGGATATCCTGTTACAACGGGTTGATACGTTATATCATTCGCTGAGGGAATAATGCATGGAGCCTCCATAGTTTGTCTCACTTTAAAGGATGCTTCTTTCTCTTTTTGAATAAAAAATAAAAATGTATAATGACATACACTTGAACAAAACATCTCTGACTCTATTTATCCAGCTGAACTTGCTCTTTTTCATTTCTGTAATAACTTGAGCCTTTGCAGTGTTAACTTAAAGGATCACTAGTTTTGCAAATACTTTACATTTGAAGTATGTAATAAAGATTAGCAGCTATGCAAGTCCTAATCATAAAAACATTAATAGAGATACTATAGGGACTGATTGTTAGCCAGAGGAAGAGCCACAGACCAACACTTCACCAATGGTAGGTGATATAATGTTGGTTCCATGTAAAAAAACATTAAACTACAAAATTTATTAAAAAAAATGTTACATTTCAATTTAGAAGTGTGCTAAGTTATGTATTTTTTTTTTTTTTTTTTTTTTGTAGGATGACACATACACGGAAAGTTACATCAGCACAATCGGCGTGGATTTCAAAATCAGGACTATAGAATTAGATGGAAAAACAATCAAACTTCAAATAGTAAGTAATAGCTGAACTGGCACTCCACAAAAACAAGCCGCAACACTGCTAGGTGCATTGCTATAAACGTAAAAAAAAAAAAAACCACAGGACAAGAGGACATTCATATAATAATTCTTCAGTAATATTCTGAGGAGAGGACATTTGCCTGACCATGATCAAGCATCCAGATAATGGCACCACAGTGAAAAGGGAGAATGTGAGGGTCAAAATGGAAATTACTGTACTGAGTAATATGAGTGGCAAACTAAAGCCCAAAGTAAGGCCAAAATATTTCATATATGCAACTAAAACGTGTGTAAAAAGTATAGATACGTTTTAATTCAAGGTAAAAAAAACAAAAATCCAGAGTTCTGTGGACCTTTTAACTCTGTCTAGAGTGCTGGCACATTTGCTTTACTATGGAATAATTCCTATAAAAGTCCTCTAATATGTTCCAGAGGAGGCAAAAAAGTGCTGGTCAGAAGCTAGATATTGCAGAATACAGCTTAGTTAATATGGCCTGGCTTAGCTATGAACATTTTTCCTGATTCTTCTAGCCAGCTCCTAGTTTTTAAAAGACCAGTTATTAAAAGTATAAGTCAAAGTAAAGGATATGCTAATATACATTTGTCAACAGGTGTGTTAAAAAGCATTTAATGTACAAATGCTAGTGCGATGTATACATATAATGCTGCTATTTGGAGCTTGGAAGTCCTCTTTTTGTTCTCTCTACCATTTTAACGTAAAAGGAGGTTGTGTCTTAATCTTTGTAGTTTAATACAATGGACATCATCATAGTGATATCTTACCAATTGGTCAAATTCTCCTCTTAACTGTGTGTGCGAAGGGCTGCATAATCAAACTGCACATATTATTTAAACCTGGATCAGATAATTCACACTTTTTAACACATTTTGTGAGATTTAAAAAGGGACTTTATACAGAACTGCAATATTATTAGACCTATTTATGTGCTCCTTCAAGTGAATCTTGCCATTGACTTCCAATGACATCTCCATACTGGATTCCTTGTCTGTTTACATCCCACTGATCGCACATCCCCCTCCTAGCCTACTAATTCCCCTACCCCGACCTTTGTGTGCACAAAAACAGCACCTGATATGCAGTCCTACAGGATTCAATGCATAATCCATAACATCCCAGCTGTCCACTTGGTAAATGATGTAAATAAATAATGTTTTTTGTTTTTTTTTAGATGGGCAAACCCAGCAACAAGCTATAATTTCCATATGCGCATATCATTATTGTAATGGCTGGCTTGTATAAAAGCATTCAATATTAATTGAGTTGATGCTTGTATGGCATGAATTAGAGACATTCCGATTAATTGTTAAAATCCCACACTTCGTTTTTTGTTTTGTTTTTTCGTGGACATAAGACACTAACTTGTCTTTTTTAATATTTTCATTAAAGGGGGAAGCCCAATCTTCCAGAACTGTTTTTCGAGCAACCAAAAAACTAGTTGAATTGATGTGGTTTAGTATACCAAATGTAACTAAATCTTGGAGATTAATGTGACTTTTTTTTTTTTTTAAACAATAAATGTAACAGACAAGGTTAATATTAATAGCCCTGAATATCCATTGGGTGGCAGCACTGCATAAATCTGTATTTTTTTTTTTTTTTTTAATCAAATGTATTTGAGTCTCCCCCTGGATTAGGGATTAGAACTGTGGTACTCGGTACTCCTTATAGTTGAAATAGACCCATTCATATGAGAAACCCTTATTTTAGATGCTTGGAATCACCTAGTTTCTGACACTATTTAGTTTTATTCTTCACCTAATTCTATATACTTACATAAAACATATGTATGTTTTCCTACACAGTGGGATACAGCCGGCCAGGAAAGATTCCGAACGATCACATCCAGCTACTACAGAGGAGCCCACGGCATCATAGTTGTTTATGATGTTACAGATCAGGTGAGTCTTCCTCTCATAGACCATACAAAGAGTACACAAGGTGAATAATCTCAGTGGAATTTTTACACTCCTTTATACGAGAAAATAGCCGGCTTTCTTGTTTTTGTAGGAAAACCACAAACTATAGTAAGGATATTAATATTACATGACTTATCGTAACTATGCAGTAGTATTTATCAGTTTCCAGTGGCATTTACAGATATCACGGACAGGTGCTCAGCTGTAACATACAGTGATGTTATTAATTGCAGAGTATGATTTTAAATATTTTACAACATATACTTTTTGTATAAGTGCTCTGCATAAATTTTATATCCACTGTAAACTTGAATTTGAATGGTACACTTTTATACTGTACCCACTCATAGCATAGGCACAAAGCCATGCATTAAAGAGAATGTTTTGGTTTTACCAGTGATGCAAGAAATCAACGTTAGTTTCTTTACTTGAAATAACCAGCTGTATTTCTTTCACAGGAGTCCTTTAACAATGTAAAGCAATGGCTTCAAGAGATAGATCGTTATGCCAGTGAAAATGTTAACAAGTTGTTGGTAGGGAACAAATGTGATCTGACTACAAAAAAAGTAGTGGATTATACAACAGCAAAGGTAGGTGGCCTCTGTGTACTTCTTACTTCTTGTGATTTTCTGCTACTTATGATGGTTAACTCGAACGTCAATCTTCCAGTTGCATCTAGTGGGCCTCCTGTGATATTGTTATATTAGAAAAAGGACACACAAGTTATTTTTTTAATGTATATTTTTCAAAGTATGCTTAGCATGGTTCATCTATTGCAGCTAAGCCACACAATTTTAAAATACATTATTCCCTTTTTAGCAGAGTGCTAATAAACTTTAAAGCTTTGTATGGCTGAAATGGTTTTACTACAACATAACTGCTGTTATACTGCTATATTTGGTAAGCTGTTCACTCACAGCACTAAGCACAGTAAGAAATGTAATCTTATTTCACTGCAGTGCAGTAAAGCAACACTGACCAATGTGTTTGACCATTTTGAGCTGGTATATCTAAAGTGTAGGATTTCATAGAAATACAATTATTCAACACTGTTACAGGATATTTCCCAGTTTGCTCATTTTATATTATGCATAACCGATTGGGCTCCAGTGAATTAAGTGTTTTATTAGACCGCACTCAAACCCCAAACACTTGCTTTGACCGTGTCTTTAATAATATACATATACTATCAAACGGCAGTAGTTTTATAAAGTCCTGAAGGTCATTTTATCAGTAGATTTCTGTTGCATGGTTCATAAACCACTTAAGTCTCTTAGCAGTTGCATGTACAAGTTTAATATTGAGATACTGTTTGAGTTTCGTAACAGTACAGAAAAACTTCTCAAAGATGTATTTCCACTTAAAGGGCCACTTAATTCAGCACAATTGTGACCATATCACAGTAAAGATCTCCACAAAGCATGCTAAAATAGTTTTTGAAATACGTGTATTTTTCAAATCAAATCTGTGTTTACATATGTAGCAGACTGTCCACATGCTTCTGCATTACTGTAACCAAACAGTAATTTGAGCAGTGCAGACTCAGTTCTTGCTCCGGTGATGCTCAGTCCAGTGATTCATACAAACAAAAACAATTAACCAGCTATGGGTTAACTGGTCAGTGCCATGTAACTTTAGTGCAGGGAAAGTGTCCATCATAGCCTTCACCATAGAGAATCACACAGTACAAACATTCACTCTGGTATAACTCATACAACAGCCAGTGGGCAGAATAGACTGTATGTAAACAGAGACCTAAAACTTTAAAATTGTTAGGCAAATGGCCCTTTAAGGCATTACACCAATCTGACAATATGTTGGTAATGTTCAGTATTACGCCAGCTGCTGGTGAAGGCTCAGATGGCCTGTGTTTTTTTTTGTGTATTTCAAATTGCTTTGTGTGAATGAATTCCCACATGAAAGAATAGTTTTGATTTATATTGATTGTCTTCTTCTACTACAGGAATTTGCAGACTCTCTGGGTATTCCATTTTTGGAAACAAGTGCAAAAAATGCGACAAATGTAGAGCAGGCCTTCATGACAATGGCTGCCGAGATCAAAAAGCGAATGGGACCTGGAGCAACATCCGGTGGTGCAGAGAAGTCCAACGTCAAAATCCAGAGCACTCCAGTCAAGCAGTCCAGCGGAGGTTGCTGCTAAAACGGCCTGCCCCCCCCCATTCACCCTTCTCCCTCCTCACAGCAGTGAAATTTCAATCTGAAACTAAGTGACAAAACAAAATTGCCTGAATTGTACTGTATGTAGCCGCACTACAACAGAATCTTACCGTCTCCCCAAAGGTCAGCGATTGTAAACGTTCAATACTGACTTTTTTTTTTATGCCCTTGACTCAAGACAGCTAACTTCATTTTCAGAACTGTTTTAAACCTTAAATCCCTTTCCCATACCCTCCCTGTGTGCCGGTTTCTCCATTAATGTGTGTAACCTTTTGTTGCTTTACTAATACCAGACAGTCTCCCTCTGTGGTTGGTTATGATTCCCCCTCCCATTTTTGATGTTTCTATTGGCATGTTTAGGTGTCAGGTTTAGTCTTCTGAAGATGAAGTTCAGCCATTTTGTATCAAACAGCACAACAGTGTCTGTCAGTTTCCATGCATCAATAAAGTTTAGTGAGATGTTATATGTAAGATCTGATTTTGCTAGTTCTTTCTTGTAGAGTTATAAATGGAAAGATTACACTATCTGATTGGTCCTTTAGCTGCTAGCGGAGCCTGCAATGCTTAGCATTGCCTTGTGGGCCCCTCGGGCAGCAAAAGTGTGAATAGTTTCTTCATACTCTGCATATAATTTGTGGCTGCAGAACATTGTAATTTGTTGCACAACATGTAACAAACTGAAGAAATGTTTAATAAATATTGTACTTATTGGAAGTAATAACAAACTGTATGGTGATAAGTATTGTCTTAATTCATCTAGTAATGGGAAATGAAGGTATGTAGAAGTCCTGCCTCTATTTTGGCTGAATCTGTGCCCCGTATGTAATTGAAGCTTACAGTTGGGTACCATATAAAAAACTAACATGCTTAACTAACCCAATCACATGCAACCACTATGATGCTTCAGGTGTAATTGGGAATGCAAGAAAAGTAGGTTGATTAGAAAATATATGGCGGTTAATTCCATTTAGTTTGAATGTACAGTGTTTTGCCCTATTTTAATCACTGAAACGTACATTTTCTGTAGCTATTTACATTGGTTTTATTTAGAAACGATTCTGCAGAGGTGTAACGCAGTGGAAATGTTACAGTGATGTAATTTTTTGCCATTAAGTTTATATATGCTGTTCCATTCTTTCATTTAATCATTGTTTCACTTTTATTAAATACGTTCAGTCCAACACCTCATGCCAGTTATTCAGTTCTAAGCTTGCCTATGTATAAAAAAGTGGTAAAACAGGTTAAAGCTTGCATTAAAATATAGGCACCACACATCTGGAATTCACTGTAAAAAATACAATAACCTGTATTTTGCCAGTGGTTTAAATGAACTGGATACTCAGTCCTGTCTGATGTATATAACTGTTAAATCTTCTGTGGATGGTGTATAATAATATTACTAACTTATACTATCTATACAGATTGAATATTGGAACCCATGTGTTATCTTAATTAAAATAAAACTTGATAACAATGAGTGTGTAATGGAAACTGAAATAACAATTCAAGCTAACCTGGGTCATCACTGGTACAGTAGGTTTGTTATTTACAGTACAACGCATAATCCTATGTAGTGGTTAACTCTTTTAAAAGACCACTGTAGTTTTGAAGAAGAAAAAACTGTTTATGAAGTATGTAAGGAAGAAATTTAGCAGCTATGTAAGCCATGAGCATAAAAAGATATTTGGAGAATCTAAAATACAGCAGAATGCCTAAGAGCTTCCATATTGGACCTCTGACGGGGTTTGAGCTGCCATTTTTTTTAAATGGCAGTAGATAAGCCTGTTTTGAAGCCTTTATTTGAAAGTGACTTGAACATTCAGCATTTGACACCTTCCCTGTACATGGTTAGAAGAAGACAGTAACACAACAAAGAGAAAATCAAGCTTTCCCTGCCCAGTGCCTGTACTGTCATGCACTGAACAAGAAGGATAAAATTGGTTCAATATGGTAGACCTTTAAATTCAGGGTGATAAAACACCCAAGTCAATATACAAGACAATATGTGATCTAAACAATATAATTTTAGTCTATAAACTATATTTTATGAAGTGTAAATACCAATTGGTTATTGAATTTTAAAGCTAATCCTGCACTAATTAAAACCAAGAAGGGCCAACCAACAGAAACTATCCATCCTCAATCAAAATTACATTTACAAAAGGACAAATTGTAGTAATACAGAACAACCATATATAGTAGTGACCCAAGACTGTCAAAGGAAACTTAGACTGTAATCCTTAACGGGTACTTCCTATATGGAAGGTGCTGCCATAAGGCTTGGCCCCAAAACTCGCTCAATGCCCTAGGTAATAAAGTTCAACCTAGCTGGATAATAAAAATAAATTACTATCACACGCTATTTACGATAGTCCGCTTCTGTAGGCAGTATTTGAAAGAATGTGGCTCCTAATAGCCAGCTAGTTGGAGTGGGGTGCAGACTGTGGTCATGCAACAATGTGGTTTCACCACATAATGATTTGCCTTCCAGATAGGAAGAACCCCCTGATGGTCATAGTCTATTTTTTCCTTGACATGATTGGTTGGTTGCTATGTATGATTGAGTTGTATTAGCACTACAGATTGCCCTTCCCTATAAGCAATTTTGATCGAGGATGGATTGGTTTGGTTTTAGTGCAGGATCCGCTTTAAAAATGAAGTTGGTATGTATACTATTGAGCATTACATGGTTTCCTTTTTGTTATATATATTTTTTTTTAATAAATATATATCTGGATACATTTCAGAGACTAACAAGTTATGTTTATGGTTTAGATCACATTATCTCAAGATAGACACCAGCATGTCAGACCATTGATCAGGCCATGATTTAAGGATTTCAATTGTGTACAGGTGAATCTGTTACTGGCTCATTCTGATTCATATGTGTACATCAATGAAATCCTGGATGTGTGCCTACTCCTGCCATAGTAAAGTTTTTTGTTTTCTAAAATTTCAAAATCGTGGCTTAAAAATAGTTACCTACATTGGTGTGTTACACTCTTCACAAACGAGTGATTTTCCTGAGCTACAGTGGTCCTTTAAATAATACTGGCAGATGGCAATTGTAAGACCACATACAAAATAATATTAAATGCCTTGGGTTGTCATACAATAATACCAGTAATTTCACGTGTGCACTGAACAGTTCATGGGTAGGCTAAATATCTCCCTTTTATTTATTATTTAATCTTGCATTTAGTGTGCAAAGGGAAATTACAGGTATTTGTAAGTAGTGTGCGGAAAAAAATAAAAAGCAGATTTAAAAAATAAAATAAAAGTTATGCCTCATTCATACATGGTCTTGAAGTGTCATCTGTCCATTTTCCTTTAATACTTCATATAATACTGTAGCAGAAAAAAATGCTATAGCTATACCTCCAGTTAATTTAGTCACGGTTATAATCTCGTTATCAGTCTATAAGCATTTGGTTCTAAAGTTTTTAGTTCATAAGATATATATAACTATATGTACTTAGTTTCATAACCAAAGCTTATTCTTCTAAGTACATGATATGAAGAAGTTGGTGGATGTTAAGTTAGTGTTTCTATAATCTTTATTCACGTTTTGTGTAATATGTGGTTGCATTGCCTTTAGACTAAAATTAAGGGCTTTTACAATTGTTTTTAGTTTCTTAGACATTCCACAAATATAATTTTAGGGAAACTGATTCACACTGTTTAGTATCTTTATTATTTAAATAAAACAAATACACCACTCTGGTATACAATTTTAATTTATAGAAATTCAACAATTTGAGTATAAAGATTTAATTTGGGGTGTAAGTATGAACAGAAAAAAAACATTTAGGCACAAAATAGTAAAACATTGATTCACATTAAATATCGGTCTGATTTAGGTTTGTTTTTATTCCTGCTGAAATCAATTTGATAGTATAATTCACGGGTTAATTGATTATATTTGAACAGATTTAATGTTACATCATTACAATACACCCAGTTTGAATTTGCATTTATTGTTTAAATATATAAAATAGACATTCAAAACCGGTATAAAACAACCGAAGCGTCGCATTTCTGGTGTCACAAATTCCTTCTGGATGGTTCAAACTAAAAAAGAAAGCAAAAACAAGCAGTTAATGGACGTTGTATAAGGAGCTGATAACAGGTCGCTGAACCTTATGGTTCCCAAAGTAAAGATATAGGAATGTACATCTTTGTGTATATACATCACACATCAGATGTGATGAGATGCAGTTACTAATATAGTACAACTGAATCTATGAAATAACATTATGATGTGGACAAATAGTATATCGTTGTGTGCTGATTGTTCTAGTATACACTAGGCTTTCATATTTCATTGTAACCCAGTTGCTAATTAGAAATACGGTATTTTTATTGTACAACTGGAAACTATTAAAATGTGTGAATTATTTAGGATCTGGCCCACGATCAGACTCTGTGCTGTGTTTTTTTCTTTCAAAAATATCCAACACTTACTGCCACGAATTCCCGTGGCTTCTTAACTGTGTCTCTTTCCGCAAAGTGCACTTTGCATGCAGGTCCATTTATATTGTGTTTCCCATATTTTGGTAGCCTCTCTTCTTTTATACAACACTCATCAGAAGAAAGAAACACTTCACCTGCGCTGGAGATATTGCACTGGACCTTTTATTTATCCATCTTCAATTTCTCCACCAAATTGCTGTCATTGTCCCCCTGCCCCCAATCCCTTAACCTAAACTGTGTACAATTTAGGTAGGGATTGCCCTGCAAATTAATGTGCTTGTAAGACCTCTCTGTGTGTGTGTGATCTGTTTCCTGTATTGTTCCATCTATGTATACAAGCTGTCTAATAATAAAAATATCAGAACCAAGCATTTATACCTAGTGGCGCCTGCTTCAACTGTCACATATATCATTTTAAATACAAGGCTTTCATTAAAAAAAAAATCTGCTCAGTTTCCTTTACTACAGTATTTTTATTTTTTTATTCTGAAATGGTATTTAGAGCGAAAACAGGTTTAGTCTCATCCCAACACCATCTTGTGTGAAACCAGCTGAATTTCTTCCAGGCACGAGTATCATAACAAATTAACTATACCTAACACTTTAAGATCACTACAAACAAATATTTGATAATTCTTTAAAACAAGAAAGCTGTTGAAAACAATCTAAAGTTTAAGAATAGGGAAAATTGGTAAAGTGTGACAACGGGAGAAAATATTACAATATGCTGTTGTGATATTAAAAACAGTTTGGCTTATTAGCCAGCACACATTCCCAATAGCAACAGATAGTGTTACTTTAAAAGTTTTGGTTTTTGGCCTCCATGTTGTGCTGTTCCCATGCCATTACTAGTACACCTGTAATGGGCAACTGGGTACTTTGTCAATTTATTTTACCCATAATGTATCCACTCCCAAAGGGCGTTAGGACTATACCTCAAATTAAAATATTTAATATGTTTGTATAATTAGCCCATTGGAACGGATAATAACAATGTCTTGGTCATATAAGTATTATCTAATAAAAGAAAACTTCAAAAAGCATTATCTACTTGATGGCTCCAATACTGATTGCAGATTATAAATACCTTATTTATCGGCCTATAACACGCACCTCATTTTAAGAAGGAAATTTCAGGGGGAAAAAAATAAATTTCAAATAAAGAACTTTGAAGCAAAATCCTCAATCCTTACCCAGCTTTTTTTACTAATATAACTTTGTGAAATTGATCGTGTACATTTTCCTGTGCGTAAAATCTGGTTCAAAAGACCAGACCAGTTACAGAATTGTAACAACACAGATTAAAAAACTAAAAATGTAAAATATCCTGTCTGCTCAGCTATTAAAATGAAATATGTGTATTAATAATTTTATTATTGGGCTGCTTAATATATGTTTAAATGGGACTTGGTCAATAACTAATTTTAATTTTTAAATGTTTTCTCCCAGTAGTTCCCCACATCCCACAATATTCCGTCTCCTCTCAGGTTACAAGACTCTCCGGCACTTAATATCCACTTTCTTACCTACCTACTCCATCTCCACGGTAACGCATTGTTTTAGGTTACTGCTCCGACCCAAGCTGTCGTCGGTGACGGTATCCATAGCTTCAAGTACCGAGGCATACAGGCGTTCTGCGTGTCTGTCAAGCTCTTCTGATTGCTTGGATATTAACACAAGGGTGTCCTTCAAAACTAATAAGAGGTTACAAAAAAAAAGTTTACTGTCATGTATTCAATTAGCAAATGACATGTTGTCTTGTAAACAAACTTGCACTTATCCATAACCCAAACACATCATGGGTTTGTGAGAAGTCACTGGGCTGCATCTAAAAAGACAGTTCTAGCAACAATAACAGTTTAGGTGAGATTCATTTTTATTATAAAAAGTACAATTCTATACCTGTATAAAAGCTCTAAACTGAACACTGATACAATTCAGACATTTGTGAGGCATATATGTAAATATAACACACTGGAAAGACAAAGCAAGAGGAAGATTATTGGGATGAACCCACCAAGTCAGTTCTTTTAGCTGCTCCTTTAAGTCGGTTGCAAGAGCGTTCTTGTATTTAGACGTTTCCACTCAAACTGCGAGACTGGTTTATGAACCCACTACATTATCAGTGAGCTTCCAGATGTTGAATAAAAGGGAGGGGGATGATGGTTACTAGGCCAATTACTTCATTGAGAATACATATGGTTCATTCTTGTGAGCTTCATATGGCTGTAGATTGAAAACAAGGGTATTTGGCAATAATCACCCATAATCTATCAGGCTATGATTGGTGACTGAATCAGAAAGGCTCATTGACCGTTAAAAAACTGCAAACTTGAATATGAATTTATATATAAACACCAAACCAATTTATGAAGTATCTTATTATAATATATTAAACAATACCATATGTTGGAGCCTCTGCGGTGTCCCTTAGCTTCAGGTCATGTGCTTTTACAGATCCTTCTCTAGTCTCTGAACTATGCAATAACTTACATGTGTATTGTATGCATTATAAATATATTCATACTTGGTTCTTATGTAAATGTTCATTTTATTGTAATGCGGGTTAAGTGCCAAGTCATCATTTTTCTTAAAGGGGAAGTTTCACCTAAACACAAGTTGCTCTTACATGAACGGTAATAGAAGTTCCAACATATGTGTAAAAGTTCTAGCACTTGCCTACTACAAGATCTCTATAAGTCAGTTATAGAGTTCCATCTTGGGAATCAGCTGCAATTTGATTGGCTCTTTAGCAGCATCTTGAACTGTTGACCCAATCAGCTCACAGAGCTCGGTAACTGTCCTAGACATATTTTATAATGTTTTCATGGACAGTTGATCATCTCCACAAGTGTTCTTTAATATAGAAAAAAAACTACACCATTTTAGGTGGAACTTGCCCATTTAAAGTATGGATCCAGATTCCACAGTCCTGATACTTGCCCAAGATGAAATTACAAAAAAAAACAAGGAAACGGAACTGTACTAAGGAATTGCACATTAGGAGCCAACATAAAAGTGATGCCCTTATCAACATGAAGTTACTTTTATACCTAAAGAGAGATTGAAAGGGCTATATTTGTGCTAAATGGTGATATGTTCTTAGTAGATATGCCCCATATAATAACATAGGAATGAAGAGGATTTTCCACCCTATTTGTTTCACCAAAAACTATAATTTCATCATTTGAACAGCTACATCCAGCGGCTTTTATTCTTCAAACCAGTCATGCACATGAAAAGATTTCTAGGAGCATAAATGAATGGAAGAGGGGAAATGTTCCCTTACCGTGCCCACTACACACTTTACTTTAATGTATAATTAAAGGGCCACTGCAAATCCGCAACATTTTTACATGTATGAAGCATGCAACAAACTAACAACCTTGACAGCTCTGTACGTCATGAGCATTAAAGCCTTTTTAGAGACTAGTGCATGGAAGCTGCCATGGTGGTCATACTTCATTTTCAAGGCATGAGTGGACAGATACAAAGCAGGACTTCCGCTGCCTCTTGAGCCTAGGTGAGGGAGGCAGAAAAGGTGTCCTGCAGTCTTATCTGAATCCACCAATGAAATCCCCTTCCCTCCTTTCACTCTTGTATAGATAATAAAAATAAAGAGAACACCCAAACCAGCAGGAAGTGTAGAAGACACAAACATGGCATCCTTCAGGCACAAGAAGCAGTGTCTACTAACAAAGATTTTGCCTACTTCAGCTACTAGTTATCTTTTAATCTATTACAAAGCAAATATGTCTTCAGTTTGTACTATTCATGGTTTTAAAAATGATACCTTCCATGATCCTTTACATTAACAGTTACCTGCTGGTTTACTGTGGCTGTTTAGTTTTGTGCTAACCCTTAATAAACAGCTTCAGCTGCTGGCAAAGATTGAGTTCATTATAATTAAACAAAAAACATGATTATTGAATAAATTCTGCCACATTGACCTTTAACAATTATTAAAAGGTTAATGTGACAGTATTTATTCAATAATCATGTTTTTATGTTGTTATTTTTAAGCAACAACAGAAATAGAGGTGCTCACAGAACAAAATCACCTTAATAGTTTTTTTTTTACTAATTTTATAACTACAGTGTTTTAATGTATTTATTGTGCAGCTGTGAGCTGATAATTTAACTTGATTGCTGTCTGCAGGCAGATATACGTCTAACTTTGCTATTTATGCACTCTAATTCCATAATGAAGGCACTGGTGGCAAATACGACTTACTTTCAAATCATCCCCACCATGCTATATTCATGATCTCTAGGTTGTTAGAATGAATGCCTGTGATTGGCCAAAACGAATTATGAATTTTATGCTAATTTAGCCTGGATTTTCAAGGGGCATACCTTCTCAAAATCAAGTAGCAGAAAACTGAAGAAATTTGCAGACGTCAGTGTAAGTTCATTAATATTTATTTTGGGATCTTTTCATACACTACTGATTCTCCTCTATCTGATGCATTCATAATCCAGGAAACTTCAATATGCCTTTAAAATATGTTGAATGCCTGGTACAGTATTTTGGGCTATATATACACTAAAGTGTGAGGTGCCAGATAACATTTGGAGGCATCGACTCTTAGTACATATGCTATACAGAATAACATAGTAATAGAGAGAGTTCTGTATTTGCTGAACTTACCAGATGAATTAAGAGAGAGATAACGGAGTAACAATTCTCCATCCTTTACAACGGTGTCCGCCAGTGACTGGTGCTCTGCTACATCCTTCTTAAATTTCTGAAACAAAGAAAAACAGCAATTCGAAATAGTTAAATAAAAAAATATATTGACACAGAGTAAAGGGATATAGCAAGTACCTTATCAATTAATTTTATATTTTTATAAAAATAAAATCAAGTAACAATACTTTTTGAATTTTTTAAATACATGCATTTTCCCAGAGATATTTATAAAGTACAAATCGGTGCGTTACACGAGTCATGGACCACTGCCAGACCTGCAGCTACAGCTCTGGATAGTGAGCAAAAAAAAAAAAAAGGAGGTTATTCTTAACAAATCAATTTGTGCAGAGCATGGCATGCTGGAATCGCCTAAACAGGTCAGTCCATTCATCAGTTCATGAAAAAAACTGCTATCAATCACTGTCTTCACCATGTGGCTCGGCTATCTGTTATTACTCACCATAGAGAATCACACAGTGCGCACATACACTCTGCAATGTATTATTACTCATGCAGCAGCCAGTAGGTAGGATAGATTTTGTATGTAAACAGACTTAAAAACTTTAGATGTTATTAGTGTAATTAAAAAAATAGCTTATTTTAACATACAATCTTGTGTTCTTTCACACCATGAAGAACACTTAGAGTGAGGTAAATGGCCCTTTAATTTCTACCTATCAGATCAGCTAAAAGGATTTGAAGGAAACAATATGAGCAAGGGGAGTAATTAAAGGATCCTGTAAGTGTATGTTCGATAAAAGTTGATAATTTTAAAAATATTTTACCCATTTTAAAATAAATATAAGTTTTTCTCTAAAATGCTGTTAATGTTATTAGCTTGTGAAAAATGTCACATATTTGTAATGTCTAGAACATACTACAGTGGTCTTATTAGCAAATGGATCAAATAAAAATGTTATTACCTACAATTTGACATTATATCATTATTTGGAACCTATTTTGCCCGCCATAAATTAAATGATTGTTGTGGTAAACTACCTCCTCATAAAATCTACAATACAAGCTAGGAAACGGCCCCACGCTGAGAGGCAGTAATCTTGAAACAGCTGTACATGGATGGGATTCCTGGCTTGTGTATATTCCATCCTGAGTTTTCCCCAAAGCTGCATAATACAGCAGACATATGCTGAAAGGAAGCCATGTTTATGATTGCAAGAGTAAAGCCTTGTTGGGCACATTTGCATGTTCCCAGAATGCAGTGTAATAACTGTATTCCTCGGAATTCTGAGCAGGACATTATAAATACATTTTAATGACCAAATATCTAAGATGGCACTGCTTTATGGGGAACTAACTGTATTCATTATAGGTTTAAAAAGAAGATAATCAACAATAGACCCATCGAGTCTACCAATTATATGTATCTTAATACTTGGCTTAATAAATCCTCAGGGTGGCCTTACACCCTGACATGCTTGTATTTCTTTCATTCCTATAAACAGGGCTAGGAGTATGTTCCTCTTTTCTTTTGGCATTACTGTAAAGGACTAATTCTGTACATTATCCCTATATTTTCCACCCTATTACTACAAATTGTGATTGCATGTTGTTCCATTCTTTCCTACTTGTAATACAAATCTTTAAATATATTAAAGATTTTAGTATGTCACCCTCTCCTGTCCTCTAATCTAGTGGTTCCCTGGTGCTTGGATCCATGATGTAGGAGCCAGTTGGTTACCTTCCAATACTCATGGAGACCGCCTTTCAGATCAAGAATAGTTTTAACAAAATTATACTACATGTAACACACTTGTTGTTCAGTCCTTTAGCTGTGTCCGACTCTCTGTGACCACATGGAAGCAGCACACCAGGGACATCTGTCTGTGTTGTGTTAATCCATATGGTTTTCTTGGCAAAGATACTGGAGTGGGTTGCCAGTTCCTTCTCCAGTGGGCTGCCATTTGTCTGACCTCTCTGTTATGACCTGCCCATCTTGGGTGACCATACAGGGTATAGCTCACAGCATCTTTCAGGTAAACAAGCCCCTTCACCACATCAAGGTAGCGACCCAGATTTGAATAAGTACATTTAACTGCAGATCCATAAAAAATAACCTGTCTACAAGTGTGACTAATAACAGTGATATGTTTAAATGTTAGACTCTCCTCGTCCCTCTGTTTCTGAGGACCGGCGGATAAGATCTCAGGGTCTGGCACCTGTTCTAGGACCGGCTGTTGAATTACATTGCTCGAAGCTTAAAATATATTAAAGGGACATGGAGCACAACTGTTTTTTTCATGCATTTAAAAAGAGCATATTTTAAATATTGCAAACAGACATTTACCGACGGTGTCAACATAAACCAAAGAGTTGTGTCTTATCCCACTTTTATTTTCTGAGTAAAATATTATCAGAAAAGCAACATCTGTTTAAACTTTATTGAAACTAACAGGAAATGCAGAGAGCATACTTTAATCAGTAGATCTCATTGGATGACAATGGCAAAACCCCCAAGGCAGTTAAAAATCTGAACAAGTTTTTGAGTTTTGGAAAACAATACCCTCTTTCTGATACAAAAAGAAAAAAAAATCCATGTCCCTTTAACAACGTTAAATCTTTCAAGTTTTGACCATACTCCAATTTAATCCCCCCTTCTGAACAGTTTCTAATTTTTGCATATCCTTTTGGAGATTTGACATATTTGTATTTTATGGGGCCAATCTGTAGATAGTCCCATCCCCATTTTTTTTAAGGGTAAGGAGGAACATGTCAAAACATAAAGAGAGAAACACATTGCAAAATAAATCAGAAATGTGGGTGCTGGGGGGGAATAATAAACCAGATGGGGAGATATCAAGCAGAGTACACCATCTACAGCCCACTGGGAGGTAAACTCGTATCATCCTTCCAGTGGTGGTACTCTGCCCGGATACAGGAAGGAGTGTACTAGTGCCCACAGCATGGCCTCGCATGGCAATGAAACCTCCTCAGCCAAACACTGCTTCCTGGACCTACATATAGCCAACTTGGATAATGCCAGGAGCAGGTTGACGAGGAGGTCCCTTGTTTCCCGGGACACTGGCTGCCCAAACACAACTAAATGAAGAGAGAAATGCCAGGAGGATGCCCCTCAAGAGTGACAAGAGGGGCTCCAGTGTGGCACAACTAAAATAAATGTGAAGCATGGACTCTCCATGGCCCAGAGCCAAATAACTTGACACAGTTCACTTGAAATTAGTGTGCCAGACAAGGGGCTTGAACCCACGGTTCCGAGCATTACAGTCTAATGCATATACCCACTGAGCCATGAAGGCTCTATTCTAGGTGACCTATGACTGCATACAGATTTATAATGGTTATTAATAATGAAATTATATCAAGATAAAACATAAGATACTTTCAAATAACATGCACTCTAAAAGGGGAAGTGTGACATATTACCAGGTACAGGCTGAGTGCTAGCTGTATGCTTTCCACATCAGGCTTGGGTGGGGTCCAACTCTCTGTTATCTCTGCAACGCCGTACAGCCACTGGATGAGCGTGTCCAGGTGATGGCAAAAGCTCTACTTAAAAAGCAGAATGTATTAGGTCTCATTTATCATCATCATCATTACTATACTGATAAATGACAATGAACAGATATTATAGGTTTCACAAGAGAGTATACAGATAGGTTAAGCTTTTTGACTATATCAATAAAAGCGTTATTAATAAACAGCGTAACCACGTTTTCCCTCTGATTGTGTATTTGTGCTTTAACAATTAGGTTGACTCATTGCAGCAGTGACGTTTATTGTCAGTGTGTTTGTGCCGTTCAGTTGTCTCTCACTCTCTGTGACCTTGTGAACTGCAAAACACACCATGTTGATCCACTTGGTATTAATGGCATAGATACTGGGTTGGGTTGGCAGTTCTTTCTCCAGTTGGCCACAGCATACAGCTACTGGTATTCCTAGGTGGTCTCCCATCCAAGTACTGACCAGGCCCAACCCTGCATGGTATCAGGGTGAAGTGACCTCTTGGCTCGCAGTGGTGAAAGTACCAAATTCTAATCATTGGAGCACCAGGGAGCCCTATCATCCACATAGGAATGGCTAAATTATTATTACTATTCAGGCGTGGTCACTACGGTCTAGGAATTCAGAGAATTAAGTAAATACACATTTCAATGGAATTAAAGATTAATTGACAAGGATGTCACCATCAATTGGAGGAATAGCCCTTTACATCAAGGCCCACTCGATATACTCAAATAGCTTGTGTAGTTGCAGTCAATATATAGAAAAGGTAAACAACTTTGCAATATACTTTCCTTAAGAAAAGAACACATTTTTCTTAATGAAATATTCACACCAAATATTCTTTGTAAAAATAAATACTTCTGCTGAGAAGTTCAACTCAACCTGCATCACTGGTTGCACAGGGTCATACAACGGGGGGCTTTATTAGCATTGGGTAACAGACATTTACCGACAGTCTCAACATTAACCAAAGAGTCCTCTCAGTTTTAGAATTTCTTATAAAACATATTTATTAGTGCTAAATGAAAAGCCCACCTTGGAGTTAGACTAATTTACTAACAGACCTAAAAAGATTTGGTGGGTTTCTGCTACAGATTCAGGTCATCTTCCCAGGTCTTATATCAAGTTAGTGTGTGCCCAACCCCTCTTATTAGGATAACTGCCTCGGCATACACAAAGCCCTCATTATGGGTTTCTGCTTGGTAGCAAAGATCTGTACGTGATAATATACAATGAGTATGGCATCTAACACAACCCATCCTTCTGTTTACAGGCTTCTTATCTAGTCAGTTACACCCGATTAACTATAGACAAAGTCATTCATGAAAGAACTTAATGATCTTCCAAGAAGCGTTTCACATACGAACGCAACTCTATTGTCCAATAATATCAATAAACTAGGAAAATAATGAGAGAGTTGTAGTATATAGGGATTCCCTTTTTTATTGGGCAAACGTTTTATTTATGGTGCCTAAAAAAAAATGCTTGTCCAATTAAAAGAAGTTATCACTATATACTCTCATTATTCATCTGATTAGTAAACATTCACGGCTTTTCAATAAACTAGGCAAAACGCGTTATTACAAGTAGATACATTACCTGTATACTCTGTACAAGTGTTTTATTTTCTTTGTCTTTTTGTGCATCTCCAGTCATTCCTAATGAATCCGAGGATAAAAGCCCATCAAGCATATCTCTTAGGCAGGAGAACCTACTTAATGTATTCCTTTTATCGCTCTGCTCCTGGGAATCGCTCTTATTTTCTAAGACATTCGATTCAAACAGTGGGTTCCTGTGCATAGTTCCATCAGTTTTCTTGGCATTTCTTCCTTCTTGATTTTCAGAACACTCAAACGAAAGCCAATTCTGTCCACCATGTTTATCTTGTTCACAGTTCAGGTAACTATTCTTATCTACACTAAGAGATATGTCTTTTAAATGTGTAGCCAAGACCTCAATCTCTTTAAGGTGCGACGGTAAAGATAGATATTCTTCATCACATTCTAAATGTTTGCGTCGTGGAAGGACCTTTGTAGTAGGAATAAACTGCCCTGGTTTGTGTACTTTTCTCTTGGGAGTCGAGTTGTACTTCTCAAACTCTGAGCATTTCAGGAGGTTAAAACTATGTGTTGATTCTTTGGCGAGGTCAACTTTACTGACATATGGCGAGAGCTCTTCAAAAGACGCTTCATTTGAAGAATCGGAGGATTTTTGAGTTTGATAAAGAGGTCTTTTAAATACAGGAGTTGAAAAGGCATGTGGCGGGCCCATGTAGTTTGCACTTGTGCACGTCCATTTTCTTTCTTCAAGGTCTCCTTCACATAGTGGGTTGACAGAATGCAACTTAGTATCATAAGAAAGGTTATAGCTGTCAAGATCTATTCCAGAGTCATGGAAAAAAGGATCCGTCTCACTCTCCACGCTGTCCTTATAAAGAAAGTATTTTGGATTTAAAGGATAGGTATAATCCAACAGTTCCAGATACTCCTTATTTGGGTCCCAGCGAGGAGAATTACGATCCGGACATGGCGGAAGGGAGGCAGGAATTGCACATGCCCAGTATTGTTCCTGGAAGTTGGATTTCTTCAAAGCTTCTTCTGTTTCATTGGTCTTCTTAAAACCAAGTTGGAAAGTCTTGTGTTCCCCTGAATTTGCTTTATTATGGGGATGGGGTATTACATTACCACAGGAAGCACCCCATGAAGACTCCAACAAAGTCCTTGTTTTTGTCCTGTCCTGTTCATGGACATCATTACTGGAAACTGCCTCAGAAACAAAAGTATGGCTTGTACTGTTCAAAGGCCGAAACCTTGAAGAAGAAGTCTTCCGTCTAGTGAAATCCATATTATAGGCCAGAGAATCAGCTGCCGGGCATAATATAACTTTATTTATATTGTTCCTTCAAAATAAAACAGAAAAAACAATGTTAAGTGCATTTTCTTAATAAATAACTAATTATATGTTAATGGCTAACATAGCTTCACAAACATATAAAGTTTTTTTCCAAAATACAACAAAAATGACAAAAACATGGAGAATATTTTATATGCATAGTTAATAACAATTATATGATTTCTGCTAAAGGGCACTTGGTTATGGGACCATCTAACAAATAGACAATACTAGTCATGCAGCTTTGTAATCTGCAATTAATATTTCATCCACATAAACCCTGCAGCCATTGATATATTTATTGCTGGCAGAATGAGTCTAAGAAGATTATAATATACATATAGAGTTATGACCAAGGTCAGAAGTCACTAAATGACTGGACTGGAATTAGAAAATGTCAAAAACAATCTGTTTTGTATACAAAAAAAAAAAGAGATTTTGTTTCTGCATAAAAAAGAACATTTAAAACAAAGTATCCATCTATGGAATGTGTATATAAAAGAATGCCCAGACTTCATGCCAACATCATAACTGGCATCCCTTGTGGTTTCTGCATAATCGTGCTGTAGTCATAAGCAGTTGAGCGATGACATCACTGCGCATTCCTTATTATATCTCTTAATTCAAAGTTTCAAAACATTAAAATCTTGCAGGAGAAATTCAAGAAGAGAAATAATACAATTCTGGGCAGTTGGCAGCCCTCATGGGACCAAGTTGCCCACCACTGGCATAGAGGGATACAATGGACATAACTTTGCAGGATAAACTTTAATATTTATATGCTTTTTTATTTTATAGTTTTTATCTTCATATTTGTTTGGATGAAATATAATGAGATGCCCTTGTGTTTTACGTGCTTCATAAATAGAAAAATATAATTATCGCTAAGTAATAACTAACATGAAGTTCTCAGTACAGAGCGTCACGCAATGGATTTTAAAATTAAAAACAGGGCCATCCATTCTTTGCAATGTGTCAATACTGTTTTTTTGCCTTGTACGGCGCTACAGCATATGTTGGTGCCTTACAAATAAAAGATGATAATAATAACAATATTAAGAAGAAGAAGAAGAAGAAGAAGAAAAAATTTATAAAATGGAGGCAGAGAACTTTTTAGAATAAGTGTAGAATAGCTATAAAAAATAAGAGTTATGGCTTCCGTCTTTTTTGGATGGGTCCTGGTGGTGTATTTGTTAGGCATGTTCAAACATGCAATGGCAATTAGTCATGTCTCAAGGCCCGCATGTCACATTGCTCATCACCTAGCGACACCATGTAGCATTCTGTTATATGGAGGCTATAACCAAACAACTATTATCAGCCACTTATATGTGAGGATAAAAGGGCCAGCATACACACTTTTCATATTAAATCTACTTTTTATTTCAAAAAATAATAATTTAATTAAAAACACAATTTACCTAATTTTTGCAGTTGCTGTACCCCTCCCCACCTCTCACATTGTTCTGATATCTTAAACTGTGATAACGGTCTTAGTAAGGCTTTAATAAGTTTATCAAAGATGAAATAGTTCACTTCCTTTCGGTAGCCGTCAAAACAATGAGAGTTGGGGAGGGTACAGCAAGGGATATTAATCAGGTAAGCTCTGTTTTTAAATTATATTATCTGAATAGAGATTTGCTTTGCTGCTGTTTGTACATGTGTTTTTATAGTAACATGAACAGCACTTACATCGTGCTTTAAGAAGTGGCCTAATGCAGTACTTGCACATAATAATGGTTATTTATAAATTAAAGGATTTTAAGTCTTAATGGGTCACTGAATAGTGATATTTATAATGTGATAATATACAAAATATAAGCAAATATTTTTAACTATTTAATTTTACTTTAATGGCAGCAGGCATTTTTCCCTATAAGGATTAAACACCTGAATTGAAGGAACCTGAATTAAGATACCATTTTTATGCATTTCAATTGAAAGACTTAAAATAGAACTAGATAGCAGATCAACTCCCAGTGGGATATTACTCCCCTCAGGTTACAGGACAACTGCCAGTCCAAGATGGAAGCAATTTCTGTTATACCCATGGCTTATATAGGTGCTACTGATGTTAATCTGTTACATATGTCATAAAGATGTCATTTTCCCTCCAAGCTAGAGTGGTCCTTTTTGAAAATAAGAATACAAAATTAAAATGATACACAAAAGGTTTCAAATGAAAAATGTTAATGGGAAAGAAAGTGACAAAAAATAAATACATCTGAATTATTTCCAAAAAAATAAATAGTTTAAGAATTACCTTGAAACTAGCAAGTTTGTACACCTCAGCTGAGCAATTCCGAAAATATTGCTGGATTCTAAGGGGTCTGATAGCACTGTTGGCAAAATGTAATAAAGCCTTACCTATAAGAATCATGGAGAGGGCCAGCTAAATTTTGCTTTGTCCCAATGCCCCTTTCACTGGTCTCCAAGTATCACAAGTCCATACCTGTGCTACCTGAATTGTTTTTTTATTTAAATACTATATTTCCAAAAAGGGTTCCCTGGTGGTCCAGTGGTTAGGATTCAGTGCTTTCACCCTGAAGCAGAGTAGGGTTGGGCCTGG
This sequence comes from Discoglossus pictus, assembly GCA_027410445.1. NCBI lineage: Eukaryota > Metazoa > Chordata > Amphibia > Anura > Alytidae > Discoglossus > Discoglossus pictus. The sequence goes on from CM050165.1 coordinate 79,407,161, forward strand.
TCAGTACCTGGGTGGGAGACCACCTAGGAATACCAGGAGCTGTATGCGGTGGCCCACTGGAGAAGGAAATGGCAACCCACTCCAGTATCTCTACCATGAATACACCAAGTGGATCAGCATGACCATAAAGATGTTGTGGTGTGTTACAGTCATGGTCGGATTACCCATTAGGCCAACTAGGCAGCAGCCCGGGGCACTTCCTTGTGAGGGATGCCACTTCTTAAAAAATTGGTTCCTGGCTTAAAAAAAAATGATATGTTGCAGTTCATAGACTGGCTTCTAGGCGGTAACCACCTAGAACAAAAAAAAGGCAAAAATGTGTCCGTGCATACCTTGCGTACTCACTCGCAGGGGCTACTCCACTTCACTGCCTAGGGGCTCCAAAAAGGTAGATACAGCCTTGGTTACAGTCCATGTCCCAAGGAGTTGGAAATTGCTAAACGATGCAAAAAATAAAAAAATCCAAAAAGGAGATAGAGAAACATGTCTTACTATTGTCAGAACTCTTGGGCAGGGTAGTAATTTATATCAAAACTTAACTTTTATTTTCCTTATATTAAAATCTTCAGGAATCTGTTTTCTGTGTGTCGTCCAGTCGTTTCCGACTCTCCGTGACTTCATGGACACATCTTTATGTCCCTGGTCACGCTGATCCACTTGGTATTCAAGGCAGATATACTGAGATGGTTGCCAGTTCATGTATCTTACAAATTTCATAATAAACAAAAAAAAGTGTATATATATATATATATATATATATATATATATATATATATATATATATATATATATATATATATATATATATATATATATATATAAAAAATTCTGATATCAGTCCCCCAGAACAGTTTGCAGGAGATGAAAATCACTCAGTAGAGAAATTGTGCTAAAATAATATTTTAAAAGAAAAACTTCAACTAGAAAACTACATTTAAAAATATTCTAATTTAATGCGCGAGGGTTGTCTGATATTTACAATATATTATTTTGAAAAACTGCATTCAATAATTTTACTTATCTACTTCCTCAGAAGAGAAGAAACTTGAATGCAGAGGACTTTGATATCTTCCCAATGTAAATTCCCGATCCTCTAATAGGATTAATGACAACTCAGGTTATAACCAGCAGCAGAATGAAGCAACTCAGTAAAGTAAATGGAATCTAAAGACTACTTTTTTTTTTTTTGCTTTCTAATAAAAATGTCCCTTTTTTTAAATATGTCCTTTAAAAGTGTATTTGTGTAAGATGTGTACTATTAACACAGGTTGTATTTACACCTTTCATGTCCCTTTAAATTAAATTGCACTTGATTATTTCATTTGGTCACGGGTTGACAAACTTATGTAAAATTTTGGAGCCGGCACACCAATATTTAGGAGCCAGGCTATGAATTATATATACAAATATATGTATAGTAGCTACAAAAATAGGAAACGCTCCTGGGATTTGCCATGCCCTGCACAACACAACATACTTTTGTAGAGTTAATTTTATTTTGGGATATTCAAGGTCATGCAGAGCAAATGGAAAGGGCACATAAGTAGTATATTTGGGGAAAATCCCCAACAGATAACCCATAGTCAGGATTCAAAATGTATTCTGTGAATTTGCATTCACTTTACATATAAAAGTAAAGAGAGACTTGGAGCTTGAAATGAGCCCCATAGGAGCACCCAAATAGCACAGATGGTGATCTGCTCAGTCACTTCAGATCTATCCTGTTATGTGTACGCACGGGAAGCCTCATGGTGCAGGGCGCACCTGGGTCCCGATGTACTAGTACACCACAACCCACTAACTCTCTAACCGTAAGCCCCTAACCATAAGCCTCTAACCCTCACTTCCTAACCCTAACCTTCTTACCTTAACCCCCTAAACCTCTTACCCTAACCCCCACTTCCTACCCCTAACCCCCTACAACACTTACCGGGCCTAACCCTAATATCCTAACCCTAACCCAAAAAACTCTAACCACTTACCGGGCACTTAGACACAGCTAGATTGGGACGTCAGCGGTGCGCTTACCAGCGCTTCCCGTGCGTGTATAACAGGATAGGTCCGTCACTTATTTTCCCTGACCACATATAAGTAATAGTAGTGTGTGAATCAGCTTTTAGTAACTTAAAGGAACTCTGTCACCCCAACAGGAAGTTGATTTAATTTTAAAGAGCATTAAAAATGCTCTATACATTGTTCTAGCAGTTTTTCTCTACAGTATATAATTTCGGAACTATTTAGAATTGATTTTACGGCTCCTGTATGCGAATGTGCGGCTCAGTATACTTGATAAGGGTGGGAGAGGGGTCTAACTGTCAGATAACATTGCAGGGCTTTATTTTGGCCACTACAGAGACAGACAAGCAGACTGTAATCCTAATTAGCATATCAAAGCAGCGAAAAAAAAAAAAAAGTGAGAACCATTCATTTGCATATAGATACAGCAACATGATTGATTCCCGTTAGAAACAAATGGATAACATGACATATTTCCAGTTTTACATGATCTTTAGGAATAACCTAGAAAAAACACTTAATTTTGGTGTGTCCCTTTAAAGCACAGATCAATCACTACCCATCAGCAGTTGTCTGAGAGCATATTATTATTATTATAGCAGTGGAATTATTAGGTAATATACTACATAAAAAGGATCAGGTAACACCCAATTCTAATATAGATCCAGTTATAACAATATATGCAGGAATGATATAACTACCCCATGATGCACTCAGTCACCCCAAAATCAAGTTGCTTTTTTTGTGTTATTCTTAAAGAGCATAAAAAATGGCTATATGTTGTGTTATCTATTGATTTCTAAAATGAATAAATCCTGGGAAATTCCATGTTGTATTTATATGAAAATGAGTAGTGCACTCATATTACTGAACTGCTTGTATGTGCAAATTTGGATTACAGTCTGCTGCTTGTCTATCTCTGTAGTGGCCAAAATAAAGCCCTGCAATATTATCTGGCAGCTAAACCCCTCTCCCACCCTCATCAAGTACTCTAAGGGGCACATTGTTATATACTGAGCCACACTTTAGTATATAGGAGCTGCAAAATCAATTCTAAACATTTCAGAAATTATTTACTATAGAGAAAAACTGCTAGAACAATGTAAAGACAATTTGGAATGCTCTTTAAACCAGACTTGCTCTGAATGTAGATGAGAAATGGTACAAACTGTAACTAGAATAAATATATTGGCTGGTTGTATATTATATTATCCCACTGTAATAAATGCAGACATTTACACATATCTAATGCACAATAGTGATTAGTAATGAACATTATAACAGCTACAATAGCAAAGATGGCATGTGAGCATATTACTCATTATGTATTACTGACACCATGCATGTTATTCCTTTAGATCAAATAATTACTTATCTTCATAAATAAAACAGTATAAATACTACCTTAGTGTCGGGGGTGTAGTCAGGACTGTGCTGAAATCCTCTTGATCACCCAAACATGACAAGACTGGTTACAAACCAACACCTCTTCCGGTGACAGACCCGTGACGTCACGCCAACCAGCCATCCTGTGCCAATCACAAGATGGATGCCGGTTGTCATTGGAAGCCCTCCAGCACTTGGAACATGACCCCAGTGTGCAGGATGTGGCTGGTTATGCTGAAGCTGCACCGCACCCACTGCTGCCTTTGTGTAAATGAGTGCATTGTAGGGATACCATGCAAGCAAGCAAGCAAGCATTCATTTGCACAAAAAGGGAAAACTTACAAGATTAGCAAATGCCTCTGTATTAATGGTCTTTGTGCAGTTAATTTTCCTGATAAAAAAGCCAGTTTCTGTATCCTGAGAGCAAAATGTAAATTGAGATGGGGATCACATAAGTATCAATTAATGTTAATTTATAACTCTGTAACTTACAGGTCACACCTTGAAAATTTACAGCTGTAATATATTAAATAATTCAAATTTATATCACATATATAGTTGTGTGCATGCGGGTTGTTGCTGACGCTGCAGGCTCGCATAGCGAGCCTGCGAACCTCGGAAAGCGAGGGCCGCAGTTGCTGGCATGGAGCGCCGAAGGGGCTCCTTGCCAGCAACTGCGGACATCGCAAAATTAACGGACTTACGAGACGCGTTACGACCCATTACGACCTCGCAAAAAACGCCCGATACACGCACACATGAAATCATGAAAAGCACAATAAATACACACAACAAATACATAAAAAGCTTACCTACAGCAAGGGGGGGGGGGGCACCCAAGACCTTGAAAACTGAAGTTACACCTCAATTTAACTCGAAATAAAAGAGCTTAGACACCCGAAAATCCCCTAAGCGAGAGAAAAAATGTCTGCCGAAGAAAACGAGGATACAGGACTCTAAAGACGCAAAACACCACCAAACACCTACAGACTTTCCAAAAAAGACGTACAAGATCCGAAAACAAGGACGCAACCCGAAAAACATTAGAAACATAATAAATACACACAACAAACACATAAAAAGCTTACCCACAGCAAGGGGGGGGGGGGGGGCACCCAGGACCTCTGCAAATGAAGTTACACCTCAATTTAATTCCAAATTTCTGAGTTTAGACACCCGAAAATCACCTAAACGAGAGAAAAAATGGCTGCCGCTAAAGGACCCTAAACACCCAAAACACCACCAAACACCTACGGATTTTCCGAAAAAGTCGGACAACATCCCAAAAAAAGGACGCAAACTCAGCCACAGCCGCATACCACACATTTGGCGCCATTTTAGAACACTAACTTATACAATCCGGAAGTACACAGCTACCCTAACGGATTTGCCTCGCACACACACTATTACACTACACACTGCACACATTCATGACACTTACACAGCAGCTCCACAGCACTGATGCTGCAGCAACATGAAAACAGATTGCCAGCTCTTCAACACAATGCTGCATATATTACTTCACAATAGGTAAAGTATATTAATTTCTTATTTTATTAATTATTCATTGCCATACCAAAAAAAACACCAACGCTGCTCATAGCACACAAACAATGAGGCTCGCAATCAGCGCCCAAGGATCTTAAAACACCAATAAAATTAATTTCACACACAAACAACATTACCTGCCTTACAATCTTATTGCCGTCATTTTTTGACGGGCAAGTCACTAGTCACTGGAGAACAACCTCTAGTTGCTACTGCTGGGTCTTACTATCCAGGGTCAAGAAGTATATGAGTCTACAGATGGCCCAAACCTTACCGGCAATTCAAGTGGCCAAAGCAAGTCACAGCTCAATAAAAAATATATATATATTATAACCTTTATTTGTAACATGCCAACATACAGCCTTATTAAATTGCGATTCGGCCAATTGAATAGGGCTCTATATAAGCACACAGCATATTTTATTACAGAAGTTTTTAGTTAGTGAACTTTTATCCAAAAGCAAGGTCTTCACTAACTAAAAACTTCTGTAAAAAAATATGCTATGTGCCCAAATCGCCATTTAATAAGACTGTTAATCCGTATCGCTGTACAAGGGTTAGGTACAAATCAAAACACAATGCAAAAGAACGGCGGGCCCTTTTGAGATTAAAATCAAACATACAAAGTGCTTTCCCCAAAGCACCGATACAAGATTTAAAACTCCCAAACTTACATTCTCAAAACTTTGATGAAGAGCATAATGAATCAAGAAAAAAGTAATAAGCTTGTCAAAAATTAAAATAAATAAATAAATGTTGATGCTTCGCAGGATAAATTGGTGTAAGTTGTGTGTTGAGAGAGAGAGTTTACATTTCTGGAGACCTGTGGTTGCATTGAATGATACAAGGTGTGAGAAGGAGTGTGGTGTCAGTTTCAATTCTATTATCACAGTCTGGCCTTTAGCCTGTTCCCTGTTCCAGCGCTCCTGCCTACACTAATAAAAGCCCCCCCCATTATCCATCTATCAGGGTGTGTTGTAACAGTCTCAAAATGTATTCCTGTACTCATAAAAAAATATATATATATAGTTCATTTTAACATACAATACTGTGCTCTTTCACATAATGAGGAGCACTTACAGTGAGTTCAGTGGCCCTTTATCAACCAAGTGTCTTTTTTTCATGAACTGCTGTGGTCCTTTAAATAACCACAGGAATACACAATAAATATGACACTTCAGTAGTCCTGTTAAGGGAACCTGTAATAATGATCTTTTAAACCTGTCAGAAGTTATACGGTCAATCACATATATGTGATATTTTGAACATTATCAAACATTTTGTAGAATACCCTAAACCAGTGGTTCCCAAAATATTTTCAGTGGATCACCTAAAAGTTGGTCAGGGTCTTGGTAGACCACTTCAATACTGCTGAGAGTCTTCTTGCACCACCTATTGTTTCTGTCTGCTTCTAAACAATTACAGTGCACTGTGCTATATTGGAATATAGTTTGTACACCTACAAGCCATACTACAGTATGTAGTATCTAGGTACATCTGTACAGCTTTATATGCAAGCTTTTCTGTAGTTCTAGTTGCAAGAGTATAATTGAACAGAGTGGGTTCAATAAGCAAATTTAAAAGCTAAAACAAATCATAAGGGGTGCATTAACTTAACATCAGTACAAAACAATAAATCAGCGGACAACTAAAGTCCATACTTAGAAGACCTTACATGTCCCTTTTGAATTATTAAATAATGATTTGTCTTAATAAATATTTCATAGATAATATACAGGCTAATATATTATGTAATGGATAAAAAGTATTAGCTGTTTTGCAAGTATTTCTGCAAATAAATTGTATTGCAGTGGACTCTCAGTACTCAACTACTTTAGAACCTGTTTTTTTTGGTACTCAATGTGTCTGACTGAGAAAAAAATGGCTCATAACTCAACACATACTCGGTACTCGTTACATTCGCGTCACCCTGCATCCTGTCTCACCAAAAAGTAAAAGCGCTATGGCACAGTGTACTGCGCCTACAAGAGCCCAAGAGCAGTCTATGCGCCTACAAGAGCCCAAGAGCAGTCTGTGCTTTCAAGAACCGAAGTGTAGCTTCCAAGCAATAACCTGTCTCCTCCTCTACATCGCCACCTTCCATTTGGCCCTCAAGTCCTCTCAGTACAGTTAAATTGTAGTTAAATTTCCCTTTTTTTTTTTTGCCTTGTCCAGTAGTGTCCGACTCTCTGTAACCTCATGGACCGCAACACACCAGGCACATCTTTATTTTAATGCTGATCAACTTGGTATTCATGGCAGAGATACTGGAGTAGGTTACCAGTTCCTTCTCCAGTGGGCCTCAACATACAGCTCCTAGTATTCCTAGGTGGTCTCCCATCTAAGTACTGACCAGGACTAACCCTGCTTGGTTTCAGGGTGGTATGACCTCTTGGATCCCTGACTGGAATCAAACCCAGTTTGCAGTGGTGAAAGCACCGAATCCTAACCAATAATTTGGTCTAATTATTGTTTTTTTTATTTATGACTGTTTAGTTTTAAGGTTTTGTATCAAACTAAATGTGAAATTCCTGGAGTTCCAAACTGATTATCTCAAATTACTTTGATCCCTATGGGAAGTGCTTGTTTGGTGCTCAACCTTTTTGGTACTCAACCTGCCATCCAGAACAGATTACGGTTGCGTACCAAGGTACCACTGTATTTATCTGTGACATTTAGGAGCCAGCCATATAATTTTTAGGCGCTAGAGTATGGATTATACAGTATATGACATTATATGTATATTAACTTAAAAGTTAGGAGCTATCAGAACATTTTTAGAAGCAATGGCTCGCTAGCTGCTGGGGTTTGTCAAGTCCTGAGTTAATTGTATTCATAAGTTTGATTAATTGATTCCCTGGTTACTTTTTGTTTTAATCGACAATGAAATCCTCCTGCTACCTCAAGGTTGTTTCCTGAGGTATTCCTCCTTAAAGGGCCACTGAACTCACTGTAAGTGCTCTTCATGGTGTGAAAGAGCACAATTACACTAATAACAGCTAAAAAAACTCTTACGTTTTAAATATTTCTTTACATGCAATCTTTACATGCACTGGCTGTTGCATGAATAATTAACCAAGGGCCGGGTCTGGGCTCATTGCGTGAGGCTCTATGGGAGAAGGCTATGATTGATAGCAGATCAGTTAACCCATGTTTTTTTCTGTTTTAGGTGAGTAACAGTATTCCATGCCTATGAAGATGTGGTAATGGTTAAATTGTAGTTTATTGGGATCAATGCAAGGAGCACCAGAGCTCTTAAAACCCTGAGAGAACATGTTTCTTCTTGAGGATCAGTAAAGACGGAAGGCCGCTGAATAGCACTATATTCCCTGCTCTTATATTCAGTCTCTATGAGGGTCTTCTGTTCATTGTTCTCTCTTCATCTAGTTTCTTTCCTTGTACCAATTGGACAATCATAGTATCCTACATACCATGTGTTAAAAGTTAATGGTTTCTAACTCCTGAGCTCATCAGCTGGCATACTTATGGGCCTCCTCTTTGATACTAGTAGTATCTTTTGGCTTTTTCTGGGATAGTATTTGGCACCATGTCCACCCGTACTCTTAAATATGCTTGAACATTAGGCATTTAAGCAAAAATTAGATGAAACATGATCTTACCACTGATAACTTTATCTAATGCGATTAACTCTTACAGTGAGGGTGATACACAGGAATTGCATGCCCCAGATTGGTCCATCAACTTTAAAAAATATGTTTTACATAGTGGTTAACCCAGTTGATGCTGTACATGACAACTAAGACTACTGGAACTCACATTTCATCTGTATTCCTGTTATTGCATTCAGCCCATTTGAATAAATTATAACTAACTCCACAATTATAATATTGAATCTTCCCTAAAGAACCAACATTTCTATTACGGTAACCCAACTCAAATGTATTTCTGTCTACAACTCTTAACTTTTCAATTCCTAAAACTTGTTTATAAATCTCTACATGACTTTGATCCTCCCTAACTTGTCTTGTTAATCTCGACCATCTACCACAATGCTCTCTGCCATCTGTATGTCCAGTCCCTCTTCTCTTCTTCCATTTACTGGAATAAACTCCCACTGCCACCCTACTTCTCCTAATCTATTAGTTTGACCTATTACCTCCAGACCATGATGTCTGGCCTACTGCATCATTTCACTTTATGCTTTGTCTATTATGTTTGTTTTGCAGTATGTAAACCCCTGTTCCCCAAATCAATGATGTTTTATTTTATAACTAAGTAAAGTTCATTGAATAAAGGAGCTGTATACATATTTTCATAAATACATATATATATATATATCTTTATTATTAAATACGGAACAGATTTTATACAGGTTGACTATACTAAGACTGACGATCAATGAGATATGACAGCTAACTTTCAAAAATAGTAATAATAATAATTAATTTGAGAATTTAAATTCAGTTATGTTATGTATTGGTAATAGATAATGCCTGCAAGATATTCCAATCAATAACTCCTAATCATTTGCTACTTCTTGAAATGAAACTGTAATGCAGTGTTTTATTGAGCAAATGTGCATGTAAATCACCACCTGCATTTGGTTTATGTTTATCGGACATAGCTAAAGCAAAGCTATCAAGCCTGGAATCCAATTTAACAAATTATGGCAATGGGCCAAGTTATTGCAAAAATGAAAAGTATGTGAATAGATAAATAATATAACAGTTTGTTGTTACTAAAATAATCAAGTGTTAGATAATTGAGTGAAAGGTTAGGTATTATATGCATAAAGTATATAAAAAGATCATCCTCTTTGTGTGGATGTTTTGGTTGTGTGAGTATCTTCGGCGCTGATTGCGAGCCTCGCAGTGAGCGCCTTCAGCACTCATCGCATGGCTGGCAATGAGCTCCTTTGGCGCTGATTGCGAGCCTCTGGGTTGGTGTTTTTTTTGGGTTCTCAGAGCCCGTTTGGCGCTGATTACAAGGTCCACGCTGATGGCCTTTTGGCTCTCATTGCTGGTCTCTCCCCTGGTGTAGTTTTGCTCTTGTGAGCACAGTTGGTGCTCCTTGTGAGGAGTGCAGTGAACGCCTTTAGCTCTTATTGCGATCGTGTGGTGTTTTTTAAAGTTTTCTGTATATGTATTTTTTTAATGATAATTAATTAATTAATGAAATCATAAATTAATATACTTTACTTCTTTGTAATGAATATATGCAGCAACCAATATGCTGAAGAGCTAACAATCTGTTTTGAAATGAAACTGTAATGCAGTGTTTTATTGAGCAAATGTGCATGTAAATCACCACCTGCATTTGGTTTATGTTTATCGGACATAGCTAATCGTGTGATCGTGTGGTGTTTTTTAAAGTTTTCTGGATACATATTTTTTTAATGATAATTAATTAATTAATGAAATCATAAATTAATATACTTTACTTCTTTGTAATTAATATATGCAGCAACCAATATGCTGAAGAGCTAACAATCTGTTTTGATGCTCCTGGAGCATACAATGTAGATTTTCATTCTTGGTGACCTGAGGTGCAATGTGTGAAATGTGTAGTGTAAATAGGCTGCGTGCGCGAGGGAAAACCGTTTGTGTAGCTGGGTAGTTCCTCATTTTGTAATGTGAATGTTAGTATGTGCAAGTTAGTGGTGTAAAATGGCGGCGATTGTGTATGTGTTAGGCGGGTTTGGATCATTTTGTGTCCTTCGTAATAGTGTATTTTATACCTTGTAAGGTCCGTTTCCTTTTTTTCGTCTGCCATTTTTTCTCTTGCTTAGGGGATTTTCGAGTGGCTAAACTCTGGAAATTGGATTTCTCCACCAGAGCAGTGAGCGCCTTTGGCGCTCCTTGCCTAAATGCTACAGGGTCGTAGGGATGAGCTTACCAGGTATAAAATACACCAGCGCAGTGAGCGCCTTTGGCGCCCCCTGCCTAAGTCATACCGGGTCGCCTATGGCGCTCATCTCCACCAGCGCAAGGAGCTCCTTTAGTGCTCCTTGCCTGGCCGCAACCAGGGCTGCAGTTGCTGCAGGCTCGCTTTGTGAGCTTGCAGTTTCCCCGTTGCGTTACCAACGGATTTTGGCAAGCCCGGCTGCTGACAACTATAAATGTGATATATATATGTCTTTTGTACTAGTTGTCTATGAGGCCCCTAATTCTTGCAGGTGGTATAACTGCCCATTCGACTTGGCAAAATGCCTCCAGGTCATGCAAAGTCTTTGGTTGTCTTGCATAAACCGCACGTTTGAGATGTCCCCACAGTGACTCGATGATATTAAGGAGACTGTGATGGCCACTCCAGAACCTCCACCTTTTTCTGCTGTAACCACTGGAGGCTCAACTTGGCCTTGTGCTTAGGGTCATTGTCATGCTGGAAAGTCCAAGAGCGTCCCACGTGCAGCCTTCGAGCAGAAGAATGCAAATTGTCTGCCAGTATTTTCTGATAACATGCTGCATTCATCTTGCCATACATTTTTACAAGATTTCCTGTTCCTTTAGAGCTCACCCCCCCCCCCCAAACATCTGTGATCAACTACCCTGCTTCACAGTGGGAATGGTATTCTTTTCACTATAGGTCTTGTTGACCCCTCTCCAAACATAGCGCTTATGGTTGTGACCATAAAGCTCTATTTTGGTCTCGTCACTCCAAATTACAGTGTGCCAGCAGCTGTTGTAACCAGGCTTTTTTGTGGCATGGGCACAGTAAAGGCTTCTTTCTGACACCTCGACCATGCAGCTAATTTTTGTTCAAGTATCGTAGTATTGTGCTCCTTGAAACAACCCCATGTCTTTTTCCAGAGCAGCCTGTATTTCTCCTGAGGTTACCGTGGTTTTTTCTTTTAATTTCAAACAATTCTTCTGGCAGTTGTGGCTAAAGTCTTTCTTGGTCTACCTGACCTTGGCTTGGTATCAAGAGATCCCGAATTTTTCAATGCTGTAGAAAAGTTTCATTACCTTGTTACTCAGTTCTTTTGACAGTTATTTTCTGCTTCCCATGGCTCAGTATCTAGCCTGCTCAGTGCATTTAAAAAGCCACAGGTGTGGGAAATTATCCTTTAATTGCCATTTTAACCTGTGCGTGTCACCTTGTATGTCTGTAACAAGGCCAAGCATTCAAGGGTATGTAAACTTTTCATCAGGGCCATTTGGGTGATTTCTGTTATCAATTTGATTTAAAAAGTAGCCAAACAACTATGTGATAATAAACGGCTTCATATGATCACTATCTTTCAATAAAAGATTTTTGTTTGCATGATCAATTATATTTTCAAAATAAATGCCAAAGTTTCACAGTTTCTGCAAGGGTATGCAAACCTTTGAGCACAACTGTATCTATATATATATAATATTTTACATATTTAAATATAGGTACAGAAGACTCTCAGTTATCCAGAACTCAAGCAACTAAAACTCTCAAGCAACCAGAAAAAAATGGAATACTGTACTTTAAAAAAATAATTAAAATTACAGGGCTCAACAAATGCCAGGAGCCAAGTTATCATGCCACAAAATGCTTACAGGCACATAGAAATTAGTGTTGCCGGCACTTGGGAGCTACAGTTCATTGAGGGAACCATGAATGCCAACATGTACTGTGACATACAGAAGCAGAGCATGATCCCCTCCCTTCATAGACTGGGCCGCAGGGCAGTATTCCAACATAACAACCCCAAACACACCTCCAAGATGACCACTGCGTTGCTAAAGAAGCTGAAGGTAAAGGTGATGGACTGGCCAAGCATGTCACCAGACCTAAACCCTATTGAGCATCTGTGGGGCATCCTCAAATGGAAGGTGGAGGAGTGCAAGGTCCCAGCCCAGTGTGTGTACTGTCCATGCAATATAAAGTATATTTAGCTTAAATGACCACTGAAGTCAACACATGAGCTTTGCAACATCAGCTAGAGGGTGGAAAACCATGTATAAAAGTTGTTTACATTTTTAAGAATTGACTTAGATATCGTAATTTTGTCATGGTCAAGCATGTCTCCAGACCTAAACCCTATTGAGCATCTGTGGGGCATCCTCAAATGGAAGGTGGAGGAGTGCAAGGTCTCTAACATCCACCAGCTCTGTGATGTCAAGGGGACTCCAGTGGCAACCTGTGAAGCTCTGGTGAACTCCGTGAGGGTTAAGGCAGTGCTGAAAAATAATGGTGGCCACACAAAATATTGACACTTTGGTCCCAATTTGGACATTTCCACTTAGGGGTGTACTCACTTTTGTTGTCAACGGTTTAGACATTAATGGCTGTGTGTTGAGTTATTTTGAGGGGACAGCAAATTTACACTGTTATACAGGCTGTACACTTACTACTTTACATTGTAGCAGAGTGTCATTTCTTCAGTGTTGTCACATGAAAAGATATTAAAAAATATTTACAAAATGTGAGGGGGGCTCAAATGTTTTTTTTTTTGGCACCAGGGCCCTCCATTCTCTAGCTTCGCCACTAAATGTTAGGTTGTTTAAATCCTTTATTCCTATTTATATTACGTGCATATGCTCTTCTGGCCTATCTCCCCCACTGAGAGAGATAATTACCCTATATACTCGAGTATAAGCCGAGTTTTTCAGCCCTTTTTTTAAGGCTGAAAAAGCCCCCCTCTGCTTATACTCAAGTCACCCTGTGCCTTTCCACCCCATGTCTCTCCCCCTGTGTCTCCTTCCCCCTCTCCCTCCCTTGTGTCTCTTTCCCCCCTCTCCCTCGTGTCCCTTTCCCTCCCTTATCATCCTCCTCATCCTCCCTCCTCAACCGCCCTCCTCATCCTCAACCACCCTCCTTAACCCCCCTCCTCATCCTCAACCCCTCTCCTCATCCTCCCTCCTCATCATTTTACCCCTCTCTAATTACCTCCCCCTCTCTTACCTTCCATCAGCTGCTCCTCCGCTCCTCTGCACGCCTTCCGGCTGTGTCGGGACCCGGCATTTGCTAATGACGTGACGTCACATGCGCGTCACGTCATTAGCATATGCCGGGTCCTGACACAGCCGAAAGACACGCGGAGGAGCAGCTGATGGAAGGTAAGAGAGGTGGAGGTAATTAGAGAGGGGTAAAGTGATGAGAAGGGAGGATGAGAATGGGGGTTGAGGAGGGGGGTTGAGGATGAGGAGGGGGTTTGAGGATTAGGAGGGGGGTTGTGGATGAGAAGGGAGGATGAGGAGGGGGATTGAGGAGGGAGGATGATAAGGGAGGGGGAGTGAAAGAGACACGAGGGACAGGGGGGGAAGAGGCACAGGGGAGGGAAGGGGGGAGAGACTAATACAGGTATAACTGCCACATTGCTTTTGGGCAGACTTTTGGCTTCCTCCTTGTATTCCAAGTCTCCTTCCAACTCAGCAAGTAGATAGCTAGAAACTGGGGGGAGGGAGGGGGAAGAGACACAGGGGAGGGAGAAGGGGGAAGAGACACAGGGAAGGGGGAGGAGGGGAAGAGACACAGGTGAGGGAGAGGGGGAAGAGACACAGGGGAGAGAGAGGGGGGACACAAGAAAGGGGCACAGAGGGCACACAAGAGGGGGACACAGAGGGCACAAGAGGGACACAGGGGGCAGCACATTTCCCACCCTCGGCTTTTACTCGAGTCACTACGTTTTCCCAGTATTTTGTGGTAAAATAGGTTCTTCGCCTTATACTCGAGTATATACGGTAATAACTTCAGCTACATTGAAATTTAAAGAGAGAGTGTGGCTTGTGTAATTAATTTTTAAAAAACCTAACCTTTCAGTTCAATTATCTGACTTCAAATCAGAATTGTAATAACAATCAGTTGGAATTGTATTTATACGTGTGCGTTTATTTTCTGCAATAACTTGTCACTAAGTTTTACAAAGCCTTAATTATATCAAATATTTGCTTAGTTATATGACTGACCAGATGAAAACATAATTAACAGGTGGCACCCAAAAAAACATGGATGCCTGTTCACTTGATATGGCATGGGCATAGGCATAGGAGCTGAAATAATTCTGTGAGGGGGTACAGCTAATTGTATATTAAGACCATACAATAGCTTATCTATACATACATATACACAATTAACATATGTAGGGATATTTTCCCTTTGTCTCCCAGTTTCTACACCCATGGCAGTGGGTAAAACGCGCCCTGCAGAGGTTTATGTAATATATACTGTAGGATTTTTTAGGACTGCCACCTGTCATCAGGGGTCATCCATCGGCAATCTGAAAAGAACAGTTTTTAAAGACTAAACTGCTTTTGTCTGTGAAACACAAAGGAAAATGGCTCCCAGTGATATGCTGTTTGTGCCCTCTTTGATGTTCACGTATTCATTTCCAGAGATGTGGTCACTTTTATGTGTTCCATGTGACTCGTTACGTGGATCTCTTACAATGTGAATGTCCTACAAATAAGTTCTTTGTTGCAAATACATTGAACAAACAAAGTGCTGCCTGAAGGCACAATGCAAAGATAATTTGCTGGGAATGCAGTGACAACGGAATTAACTTGTTTGACTACACACTTCCACAAAAGCAATAACGTCGTGGCACTCAGTAATAGATTCTTTGCAACCATTTGGGCTTAAAATACAGCATATTATACACATACTTTGGCTATATACGTATTGATAAATATTAACATACTAGAGAATTGCCCGTCAAAAAATGACGGCAATGAAATTGTAAGGTAGCTAATGCTGTTTGGTGTATAATAATGAAATATATAATACATTAATAAATGAATATACTTTAACTATTTTGAAGCATTGTGTTGAAGAGCTGGCAATCTGTTTTGATGTTGCTGCAGCATTAGTGGTGTGGAGCTGCTGTGTAAGCGTGATGAATGTGTGCAGTGTAATAGTGTGCGTGCGCGTGACGAAACCGTTAGCGTAGTTGTGTACTTCCGCATTGTTCTAAAATGGCGGGTAATGTGTGGTATGCGTCTGTTTTGTGGTGTTTTGCGTGTTTCTTGTGGTGTTTTGCGTGTTTAGAGTGTTGTAGCCTCGTTTGCATTTTGTTCGACGGCCATTTTTTCTCTCGCTTAGAGAATTTTTGACTTAACTCTTTTATTTTGAGTTAAATTAAGGTGTAACTTCATTTTTTGAGGTCCTGGATGCTCCCTCTTGCTGTAGGTAAGCTTTTTATGTATTGCTTGTGTGTACTTATTATGTTTTTAATTTTTTCCTGTCCGCGGGTTGCGTCCGATTTTTGCAAGGTTGTAATGTGTGGTAACGTGTCTCGTATGTTGTTTGCATTATGACGTGAAGTTTGCGAGGCCCGCGGGCTCGCTATGCGAGCCCGTAAGCGTTAGCAACAACTCGTATGCTCACAACTAGATATGTGATAGTATCCCGGTTTTGACCTATGTAATGACAAGGACCCTTTCTGGATTGCTACCTTGTCATGGGGAAGGTGCTTGTGTACCTCAATGAAGCTGTGAGCTATACCATGTAGGGTCACCCATGATGGGCAGGTCATAGCAGAAAGGTTAAACAAATCACGGTCCACTGGAGGAGAAACTGGGCACACACTCCAGTATCTTTGCCATCTATCTTTGCCATGAAAACTTAATGGATTAGCACAACCCGACAAGATGTGCTTCTGTCCATAAGTTCGCAGAGAGTCGGACACGACTGAACAAATGGGCAAGGACAGGGGACGCTGCCCATCATTAGAAGCAAAAATCATGTTCCATTTCTGTGACAGATTTCTGAGCTGTGTAATCTTTGTCAAAAGATTAAAAGCCATTCAAGATACAGCTGCAGTTCTAAACCGTGGCAGTGACCTTATTGTGTTCATCAGCACCTTATATCACCTAACATACAGAGATCTATAAATGTACTTTTTCGTAACAGAGCAACTTCAGCTTAGGTGGGGCATCTTTAAAGTCTGTGTGTATTTAGCTTTACTTTCTAAAACCTTTTTGCTCAGTATAGAGTGAAGTGCTTCATAAGATCATAGTGTAAACATAAGACATCAGTGGTCCTTTTAAGACACTGGCATTCAATTCCAGATGTCTAGTAAAAGCAAGATACAAATGGAACAGAGCTAAGAAGACTAAACTCAACATGTCACAGTAAGACAGGAGATTCATTGTAATTCTCAACTCATCATATATTTATTAAGCTGGACACATACGATACTAGACTATGTGGGTCAAATGACTAGAGTCTTAAAATGGATTAGGGAGCATATACATTGTGTTAAAAATGCCAATCTTGAGCCAGTTTACCATTGCATTTTTGTTATTAAAGTTGACGTTCGGGCACTGGTGTCTTCTCCTCGTGCCAGATGGAGTTCTTCATCCTAAACTGCAACATTTTATTTAAACTTTGCACTAACATTTTTAGATTATTCAGTTTTCCAACACAATATCAAATTATAATTTACATTTTTAACAATTATTTTGTAGTAAGAAAACAACATATATAGTGTTTTTAAAAAAAAGCAATAATTCATTTAAATGGTAAATTTGTCACTCCAATTGGAGAAAAAATCAATACAAAACGGTGTGATCTGGCCATAATACAGAGACTGTATTGCACTACAAAATAGATTATTGTGATGGAAAGTCTGGTTTAATACTGGTCCCTTGTTCCTTACTTTTTGTTACTTTTTCATACCACTTTGTATGGGAGGAGTGACAAGTTCCTCCTACATCCTATTTTGTCAATCTTTAAATCTATTTTCCTTTTATTTTTAAATAGTCTGCATACCTGATGACTATAAGTACTCATTAGTAAATAAAAAAAAAAAAAACAGTACTTTCCGTAGTCTTTTTTGGATACACATAAGCCCCTATTCAATTGAGCAATTGATGGTTACTGGAGCCCGTAATGTAGAACGTAAACTAATTTGCTATTCAATTGGCGTCTTTTAGCTAGCCGCACAATGATATGGGGGTTACAGGCTAAAAAATCCCTGCGGTTGTCAAAATCATAACTCTGACCCATCTAAGCCTTTGATCTTCCAAGTCCCCGTAAATGTTACAATTGCAAATCGCTATTCAATTGCTACAATTCCTCAATCCCGCAATTGTTTTCACACCCGTAAATGGCAAATGTAGACGAAAATCCTACGAGTACCAGATAGGACTCGCAAGGGGGTTAAAACCCTGCTCGTAGCACTGTAATGCAAATAAAAAAATCAATACTGCATTTTAAAAGACGGGAAAAGCGATGAAAGACATTTAGAATTAATTGCACAACAGTCTTAAGCTCGCAAACCTGCAATAAAAATTATTTCTTTTACGGTTCCTTTCCGTGTAATATCAATCTTGGTAATCAATGAGTTAATAAATATCACACCACCAACATTGACTAGAACAATATCGCCATTCATTTTTAGTATCTTAGACATTGCCGGATTGCGAGTCCGATCACATGTCGAACTTCTAGATGCTAATTGATTGACATGCAACCTCGATGTTTTACTGACCTCATGATGTCTCATTTACAATTGCTTGTTTCTAAATCGGTAGTTACGGCCTTGCTTAACTGATCATGATTAATGCCCTAAAATGCTACTTACAGGTGCATGGTTTACTGGTTAGGCTTTCAGCCAGGTAGCTGCGGGCTTGATTAGTTGAATCGTTCTGTAACTGTAGCAAATCTCAATCTCACAGACTTATGGCCGATGTAAAGTCAACTACGGGCTTGCAATTGGAAAGGGGCCATAGTCTTTTTCCATACATGTAACCAGAATCAGTGACACTGCATAGAATTAACTTCTGACTCAGAAATTGTTACCTAAACTAAATCCATTTCCTGTTGTTTTTTCCATATGTTAGTCAGCATAGGCCTCATCTTATTGTTGCATCCCTCCTGCCATCTAGTGGCCCACTTTTTGTGTGACTATCCTGGTGAGTTGCAAGCGTTTGTACAAAAATTGTAAATCTGATCATATAAATCTGTTAATGGACATGTTTAATAATTAGTCTGTTTCCAAAAAATAGACATGATAATCTGTACATTTTAGAAAGTAAAAATAAACACAGCCTTGATTTTATTAAATGTTAAATGCATTTGCCCTTGCCTTGTATCTTCCCCCTCTCTCTCCCCTGTGTCTCTTTGCCCTGCTCTCCCTCCCCGTGTATCTTTCCCCCCCTCTAACACCCCCGTGTCTCTTACCCCCCTCCCTCCCTTGTGTCTTTCTCCCCCCTCTACCTTCCCTGTACTCCTTTTGCCATTTACGGTGTAAAAACATTTGCGGGCTTGGAGAAACTGATCAATTTCCCTAAACCTGCAAATGGCTTCTGAGTTACTGCCTTGAAAAAATGTTACAGGTTTAACGGCCGCCATTTTTTTCAAGCCTCTAACTCGGAAGCCGTTCGGAGGCCGCCAAAAGACGCCAAGTGAATAGCAAATAAGCTTACAACCTCACTTACTGACTCCCTGCCTCTCAATTACGCAATTACGACAACTACCTCTACCTTGCAGCCCTATATATATATATATATATATATATATATATATATATACGGTATATATACTCACAAAACAGGTGTATCAGGAAACAACATAACAGACTTTTATAATCTTCCTGTAGCAACTTCAATACCCTTAAGAAGTCATTACTTGACAAAAGCGTAGGAGCTTGTTAGGTTGTTTTTCTGATATCACTGTTATACCACTGTTTTGGGGGATAAGTCAAATAACGTCTCACAAGACAAGTTTCCCAAAGACGTTTCATATATTTCCTTGGCTATTTTACAAATATTATCCAATGTAACAAGTGATTCATTTATTATGATTTACCAAATACATCTTGTTTTTAAAGAGTGTTTGTTTTAGGAACAGAACAGAATGAGCGTCTAAAAAATGTAAACATATTTGTTATTTAACCTTCAACGGCAGATGTTATTATGTTTTTTTTCCACAATTCTGATAAATTCTACGCAGTCTTCAAAGTGCATGTATATGAGCTAGAAAAAGGTTATCCTGCATAAAGAAGAATTCCGTTAAAGGGACACTGGTGTCCCAACATGAATCTTGATAAGCAATAACAACTGTCTATACACTGTCTTATTCTTTTTTTCTTATAGAAAATGATTCCTGAGATATTCAACAATTAATATTATGCTAATATGTGGCTCAGCATACTAATTTGTGGCTGAGAATACTTGAGAATTTAGGAATTTAACTGAGTGATAACATTGGGGGTCATTGGTTTGGCCACCACAGAGACAGACAACCAGACTGTAATACTAATCAGCATAACAAAATAGCCACTTAGGGCCTCATTAAATTCCAGCCTCGTAAATAAGAGGCTTCTACTTAAGCCCTACGTACTGCAAAGTTTCTCCAACTTACAATGCTATTAAATTAGCCCTGCTGCGAGCAACGTATGAGCTACGCAGCAGGGCCGTACGTATCTACACTGCGTAAATGTACATGAGGAGTGACAGCCTGCGAGATGATATCGCAGGCTCCCACTCCTCATCAATTGCTGCGGGGGTCCTAAAAGGGACCTCCGCGGCAGTCCCCCACATAAGCCCTGCCGTGGGGGGTACTCCAAAACCCCCCCAGGCACCTAAAATTAACCCCCCCTCAATGCGGGGGTCCCCGTCGGGACCCCCGAAGTGTCCTCAAATGAACACCTTGCTGCATGGGTCCATAGGAACCCCCGCAGCCCCCACACATTAACCCCTTGCAGCGGGGGTCCCCGATCGGCAACGATCAGGCCCCCGCTGCATTTCAAGCTTTTAAAATTAACCCCCCTCTATGCTGGGGGTCCCCATCGGGACCCCCGAAGTGTCCCCACATTAACCCCCTGCAGCGGGGGGCCCCGATCGGCACCGATCGTGACCCTGCTGCAATTCAATTTAAAATTTCCCACCTCGCGGGTCCTCAAAGGACCGTAAAGGACTAAAAATATTAACCACAGGCAACTATAATTACCCCATTAACTCATGGTGGTCAATCCAGACCACCATAAGGCCTAAATTAACCCATTAACTCATGGTGGTCAATCCAGACCACCATAAGGCCTAAATTAACCCATTAACTCATGGTGGTCAATCCAGACCACCATAAGGCCTAAATTAACCCATTAACTCATGGTGGTCAATACAGACCACCATAAGGCCTTAATTAACCCCATCAGTCCCATAAGGGTATATTATTACCATTATGGGCCTGTTACAACCCAACATTAACCACGTAAGTGCCATGACGGTCCTCAAGGACCATCATCACACTAAATACAAACACTACACTATAACCCCCAATAAACCATTTAATCTAAACTAACCCCCCTCTACACTAATCTATTAACACTTACACTACCTACCTACACTACCTACCCCCTAATAAACCTCCCCAACACTCTAATTACAAAAAAAAAAACCTACCTTACAGAAAACAAAAAAATACATTACAACCCCACTCCCCACTACAGAAAATAAAAAAATTACACACCTGAAAAGGAAAGACAGATAAACACAATACAATACATACATATAATACATTACATACATTACATACAATACATGACATTACATACATTACATATAATATATTACATATAATATATTACATATAATATAATAAATATAATATATTACATATAATATATTACATACAATACATGACATATAATACATGACATTACATACATTACATATAATATATTAAATATAATATATTACATATAAAATATTAAATATAATATATTACATATAATATATTACATATAGTCCAAATCAAATACCCCCTATCTATCTAACATAGAATCTATTTAATTTAAAATAAATCCTAACTATATCAAATACATCCCCCTATCTATCTAATATACAAAAAATCCTAACTACATACACAGACCCTTATTCTAAAATAAAATAAAATAAGTACAGTCCTAACTACACAGACCCTAATTCTAAGCTAAAATCAATAAATTAAGACCACTTACCTTTAAGATGTTGCTTCAGATCACTAACCATGGGTCAAACAAAACAAAATAATTAGTACAAAACATTAACATCAAATAAATAAACATTATATACATTCTAAATAATATACTCACCTTTACAGCATGTCCCGTCATTGTTTAGCTCTTCCGGCGCGGCCCTGTTAAAAAAAAACACAATACATTAATACATTAATACAATATATAAACAATAAATAAAATACACATATAAACATCTAAATATACATTTAACTTACCTCCCCGCGATGTCCCCGGCCTTCTCTCCTTCAGCCCCGGCTGGGCCGCGGAACCATCCGCGCTCTAAAAAAAAAACAAAAAAAAAACTAACGGAGTTCTGCACTGGCAGACCTCCCCAACGCTAATGAACCTCCCGGAGTCATTTCCGGGAGGAAATTGGCATTGTGTTTGTAGTTAGTGTCATGATGGTCCTTGAGGACCGTCATGGCACTTATGTGGTTAATGTTGGGTTGTAACAGGCCCATAATGGTAATAATATACCCTTATGGGACTGATGGGGTTAAATAGAGCCTTATGGTGGTCTGTATTGACCACCGCTGCAGGGGGTTTATATGGGGACAGCATAGAGGGGGGTTAATTTTAGGTGCCGCGGCCGGGATTGGGTAATAGTGTGCCGCGGCCCCTTTAAGGAGCCGCGGCGGGGAATTTAAAAGTTTGAAATGCAGCGGGGGGCCTGATCTATGCAGATCGGGGACCCCCCCTGCAATGGGTTTATGTGGGGACACTTCGGGGGTCCCAATGGGGACCCCCAGCATAGAGGGGGGTTAATTTTAGGTGCCGCGGCCGGGTTTGGGTAATAGTGTGCCGCGGCCCCTTTAAGGAGCCGCGGCGGGGAATTTAAAAGTTTGAAATGCAGCGGGGGGCCTGATCTATGCAGATCGGGGACCCCCGCTGCAAGTGGTTAATGTGGGGGTGCTGCAGGGGTCCTGATAGAGACCCCTGCAGCATGTCGATGTGTATAGGGTGCAGGGGGGAGCCTCACACGGCTGTCTCGGGCTGTTCCGAGGCAGCACGTAGAGACTTTCGGATCCCTTGCGTGCACTTTTTGTCCACGTAGGGATTCTTACGATATGCGAGAATCATGCGTAGATTTAAGGCTACGTAGCTCTCTCGGAGCCTATTCTCGGCCATTTTCTTGCAGTCATATCGCAAAGCAGGCTGCGAGAGATTCGGTACTCGCAAACAGCAGGAAAACTGCCTTTTGCGAGCACCGAGAGAACTACGAGGGAAAATTTAATAGGGCCCTTAGTATTCAGAAGCCACTCAATTGCATTAAAATACTGCACTATCAATATGACATTTCTCAAAAACTACTCACTATAGAAAATGGCTAATACAATGTATTATCAGTTTTTCATTACCTTTAAGAATAGCCTAAAACAACTTGATTTTAGGGTGACAGAGTCCCTTTAAATGGTTTTCTCACAAAAAAATGTTTTTAACAATTACTTGAAATTCTAGGTTATCTACATTGTAAGTTCCAAATCTTTTATCCAACCTGAATAGCCACATATTAAGATGTGGACTAAATTCACTAAGGTTCACATCTTGGGATCAGACTGTTTAACAGGTTTATGTTTCCATAGAGAAAAAGTACAAGTAACATGTTTGCAGTCCACTGTGAATGCAGCTCTCCATTCGCTAAGATGAAGATTTACTCAGAGTACTCTACTATTCTTCTATAGAGTCTCTTCATTAAAAAGTAATGTTTTTACACGTGAAAAAGCTGTCTCCTTAGTGAAGACAGCCCAGTGTGTGTACTGTCCATGCAATATAATGTATATTTAGCTTAAATGACCACTGAAGTCACCACATGAGATTTGCAACATCAGCTACAGGGTGGAAAACCATGTTTAAAAGTTGTTTACATTTTTAAGAATCGACTTCGATATCGTAATTTCGTCATGGTCAAGCATGTATCCAGACCTAAACCCTATTGAACATCTGTGGGGCATCCTCAAACGGAAAGTGGGGGAGCGCAAGGTCTCTAACATCCACCAGCTCTGTGATGTCATTATGGAGGAGTGGAAGAGGACTCCAGTGGCAACCTGTGAAGCTCTGGTGAACTCCCTGCTCATGAGGGTTAAGGCAGTGCTGGAAAATAATGGTACACAAAATATTGACACATTGGGCCCAATTTAGACATTTCCACTTAGGGGTGTACTCACTTTTGATGCCAATGGTTAAGACATTAATGGCTGTGTGTTGAATTATTTTGAGGGCACAGCAAATGTACACCTTTATACAGGGTGTACACTTACTACTTTACATTGTAGCAGAGTGTCATTTCTTCAGTGTTGTCACATGAAACAATATAATAAAATATTTACAAAAATGTGAGGGGTGTACTCACTTTTGTGAGATACTGTATATTATTTTTTTTATATATAAGTCATGGTACGTTGGTGTAGTAGTAAATGTGCTGTCTCAAAGTTTCTTCATTAGTAGCTCATTTGCTGGAGTACAATACCTTCCATTTTTTCACCTCATGTATTTATTTATATTAATTCCTATTTATAGTATATGTATTAATACATTAGTCAAAATGCATTAGTTTAGAACCAAAGACTTAACAATTGAAACAAACTCTGAGAGCACATTTCCGCACAAGCTTACTGCATGAGAGAGAAGAGTGTAAAAAAAGAATATATATATATATATATATATATATATATATATATATATATATATATATATATATACAGTTGCAAGCAAAAGTATATGAAACCTTTGGAATTATATGGATTTCTGCACAAATTGGTCAGAAAATGTGATCTGATCTTCATCTAAGTCACAACAATAGACAATCACACTCTGCTTAAACTAATAACACACAAAGAATTAAATGTTACCATGTTGTTATTGAACACACCATGTAAACATTCACAGTGCAGGTGGAAAAAGTATGTGAACCCCTAGACTAATGACATCTCCAAAAGCTAATTGGAGTGAGGTGTCAGCCAACTGGAGTCCAATCAATGAGATGAGATTGGAGGTGTTGGTTACAGCTGCCCTGTCCTATAAAAAACACACACCAGTACTGGGTTTGCTTTTCACAAGAAGCATTGCCTGATGTAAATTGTGCCTCACACAAAAGAACTCTCAGAAGACCTACGATTAAGAATTGTTGACTTGCATAAAGCTGGAAAGGGTTATAAAAGTATCTCCAAAAGCCTTGCTGTTCATCAGTCAACGGTAAGACAAATTGTCTATAAATGGAGAAAGTTAAGCACTGCTGCTACTCTCCCTAGGAGTGGCCATCTTGTAAAGATGACTGCAAGAGCACAGCGCAGACTGCTCAATGAGGTGAAGAAGAATCCTAGAGTGTCAGCTAAAGACTTACAAAAGTCTCTGGCATATGCTAACATCCCTGTTAGTGAATCTACGATATGTAAAACACTAAACAAGAATGGATTTCATGGGAGGATACCACAGAGGAAGCCACTGCTATCCAAGCAAAACATTGCTGCACGTTTACAGTTTGCACAAGAGCACCTGGATGTTCCACAGCAGTACTGGCAAAATATTCTGTGGACAGATGAAACTAAAGTTGAATTGTTTGGAAGAAACACACAACACTATGTGTGGAGAAAAAGAGGCACAGCACACCAACATCAAAACCTCATCCCAACTGTGAAGTACGGTGGTTGGGGCATCATGGTTTGGGGCTGCTTTGCTGCGTCAGGGCCTGGACGGATTGCTATCATCAAAGGAAAAATGAATTCCCAAGTTTATGAAGACATTTTGCAGGAGAACTTAAGGCCATCTGTCCACCAGCTGAAGCTCAACAGAAAATGGGTGTTACAACAGGACAACGACCCAAAGCATAGAAGTAAATCAACAACAGAATGGGTTAAACAGAAGAAAATACGCCTTCTGAAGTGGCCCAGTCAGAGTCCTGACCTCAACCCGATTGAGATGTTGTGGCATGACCTCAAAGTGATTCACACCAGACATCCCAAGAATATTGCTGAACTGAAACAGTTCTGTAAAGAGAAATGGCCAAGAATTACTCCTGACTGTTGTGCACATCTGATCTGCAACTACAGGAAACGTTTGGTTATAGTTATTGCTGCCAAAGGAGGTTCAACCAGTTATTAAATCCAAGGGTTCACATACTTTTTCCACCTGCACTTTGAATGTTTACATGGTGTGTTGAATAAAAACATGGCAACATTTAATACTTTGTGTGTTATTTGTTTAAGCAGACTGTGATTGTCTATTGTTGTGACTTAGATGAAGATCAGATCACATTTTTTGACCAAAGGGTTCACATACTTTTGCTTGCAACTGTATATATATATATATATATATATATATATATATATATATATATATACATATATATATATATATATATATATATATATATATATATAAATAATCAGAGGCTACATGATCTATGCAGATATTTGGATGTTTTCGAGCAGATATGAGAACCAGCTCTTCAGATAATACAAGCTAAGCTACTGACTATACAGCTTAGACTCTTTAATTCAATTCCCTATACAGCTGTTTTTTGTTGATTAAAAATCAGAAATATGTTATTTAGGTTATATAATAAAGGAAATTCACACTGAAAGCCCCTGACTTCTATCCCCATAAATTCAGTATCCGTTTTAAAAAGGAAAACACTTATTTAGCCATTATCTAATGGTGCAGTGCACATATGTAGCTTTACATGGGCACAATACGAATTTGGAGTGGAGACTGACTACACCAGCAAGAAGCAAATTACTGTACTGCAGGCAAGATATGATAAGAGAATGAATTAAATTTTTATTTGTGCCTTGTGTAAGATAGTGACATATTTTGGAGATTTTTGTTTAGGCTAAAATGACATAATATTGTTATTGACTGTATATGAGTTATGAGCGTGCAGGGTGCAATAGAACCCCAAGACAACGGGTCTGAGATGTTGGCATGATGATGGCATTGTCAACAATGAGAGATATTTGTGGAGTGGAGTTGAAGGACGGAAAGCCAGAAAGATATGCTTGAGAGGCAGTTGGCAACATGTGCTAGAAGAAAGGGGGATAGATCTTGTGCTGAGAGGTAGATTTGAGTATTATCTGCATATAGATGATTGCTGTTTTTCAGTCATTCAGTAGTGTCTGATGCTCAAGGTTTTCTTGACAAAGATACTGCAGTGGGTTGCCAGTTCTTTCTCCACTGGACTGCAATTTGTCTGACCTCTCTGCTGTGACCTGCCCATCTTGGATGACCCTCACAGCTTCGTTGAAGTACACAAGCCCCTTCACCTCGACAAGGTAGCGATCCAGGAGGGGATAAAGATGATACTGAAATCCAAAAGATTTTATTAGGCTACCAAGGGAGGATATATAGTTGGAGAAGAGTAGGGGGTCTAAGACTGAACCTTGGTGTATATTAACAGTCAGAGGGAGTGAAGTAAAGTTGACACTAAATGTTTTTTTCTAGATAAAATGTGAAACAGGCAGCCTGCAAGGATAACTGCAAGCCTTGCTCCTGAAGAAATGTAAACACCTTTCCCACACATGCAACCTTCATTAAAGTTTCAAGGACCAGCAAACACATCAAACGTTATGTTTTTATAATTGAAAGCTAACTTTATGATTTTATTTTCCTGTCTAATTATCAGCCCTATTAAATTCCAGCCCTGTAAGTGCAACTGTACCTAATTAACCCATATCCTACTAACCTCTACCCCATTAAACCCCTAATAACCCCTATACTACCTTATCCTACCCCATTAACCCCCTAAATACTTTTGAACTACCCTATCCTACCCTATTAACCCCCTAATAACCCCTACACTATCTTATCCTACCCCATTAACCCTCTAATAACCCCTACACTACCCTTCCCTAATAAACCCCTAATAACCCCTACACTACCCTATCTTATCCTATTAACCCTCTAATAACCCCTACAGTACCATATCCTACCCCATTAACCCCTTATAACTCCAACACTACCCTATCCTACCGTACCCAATTAACCTCCCCAATAACCCGTACAATACCTTATCCTATCCTATTAACCCCCTAACCCCCAATCAAATCACTAGTCACCCACTTAGTACAGAAAATAAAAAAACACCACTAAGTACAGAAAAAAAACACACTAGGTACATAAAATAAAAAACGACTAATTACATAAAAATAAAAAAGCACTACAGAAAATAATAAAAGACTACAGGGGTGTATCACATTGTGATTGACAGAAAGGATTTGTGACTTCTGATTGTCTGAATGCATTTATACCTTCTGATTGGCTGAAACCACTGCCAATCAGATATTAGCCAATCAGAAGGTGCAGATGCATTCAGCCAATCAGAAGGCACAAATGCATTCAGCTAATCACAATGGGATACACCCCTGTATTCCATTCTAATTAGCTGAAATCTTATTGACAGCGATTTCAGCAAATCAGAAGGTGCAATTTTTATTTTTTGATCAGAACATGAGGCACGGAGCTCCCCAAGGGAGGAGCTCCGTTAGTAGCAATTATTTTTTTTATAGACCATCAGATTTTTGGAGGAGCCTTTCCTGGCCTAGAAGGCTGAAGACAAAGGCATCAAGGATCAATGCTGCAGGGGCATTTTGGCCAGGTGAGTGAACTATTAACTCTTTCTTTTTAACAGGTTGTCAGTACTTGTGTATTTACTGTAATATTATGTTTTTTTTGTAGGTGTGTCAGAACGTCAGGACTTTGTTGGAGAGGCCTTTCCTGGCCCAGAAGGCTGAAGACCAGGGCATCCGGGATCACCCCTGGAGGGGCATTTTGGCCTGGTCAGTGGACTCATTAACCCTTTCTTTTCTTACAGGTTGTAAGTCATTTTTTATTTTAATAGTGCTTTTCTATGTTATGTAATCTTTTATTATTGTATGTGTAAGTCTTTTATTATTTTCTATAGTGCTTTTTTATTTTTATGTAATTAGCAGTTTATTAATTTCTGTACTTAGTGTTTATTTTTATTTTCTGTACTTAGTGTTTTTTTATTTTCTGTACTTAGTGGGTGATTCAGGGTTTAATTGGGGGTTAGGGGGTTAATAGGATAGGATAGTGTACGGGTTATTAGGGGTTAATAGGATAGGATAGGGTAGTGTAGTGTGAGAGATATTAGGGGGTTAATAGGATAGGGTAGTGTAGGAGTTATTAGGGGGTTAATAGGGTAAGCTAGAACAGTGTAGGGGTTATTAGGGGGTTAATGGGGTAGGATAGGGTAGTGTAGGGGTTATTAGGGGGTTATTGGGGTAGGGGTTAGTAGGATATGTGTTAATTAGGTACAGTTAGGGTTAAATAGGGTTAATTACTTAGAGGGGTGGTTAATTACTGAGAGAGAGTTAATGAGTTAATCATAGGGTTAATCAGTGTTAATTAGTTAGAGGGGGTTAATAGAATGTTGAACATATTTGCCAGTTGCGGGTTTGGAAGCCAGTGCGTCCGTGGGGATTCGTAGCAATTTAATAGCTAGATTAGAATGTAACCGTTACGCGCTTGACAGATTAATAGGTTTGGGGGCTACGAAGTTCCACGTTCCACGTCTCGTAGGCATTTTTCGGCCGTCCTGCGTCTTTACCCGCAAGTTTCTGCGGGGAGGTTTACGTGGTTAATTTAATAGCAGTAAGTCCTACTTGCTACAATATGGTCTATGTTTTAAAATGTAGCCCGAATTTAATGAGGCTGTATGTTCTTAGGTGAGATTTGTTAAAGCATATATGATTTCATTCATTGTACAGTGTTTCTTTAATAGCATAGCACACAAACATAGTTATCCACACTTCCTTATAATCATTCTCCCACGCATCACTGTCTAGATCCATACCAGGAACTAGTTTGGTTTAATATCACTGCTATAAACAGTCACTAAGTGACAACACAGACAGGGAAGTTGGAAGATTCTGATAGCATTAATAATTAACACCAAATGTAGTCAAACTGATATATTTTTACTGGAAGTATCTGCTCAAAGAAGCCCCCTCCAAAGCATCTCTTCTGATTGCACAATACTCTGCCTATAGCAATGGGGCTATGGGGCTTTGTTCATCCATGACCAGAACAAATCTATCAATACTTCAACCATGTAGAATAGTTTTTCACGTATTGCTGCCACCTAATTTATGTTTATAGCAATGTTATTTAAAAGCACATTAAATTACACATTAGACCATTCAAATCGCTGGTCTCCCATACCCCAATTACAATTCCTCCTTTCCCTTTGCTCTATCCAAAATCATAGATGTATATGTGTTTATATACTGTATACTATATACAGTATGTTAGAATATGTCAGATCCTATAGAAATTTCTGTGCATATGCACATACTATCAACAACATCGGAGGACCACGCAACCGATTCTTATATGGCAAATATTACCCCTCTTTATTATAGTGCAAAATACACAAGTATGCAACATTTCTGGGGGTTACAGTACATGCCTCCCTTCAGCAGCTACAACTCCATATTGCATCCACCCCTTTAAATGAATGTGTCTATGCAATTCCAATTACCGTAACCAACTCCTCCTCTCACTTCTTTAATTCTAAGTATACCTTGTATTACCACCACATTAGTGCCACCAA
Source organism: Discoglossus pictus (assembly GCA_027410445.1). Lineage (NCBI taxonomy): Eukaryota > Metazoa > Chordata > Amphibia > Anura > Alytidae > Discoglossus > Discoglossus pictus. The sequence goes on from CM050165.1 coordinate 79,437,553, forward strand.
CACAATAGACACAATTACATCAGCAATATTAAAACAGTACCTTTAAACTGTATATATATATAATAGACAATAATAAACCAATTAAACCTGTAATGAAAACAGGGGTTAACTAATACATTACCCACCATGGATGACCCAACCAGTGATGTCCAACAATGTCATCAATGTCCCAGTTTTCACTCTTCAGCCGTGGGTAAGCGGGCACATTCAATTTTGATTGAAGCCATCGGGCCATCCATGGAAAAGGCTATTCATTGATTTAAGCCCCTCACTCCTCATTTTCTGTCCCTTCACCAAATTGGCACCTTCTGACTTTATATTAAATACCCTCACTCTTTGCTTCTCTCTGTGGAAAAAGGCCATTGAAAAAAAAATCTGTTCTATAAAAAAAAAGATACTGAAACAAACGGAGACAATAAGGACTTTTGACCGTGCTCTCCCTTATACACACAGTTTTCTAGGGTGATTGAATGAAATATGTGTCAATCATAGATTAGCCACTCATAATGAAACAATTCAAATTTCTCAATCTCCTAAAGAGAATGCTACTGACTGTTTTCTGATTGGGTAAACAGTATACCAACCAGAATGCATGGAATTAAATCATGATTGGTTATGCTTTTTAACCAATCATAGAGCTCTATTTTCCCCCTATTCTGATTGCTTAAACTAGGAGCCATTCAGAATAGGGTTTAATAACAGTGTTGCCCTGGCTGTTGTAATAGCCAATCAGAGTAGAGAACACAAGACTATATTTAGGGTAGATAGTTTGGGATCTAAGAGCCTCATTCAATCAAGCAATAGTAAGTTATAGTAGCTCGTAAGGGTGACCATAAGTTAATTTGATATTCAATTGGCAGTTTTTCTGCAAGTCGAAAACGGCTTACGTGTTAAGGGCTTGAAATCCTTGCGGTTGTTAAAACCGGAACTTAGAGCCCATCAAAGCCCTTTTCAGCCTAAAATCACAAATCACTATTCAACTGCTGAAAACGCGGAGAAGCCCTCAAAAAGCAAATGGAGGCTCAAATCTTCCGGGTTCCAAATAGGACCCGAAAGGGTATACAGACTAGTTTGGAACACTGCAAACAACACCAATGCACTTTAAAATATGGGGAAAGCAACGGAAGGCATTAGAATTACAACTCCCAAGTATCAAATAGTTAAAAAAATAAAAACATTTTTTTTTCATATGCTGTAATGGTCATGCATATACCAATATGAAAAGTCATGCTGCAAGATGCTGAAAGCTATTAAAGACACAAGACCTCATTAAATTTCTGCCATATTAACCATTTCTCACTCACAGAAACTCTAATGTGGACCCTAAAAATTCAAAGATCATCTTATATACATCTCACTCATCACATCTACATTGGGAAAACAAATAGTGGCTAAATTACACCGCCACACGGCATATATCAAGTACCAGGGGAAGCTTGATTGTTCAGTCCCTCAATTGTGTCCCTATGGACTGCAGCACATTCAGCTATGTCTCTGCCTGTGCTTTCCCACAAGGTTTGCATGCCAAAGATACTGGAGTGGTTTGCCAGTTCCTTCTCCAGTGGACTGTGATTTGTCTGACCTCTCTGCTATGACCTGCTAACCTACAGTGGCCCTACATGGTATAGCTCACAGCTTCATTGAGGTACACAAGCCTCTTCAACACCACCAGTTAGCAATCCAGAAGGGGACCAGGGGAACATACACCACACTAATCTAATCTTACCCATCAGGAAGGGCCTTTAAAACGCATGGAGGCTGTACAGAGGCATGTGGAACATCCAGCTCACCTCCATCAGGGATAATCTCAACTACACCCATCCTGGGAAGTCCTATGGCATTGCTGGTGGCCATGTGCCAAGATGTATACCCATTATCATTTGGTGACATCCCATTAAGTGTTTTGCTATCAATCAATTTACATTATCACCTGTCATATTGTTATCGGGCCTTCAGGGGAATGTTGATATTCCACAGTATCACAAATTGTACTTTGCATGTGTATTAACACTTTATTATGATACTAGCGAATTGCCCGTCAAAAAATGACGGCAATGAAATTGTGAGCTAATGCTGTTTGGTGTATAATAATAAAATAAATAATACATTAATAAAGTAATATACTTTACCTATTTTCAAGTAATATATGCAGGAAGCATTCTGTTGAAGAGCTGGCAATCTGTTTTGATGTTCCTGCAGCATTAGTGCTGTGGAGCTGCTGTGTAAGCGTGATGAATATGTGTAGTGTAATAGTGTGCGTGCGCGAGACAAAACCGTTTAGCTGTGTACTTCCGCATTGTAGAAGTTATTGTTCTAAAATGGCGGCTAATGTGTGGTATGCGGCTGTAGCGGAATATCCGTAGCTGTTTTGTGGTGTTTTGCGTGTTTCTGGTGGTGTTTTGCGTGTTTAGAGTCCTGTAGCCTCCTTTTCATTTTGTTCGGTGCCCATTTTTTCTCTCTCAGAGAATTTTTTAGTGTCTAAACTCTTTTATTTTGAGGTAAATTGAGATGTAACTTCATTTTTTGAGGTCCTGGATGCGCCCTCTTGCTGTAGGTAAGCTTTTTATGTATGTGTTGTGTGTATTTATTGTGTTTTTCATTTTTTCATGTCCGCGGGTTGCCGATGATTTTTCATAATTGCTCGTAACTTGTCTCGTACATTTTGCGAGGGCCTTTGGCGCTCCTTGCCAGCAACTGCGACCCTCGCTTTGCTATGCGAGCCCGCAAGCGGTAGCAACAACTCGCATACTCACAACTATATATGTGATATGATATATATTATTATATAATATCTTATGATATTATTATTAGTGTTATTATATGTACTAGTGACTTGCCCGTCAAAAATGACAGGGCAATAGAATTGTAAGGCAGTTAATGCTGTTTGCCACTGACATACATTTTTTGGTGGTCTGAGATCCTTCGCCCCTCATTGCGAGCCTCGCGCTGAGCGCCTTTGGCGCTCATCGCGAGGCTGTTGGTTGTTGTATTTTTTTTCTGATAGGTGCTTTTGCTGTTATTGTTTGTTCGGCACTTGTTGGGGCTTCCTAATTCAATAGTTGGCAGCTTGGAACACACAGGCCCCAGTCAGAATTCTGAGGAACCGTACTGGAAGTAACACACACACAATCATTCTCAGTACAATTCGTTTATTGCTACGTCATAGCATAGGTTATATACTTGCTAAAGAAGGCGGATATTAGAGGCTGTTTACATGGTAGACGTTAATTGGTACAAGGACGGATAATCAGGTGTTTTCTGTTTCTTAGAACAACTAGAAATGTTTGTGTTTTAGTAAGGTCGCAAGATGTCCCAAGGACAGGAATGTGTTATTATGGTTAGGCTATATCTCATGTGAATATGTCAGCAAAATATGTTAACCCCTTCATCAGCAGAATATGTTAACCCCTTCAGCGCTGATCTGCTTTTTGCGCTTATTGCAAGGCTTTGTGTGATGTGAGCAGCGTTGGGGCTCGTTGTCAGGTGCGCTGTGAATAGCTTTTGTGTTTATTGCGAGAGTGTTTTTTTTTTTTGTGTATATGTATTTTTGTATGGTAATGAAATAATTAATAAATTGATAAATGAATATACTTTACCTATTTGGAAGTAATACAGTGGATATAAAAAGTCTACACACCCCTGTTAAAATGTCAGGTTTCTGTGATGTAAAAAAATTAGACAAAGATAAATAATTTCAGAACTTTTTCCACCTTTAATGTGACCTAAAAACTGTACAACTCAGTTGAAAAACAAACTGAAATCTTTTAGGAAGAGGGAAGAAAAAATATAAAAATAAAATAATATGGTTGCATAAGTATGCACACCCTTAAACTAATACTTTGTTGAAGCGCATTTTGATATTATTACAGCACTCAGTCTTTTTGGGTATGAGTCTATCAGCATGGCACATTTTGACTTGGCAAGATTTGCCTACTATTCTTTGCAAAAACACTCCAAATCTGTCAGATTGCACAGCCCTCTTCAGATCACCCCACAGATTTTCAATCGGATTCAGGTCTGGCTGGGCCATTCCAAAACTTTAATCTTCTTCTGTGAAGCCATTCCTTTGTTGATTTGGATGTATGCTTTGGGTCATTGTCATGCTGAAAGATGAAGTTCCTCTTCATGTTCAGCTTTCTGGCAGAAGCCTGAAGGTTTTGTGCCAATATTGACTGGTATTTGGAACTGTTCATAATTCCCTCTATCTTAACTAAGGCCCCAGTTCCAGCTGAAGAAAAACAGCCCCAAAGCATGATGCTGCCACCACCAGGCTTCACTGTGGGTATGGTGTTCTTTTGGTGATGTGCAGTGTTGTTTTTGCGCCAAACATATCTTTTAGAATTATGGCCAAAAAGTTCAACCTTGGTTTCATCAGACCATAACACCTTTTCCCACATGCTTTTGGGAGACTTCAGATGTGTTTTTGCAAAATGTAGCCTGGCTTGGATGTTTTTCTTCATAAGAAAAGGCTTTCGTCTTGCCACTCTACCCCATAGCCCAGACATATGAAGAATACGGGAGATTGTTGTCACATGTACCACACAGCCAGTACTTGCCAGATATTCCTGCAGCTCCTTTAGTGTTGCTGTAGGCCTCTTGGTAGCCTCCCAGACCAGTTTTCTTCTCGTCTTTTCATCAATTTTGGAGGGAGCTCCAGTTCTTGGTAATGTCACTGTTGTGCCATATTTTCTCCACTTGATGATGACTGTCTTCACTGTGTTCCATGGTATATCTAATGCCTTGAAAAAAAATGTGTACCCTTCTCCTGACTGATACCTTTTAACAATGAGATCCCTCTGATGCTTTGGAAGCTCTCTGTGGACCATGGCTTTTGCTGTGGGATGCGACTAAGAACATTTCAGGAAAGACTAACTAGAGCAGCTGAACTTTATTTTGGGTTAATCAGAGGCACTTTAAATGATGGCAGGTGTATGATGATTCCTATTTAACACGATTTGGAATGTGATTGCTTAATTCTGAACACAGCTACATCCCTAGTTATAAGAGGGTGTGCATACTTATGCAACCACATTATTTTTCTTTTTTTTTCTTCCCTCCACCTAAAAGATTTCAGTTTGTTTTTCAATTGAGTTGTACAGTTTATAGGTCACATTAAGGGTGGAAAAAGTTCTGAAATGATTTATCTTTGTCTAATTTTTTTACAGCACAGAAACCTGAAATTTTAACAGGGGTGTGCAGATTTCTTATATCCACTGTATATGCAGGAAGCATTGTGCTGAAGAGCTGACAATCTGTTTTGATGTCCCTGCAGCATACAATGTCGGTTTGCACTTGCGGAGCTGAGGTGTAAGTATCAGCAATGTGTGCAGTGTGTAGTGTAAATAGGCTGCGTGCGCGAGGGAAAGCCGTTAGGGTAGCTGTGTACTTTCGCAGTGTGTAAGTTAGTGTTGTAAAATGGCGCAAATGTGTATGTGGTACGCGGCTGTGGATGATTTAGCGTCCTTGCCAAAAGTGTATCTTGTACATCGTACAGCTTTTTTGAAAAGTTGTATGTGCTTGGTGGTGTTTTGCGTCTTTAGGGTCCTGTAGCCTCGTTTTCGTTTTTTTCGGCAGCCATTTTTTCACTATTTTTATGTCTTTTTTGTGTGTATTTATTTTGTTTTTAATGTTTTCAGGTGCGCACTGTTCGGCCGTTAAGGTTGTATTTTTGCGAGGTCGTAATGTTTTTTTGCTAAGTACTGTGGCTCTTTTTTTTTTTTAGACTAAGTCTGTAAATTTTTCGTTCTAAGTCCCGCGGTTCGTATTTTTTTGTTTAAGTCCTTATTTTGTGATTGCGTGTTAGATCTATTTTGTTAAAGTGCAGCTTGTGTGGGTGTTTGGAACTGCGTGTGAGGCACCGTAGAGCCTCCACCTTCGGCTCATTGCAGCCGACGTGGAAGCCTCCACCTCCGCAAATGCGGCCCCTCGCTTCGTGAGTGTCCGCATTTGCAGCCTGCAATGAGCCTTCGGCTCTTTTTTTGTGTATAGTGTAGTTTGGGCCACAATTATTAATGTTGGGGTTATTTTATCATGTTATATGCACTGTAATAATGTTATCTTATTGAACGCACGACCTAGAGGGATAACATTGAGGTGCACGTGGCCCCTCAAATCTTGGTAGTAACAGCTGGTGGGAGTAGGTGACATCACAACAGTGGTAACCAGCAGCAGCCTTGAGGAGAACCCTGAGCCCAGAGCAGGCAGTAGAGCGTCTGCAGGCATGGAAGAGGGAAAGATGCACACTAACTAGAGGGGACAACAGAGGTCCAGCAAGATGGATGACAGGAAATGCAGGAAAGTGTCCCTTCTAGCTCAATGTAAGGCATTCCTGGGATTGTGGTTGGGTCATGAGCTGATGGGCTGGCTGGAGGACCTGGTGTGGCAGCAGATTGACCTGGAGCAGCAGTATGCAGCCTGGCTGGGACCAACTGGGGTCCCCAGTGAGGAGCCCTGTTTTCCGTTAGAGCTAGAGGAGGCGCTATGGGACCTTGTATAAGGTGATACAGACTGTGGCTTGGGGACTGAACCAAGACAAATTAACTTGCTTGAAAAATGTGGTCCGTAACTGGGAATAAGGCCTTGGTCCAATGAGGCTTTTATGCTGTGGCCCCTGATCCAGCAAGAGAAACAGCAGAATATATGGATTTTCTAGATGTCACAGCCAGGGGTGGGCTTTGGTCTCCAAGATGGGGACTGTATTGATGTTGGAACCACTGAGAACTTTCTCACAGAGGGCCCCATAATGTGTCAAGAGGCTCTGGAGTAGGGAAAACAAATTGGATTGCCAGGCCAAGGGGAAGGCCTGGAGGGGAGCCACCATGCTCCTGGGTTCTTGAAAGAACCAAATATGGACTGTGCCCCAGGAAGGGACTGTGGACCTAACATGGGGTTCCAGCTGACAACAAATGTTAGTAAGCCAGACACAGTTCAAGGGACAGACTCAGCAAACAGCCTTGGGAGCATAGCAGACCAGGGGGCGCAGCCCTATCCAGTTGGTGTAGATACCATTGCTAAGGACAAGACACTGGGGAAGACAGAGAAAGTCTGGCAAATTGATGGCCCAAGGGGAAGTCTGGATCAGAGCAGTGAGATCCTGGGATGGAACTCCATATTGTGTGCCCAAGCAATCAGAGCTGGAACACAGTGCCCTGACCGTGGTCCAAGGAGAGGGAGAGTACCATGCCCACACTGTGGTTCCAGATGAGGTGGAATACAGTGCACAGATAGTGGTCCAAGGAGAGGAAGAATTGGAGTCTCATACCCAGATTGTTGTTCCAGGTGAGCAGGGGTACAGTGCCCAGACTGTGGTGCAGAGGAAAATGGAGAACAGTGCCCAGCCCACGTTTCAACTCAGGGGGATGGAGGCTACAGCCAAGGCCCAGATCTCTGATGCCAGCCAGCAGATCCAGCTTGCAGGGTATCTACTGAGATTATTGTTTGTTTTTGCCACAAAGGAGTATATTTATGCTCCTTGTTCCAAAAGAAGAAGCAGGCACTGGAGAGGGCATCTGCCATGGCGAAGGTGGAGGCCATCTGGATGTGGACTGTGGGGCAACTGCAACTGCACTAACAATAGTGAGATCAGTGTGGCTAGGAATTCATCCAACAAGTTAACTTCCTAGACCACACTAGGAAGACTGGACTAGCTGTCATGACTGATTTTGGGGCTCCCCTAAACCCCACAAGTGACTCTTACACATCTGATTGCTAATATTCAAGACTATTAAAATGGACATAAAACTTATTGTTGGGACTGTGACATGATGGTTTTTGTGTGTAGTGTAGTGTGGCCTACAATAATTAATGTTGGGGTTACTATATCATGTTATATGCACTGTAATAATGTTATCTTACCTGCAACTAGCAGAGACACATTTTCTGCCATGATTGTTAGTGGGACGACATAGGGTTACGTTTCTACAGGAATTTATAAGCATATACAACCACTGAGAGCAGCCGGGCATACACTCTCTCTAGCCTAAGATAGTCATAAATGTTGATAAGCTCACCAGATAGGTAACCCCCACCTTTCCTGACATCACAGTGAAACAGGAGGCAGGGGGGGGGGGGTGGGTCTATAGAACTGGGATGATGGTTTATTTTGGGATTGTAAAAATATCTGTTTTAAGCAAGAATAAAGGCCAGTCTGTTCTGCACTGAGCAAGGGTGCGTGTGTTTTCCTTATATTCTAACAAAAGGGTATCTGATTGGCCTAATGCTTTGGGAATGATCTGAATTGATTGCTGGGCTCTGATATATTGAATGCAAATGGCACAAACTAGAGGAAGAAAATTGAGGTGCACGTGGCCCCTCAAATCTGGGTCATAACATAGGTGAGGAGTTAATGAGGGTTTAATGGGCTCCCATCCCCAAAGCACAAGGGGTGGAGGAGTCTGATTGCCTCTCCAGGTGTTGAGCGGATCTCAGAGCACACCCTGGCTCATATTATAGATGATGGAAAAGCAGGGAATAGGCGGAGGGATCATTAACCACCCTGCATTAATTTTTATTTAAATTTTACTCCTTCACCTTGCAAACAATAACAGCAGGTGTTTGATTCTCACTGCTGAAGTATCCAAGGGTATCGGAACAAGATGGCTAGAGGCAGTGGCGTAGCTAGAGCTTTTGCCGCCTGAGGTAGTGCCTGAATTTGCAGCCGCTGTCAATACAAAAAAAATTGTGTCTCACATTAGTGGCGGAGCTAGAGAATGGTGGGTCCCGTGGGGGGAGAAAAGAATGGAGGGTATACCAATTTTTTCTCATGTTGGGCCCCCGTCTATCCCTGAGCACCTCTCCACTGGTGCCAACACATTAGACACACACACATACATTTGCATGTCCCCCACCAAGGTTCCCAGAATGCAGTGTAAATGTATTTCCACGAATTCTGGGCATGAAACAAGTATTTTAACTTGTTTTATACATTCAAATGTGAATACAAATGTACTATTTATTTACTGTATGGTGGAGGGCGTCTATCGCTCTTTTGCCCACCATATATTAAATAATTGTTGTGGTAAACTACCTCTTCAAAATATCCACTACACAAGCTAAGGAACTGGCCCCATGCTGATGAGAGGCAGTAACTTGAAAAAGCTGTATGTGGGTGGGATTCCCTTCTCGTATATAATCCAACCCTAGCTTTGCTCAAAGCTGTTTGATACAGCGGGCATATGCTTAAGGGAAATCATTTTTGTAATTGTTTTTGATTGCAAGAGTGAAGCCTTTGTGGGCATGTTTGCATGTCCCTGCCAAGGTTCCCAGAATGCATTGTAATAACTGTATTTCTCGGACTTCTGGGCATGAAACAAGCTTTTAATCTTGTTTTGGACATTCAAATGTGAATACAAATGTACTATGTATTTAATATATATATATTACATGGTTACATAGTTACAGTACATAGTAATCAAGGTTAAAAAATGATTTTTAGTCCACCAGGTTCAACCTTTTTAGATCTCCTCTGATTTGCAATATGCAGATTAATTGTTAATTGATTCAGAGGAAGGATACAGAAAAAAAACAGTAAAACTTTGCCAATTGTCTCAAAAGGGAAAACAAATCAAATTCCTTCCTGACCCCAGATACTGGTGATCGGATTTCTCCCTGGATCAATACTCCCTCTCCAGGGATAACCCTGAATGCTGTTGTGTCCAATCCCTTTTATAAATGTATCAAATCCGCTGTCACCACCTCCTTTGGTGGAGAATTCCACAGTTTAACCATCCTTATTGTGACAAACCCTTTTCTTTTTTAAGGTGAAATGTTTTTACTTCTAACCTCAAAGAATGCCCTCTTGTTATTCGAAAACCTCCTGGCACAAAAAGTTAACTTGACAGAGCCTTGTATTGACCCTGGATATATTTATATAAGGTAATCATATCCCCTTTTAGACACCCCTTTTCTAGGGAAAATAATTCTAATATGTGATAAGTTTAATTTGATTAGTCTTTCTTCATAACTTAGCCCCTCCATTCCCCTTATTAGTTTTGTTTCCCTTCTCTGTACTTTTTCCAGCTCTTAAATGTCATTTTTATGAAGTGGTGCCCAAAATTGTACTCCATATTCCAAATGAGGGCATACTAGGGATTTGTATAGTGGCAGAATTATATTTGCTTCCTTGGCTTCTATACCCTTCTTAATACATGCTAATATTGTATTTGCCTTTGCAGATGCTGCTTGGCATTGAGCACTGTTACCTAGGTGGTTGTCTACAAGCACTCCCAAATCCCTTTCAATTGCATATACTCCTAGATTTGCTCCATTAAGATTATAAATTGCATGACTATTTTTCCTTCCCAGATACATAACTTTACATTTATTCATATTAAATCTCATCTGCCATTTAGTCACACATTTATCTAATGTATGCAAATCCCTTTGGAGGAAAAGTACATCATTATCTGATTTAATTACCTTGCACAACTTAGTGTCATCAGCAAAAATGAAGACAATACTATCCAATCCTACTTCTAGGTAATTAATAAATATGTTAAAAAATGAACCCTGAGGAACCACACTTACCACATTAGTCCAATCTGAGTATGTTCCATTTACAACAACCCTTTGATTCCTATCATTTAGCCAGCTCTCAATCCATGAGTAGATATTTACTGCAATTCCTATCTCCTTTAGTTTGCACAATAGTCGACCATGTGGCACTATATCAAAAGCATTTGCAAAATCCAAAAAGAGTACATCCATGGAATAGCCTTGATCCAAGTTTCGACTAAACTCTTCATAGAAATGAATTATGTTTGTTTGACCCAAACAAGTACAAATTGTATGATTTTATGCAGAAAAAACATAGATTTTAAGCACTTTTTTATTAAAATAAAGTGCATAAAAGTAAACAGATATATGGGAATATTATATTCCTAGTGAAAAACTGAAGTTGTGTCTGTCCTGACACTAACACTAGAGGGCTCATGAGTCAAGAGGATCCTGAATATTAGTGACTTTTCCCATGGGACTGCTGAGATAAATTGCTCCAGTTTGCACCAGCAGAAGTTACATGGACATAGCAGAGGTTTCAACTATGGAATAATTTAAAACTATAGGTAATAACAAGTACTTTAACAATTTAATTTTATTAAACACCATTACGTTTTTGTACAGTAAATTTACATTGTAGTTTTCATTTTTACTTGTCAATCAGCCTTTCTAACCCAATCACCTATCATAGACTGATATTTCATTCTGATGTGTGATTATATTGCTTTTAATCTAAATCCATACGAAACTGAAAACATTATTCAGGCCCAGTACTGTAAATACTGTAATTTATTTGCATTTTATCATAATATAATTTTCTGTGTCTTTTTTTATATTAATAAAACATTTATTACTGCATTTTCTGAAATCTAAGAATTTAATGTCTTTGTTTGTGAATGGTTTGTCACCTGGAAGGGGACCTTGTAAATAGATGAGGTTCCAGCTGCTGCACACCTATATGAAAGAGCTTCCAATACTACAACATGAAAACCTTATTTGCATCCAGTGTCCTTTGACAAATGATAAACAAGTGGCCAGAGGTCGCAGGCAAAATTGCTATTTAATTGGCGTTTTTTTGCCGGCTCGGATAGGGTTACGAGTTGCAAAAATGGTGGTCGTTGAACTTGTAGCTTACACCCTCCAGAATCCTTTGATCTGTCACTTTCGCAGGGCTAAAAATCGCAAATCTCTATTCAATCGCCCGATTCCCCCAAGCTTGCAAATTTATCCTAACTTGTAAATCGGGGTCCCCACATTAACCCTTGCTGCGAGGGTCCCGATCGGACATTTTAAATAACTGGGTCTAGATATGGTTAAATGGTTAGTGATAGGGTTAATTCAGTATGGTAATGGTTAAATTGGGTTAATTAGTTAGAGGGAGGTTAATTAGTTAGAAGGGGGTTTATTACTTAGAGGGGGGTTAACTAGTTAGAGGTGTTTATTACTTAGAGGGGGGTTAATTTAGATGTATTAGTTTGTTGGGGTGGCTAGTGGTGTAGTGTAGGGTAGTGCTTAGATTTAGTAACATGAGGGTCCTGGAGGACCCTCAGGGCACTTAAAGGGTTAATGATAGGGTTAATTATCGTCCCATAAGGGTCTATTAAGGGACTGATGGGGTTAATCAGAAGTTCACGGGTGTCTTTATAGAGCCCCATAAGTGATAGGGTTAATTACTATAATAGCACGGGTCCTTTAAGGACCTTTAAGTTCCTTTCAAGTCCCGTGGTGGGAATTTAATTTTTTTAAATGCTTCGTAGTCCCGATCGGGACTCCCGCAGCAAGGGGTAATGTGGGGTCCCTGCGGGGGACCCGATGGGGACCCCGTAGCATGGGGGGTAGTTAATGTTAGGTGCCGCTGGGGTACTTATAGTACCCCCACGGCATGCGGTTAACAATTTGTGTGCCGCGGGCCATTTAAGGATACTCTTAAGTGCAGCGGGGGTTCTTACTGCACCCCCGCAGCATGGGGTTAGCCATTTTTGTGCCATGGGCCCTTTAAGGACACACAGCGGGAAATTTGAATTTTTTAATGCTGCGGGGGTCCCGATCTGGACCCTCGCAGCAAAGTTTAATGTGGGGACCCTGTGGGGATCCTGATCAGGACCCCTGCATCATGGGGGTCATGTGGGGACCCTGCAGCAGGGTTTCATATAGGAAGCTGTCATGATGACGGTCTCATTTCCTATTGGCTCATTGTAAACAGCAGCTACAGGCTTGCATATGCAAGCTCGGCTCTCCTTTCTTTGGAAACCAGGGTTTCCCGATTTCGGATCTCGGGCAGTGAGTTTCGTCCTTGGCCAATTGAATAGCCTCAGAAACAGAGGGGAACTGGAGCCGGCAACTCAATGGCTGACATGCGGCAGTCGGCAAGCGAGTTACGGGCTTGGAATTGAATGTGGTCCATGGTGTGCATTTAAAATATTGTAACAGCAAGTAAATTATAGATTGTGTTTATTTTTTATTTTATAAACCATTTTGCACATGATGAATAAGCCTGATGCTTCAGTAGAGCACACTATAAATTTGGGATTTCAGTTGCAGTTTAAAGGATCATTACCGCATCATTAAAAAAAAATGTTTTAATATTTTAAGTTTGACTAAAAGCATAATAAATGAGGACCGTAGATTGTCCCATGATACATTGGTAGAAGTTGTATGTGTTAGAAGGATGTTTACATTTCTGAAGAGCTAGGGTTGCATTGATTGATTCATGGTGCCTGCTTCTGGCCTAGTGAGAGGGAAAGGGTGTTGTGTCCATTTCAATGTTATCCACTTATCAAAAAAAAAGTTCTGGACTTTTGTCTGTTCACTCTTCCTTACCCCTCCCTTCACTGATAAAAATGTTTTATGCCCATGGCTAACACAGCTGCTAATACTGTTAGTTTGAGACATACCTCAGAAACAAGTGTCTTTTGTCTTGAAATGTGGAGTTCCTTTAATAATATTTACTTTTAGCATAGAGTATTATGAAAAAAATACTGGCATTACATATATATTACCATTAGCATGGCCGGATTACCCATTAGGCCAACTAGGCAGCCGCCCAGGGGCGCTTCCCTGTGAGGGACGTAACTTCTTAAAAAAATGGTTCCTGGCTTTAAAAAAAAAAGAAATGTTGCAGTTCATAGACTGGCTACTAGGGGCTAACCACCTAGAACAAGACATTTACAATAGGAAAGGGAACTTACACATACAGAAAAGGCAAAATTGGGTCGATGCATAACTTGTGTACTCACTCGCAAGGGCTCCTGCACTTCACTGCCTAGGGACTCCAAAATGGTAGATACAACCCTGGCCATTAGCTGGTTTATTTCTTGGAACAGATGTACTATAGATTGAAGTGTTGGGTAACTCTAGAAATGCCTATCCATTCCAATGTTACTCTATAGGGCAAATGTAATAAGAGATAATATCTCCAAAAGTTCTGTATATAGTCAGAAATTCTAAACACTGCTCCACTGGATTAGTGATATGATGGCTTGAGAGCCAAAGCTTTTTGTCATAAAAAGATGTAAAGTTAAAAGTTAAAGTAGGTTAAAATTCTATTTAAAGGGATATGGAAGGTCTCTGGAATTTACTAGATATTATATAATATACATATACAGTGTATATCTATTTTATTAAGAAGTACTTATAAGCTATGGTTTTACTGCCCAAAATCAAACAATTTGTCCTTGTATGGGCCCGCCCACTGCAGTGTATGCAGACACAGACTCTATAGTGCTGTATGTGAAGTAGTGTCCTAGCCACGTCACAGCTGCAAAGGGGCCATGTCACAGCTACAAAGCTGCATGTTGGAGAATGTTGCTGAGAGATGGTCACTGATTGGTTAGTATGATATATATATATATATATTGCAGTATAATTTGATACCTTTTGTATTGGACAAATGTCTTATTTATATTGGCGAGCTTTCAAGAGGTTCAACCTCTCTTTATCAAGTCTGAAGCAATAAAAGATGGAACCCTCAATCCGAATAAAAACAGTGATGCAGAGAGAGTGGAGACAGCATCTGACATCATCAGGCAAACACACATGGGGTAATAAACACAACATAGCAAAGGAAACATACATACACATACTATATACACATATATGTCAATGTATACATAACAAAAACAGAGCACTGTAGTCCACAGTGATATCTTTCCTGTTTGACAAACATCTCACTAGGAGTGCTAAGTTTGTTATGGTATAAGAATAAAAAATTCATATGAAATTCTGATAATGTGTTAGAAAACCCAAGTCCATATTAAGTCCTGTATTTTTAGTGTTGAAGAATGTGATCATCTTTATTTCAAATGCTTTTCTCTCTTGGATGTTTTTAAATTTTCCTCTGAGTATTTTGGATGAAGTGATCATTCTGGCTAAAATAGTGTCCCACTGGGCTACAACAACTGTCTTCAATTATTATGGAAGATACCGCATTTAGCCGATTAAAGAAGCAACTAATTAAAATAACAAAAATAACACAACTTAACAGTGACATTTATTTTTTGTCACAATGCAATAAAAGGAATATTATACCAAATGGACTTAAAATCAAAAATACACTGAGATCTACACATAACTCAATATATGCTGAACATATATGTGAAAAACTAAGAAACCATCTAATACATCGACTTTATATAAAGAAACATCATCTAAATCACCATAGAGTAAGCCTCCTTCAACATATAAGAAGCTGAGCATATAGAAAAAGAAATATAACATTTTCACAAGAAACATGAATTTATAAAAAATTAAAAACTCAGCTGCCTCTTCCAGCAAAACATACAACAGCGACAAAAAGGAAAAATAAAAGACCCAAATTTAGCCCTGAATTCTACTAACAAAAACAACACATCTAAAAACCTACCAACTCTACCAAATAGTTTTTAGGAAAAATATGCAGAACACACAGGAATTATAAATCTCTCAAGCTACCAGCTATCACAAGCAGAGACCTTTGTTCTCTCCAAAGGATTGTCTTTCTGTCCAGACATAAAACTAAATAAAATACAATTATATTCGGACATAGAAGAATTCTTCAAGAGATTAAGACTGGCAGAATTTTTCAACAACAAGGGACATACCACAACATCGTTAGACTGTAACAAAAAAAAACAAAAAACACATATTTCACCCCCCCACCTGGTCGTAACAACAAACTGGACAGATATAGAAAACTTTTGCCTGAGAACTGCATCCATTATAACAACACAATATAAAAAAGGCTTACACAATCTTACTTCATCAGAAAGAACTGCCATAAAGATTTTAAAAAACAACCCAGAGAACACAAAAATGGCAGACAATGGAGGTGCAGTTATTATCATGAATACTCAGGACTACATAAATGAAGCTGTCAGACAACACCTACTACAAGAAACTGAACCAGGACTCTACAGAAAAATATGCTCTTCAACTTAAGAAACTCCTCCAAACATTCCCAAAAATATACAGCAATCCTACAACTGGGACTTTCTACCTCCTGCCAAAAATCCACAAACCAGGCAACCCAGGGAGACCAATTGTTACAGGTATGGACACACTGACTGAACACATATCTGGATTTGTTGAAAACATCCTTAAACCATTAGTTAGTAATGCCAGTAGCTATATACAAGACACCACTGACTTTCTCAACAAACTCAGTCAGATTAAAGACCTACCTGCAAACACACTACTTGTTACCATGGATGTAGAGTATCTTTACATCAAAGATGGCACTGAAGAAAGCTTTAAGTTTCTTTCAACAAACATGCAAAACAATAAATATGACCCTGATATTATTGTTAAATGAATAGAATATATCCTTACCCACAACTATTTTACTTTTAATAAAGATACCTACCTACAGATGATGGGGACTGCCATGGGTACCAAAATGGCTCCACAATACGCAAATCTATCTATGGCCAATCTAGAAGAAACATTCTTACCTGTATCCGTTTACAAACCATACAAATACTACCGTTACATAGATTGTCTGTTCATCATATGGACAGGAGAAAGCAAACTCAGAGACTTTCACAGTTCATTCAACACTTTCCATTCATCTATAAAACTTACAATCGATTTCTCTACAGAACAGGTACATTTTCTAGACACTACTATATCCATCACCACTGGCACTCTCCACTCATCTGTATATAGGAAACCCACAGACATATGTAGTTACCTACACAGCTCCAGTTTCCATCCCTCTCACACCAAACAAGCCATCATCCATAGTCAATGGATAGTCATACCATCGGATTTGCTCAAACACTGGAGACCATGATAAAAATGTAAAAACACAGTCATATTCTTTCAAACAAAATGGTTACAAACCCTGTATTATTACCCAAAAATACCCACTGCCATCAATATACCCTGTGAACACCTGTTAAAGTACAAAACAAAATAAACTACTAGTGACCACATAACATCCAATTTTAGAGAAAATACGGAAAATAATCAAAGATTTACAACCATTACTAATTGAAGATACTGAATTAACAGATATATTCCTCAAATCTCCCATCCTTGCATTTAAAAAATCAGCAGAAAATTGGCCAATGAAGAACTGAATATAAAAAATGGAACTAAACCTTGTAACAAACGTGCCTGTAAATTATGCCAACACATAACAACAAAACCTATAACATCAAAGGATCGTATTTATGTACATCGTCAAATGTGGTTTATATGATACAATGTACTTTATGCGACACAGGCTGTTACATTGGAGAAACCGGCCAAAAAATGCATTTAAGGATGAATTTACACAGTCAATAAGAAAACATAATGAAGACAGTTATTGTAGCCCAGTGGGACATCATTTTAGCCAGAATGATCACTCCATCCAAAACTTAAAAGTCAAAATACTCAGAGGAAAATTTAAAAACATCCAAGAGAGAAAAGCATTTGAAATAAAGATGATCACATTCTTCAACACTAAAAATACAGGCCTTAATATGGACTTGGTTTTTCTAACACATTATCAGAATTTCATGTTATTTTCTTTTCTTCTTATACCATAACAGGCTTAGCAGTCTTAGTGAGATGTTTGTCCAACAGGAAAGATATCACTGTGGACTACAGTGCTCTGTTTTTTCATGTATATATTGATGTATATGTGTATATAGTATGTGTATGTATGTTTCCTTTGCTATGTTGTGTTTATTCCCCCATGTGTGTTTGCCTGGTGGTGTTGTATGCTGTCTCCATGCGCTCTGCGTCTGATGCTTTTGTTCGGACTTAGGGTTCCACCTCATGTTAGTATTGCTTCAGACTTGATAAAGAGAGGTTGGGGCCTGTCATGATCCCCCCTTTGGACTTATATGATTCACCCACAACGATTAGGATCTTGAGGCCTGCCATTATGCTGGCTGCATAATGACTCCTATCAGGACTGCCTCCTGGGAATATGTGGCTGTGGGACTGGGCTCAGAAGTTATAAAGGATGTATTATAGTTATTTAATGTGATATGTTAAGTTGATTACCCTAGATATGTTATTTACTGTTTGTTATGCTGCTTCTCTGTGTGTTTGACTTATGATGTTAGATTCTGTATGTTACATGTTTGGTTAATGAACAGTCAACCAATTTAGAATTTCAGTCTCTTGGAAACTTCCCTAAAAATTCTGCACCGGGCTTACATGACTCCAGTTAGATTGAACAAGATATTTCCAACAATCTCAGATAAGTGCTTTAGAGGGTGTCAAGGTAGGGGGGATTTCATTCACTCATGGTGGCAATGCCCCAGGGTGGCTGAGATCTAGGAGAAGGCAGCCACACTAATTTCAGGATTATTGCATTCCCTTATTACACCTTCAATAGCGACATGCCTTCTAGGAATACATCATTCAGAATTAGGGAGAAAAGGCAATAGGCTGGCTCAAATGATTTATCTTGCAGTCAAGAACATAATTGCCAGGCGATGGAAAGATAATTCTATCAGTTTTCAAGAAGTGATTAATAAAGTAAAATTTCTATTTATTAATGAAAAGTTGATTTATACTCTTTTAGACTCTCTTCCGGCATTTTTGGAAATTTGGGAGCCTTGGATTAGATCACCTAACGGTATTCCTTGAGGAGGGATAGTCTGGGAGGTCGGGTGGGGCCTGTTTTTTCTTAAGCGGCTAGGTGTGGAGCCGAGAGGGGAGCGGTACGGTTCGGACGGAATTGGAAGAAGGCTGACTGTTCTGTTGGAGGTAAGGTAATAATACAATGATTATTGGGGGGGGGAAAAAAAAAAGTGCTAAGGAGGCGGCGGAGAGGGGGAGTGATCGGAGGAATATTGAATTTTCCTTTGGTATGGCAAGCGAGAGTAAACTTTTATCTCTCTCACTTTTATTCTTTACGCTGAATCTATTTAAGCTCAGCTAGTTTACTATCTTTACGGAGTTGTTAGAAATTTATATGTATTATAAATATCACTAAAAATTTTGAAAATAAGGTACTTTGAGGAAAGATAGAATGGTCTCAGTATTACATTTTGGAGGATATCTGTGTTCAGGTGTCAAATGTACGTTTATTCCTGAAATGTTTTATTTGTTACTGCCATTCATACTACTCTCAATAAAGTTTATATGATAAAAGAATGGTGGGATGTAATCTATAACTGTCATTTTTGAGAAGCTGTCAGTTATGTAATGTGTGTCTCTGAGGTAAAGTCAGTTTTGAATGCAGTGTGTGAGGCTTCTGACAGGAGAAAAGGAAGGAACAGCTTTCAGTGATTCTGAGAAGATGAATATGTATATGGAACAAGATATCTAGTATAAGATATCACATATAATAGTTGTCAAACTGCGATTTGTCGTCACACTTGCAAGCCTCAAGAAGCGGGGCAAGCCGTTTGCGGACCATAGGGCTGCAACAGCTCACCTCGCTTTGCGATGAGCGCTGAAGGTGATTATTGCAAAGCAGGAAAGTTAAAGTACACGAGGGGAGAGGCTCGTGATAAGAGCCGAAGGTGCTCAGAGGGCCAAAAGACTCACATTGTGTGGCAAGCAGCATTGCTTGGCTTACAATGTTATTGCCGTCATTTTTTGACGGGCACTTAGCTAGTATGTATATATTTATTAAGATCTTTAGAGAAGATAATGGCTGCCCTGGTCCGGTACAATTAATGAAGTGTGTGCATGCTCCTAAATAAAGGGAGGTAACTGAGATATCTAGAAGATATATGTATGTGTCAGCATTGCTAGAGAAGATACTACTGTTAAGATGTTATGAAGCACATAGCATATTTTTTTACAGAAGTTTTTAGTTAGTGAAGACCTTGCTTTTGGATAGAAGGTCACTAACTAAAAACTTCTGTAAAAAAATATGCTGTGTGCTTAAATAGAGCTTTTTTAAATTTACCGAATCACAATTTAATAAGGCTGTAAGCTTGCATGCTGATTGCTGCATATGGTGCCAGATATATCCTATTAGTAATGATCAGAACATTTTGTTGAGATAAGTGATTTATATATAGACCTTAGTCACTGCTCACTCATATTAATCCCTGTGACATTTTGAGAGTCTGTGCTAGTGCTTGATTTAAGACCACACACTTGATTTGATGGTGTGCATAACATTTTTTAAAGATTAAAATAAATATACACAACATTTATATGTTTAACCATTATACTTAATTTTGCTTTACGGGCAGCTGATTTTTTGCCCTTGTAGGAACATTTATTAGAATGCAAAGAAGAATGTGTTGAATGAGATAAGATATCTACTCAATTCTATTGAAAGACTGCCTTTTACATAGCCACTTGACAATATGACTAAACAGAAGAGTGAGCCCCAGTAGGAGTAGTCCTTTAAAATAGGAATACAATTGGAATCACAATCAGTGTTGCAAACCATACATCTATAAATATACTGTAACATGTCAATACAGAGGAGGAGAAAACAACACTGTCTCACTAATGTAATACAGTGGCACCTTGGAACTCGACCTTAATCCGTTCTACATGGCAGGATCATAGGGATCAATGTTAATTGAAATAACCCGTTCTGAGCCCCAGACATTTCACATTTTACTTTAAACTGATGGCGTTGTTTTTTGATAAAACTAAACAGACATAAATAAAAAATAATATTTAGATCAAAGAACATAGAATTTAAAGTCATATTTAAGTTTCCTGGATTATGAATGCATCTGATAGAGGAGAATCATTAGTGTATAAAAACATGTTTTTAGCATGAAAAAATGCCAAAATAAACATTTAAAAAAGTACCTGGAAGTTAGCAAAATGTCTTGTAATTTCTGACAGTTGAAAATTAGAGTAAACACCCCCTCCAAGCCGAGGCTAAATTAGCATAAAATTCATAATTTGGTTTAGCCAATCAGGAGGAACCTCAGGCAGTTGAAACGTTTGTATTAATCACTGGGGTTCCTGTTTGAGCTGCAAAGCAGCCTGGGATATGTAGTGTGGCACCATGTAAGCAGGTGTATTTTCATATAAGAGTCTCTGTGCAGCACATTCACACTTAATTACCAACCCTGCAGTTTGTCCATTCCCTGCATCAACTACTATGGTTGGTGTTTTTTCTCTCTCTCTCTCTCTCTCTCTCTCTCTCAGACACTCACTCACCTACCACTTCAAGGGCTGCTAGGGCTTTGTCAGGGTGATACTTTTAAACAAAATGTTGTAATTCCATTTAGCACAAATTTCTTTGATGGCAATGTCTGGCAATAACTTCGGATCTTGAGTGATGTAGGTTCTGTTAGGCATTTTCTTCCAAAATAAACCAGTCTCGTCACAGTTGAAGACTTGTTGGAAAACGAAAGCTTCAGTTGCTACATAGTCTCT
This sequence comes from Discoglossus pictus, assembly GCA_027410445.1. Classification (NCBI taxonomy): domain Eukaryota; kingdom Metazoa; phylum Chordata; class Amphibia; order Anura; family Alytidae; genus Discoglossus; species Discoglossus pictus. Next base: position 79,458,829 of record CM050165.1, read on the forward strand.
AAACTCCCTGTCACAGGTTTCAGCAGCTTCTTTGCCAGCACTGGCTGAATCACCATGCCATGAATGCCAGTTCTCTTTTTAAAACTCTCAAACCAACCACGACTGCTCTCACCACTTGTAGTAGGCCTGTCTTTTACCAGATCAGCATGCAATTCATTTGCTTTCTCGCATATTAGTTAATGGGAAATACTATGACCCACTAACTGTTTTTCGTTAATCCAAATGTACAACAATTTCTCCACTTCCTCCAATGTCTGTGACCTTTGCTTACTCACAACCTTCACACCTCTAGCCACATCAGCTTTTTTAATAGTTTCTTTATTTTTCAGTTTTGAAGATATTGTTGTTCTAGACATTTTGCACTCAGCAGTGAGATCACACACACGTCTACCCCGCTCATACGTGGCTATTATCTCTATTTTTTTTGGCCTATGGTGGTTCTTGGGCTCCTGCAGGCACAGTCTGCTCTTGGACTCTTGCAGGCAATACGCTACGCCACAGTATTCCACTTCCTGAAAGACAGGATGCCGGGTGGCACAAGCTCGTCAATTTTTGAGCAAGCATCCAGTTCCTAGGTAATTTTTTGCAGTGAGACACCTGAGTTCTGAGCAACCATCGAGTTCTAAGGTAATTTTATGGCAGTGTGACGCATCGAGTTACAAAAACATTGAGTTCCGAGGACCGAAGGTCCACTATATATCCTATACTATAGACCTCAGTGGACTTAATTATTTTGCTTCTTAAAAATAATAATACACTGTGCTGTATAGGAATATTCTATCCTAATATATTATATAATTTAATATCTAGGTATTCTCCACTGTTATATATGCTTTTTTAATTAATTTTCCTAAACTTGTTTCATAATATTTTTTATATATATCGTTATTATAGAAGTACTGAATATCCAATATAAACATTTGCAGATAAAACAATGACATTTGTAGAAACACAATGTACATATACTATATCAATTGTGTATTGAAAAACATAAGAGGTGGTTCCACAATTATTCTTCATATTAATAACTCATATCATTTGATAACTAGTACATTTAAAGGAAAGCAAGTCATAAAGAGCAATTAAAAGTAAAAAAAAAACAACAACTTTTAGACATCTATAATGATGTATGATATCAAGTACCATTGTTGATTTTAGATACCGGTCATTTTAATTCAAATACAATAAGATAAACATATTATCCATGAAAGTATTGGGGTGTATTAAATAGATCCTGTGAATATCTAAATAAAATATGGGGTTAAATTGTGGTTTGTGAATTCTTTATAATGAAGCTTTTGTACTAAAGCAAAAACAGTGATCACATATATAGTTGTGAGCATGCGAGTTGTTGCTAATGCTTGCGGGCTCGCGTAGCGCCGAAGGCGCTCCTTGCCAGCAACTGCGACCCTCGCAAAATTTACGTTGTTACACAAGGAAAATACGAGACCCGTTACGAACCATTACGACCTCGCAAAAATCGTCCACAACACGCGCACATGAAAACATGAAAAATACAACACACACAACAAATACATAAAATGCTTACTTACAGGAAGAGGGAGCATCCAGGACCTCGAAAACTAAAGTTACACCTCAATTTAAGTCAAATTAAAAGAGTTTCGACACAAAAAAATTCTCTAAGCCAGAGAAAAAATGGCCGCCGAAAAAAACGAAAACGAGGCTACAGGACTCTAAAGACGCAAAACACCACCAAACACCTTCGGATTTACCGAAAAACACCTGCAAGATTAAAAAACAAGGACGCAACCCGCGCAACCCCAAAAACATTACAAACACAATAAATACAAACAACAAACACATAAAAAGGTTACTCACAGCAAGGGGGGCACCCAGGACTTCTGCAAGTGAAGTCCATTTAAGCACAAGTTTCGGAGTTTAGAGACCCGAAAATCACCTAAGCGAGAGAAAAAATGGCCGCCGAACAAAATGAAAACGAGGCTAAAGGTCCCTAAACACGCAAAACACTACCATAAACACGCAAAACACCACCAAACAGCTACGGATATTCAGAGAAAGCCCACCAAACAGCTACGGATATTCCAAAAAAGTTGCACGACATAGAAAACGAAGGACGCTACATCAGCCACATTATATACACCAAACACCATTAGCTCACTTACAATTTCATTGCCGTCATTTTTTGACGGGCAATTCGCTAGTCTTACTATAATGACCTAGAACAGAACACAATGTACCTGTCACCACCTGCCTTTTGTGCCATGGTGAGACACCCCTGACTCCCACAATCAACAACCCTTCAGGGCCCTGAGGAAGATCAGAGGACTTTCCTTCAGCCACAGACTTGTTTTCCCTGTTGTTCTTACAATCATCAAAGCTGTCCTAAAATACTAACATCACTGGTTCTGATTACCCTGGATAAGGTGTTTAAAAATTAGACTTGTCATAAATCCGATCCAAGGTGTCCCTCCTTGTCTCCAGAACCCCATAATTGCTATTCCTCTATGTGGCTAGCCTACTGAAGCCCAATTCCCAATTTCCCCCTCTGATGTGATTATTGTTATATGTATAATGTGTTTTGAGGTATGTTTAATACATAGGCTCCATAGACGTCAATGGGGCTGTCTGCAATATTGATTTAGGCATCACTTTAACTAGATTGTCAGACAACAGTTGAAACACTTTGTTTCACTAAACAAAGTTCAAGAGAGCTATTGGCATTGTTGTCACATAGGTCATTGTTTGTTACATATGATTGTTTAGTAAGCTTGTAAGGCTATATACCTTCCAGATAGGAGGTTCCCTTTGATGGACCTAGGTTTCTTCTCCTTCTTTATGCTTGGTATACCAGCAATGGTACAATTTGTTACTTGTGATTACATTTAAAGGGTAATTAAGAGCTTATATGTTCTGGTGAGTGGTCTCTAATAGCGGCACTTTAAACATTTTTATATTTATCTTAATAAAAGTTAAATTTGTAATTGTTTTTACATTGTACATTGGTGTCAAGCACCAGGATTTTGCGCAGAGGTTGTTTTGTTTTTTGTAGCTTTTAAATATTATTAAATTATTACTGAAGTTTATTTTTCAGCAGGTTTGACCTCCATGGGAGAACAGTCCTAACATGAGACTTTATCTTTTGTCTTGATAATATTATAAAATTGCCTACTTCTCTGCAGTGTCTACTGTAAGCAAACCTACATCAGTCAAAAAAAATCATCCTCTCCCTGGTCACCTAATGAGGCTATAAAAGCGATATTGATTTTTCTTCTTCACATATTGTTTTTATGGCGATTGAGTAGTTTGCCCATCATAAATGACAGTATAATATTAGATGTGCTCTGTCTCTCTCTCTCTCTCTGCACCCCCCCCCCCTCTCTCTCTGTGCATACCTATCTCTCCATCCCTCCTCCTGTCTCCCCCTCCTTGTTCTCTCTACCCCAATGTATCTCACCTGTATCTCTCCCCCTTCCACCAATCTCTCTCCCCCATGTTTCTCTCCCACCCTCTCCCACTGCTCCCCCTATGTCTCTCCCCCCTGTGTTTCTCTCCAATACTTTCCTTCCCCTGTCTCTCTCCCACCCTCTCCCACTTCTCCCCCTATGTCTCTCTCCCATCCTTTCCCTCCCCTGTCTCTATCCCACTGCCCCCCCCCCCCCTGTCACTCAAAATATCACCCTCTGGGTGATTTTTTGTCTCATCCCTGATAAAGTCATTAAGAGGATAATTGACTAAGAGAGAAGACTAAAGAAAGAAATAATAGTTATGTTAAGACAATAATCAAACTGATAGGCTGCCCCAACAGTAAAAGTTCATTACCATGGGAAACCTCATACACAAGTCTCCAGCAAATCACTGTTTTGGCAGTCCACTTTGTGTCTGGTAGCTTAGAAGCTACCTGCTAGACAATGCCACCTGACCTCATTGACCCTATAGTAGCAGGGTACCAACAGTACATTAGTCTTAACTTTGACAGTAAGGTTAATATTGGATATTTTTATTTTTTATTATTGAATATGAGTTAAATGATCAATGCCTAGTGAAAAAATCTAACTAATGTTGTTAGGGCAATACAGAGGTCCCTTAAATTTAAACCCTGTAACTACTACTACTTCGATAAAAATGCTATAAAAACTGTAGACGTTTGTGAGGGTGCACTTCATATTACCATAAAATACATGCTGACAGTGGTTTACAAATACTTGGGAGCATTATCAAGCCTTCTTTCCCCCCAAAAAGTGCTATCCCAAAGGGGATAAGGATATAAGGGTGGAGTGTTGGGGAAATGGGCGGAGTTAAAATACTGGTGTGCTTTGACACTAGTGTGCTTTGACACCCTTCCAGCTAGCCCACCCCTTTGCCATGAGGTGGGCATACTAAATAGCATTTCAACTGAGAGTTCCTAACCCCTATTATTGTACACAACCCTTCTCTCAATATATATATTTTTTTTATCCATTCTTTTTATTATTGAAGACAAGTTAACAATATAACATTGCATAGAGTAAAAGGATAAAGAAGAGAACAACAGGGCAGTTAGGTTATACAGCAACGCAATTCCCCAACATCTTAACCAAGAGACTGCATGCATTTTTCATAGTAATCTGACTGGTTTATTACTTCATTATTACCGTATTTATCGGCGTATAACACGCACTTTTTCTCCCTGAAAATAGGGGGCAAATCATAGGTGCGTGTTATACGCCGATATTCCCTCCCCCCTCCTCATCCTCAACCTCCCTCCTCACTCTGAACCCCCTCCGCATTCTAACCCCCCCTCCTCAACCTAAACCCCCCTCCTCCTCAACCTAAACCCCCCTCCTCAACCTAAACCCTCCTAAATACACCCCCCTCACTTACCTGCTTCTGCTCCGGCCTCCGCTCCGCTCCTTGCCCCGGTGACATCACGTGTGTGCCAGCGCGCCACGTCATTAGCATATACCGGGTGTCGGCACCCGGTATATGCTAATGACATGGCGCGCTGACGCGCATGTGACGTCACCAGGTCAAGGAGTGGAGGCCGGAGCAGAAGCAGGTAAGTGGGGGGGGGGGGGGGGTGTATTTAGGGGGGTTTAGGTTGAGGAGGGGGGCTTAGGTTGAGGAGGAGGGGGGTTTAGGTTGAGGAGAGGGGGGGTTTAGAATGAGGAGGGGGGGTTAGAATGCGGAGGGGGGTTTAGAGTGAGGAGGGAGGTTGAGGAGGGGGGTTGAGGTTGAGGAGGGGGGTTGAGGAGGGATTTGATGATAGGGGGGTTGAGGAGGGAGGATGAGGATGGGGGTTGAGGGGGTTTGAGGAGGGAGGTTAAGGAGGGGGTTGAGGATGGGGGGGTTGAGGAAGGAGGATGAGGAGGGAGGTTGAGGAGGGGGTTGAGGATGAGGAGGGAGGTTGAGGATGAGGAGGGGGGTTGAGGATGAGGAGGGGGGTTGAGGATGAGGAGTTGAGGTTGGGGAGGGGGGTTGAGGTTGAGGAGGGGGGATGAGGATAGGGGGGTTGAGGAAGGAGGATGAGGATTGTGGGGTTGAGGTGGGGGTTTCAGGAGGGAGGTTGAGGGGCGGGTCGAGGAGGGAGGATGAGGAGGGAGGTTGAGGAGGGGGGTTGAGGATGAGGAGGGTGGTTGAGGATGAGGAGGGGGGTTGAGGATGAGGAGGGTGGTTGAGGATGAGGAGGGAGGTTAAGGTTGAGGAGGGGGGTTGAAGAAGGAGGTTGAGTATGGGGGGGTGGAGGAGGGGGTGGAGGAGGGGGTTGAGGATGGGGGGTTTGAAGAGGGTGTTGAGGAGGGAGGATGACGAGGGAGGTTGAGGATGAGGAGGGAGGTTGAGGATTTTGCTTCTTTATTTTAATTTTTTTTTTTTCCCCTGAAATTCTCTTCTTAAAATGAGGTGCGTGTTATACGCCGGTGCGTGTTATATGCCGATAAATACGGTATATTATGCCCTGTCTATCCCTATGTCTTCAAACATGGTGTTTATTTTTTTTATTGTCTACCTCTTATCAGGAGATAAGAGCAAAGAAATTGAAAGATATTAACATCAACTATGTCAACTTAACAGGGTAGGGGGGAAGGAGAAAAAAAAAAAAAAGGGAAAAGGGTAGGAAATACCTGTCGCACTCCTCCAGAACCGCACTGGCTGGGATTCAATTGGTATAGGTGGTCATCCGGGCACCCCCCCGACCGCCATCCCTGGGCAAGAGATTCAATCCCCACTGTCCCAGTCATATCCCCACCTTAATGTTGTAGGCTGAGGTCAGCCATGGAGTCCAAATATTTTGGAATTGGGGGACCGTGTTCTGTAGGACATGGGACAATCTCTCGGTTACCATAACATAGTTCATTTTCAAAATGATCTGCCAGTTGCCACTTTCCAGTTTTTTGCAATACAACTTTTGGTAGCGGGAGCCGTGAATTGCCATAATTTGTTTAGATTTTTTGAGAGACTGGGTTTATGAACCCCCAGAAGACAGGTCTTCTCTCTCTGGCCCTAGCTTGGTATCTGTCACTTGCGAGAATAGGTCAGTCACCTCTTTCCACACCTTCTGCACTACTGGGCACGTCCACCATATATGTAGAAAGTCTCCCCTAGATTTGCATCCTCTAACACAGTCCTCACTAAGACTATTATGAAGCCTGGACATCAGATATGGAGTGTAATAGGTCATGTGCAAAACTTTAACTGAGGTCTCCAGTAGGCTATATGTGTATGATGCTTTTGTTAAGTTGGTACTAATTTCTCTCCAAATTGCTCCATCTAGCTCCCTACCTAGGTCTTTCTCCCATTGAAGCATATATTTTGGCTTCTGTTTTTTTCAGAGAGTCATTCAGAAAAGAATATAGAGACCCAAGGAGGCCTTTGACAGAGGGCAGCTTTGCACATATAGTCGACCACCAGGAGTGTTTAGCTGTCCCATGTACCCGGTTAGTGAGGATATCCAATGTCAAATTTTTCTGTAATTCCTGAGTTCACTCTCTGGTATGTGATATTTAGTGGTAAGGAAGGTGTGGGATAGTAGAGCATCGTCCGAAAACCAGATTCCTGCTCTTTCTAGTGGGCTGCTAAGCCACCATTGTCTAGAGGTTAGGCTAAACGCTGTCCCAAATTCCGGGAAAGGTCTTACAGACAACAATGGCGATAGGAGGGGAGCCAAACCGCCGACCGACCCGGACCGAGCCCAAGCTGCTAGAGTTGAAGAAATTATGGGATTGGGATGTCGCTGCTTGACGCCCGAGGGGGGGCAATTCCCAAACTATAGTATCCCATGAGTGGGGTCTCATTTGCCAATTTTCCACAAAGGTCCACAATGGTTGTAACTTACACGAGTGAGCCAGGGGAATGAACGCGAGTTTCGCCACTCTCAAATAAAGTCTCAGGTTCGGGCACGAGAGTCTTTCTTGCTATTCGCAGAGACCTACCTCGCCATATAAAATTAAAAATAGAAGCTTGGAGCTTATCTAGCTCCTTCATATCCAGCGGTATTGGAAGAGTTCTAAATAAGTACAATATTCTTGGCAGAACCGTAATTTTTACCGAGTTTATCCGCCCTGTCCACAAGATATGGTATTTCGACCAGCATCGCATTTCTTCAGTTAGTTGTTTAAATAAGGGCGGGAAGTTGGCCTTATACATGTCCGACAGCTTCCTGGCGATTCTAACTCCCAAGTATTTAATAGAGTTTTTGGGCCATTGAAATCTAAACTCCTCTTTCAATGCCCCCAGGACCGTGTGAGGTATGTCAATTCCCAAGGCCTCAGTCTTTTCAACATTGATTTGGAGGCCCAACTCCACCTAGGGTTGACAGCAGGGCGGGGATTGACCTTGCCGGCTCCGTTAGTGTGCAGAGAATGTCATCCGCAAATAGCGAGCATTTCAAGTGGTGATTACCCACCTGCATTCCCTTTATCTCTGTGTTGCATCTAATTTGTTGGGCCAAAGGCTCGATTGCCAGATCAAATAGTAACGGAGACAGTGGGCAGCCTTGCCGGGTTCCCTTCTTAATGGCTATAGAGATGTTTTCTGATCCCGGGAGCTTCAAGCAGGCCTGCGGACTTTTGTATAGTGTTCTGATAAGTTGTATGAATCTTCCTTCGAAGCCAAATTTAGCCAGCACTGCGTACAGATAAGACCACTCCAGTGTGTCGAAGGCTTCTTCCATATCAAGAGCTAGCACACAAAGGGGGGTCTTGCTCTGGGAGGCCAAATTAATGACATTTATAGTCCTCCGAATGTTATCAGCTGTCTGCCGGTGTCGGACGAAACCTGTTTGATCTTTGTGGATCAATAATTTTGGCTAGCAGTTTAAGATCCCCATTTATAAGGGAAGTGGGCCTATAATTCCTCGAGTCTAGTGGGTCCCTGCCTTCTTTGGGAATTAAGTCTGCCCTGTTTAGCTCTGGGGGCATCGGTTATTTTAGTCTATAGAACTGTTCCATGGAGTATTACATAATGTCCATTTTTATCCACTATCTTAGACTCTACCTGGAAGGGGAAGTTACGATGGATCAGTATAGAGGCCCCCGTTTTCCTGGTAGCTTGGGTGGAGGAGTAACTGGTGGGGTAGTCTCTGCTAAGATAGGTTGGTATATGATTGCGGGCAAAATGTGTTTCCTGCATGAATATAATCGATGGCTTTATATCTTTGTAATACATAAAGGCCTTCTTTCTCTTGAACTGGGAATTAAAGCCCTCAATGTTGTGATTTACAAAAGTAAAGTTTGCGTCAGCCGGTCTAGCCATTACTAATGTATAGTGTGAGGCTGTAGTGTCCAGTCATCTTACCTTGTCCTGTAAAGGACAAAAACAAGGAGAGAGTGGTCGGGAGGGGGCCGGGGCCACCTTTGAGAGCCAAGCACTGCACACATTGGAGCGGAGATGGAGAGGGTACACCAGGGGGAGAAGGGAAAAAGAGGGACCAAATTAAATAAGTAATAACAACTTTGTAAATCTTTACAATTAGAAAAACTAAACATTTACAATAACACAATGGATATTCCAAACAAATCTTCAAACACCAGTCGTCTATCCTGGTGCTTTGGGGAAGGATGAGTGGACCTGCCACCCCTCCAAAAATCCATTCCATGGGAGGGACAGGAAAAAAAAAAAAAAGAGAAAAAACTCAGCCTGTGAGGGGGAGTATCTCCGGATCTAGGAATCATTGTGTAGTAGGAACAGTACAACCAGCAACCAGTTCACCAATTAGAGAAGTAAAGCATTAATGCTTAATAAAAAAAAAGACAGAACAAAGGAGACTTGATGTTCTGTCCCAGAGAACTTGGAAGAAAACAGTCCATTTTCAAAAAGGAGCAAGACTCAACACAGCCGCCCTCATGTCTTTTCTGGTTTCCGCTCTATCACAAGCCGCCTGCAGTTGGGCCCTCTGAGGCTACCTCATACCGTGCCTGGGTAGGCTGGGTCTGGGGTGAGGATGCGGGGCCTAAAGCTGTAATCTCAGATGGCTGGGTCCGGGCTTTATACGGGACCGTAGACCATTGCTGCCTGGGGTTGAGATTTTGCTTCCCCCCCCCACCCCTGCCAGAGCTCTGATCCCCTGTCCCCTTCTTCCGGGACCATGTGAAGCGATTGGAGGATTGCCCAGCCATCTTCAAGTGAGCGGGTAGAGTATGATTTGCACTTGTGCTGGAATACCAGGGCAAAGGGGAAGCCCCACCGATATTGAACGTTGTGTTGAATCAGCACTCCCAAGACTGGTTTCATGTCTCTGCGTTTGGCCAGTTTGATGAGGGACAGACCCCTTGATGTCCAGGTCTCTTGATTGTTGCCAAGGAAATCGGATGATAACATCTTTGGGCACCTCCAAGCTTCTTGTCATCCCTAGGGCTCTTTTGGCCCTCTCAACTACCAGCCGCAGCGCCGGGGCCTCCGGGAGGATCGTAGCCAGAGTCTCTGAGACATATTGCTTTAGATTCTGCACCGCCCTGGGAATCCCGCTTATTCTTATGTTGTGGCGTTTCGAGCGATTCTCGAGGTCTTCATATTTATCTTCCAATCTTCGAATCTCCAGCCTATCCCGCTCTTGTGCCTCAACTATCTGATCGGTGGTCTCTTCAAGCAGGTTGGCCCAGGTCATGAATATCTTTCTTGATGGCGTCCACAGTCTTGGTCATGTACGCTTGAAATAGACCCTCGATCTGGGCTAGTGAGCTTTTCGAGAGGTTCATATCGGGTTGAGGCGGGTCTACCTGGCCCTCATCCTCCGATTCTCCTAAGGGGTATCTGATGCCACCTCCTTCGTAGCCCCTGGAGGTTTGAAGAAATCTGTGATTCTCTTTGTTGGTAGGGCTCTCTTGTTTCTCCCCATCTCTTGTTGTCGTGTTTTATGCAGTGACTTGAGCATTGGGTCAGAATGGCAGCGGGCGTGGCGCCCCGGCAGGCGGCCACATTTTTTAGGAAGTCTGCAATCCAATGATAGTGTGGCTGCCAACTGTAGTATTCAGTGTTGCTGTGCTAACGATCCATTGGGGTATCCCCCTCAAAGTGAGCTTTAGTCCCAAGTGCGCATTGCTTTAGGCATTGGCCTCATTGGACCCATGCCCTTTGTATAGTTTAATGCGTGCTATGCCAGTTGTTGAGGAAGTGGCCGATCAGGCTCCCTGGTGGCACTGCAGCCGGATATAGTCCCGAATAATAAGTGATAGGGAGAATGACTCTTTTGGTATAATATGTTTTCCCTCTGAAGTCAAATATATGATGAATGTAAGCAGGCCAGTAGAGGTGCAGGCAGTGCAGTTGTTAACCACTCGGTGGCAGCAGTGCCCCTCAGACACTCTTAATACTGGAAGATCTTCTAGGGGGAAACCACCCTAAATTGCTTATTATTCTTAACTAATAAGGCACCAATCAGGTAGGTGATATTATTTATATATTTGTGTAAGTTGGTATGAGGGCCTCTGTAAAATTTGCAGGGCAAGCAGACTCCTGGCGTTATACTTGCTTTGCCCTTATCCAAGATGGCAGCCCTGGTTTCAGGCCTGCTTAGGATTCTGCCCTGGTGTCAGCTTTCCCACGGGGGCAAGGGGGGGGGGGGGGAGTATCGTGGGAGGCTCAGGTCTATTTCCCACTTGGGTGCTGCAGGGCTCTCCTATCTTTGCGTGCCCTCCTTGGATCCCCCTCTGTACCTTCCTCCTGGGAGCTTCTGGTCTCTCCCTGGGTTGCCCCTTCTCGAGTGCGCCACAAGATGGCGGCCACGTTTTCGCTGGCTTTCTGCTCACCGGAATGGCAGAGCTCTGGCGTTGTCCTCCTCTCCCTTCACCTCCCATGCTCTGCCAGACTGCGCCAGGGGTCCTCCGGGGGCCCCGACCAAGCCCGACGCCGCCCCACTTCCTCCAGGCGGCAATCAGTGAAGGATCCTGCTCTTCCATCCTGCCGCAGTGTGTCAGGTGAGCCTTCTTCTGTAGCTCTGGAGCTACGGGATCCTCCAGTAGTGCCCCAGTCTGTTGTCTCCTTATCCTGTATTCCGGAGCCTGCTCGGGGGGGATAGCAGGGATCTCCTGATGGGGGGGGGGGGGGGGTGATTTGATGGAATAGGCCTGGACCCCACACTATATATTCGGGAATCTTAAGGCCCTTTCTTCTTGTAACTGTCCCTGGCAGCTATATAACGCTTTCTTGGCCAACTTGAGAAAGCAGAATTTGGGGCAGTTTAGGGTATTTTTGTTCCTTATATTATTAGTTTAGAGCAGAGCAGCAGCACAGCATGTCTGCTCTCTTTGCCAGCTGGACACCTTGACATATATTATTAAAGCAAGTTTCTCATTCTAGAACCCTTCTCTCAATATTTTCAGTTCCAAACTCTGATTGGCTGAAAAGTGACTGATGCTTTGTAAAATTGTACCCGTTTACTCTGTTTAGCATTATGAGGGATGCGATTCATTGAAATCCAATATAAATGCTTTTCAAGTCAATGATTAGTAATGCTAATTGGTAAACATTGGTATATTACATATACAGTGCTGTTGCCATTACCACTGGAATTAATAAATAAAAATCCAATCACATTTCCTACCTGATTGCCCAACATAACATATCTTAAATTTTGAAGACTCTCTGTATAGAATATTCCATTTTGTCTGCTTCAATGCTTCTTGGTGCCTGCATGGCTGTTGTTATCTTATCTTACAGAGATAGAGGGGTAAGGGGAGAAGAAAGGGGGATATATTGGAGTTTTGCTATTTGACACCTTCCTCTTCACCCACATGCTCAGAAGCAGTCACTCAAAAAGGACAATTGCCATCCGTACTCTTGCAGAAATCTAACCTCCCTTGAACCCTGTTTATAAGCAGTACACAATAAGGGATTTTCCTTAGTATGTTTATGGGTTTTCCTTCCTTTTTGATGTTAAAATAGAGAGATGCAAATCAGATATAAAAGATTGATCTAAATCAACCAGTACCTACATATCTATCTCTTTTAATCTATTACCTACCTATATTGCACTGCCAAACAATAATCCACAATATATGGAAGATTAATCTCCTTTGGGCTGCACTTATGATTTTAATTATGATGTTCTAGGTCTTTATTCATATCCATATTAGTTTTTGGAAAGCTTTATCTAGACTTCTGACATCTTTACGTTTACAAAAATTGTCAACATCTGTATTGAGTAGGTTTCTGCCACTGTACTCCAATCCAAGGCTTTTAAAGACTGCCAGAGAGTGGAAAAAGGATCCTATGCTATGTGGGCTAGAAGCACAAAGGTGGCACATTTTGAACCTTATTTGCATGACACTTCCCATAATCCTTAGCAGTGTTGGGAGCACTGTTCACTGATAAATTATACTGCGCAACAGGTCTCCTGACCTACTAGGGTCATGAAAGCATACTCAGAGAGGCTTTATTGTTTTTAAAGCAGTTGAAGTAATTGTGTAGAAGTTTCCAAAAGTAATATGATCGTTAGTTACATACCAGCATACATTGTAACCTAAGTAAAGGCATGAAGCCATAGGATAGACATTGAAGCATACTACTTCTGTTAACACTACAGAAAATGTTGGGTCTTTGTAAATATTGATATATGAACTATTTTTTATTTAAAAAAAAGTGTTCCAACAGACTCCAGGCCTTCCAAACCAAATGACAAAAATGGCACATCAGGCTCATTTTTTCAAAATTGTTTATTGTCTTTGACAACTAACAGATAACATGCTACAAGGAACAGATGCTCGGCACAACATACATGCAAATACAACACTGAAATGCTTGATGACACATACGCATTAAACCTACAATTGCAAACAGATTTACAAAATGATTACCTACATTTCACTCAAGTCATTTACAATAATAAATCCAACAATATTGCTTCACAATGCTACAAAAGTTATTAAGTTAATAGAAACAATGCGGGTTCACCCATACACCTAAACACATAACTGTGTCATGTAAGCGATTGTGAATTATCAATAAACAATTGTAATTTATGTACAGCAGGGATCTATTGTGGTGGAAATTATTGAAGTTTAAATTTCAATTTTTAAATCTGCAATTCACATTTTAAACTGAATCAACTATAAACTGTATGTAGGAAAAATCACATCATTTTGTTATTCTGCAATCATCATGGAAATGTATGTTTTATCCCATTTATAGGATCCCAAAGAGATAGGCTTAGCAAAAATTTTAGACCAGCTTAATCTTCATTTTTTTTCTTTTTATTTGAAATTAAACTTTCTTTTTAATTTAAAGCCAGTGCTAGGCAACATCAATCGTAGATTGCCAAACACAGGTCAGGATTTTATCATTAGACTGCATTGCACACATGAGTAAATCATTATGCCTGATGTATTGACTAACTCACCTGTGCAAATTGGAGAAATACTGAGATCCTGACTTGTATTCTCCATACCAGTACTGATGTTAACCACACCTGTTTTAGCATTTTACCATTTACAGAAAATTATGATGAAAGGTCTTTCCATATTGCTACTTAGAAAACATTTATAAATCAAATGTACAGGATTTGAAAACTCTGCACCTCATCTCTGAATAATTAGTCAGTTGTAAAGGTAACTATCACTAAAATCAGCTTTTGGGGAAAAAAAGTGAATTTAAAACTATATTCCCGGTGTTCCGGTATGCGGTCTTATGCAATTTAAACTATTATTTTAAATTTTTATAGTTTGTACAATTTTAGCCTGAGTATCACACACTAGCAATAATCTGAAGATTTTGGAAATTTTATCTGATCCTTCTAGCAATTTCCAAACAATATGGCTAGAGTTGCTCTGACAATATCAGATGCTAGGTTTTGGGAAGCTGAATCAAAAAAGTCTGTACATTTATCCACCATGTGCTATCATCACAATTTTTTTAACTATTATATTAATAGTATGTATAAAAAGAACATATGCCATCAAATCCTTCGGAAATGCCAACTGGCCTTTATACATTTTAAAGAGATAGAGCACTAATGAATGAAAATAATTGTGTTTCTAGAACTTTAATCTGCCCTAGAATTTTCCTTGTCTATTAAGATTTTAGAGAACTGACCTTTTTAGTCTATTGATGTCCAGTTAAGGAATTTTAGAGAAAACGTTTTTGTTCCTAAATATCAAGCCTACAAGAATGTCAGTACCGTAAGATAATGCATCTGATATTAATGATAAAACTTCTTTTCACATTCCACCGAAACAGCCCAATTTTTTGTTTTCTCAATATCAAAAAGCATCAACCTATAATATCCAGTTTACAATCATTTACATCATGGCTTATTTTTTTCTGGAGTTTCAGCACATATAAAAGCAGTCATGAAATCATCATCAATAAACCTGACATTTTATAATTGCTTGCACACAGCTGCACTTTTTATATTTTACAAAATACACACACATTTTTATCTTTTTGAAAAGTTGAGGCACCATGTGACAAGCAATGGAGCAAACATTCTTCCATTCAAAGGAACACAACAGCTCAAAAATGGATATTTAAAAACAAAGTAAGATCATAGCAGAAATATTATTTTTAAAAATAAAACATACTGAAAAGTAGTGACATATTTATATGTTCATATATTGGTCTAAGGGGTGCAGATTGTTATCATGACATTTGGTCAACAAACTATGATAGCAATCAACATAATACATTTTGTGAGCAAACTGAAATGTCTGTCACACAATCAACTGTGTTCACTGAATGTCACTTACAATATTAATTTTGTCTTGGGAAGAATCACAAAATCTATTGTGTGGTTAGAAAGTACCAGTACATTCACACAGCCAATCAAAAGCCATCTACAATGACCACACCCAGCCTGACTATTTTCTCTTTTTCTTATAATTTCTCAAATCCTTTTTCTCTCTGGCCAGTAGTTATATCCCGATGCCTAACATTTCATTTGTATTACTACATCCACCAACCAATTCTTCAGTGTCAATGTGCCTTCCTGTATATTATTTTCACTTTTGTCAGTGGTTGAGCTTGGCAGACTATGAGCCCAATTCAATTACCAGCCCGCATCTTCCGTGATACAGCCCGTATGTCTGCGGCCCTGCTGCGGCTCGCAGTCTGCTACAATTCCAATGCTATTCAAATGAACCAGCCCGCAAATTACAGGCCGAAAGCCGAAACCCTAAAACATGCACTTGTGCGTAGCAGTTCAGGGCGGGAATATGATTTAAGCAAGACCATAACCACCCATTTCGAAACAGCCAATACAAAATGAGACCGTCATCACGATGTCAGTAAAACATACATGTTACATGCCTTATATGTATTAACTCATTGATTCCCGAGATCGATATAACCCCGAAATGACACATAATAAAAGTATTTTTTCATTGCAGATTTGCGAGCTTGAGACTGTTGTGCAATTAGTTCTAATGTCTGTCATCGATTTCCCCGTCATTTACAGTGCAGTATTGGTTTTTTATTTGCATTTACAGTGCTGCGGGCAAGGGTTGAACCCCTTTGCGGGTCCTCTCTAGCACTCGTAGGATTTTCTCCTACATTTGCCATTTACGGGTGTGAAACCATTTGCGGGCTTGGGAGTTGTTGCGGTTTTAGCAATCGTAACTCTTGCGGACGGGAAGTATCAATGGCTTCAGGATGCTATAAATTCCGGGTTTAACCATCGCAAAGTTTTGAAGACCGTACCACGTAAACCGTTTTGAGTCCGCAAAAAGACGCCAATTAAATAGCAAATTAACTTACGCCCTCACTTACAGGCTCCAGTAACTTATGATTGCTCAATTGAATCAGGCTCTATAAGTTCATTTTACCCATCTCATTTTGTAATAGCTTGAACTATTTTCTCTTCTGCATGTGCCTTTGCAGATCGGGTTATGCTCTCAATCATTTTTTGCCTAACCCCTACCACCCTATTTTTCTCATTTTTGAGTTTGCTGATATTTAATAAACAATGTTTGCCTATTCTTAACAATAGTACTCTGCTACTAATGCAGAAATCTATTGACATTAATATTTCCCCTTTTTGCAACTCCACGGCCTCAAACAGTTGAGAAAGTGGAGGTTTGACCAGGGCTAGACATAAGATGGGAAATAGCAAGGGGGATAGAGGGTTAATAGGGATATAGCTGAGTAAGGAGAGATTGGGGGCAAGGAGTATATGCATAGTATAGGGGGCAGCAACCTAAGTGGATTTACTGTTGCATGAGGCTGCAACATTAACTTATCTTGTCTGCCATTTAATTTAGCTGAGAATGACTTCTCAGGCTATTCAGGATTTGTTGGCTAGGTTAGGTAGGGAAGCGGAGGTTAGGGGTCAAGACTGGCTGGCCTCGATAATCTTCCCTTCAGGTGGGGTGTCAGAGGAGCCAAGTGGGGGTCTGGGTAGGCCCAGAGATGTGGAAGTGGGACCCCTGGAGCATCAACAGGAGCCTAGGGGCTCTGATAGTAAATTGCCTCTGGACCAGGGGACCACTGGAGAAGTACTGCGAGGGGCTAAGCAGGTTTCACGCAGACATAGTCCCAGGAGACCTCCCCGACGCTCCCCCCCACCACAGCGCCTCAGCCCGTCACCTGCATCCCGGAGAAGATCAGCCTCACCAGGCCCATCTGCGGCTGCTGGGCGTTCAGGAACTGTTACAGTCAGCAGTCCTAGGACTTCCGGTGTCGTTGGAGGAGCGTTGAGACTGACAGCTCCGGACGCATTAGGAGATGTCGGCGGCATCTTGTGACCAGATGCGAGGTGAGAGGAGGCCTACGAGCAGCAAGGCCCAGTCCAAGATGGCGGTCCGGAAGACTTCACATGAGGTGGCGACGGGGCTGCTGGCGGGATATCCAGGTAGTGTTGCAAGCGTCGCAAGATTAGGCTGCAGGGGTACTTCCGGGTTAGTCTCTCAGGTGATAGGATCTGGGGGTACTTACACAAGTTGTATGGGGGAGCCAGAACGGGGAGAGTGATTTGGGAGTTGCTGCTGTAGGAGGGGGTTTAATGCATAAGAATAGTGAAGGGGCTGGTGTCTTTATGAGTTTGCAGGCTAGGCCAAAAAGGGTGATTATAAAGGCCAGGGGCCAGGGAGGTTTGAGGGTTAAGGAGGGGAGAGCGGCAGACACTGGGGGTTCGGGGAATCTGGATAGGCAAACTAAGGGGTTAAAAAGGGGTTTGAGGAGTGAAGGACACAGGGACCGGGATGGGGGAAAGGTCCCATGTCTCGCCAGAGAAGTAAGGTCCAAAAGAGGCAAGGGTCCAACGGCATCTAACAGGACCAGTAGGGCTGGGGTCTGGGTACAGAGGGCCACAGTTTGATTTAGGTCTACACCAATGGTTTTCTCTGATTGGCCTAATTGGGTAAGTGGGGAGGGCCAGCATGTGAGGCTGTCTGACCATAGTGATGAGGAAGACGCTGTTGCAGACATATCTGAAGGAGAGGCGTCAGGATCAGGAGCATCAAGGAATTTTTATGATTCCCCTGGGATCAGCGAATTCTCATCTGATGTAGTTGATTTTGTTCCAGCGGATATGGCCTGGTGGCTCTGGAGCCAGGTTGCATGCAAGAAGTGGTGACGACAGTGATGTGCCTCTTGATCAAGATTCAACAGAGCAGGAGAGGGTGCGGCCCCCTTGTTGACAGTCAAAAGGCATTGGTGCAAGAGCTGCAGCAGGAACCAGCAGCTACCAGCGGTCAGTCGGCTCAGCAGATCCCAGGTGGGTGTTCTCTCCACCTACATCAGAACATAACCAAGGGGTTATATCTCATCTACGGAACATATTAGCTCAGTTGGAGGGTAGACAGATTAGCATAGCAAGTGCATTGGCTCCCCCAAGTGGGTCTCTACCTGTCTTGGTCACGGGTGCTTCAATCCGGTGGCGATACGGCGGATATGGGGGATAAGGAAATCGGGTCGATGGCTTCCCAGCGTCCGGCCGGTAATAACAAAAAAGATGAGGTTCTGATCATAGTGGACACAGCAAAGGGTAGGCCTTCTTTATGTCAATTGGGACCAATCAGGATACATGTACCTTTGGAAGTAAGGGAAAAAATCTGGGGAATTCTCTGAAATGCTTTCACTCCTTCTCCTTGACAACTATTTTGAAGTCAAGGAGAGGAAGGATGAAACCAAAAAGGAAGAGAGGAAAAAGAAGTACAGGAGGGTGCCCAAGACTTCTAACAACTGGCTTCAAGCGTTTGTGATCATGGGCAGTATAGTAGGAGAAAAGGCCCCCGAGAATTGCTCTTCGTTTTTTTGCTATCTGGACGAGATAGAGATTATACATAGGACATATGGGGGCATGGCCTGGTGCTTATACGATGAGCACTTTAGACAAAAAATAGCTGTAAACAAGGATATGAATTGGGATGATCGGGACATGGGGTCATGGATGCGCAGCGTTACTCCTGCCAAGTCGGTTGGGTCCTTTCGGGTTGCGGCCTGAAAACTGGCTTTTGTGTCATCAGGGGGTTCAAGTAGAAAGGGCCATTGCTTCCAATACAACAAAAGCAATTGTAAGTGGGGGTAGTCACGCCGATTTAGACATGAGTGTAGTGAATATGGCAACCCCCACCCAGCATTCAGGTGCTACACGAAAAGCAAGTGCGGGCCTGATGGGACTCAAAAGGGAGTTGATGTCGATCAGGGTCGTAAGGATGGTGCCTTGGTTAAGACGGCATGGTAGCGGGGTGCTCGGTTGCAGATGAATTTTTGGTGAATGGTTTTAGTTCTGGGTTTGTAATTCCGTCTGAGTTGGGCCCTGTTGGTAAGTGTCCTGGTAATCTCGTGTTGGCCAGGGAGCCTGCTCACGTGGCGGAAAACAAACTTAGGAAAGAGGTGCGCTTAGTGAGGATGGCAGGTCCATTCAAACACCTCCACTTGTCTGATCTTAGAGTGTCCCCTTTAGGAGTGGTCCCCAAAAAGGAGTCAGGTGCGTTTTGACTCATCCATAACTTATCGGTAAATGACAGGATTGACAAGTCTCTGTCTTCGATTCACTACGTTTCATTTGACCAGGCCATTGGACTGGCATTTGACATTCAATCAGCTTTCCGGCTACTGCCGGTGCATCTGGCAATGCATCACCTGCTGGGATTGAAATTCAATGGGGAGTATTTTGTGGATTTGTGTCTACCTATGGGGTGTTCCATCTCTTGTGCCTACTTTGAGTCATTCAGGACCTCCGTTCAGTGGGGGTGGTTGAACAGGTGGTTGGGTCCAAGGTCTTCATTCACTATCTGGACGATTTCTTAATAGTCTTGCCTTCCTTTAGCCTTTGCTTACACGCCTAAAATGCTTTACAGATATTGCACAGGATTTCGGTATCCCTTTAGCAAATTAAAAAACTGTTGGGTCAGTCAGGGTCATTCAGTTCTTGGGCATTTCACTTGCCTCAGTTAAGTTTGAATCATCTCTTCCGGAGTGTAAAGTAAAAGACTTGCTTGAGGTAATACCCAACATGGTGGGTGTAGGAAAGTGACACTTAAAGAAATACAATCGCTGTTGGGCAAGCTTAACTTTGCTTGTAAAATTATTCTGATAGGAAGAATCTGGCCACGGCTGGCACCAAACGACCTCATCATTTCATCCGGATCACAACGTCATTGAGAGATGATTTGGGAGTATGGAAGGCCTTTTTCGAAGGTTTTAATGGGCGCTCATTGTTGATGCTGAAAAGAGTGGGCAACCGGGACATTCACCTCTTTACAGACGCGGCAGGCAGCTTGGGCTTTGAGGTTTACTTTCACGGCCTGTGGTGTGCAGAGCATTGGCCTAGGGTCTAATTGCATTCCGATATTGCTAAAAAAATGACTTTTTTGGAACTGTAGCAGTGCTCTTATGGGGAAACCTGTTACAGGACCAATATGTTGTTTTTCACAGCAATAACATATCGGCAGTTATGTCGATTAACAATCTTTCTTCCACCTCTCCCCCGGTTGTGGGACTACTGCGGGTTCTAGCACTAACATGCTTGAGGCATAATGTGTATTGTAGAGCAGTGCACGTTCCCGGGGTAGAGAATGACATAGCGGATACCCTGTCTAGGCAGCAATTGCAAAGGTTCAGGTCACTGGCACCCGGGGCGGCATTAAAGCCAACCCCGTCCAGGTTATCTTGGACTTAGTCAAATGGTAGACCACAGGCTTAAGACTCATAAGGAGAGGGCAAGGTTGTTGTAAAGTGGTGTTACACCGATAGTGGTCAAGCTGTAAAAAATCTACACACATTTGTTATTATGATGCTTGCGTTTTTTCATGTTCTTCATTGTTTCTGTTCAACTTTATTGCAAAAAAAAAATAAAATATATATATATATATATATATATATATATATATATACATACATATATAAAAAAAATAATGGGACACGGGGGATGCGGTGTGGTTTCTGGTTTACTAGTTGGTTGTCAGTACCACGTGGTGAGAGTGCTGCAGATTCTTCTATGTTTTTCAAGTTCAGCACGAGCCTTACAGGCATGGATTATTGGCCATTCATACATCTATTGGGCCCGTAGAACCGCAGCAGTGAAAGAGCACGGTTTGCAGTTGGGGCTGGACCCCAGTGTGGTACAAGTCAGGTGGTTTGGTCAGCAAGGCATGCGCTGGGATGGGGTACTACCAGAGACAGTGTAGCTTGCCAGGTTGATGGCACTTCCGGATATTTTGGCAATAAATGCGGGTGGTAATGACCTTGGGGTTATGCTGGTAAAATGCCTTAGACAGTTCTAGTATGATCTCACATGGTCGACAGATTCAAGTGGCGTTCAGCCATACGCGACGCCATCATGATGAAGTGCCGCAAGAAGGTTAACAAAATTGTTGCATCCTTCGTTAGGAAGTTAGGTGGGACATCAGCTCTGGAGGAGGTTGATGCTAGAAAGTTCTACATACAGGACGGGGTGCACTTGAATTAAATCAGCCTCTGGATCTTTAATTTGGGTCTGGAGGAAGGAATCAGCAGGGTGCTGCTACTGCATGACGGCGGGAGTGCTGCACGTTAGAGGTGGTCTCCCTATTGGGTGGGTTTAATCCTTGGTGTCCGTTGGCAGTTTTGGGGTGTGGATTCACTTTAACATGTTCGAGTCATACCCTTGGGGTGAGGTCTAGAAGTGTGGCATAAGCCAAGTTGGGGGTAGAGTTAAAAAGGAGGAAGGTGGGGGTTTTGGCTTGGGTGGCGGGAGTGTGCAAGAAAGAGTTTGGGTAGATTATTTTTTGCGCATTTGGCAGGTTATGCTTGCCCTGGTAAGGTTGGGTACAGTTAACAGTTAATTATTGTAAGGAGTGGGACTCAAGGGGGCAAGGGGTGGAGGCAAGCATAGCTTAGGGAGTCACCAAAAAAGTTAATTTTAAGTTAAGTTTATAAAATATTTAATAAAAGGCTGTGGCCAAAATTATACCCCACATACGTCTATGCGTGTTTATTTCTGATGGTCTGTATTTTATTGGGAATCGCTATGGGCTATGCCATGGTCAAGATCATTCCACTGCTCCTAAATTCCACTGGCTGTGAAAGCAATCACCTAAATACTTTTCCAACTGTGAAATTTCAGCCCTTCTGAAACTTAAAGTATTTGATTTAGACAAAAGAAACTTAGCATATGCCCACGTTACACAACATAAGTTAATGATCACTGAAGTCATCTCATCTGTATTCACATCAGAAACTAAAGACATGAAGTACTTTCTTTATGAGAAACACTATCTGTAAAGAAGTGATTTTATGGCACAGAAATTGTTTCTTCAGATAAAAATTCATTTTGTATGACATTCTGTGAAGACACAACAAAATTCAATACTGGCCAACACAGGTCCACTTTTTTCTTAAAACAAATGACTAATGATTATTTCCCAGTGAAGTGTAATTAAAATAAATGAACTTATTATAGGCTGTGTGTATTTGTTCCATCCTGAAAACATTTGCCCTTAAATAAGTCTCGTTATGGATCTAAGGTGTCTCTTAAAGTGGGAAGATCAAGCAATACTGATAAATATGCCTCATGGTATCTCCTGCTGTGGCTGCAGGTATGTTAAGAGACTTCCATTCTCTCTAATTTCCATTCTGTATATGGTGTCCACATTTGCATTTGTCATTAACATTTCCTGTGAAACAGTCAAGAAAAGAATAACCTCCAATTAGTCAACCTTTCTATGGCAGCTGCACAATATAAAGTTCAGGTATCTATAACTCTATTCAGTATTAAAACAGAACAAGGATAGTGGTATATTGTTTATCTTATCTACAGTAGTTTAGAAGGATAACAGGTAGCTAGAGTCAAGCACAAGAGTTACTACCCATTATTATTCACTAAGAGATTAACATGCCCCATACACAGCTCTATATACAGTACATGAGACAGAACATTACACATATAGAAAAATTTGCCATATATAAAATAAGTCAAACAAACTGAAAATGCCTGTCTACAAAAATGACTAATTTATCACTTTCCTTTTTTGCAAAGGTTCATGTAAGGCATTAATGGCTATCTAACATTCACCTTCTTATTTGTTATTATTTTTTAAATGATCTTTTCAATCAGAAATAAATTAGGTTTGCCTCCAAATTTCAATGCACACAATGCCAGTGTGCACACAGTTTATGAAATTGACACTGCTTAAAAATGATCCACACCCCTTTTACCAAACAAAAAAATAGATTTTTAGAATTAGTTTAAGTTTTTGAAAACATAGGAATGTGGGATGCTTGTAATACAATTTAAACTGGATAAGAGAAGCAATCAGCCAGAATTCCCCTAGTGATTGTATGTGCAATAATTTCCTCACTGCACTCTAATTTCACTGGTCTTAGGGGTACACATTAGCATTAACTACTTTGATCTTGTTTATATCAATTTTATGTTTGTTTGAAAAAAAGGTTTACTGTTAATATAAATGCTGACTAAAATGTGTATCACTAGCAAATAAACCAGTTTTCTGGTTATGGGACTCTTCAGGGGACACGGTTATGAGCCTCTATTCTAGACTCTACAAAGGCCCATCCTAGTAGTCAGCAGTGATTGGTCTTAATGACCAAGCAGCTGTCTAAGTATAAATTGACACTGTAGATTGACATATCACATCACAATACGGATTCCTTTGATTCAGGCACAGTTATACTTTGAGGGTTTGAGGCTTGGTCCCTGTGTGTAACAAGTGGAGACGTTTCCTCTTCTGACTTGCAGTTGGGCACAGCCTCAACGTACACATTGTTAAGCTCATGCTTGTTCTTAGCTATGTCCTTTTGGTTTAGGTAATGAAGGATTCCAGCTCCAAGGGCATCTCCCTCAACATTTACAACGGTGGTGGTTCGATCCCTAAAAAGAAATAAAGGCAACATTAAAAAAAAAAAAAAAAAAGGCACAATATGATACTACACAATGTAAAAGCTTTAAGTACTATGCACAGGGCCACATTACACCAACATTTAACTCAATTATTCCCAAAAAAATAATATGCTTCCTTCTGTCTGTGTGTAAAAAAAAAAAATGTAATACAAGTAAAGCTGGCCTTTCAAAACTATTCATCTTTGAAGCTTTTAGCCTCTGAAAAAATTTATACTATCCCTGCCACTGGTTGTTCCAATCACTTTTACTTCTACACTTCTTCTCCACACTGACTTCCAGAATATAGATATTTTTGTGTTGATTACTTTCAAAACAACATCCATTGCTTCGTTCTCTTGCAATCTATCAAATGCATTTTAATATATATGCCAAACGTTTATAAATGTTTATATTTTCTATTTCTTAATATTCTTCCAGAAACAGTAACTTGGCACTCCAATCTTTTGGCACTCTTAAGTGGTTGTCTGTACTCCATCATGCCCCTAGGTTCAGGGGCAGTCAGAGAGGAAGGTTAAGCTACTTTCCTTACTACACTTTTTAATACTTAAATCACCAGTACCTTCCATTCCATCTGTTATATTCTTCTCAACCTCCCTTTTTTTAATACATCTATCATCTGCTGGACCAACTTCCCTAGAATTTCTACCTGACTCACTCATTTACTTTCTTTCTCTGAGAATTCAATATACTTAGCACAACTCCCACTGCCCCTCGTCTTCTCTTTCTTTCATTACCTCCTGTTGTCTAACATAAGACTACTTTTATTATATATTACCCGGATGATTTCCCTATTTTCTCCTGTGCCTCTGTTTTTTCTCTACAACTAATTTTTTTTTTTTTGCTCACAACTATTTTTCATTGCATTAATCTACTACCCAAACCTATCTCTTCTATGCCCACTTATCAGTGTCATCACAAACTGTCTGTCAGTTATCTCTTCCTAACTGTTCATTCACCATTTCACCATCTAATGCCCTAGAGCTTAAAAATAATCTGTTCCTGTTTCTTCATTTGAACCACAAACATCTTATCTGATATCACTGTTTCTAACTGTATAATCATGTCAGCTTTTCAAACTCCGCTGTTTTATATTTGACTCGGCTCACTTGTTCATTCTTCAAATCAATCACTTTGAAATATTGTTGATTTACTCAAGAAAAACACAAGGCAGTTATTACTCTGATTTGTTGTTACTCTTTAGTCGTTCAGTCGTGCTTGACTATCCATGACCCCATGGACTGCTGCACACCAGGCACATCTGTCAGCCACTGCCTCCTGAGCTCCCTCACACTCATGTTCATTACCTCAATTATCTCATCTATCTATCTCCACATCTGCCTTTCTTAATGTGCCTTCAATCTTTCCCAGTACCAGAATCTTTACTAGGGAATCCTGTCTTCTCACACTATGGCCAACATATTTGAGCTTTACCCTCATGATCAAACATTCCAGTGAACAGTTTAGCTTGATTTCCAGTGAACAGTATGGTTTAATTGATTGAACTCTGAAGGACTCTAAGCAGTTTTCTCCAGAACCACAATTCAAAGGCATCAATTCTACGACACTCATCCTTCTTTATGGTCTAGCTCTCAAAGAGTGTTACTACGGGGAATACCATATTTTTAACTATGCAGACCTTTGTCTGCTCCCCAGAAGCAGAGATCTTGGAGCCCAGAACATTTAAATCTGTCACTGCCTCCAATTCTTTCCAATCTATTTGCCAAAAAACTGAAATTTCTGTTTGCCATGATCTCCATTATTTCATATTGAGCAGCAGGCCATCTTTTGCACTTTTGTCTTTCACCCTCTTCAATAGCCCATTATGTCCTCCTCACTTTCAGCCATCAGAGTAGCATCATCTGCATATCTGAGGTTGTTTACATTTCTCCCAGCAATATTGATTCTGTCTTTGGATTCATCCAGTCCGGCCTTGCGCATAATGTATTCAGCATATAAGACAAATAAATAACATGACAATTTACAACCTTGTTGCACTATTTTCCTAATATTGAACTATTAATTGTTCCATGTTCAGTTCTTACCGTGGCTTCTTGGTCCACATACACATTCCACCAGAGCGGATGAGATGATCTGGTACCCTCATCTCTTTTAGAACTTGCTACATTTTATTATGATCCACACAGTCAAAGGCCTTAGAAAAGTGTATGAATCAGATGTAAATGTTTTCTGTGTGAATTTGGTATCTAAAACTGACAGTGCTCTCAACAGTACTAATGAAAAACTTATTAGATTACAAGAGCACACCCTCCTGAGAAAGGAGTAGCTAGAAAAAAAGCAGAAAAGAATAGCCAGGAAAAACTGCATAAAAAAAAAAGTTTAAAATGTTTTATATACACTGCTCAAAAAAATAAAGGGAACACTTAAACAACACAATGTAACTCCAAGTCAATCAAACTTCTGTAAAATCAAACTGTCCACTTAGGAAGCAACACTGAGTGACAATCAATTGCACATGCTGTTGTGCAAATGGGATAGACAACAGGTGGAAATTATGGGCAATTATCAAGACACCCCCAATAAAGGAGTGATTCTGCAGGTGGTGACCATAGACCACTTCTCAGTTCCTATGCTTTCTGGCTGATGTTTTGGTCACTTTTTATTGCTGGTGGTGCTTTCACTCTAGTGGTAGCATGAGACAGAGTCTACAACCCACACAAGTGGCTCAGATAGTGCAGCTCATTCAGGATAGCACATCAATGCGAGCTGTGGCAAGAAGGTTTGCTGTGTCTGTCAGCGTAGTGTCCAGAGCATGGAGGCGCTACCAGGAGACAGGCAAGTACATCAGGAGATGTGGAGGAAGCTGTATGAGGGCAACAACCCAGCATCAGGACCGCTACCTCCGCCTTTGTGCAAGGAGAAACAGGAAGAGCACTGCCAGAGCCCTGCAAAATGACCTCCAGCAGGTCACAAATGTGCATGTGTCTGCTCAAACGGTCAGAAACAGACTCCATGAGGGTGGTATGAGGGCCCGACATCCACCGGTGTGGGTTGTGCTTACAGCCCAACACCGTGCAGTATGTTTGGCATTTGCCAGAGAACACCAAGATTGGCAAATTTGCCACTGGCGCCCTGTGCTCTTCACAGATGAAAGCAGGTTCACACTGAGCACATGTGACAGACGGGACAGGGTCTGGAGACGCTGTGGAGAAAGTTCTGCTGCCTGCAACATTATTCAGCATGACTGGTTTGGCAGTGGATCAGTAATGGTGTGGGTGGCATTTCTTTGGGGGGCCACACAGAGATGAGATCCTCAAACCCCTTGTGAGACCATATGCTAGTGTGGTTGGCCCTGGGTTCCTCCTAATGCAAGACAATGCTAGACCTCATGTGGCTAGAGTGTATCAGCAGTTCCTGCAAGACAAAGGCATTGATGCTATGGACTGGCCCGCCCGTTCCCCAGACTTGAATCCAATTGAGCACATCTGGGACATCATGTCTCGCTCCATCCACCAACGTCACGTTGCACCACAGACTGTCCAGGAGTTGGCAGATGCTTTAGTCCAGGTCTTGGAGGAGATCCCTCAGGAGACCATCCGCCACCACATCAGGAGCATGCCCAGGCGTTGTAGGGAGGTCATACAGGCACGTGGAGGCCACACACACTACTGAGCCTCATGTTGACTTGTTTTAAGGACATTACATCAAAGTTGGATCAGCCTGTAGTGTGTTTTTCCACTTTCATAATGGGGGTGACACCAAATCCAGACCTCCATGGGTTGAAAAATGTGATTTCCATTTTTTTATTTTTGTGTGATTTTGTTGTAAAGAACAAAGTATTTCATAAGAATATTTAATTCATTCAGATCTAGGATGTGTTATTTTAGTGTTCCCTTTATTTTTTTGAGCAGTGTATATAGAGCGAGGCATTTGTGGGCACAGTTGCATGTCCCTGCTCAGCTTCCCAGAATGCAGTGTAATAACTGTATTTCTCAAAATTCTGAGCTGGAAGCAAGTTTTTTTGACTAGCTTTAGACATTCAAATGTGAACACAGATGTACTATTTATCTACTGTATATATATATATATATATATATATATATATATATATATATATATATATATATATCGTGCATAGTACTGATTGTGCTAAGCTATTTTGGAGACATTCAGGGATTTCAAAATTCAGTTTTTTTACTTCATCGTTTTGCAACTTCACACCACAGTAATCTAAAAAGGCAACATAGGTACTTACACAATCCAGTCCACAGCAAGTATCAAAGAGAGATCCTGGGTTGGCAGACCTATAGCTTCCAGAATAATTGCTATTGTGAGTACACCTCCTGCTGGGATTCCAGCTGCTCCCACACTTGAAGCTGTGGCAGTGACTCTGG
Source organism: Discoglossus pictus (assembly GCA_027410445.1). Classification (NCBI taxonomy): domain Eukaryota; kingdom Metazoa; phylum Chordata; class Amphibia; order Anura; family Alytidae; genus Discoglossus; species Discoglossus pictus. Next base: position 79,486,906 of record CM050165.1, read on the forward strand.
AAAATAATGAGACATAAGGAGAGTCAGTAGCAGGGTATTATACTCAAGAGGCGCCTAGCTGTTTTCATGCTCTTATTAATATATGAACTAGCAGTCGGGGATCCCTTTGGGCTAGATATGTAAAGATATTCAATTTCCACACAATTTCCACACAATTTCCACACAATTTCTACAGCATTCTAGGCAAACAAAGTATAATTCTGCATATAAGTGAAATTATCACTTAAAGGACCAGCGTAATGCATGTAAAAGTAAAGCTTTTTCCTATCTTTATTTGTAGGTCAGAGACTATTAAAGGGAATAAATAAGGTTAAAGGTTAAAGGGACACAAATTTGGTGGATATTAGCCTTCAGAGTCATTTTGATCTTATTAAAATATGAAAAAAAATTTGAAAGTGAAACTTTTATTTTAAAGACTTGATGTTTACATGGTCGCAGTCCTCCCTTTTGGCGCCTCACTGCTTATGTTGGGGGTACGGCTCTTTAGCCAATCTGAATGCAGATGTCTTTTCTGCCTGTCTCTTCTGGTAATTTAACACCACCATTACTGCTCAGACCACAGCAAACCAGCTTATATGCATAAACATAGTGTTAGATATGGCACCCTGTGATCCTAAGTAAAAATTAGTGTATGGTTTTATTAGAGATCTCAACATTTATTTAAACACATTTCTATTTTGTGAATGAGAGAATGAAACTAGATGCAAACTCCACACTGGGCATTGTGGCAAGGATTGTTATCCCCTGACCATAACATTCCTCCAAATTGTCCCATATATTTCTTCTAGATCTGCCTGTGTCCTACATCATTTTATATGAATCTCTGAATACAGTCTTACCATCCTTGACTTGTGAAGGTCCTCAAATGGCTCTAAATACATTGTGTTGTGTAAATGCACATATAAACATTTTATTATGTTCAATAAACTTCACAGGTTCACCTTGCTGTATATCTATCTGCCTGTGTAGGACACAGGCAGAAACATATACAGCAAGGTGAACCTGTGTGTCTGTAAGCAGGACGCAGCATCTTGTAAAACACAGCAGCTGATGCATTCTGCCTTCTCAATCAGTGTCTGGGGAATGAGAGGCGAGGGCAGCCTCCAGCAGTGACCTCACCACTGATTCGAACAGGCTGGTAGGGTCTAATTGACAGAGTGGTTAGTCACAGCCAGCTCCATAGACTCCAATGCAACATGTAGTATTCAGCTAACTGGCTACAGTTGCTACTCCCCTCTGCCCATTAATATTGCAGGACACTGGACGATGGCTATAAGAAGCATCAGAAGCACATATAAATACAAAGATATATGGCTGAAAAAAGGAATCATTTAAAAAAAACAAAGTCATGAGAAGTTTGGTTGACTTCAGTGGTAATTTAATAGTTTAATAGTTTTTGCATTTAAATTGTCTGTTGTCTGTTTTCCACCTAAGCAGGGCTGCTTTTCTCCACCTTCCTGTACCGTGGCCCACTCTGCCTGGGGGCTGGAGCATCATGGAGCATGGAATCAAGCAGGGTTATGATTTAATTGTCCAACATAATGTCATTGGTTCCACCCCCTATGCCCACACAGATGTATTGAAGATAAAACCTCCTTGCAGCTGCCCTATTGGTACCATTTAGTAGCACCACAGGGCAGGGCCAATGACTTATTATGGCCCTGGGCCATTTACTGAATATGCTCAATTTGTACCAGAACATAGACTGGTCAAACTTTTTTTTTTTAGTCCAGGCCCAAAGAAGAGCTGGCCATGCCCTTTGATAGGCAGAGGTAAGTAGAGAAAAGCAGCTCAACGTGGGAGGAAAAGTGACAAGTTCAAATGTTAGAAAACAATATTAACTTATTTATTTTAAACTGTGTACTGTTTTTAATAGCCCCACAAAAAAACATATGAGCTTTACTTGTAAATGCATTCCAATGACCATTTAAAGGACCTCTGTAGTTTGGGAAATCTGTTATATGTTTGTGAAGTACATAACAAACAAAAAAGTTTGAACGCCATTATCATTTTTACAAAAAATCTTTAGTTTTAGCAGACACTGCTTGCTAACGAAGGATTATTTGTAACCTCCTCACATCTTGCTGTCGAGGAGTCGGAGGGGGGTTGATCTGTCAACTTGTATAATCTATTTTTGAGTGGATGGAGGAAAGGGATTTGTAGACTTATTGAATGATTAAGATACACTTTTAGCATTTGACATCTCTCTGCTCCCCTGCACATGTAAACTTACAAGTCTTACCAGCCTTATCATGCTGTGAAAAAACATATGACTGTCATGGCAGTAACAGCTAGTTAGTAACAGGTGTACGGTTAGTGCAGTAGATAGGATTTAAAATCATAAATGGAACAACACAGGATCATTTTCGCCACTAGGAAAATGAATTAGCTTGCACTATTATTGAGAGTATGAAGGGGTCCAACAAATAATCTAGATCCAAATATTTTTTTAACCCCCTGTCAGTAATGCTTTACAGTGTGAATGCTATGCTGGACCTTCAAGCAATCACAGTTCATATACTGGGATGTTTTCCTCTCCCTAATATCTAAAAATTAAGTGCGAAAGGGAGCTATCAAAGGGTGGCAAAACATAGATAAATCATTTGGACCTATCTCCATGACAATTGGTTTTAGCATGTTTGTTTCAGTACAGTCGCTCCTATATATTTTGATGCATATGCTATTTCCATGGAAAACAAAAGCATAACAGAATAATTTCTGATTATGAGCTAAGTAATACAGCGGAGATGATTCAGGATTATTGACACAAAACACTCATAATGTTAGTTTCATGTGGGAGTTTGTGACTTAGTCTTTATATTATGACTAATTTTGCTACAATATATTATTGGTATTATACGTTTTGGAAATATTCGATTACTTCTTACAGTATAGTGAAGATATGTCCAGCATTCAGGTAATAATTGTTCATCTGAGCAATGAAAACAGCAGCCATGCACTGGAAGATGGCAGCCCCATCCATATTCACTGTGGCTCCAATTGGAAGTATAAACCGGCTAATTCTTTTATCCACACCATTGTTTTCTTCAATGCACTTAATCATTGCTGGAAGAGTTGCCGAGCTGGAAATAAAACAGAAAGAGATATTAATTTGAATTATGGAAATCAAATTCAAACACGTATATGTTCATATTAATATAGTACTTTGCAAATAATTTTAATAACAGCATAAATGAACCAGAATTTATATGGATCTGTATAATTGTGCCCTTTATTCAGGTATTGACAAAATTATTTGAATGAATGTACATTGTATTTGATCATTGTAAATGTGAATTAAAACACTTTCACAATAAAATACAAGCACCGTTTATCAAGTCTCCACATACTTCCCTAACTGCTTCCCATGCTCCGCACATGACATGCCTATCTTTACTCATCATTACCACATCACACCACATTTAAAACTTCTCTTGTGCTTACCAGCCTACATAATTCTCTACCTCATTCTGCCAGACTTTCATTTATTTTGTACTAAAATGTCATCTATTCAGATACTCTTATGATCATGAAAAAAACTAAAGAAGAAGAAAACTGTCTGGAAAGATTTTGGTTTTAACTTCAACCCACTTTCTCTTTCTTTGTATGGAAGGTACCAGCCAAGTCCAATTCTTTTATATCTCTGACCTGACAAACCATAAGTTAGCAGGTGGAGCTTGAAGCCAACAATGTGCAGTCTATCTGCTTTTTCTAATCAGGTTAAATAATTCTTCTTGAATTTAAATTTTAAAAAACTAGATTAATTTATTTAAAATTTAGATATAAGCAGATCATTATACTTTCAATACAACATATATTAACTTAGACATAATAAGATATTAGTTCCATAAATTCCATCATAATAAGCTACAGACATACAATTTGTATACGTCAATATTAACTTACCTTGAAGATGTGGCAAATGCCGTTGCAAAGGGTGTGATCAGCCCTGCTAGGAATGTGAATGGGTTTTTCCTTGTAAAAGCAAAATAAATAAGTGGAAGCACTATTCCTCCATGAATAATATGGCCCAAAATAGACGCCATGATGTACTTTCCAAGACTGGTCACCAAAAGAACAATGTTCCCCATTTCAACAATTTTGCTACCAACGAGAAACATGATTCCAATTGGAACATACCTGAATAAATGAATGAGAAAAAAAGATCAGAACAACACAAACAAAATAAATTATTTCATAAAAGGTTTATGCTTTAAATGAAAAAATAGTGATCTGAAGATAAGAAAATCTTGCTACCTAGGTAAAGCTGTAATTAATGTCCCTCAGTTTGACATATTTTTGCCCAGCCAATTAGAAACTGACATACAGCCTTATTAAATTGCGGTTCAGCCAATTGAATAGCGCTCTATATAAGCACAGAGCATATTTTTTTTTACAGAAATTTTTAGTTAGTGAAGACCTTGCTTTAATATAGAAGTTTACTAACTAAAAACTTCTTTAAAAAAAATATGCTATGTGCTTAAATAGACCCCTATTTAATTGGCCGAATTGCAATTTAATAAGGCTGATAATGAGTAAATTGTTGGTAATGTCTTTCTATACACATTGAAATATTGATCAAGTGTGCAGTAGTGCTTGCTCAATCACTGCAAAAAAGCATGTCACATTATTTAACTTATGAAAAAAATACCTTTTTTATCATTCCTTATTTATCTGATTGATTATTCACCTGCACCTGCCCAAAAGAATATATTTGGAGAAATTATATATTAACAGCCTTATTAAATTGCAATTCGGTAAATTTAAAAGGGCTCTATTTAAGCACACAGCATATTTTTTTTACAGAAGTTTTTCGTTAGTGAACTTCTCTCCAAAAGCAAGGTCTTCACTAACGAAAAACTTCTGTAAATAAAATATGCTCTGTGCTTAAATAGAGCCCTTTTAAATTTGCTGAATCCCAATTTAATAAGGCTGATAGTCTTATTCTAATATCAGTGACAGGCAAAACAAACACAACCGCCTATTAATATATGGCACTAGCGACTTGCCCGTCAAAAAATGACGGCAATAGAATTGTAAGGCAGGTAATGCTGTTTGGTACACAAAGTAAATATTTTGGTTGTGTGAGTACCATCGGCACTCATTGCGAGCCTCGCGCTGAACGTCTTAGGCAGTCATTGCGAGCCTCTTGGTTGGTGTATGTTTGGTTATGAGAGCTCCTTTGGCGCTGATTGTATGGTTTGCGCTATTGGGCTTTTGGCTGGCATTGTGATCCTCTCCCCTGCTGTACTTGTGGTTCTGTAAACACCGTTGGCGCTGCTTGTGAGGCTCGCGCTGATCTCCTTTATCGTTTATTATAATTCTTTCATTTTTGTATTTGGTTTTCTCTGTGTATGTATTTTTTATGCAAATTAATTAATTATTAAAGTTATAAATTAATATACTTTACCTATTTGTAATTAATATATGCAGCAAGGAATGTGCTGAAGAGCTAACAATCTGTTTTGATGTTCCTGCAGCATACAATGTAGATTTGCAGTGTTGGTGAGCTGAGGTGTAAGTGTCAGCAATGTGTGCAGTGTGTAGTGTAAATAGGCTGCGTGCTCGAGGGGAAACTGTTTGTGTAGCTGTGTAGTTCCGCATTTTGTAATGGTAATGTTATTAGTTTGCAGTTAGTGTTGTGAAATGGCTGCGATTGTGTATGTGTTAGGCAGGTGTGGAGCATTTAGCGTGTTTCCTAATAGTGTATTTAGTAGGTCGTACGGGTCTGTGTAAAAGGCGTATGTGCTTGGCTGTCTTTTGCATGGTTAGGGGTCGTGTAGCCTCGTTTTCGTTTTTTTTTGCCGGCCATTTTTTCTGTCACTTAGGAGATTTTCGAGTGGCGAAAATCTTTAAATTCTATCTAAATTGTTGTGTAACCTCATTCCCAGACGTCCTGGCTGTCCCCCCTTTCTGTGTGTGTATTTTGTTTTTTATTTTATTTTGTATTTAGTGTGTTTTTCATGTTTTTCGCTGTTTTTTTTGCGGCCATTAAGTTTGTATTTTTTGCGGGTCATATTCCCCTCCCCCAGTGGCAGTTTTATTTTCTTAGAGTTACGGGACGTAATTTTTATAGCTGATTTTTGCAAAGTGCTACGGGTCTTGCACTTTGAATTGTGTTTTTGAGTTGTGTGTTGATATGTAGTCCCGCAAGGCGTGCAGGGTTGTAGGGATGAGCGCCTACAGTGCTTATCTCCACCAGTGCAGTGAGCACCTTTGGCGCTCCCTGCCTAAGTCCTATGGGGTCGTAGGGATGAGCGCCTACGGTGCTCATCTCCACCAACGCCTTTGGCGCTCCTTGCCTGGCCGCAACTGCGGCCCTTGCTTCATAATTTTAACATTGCGTTACCAACGGTTTTTGGCAAGCCCGGCTGCTGAGAACTATATATGTGATTACACTCATGTCTGTCTGTCAACGTCTTCTTAAATGGTCAGATCTGAGATTCTAGATGTGGGCTTAAGAAATTCTGTGATCACATGTGATGAGCAACTAAAGGATACACTCTATAGATCAAGTGCTGTTACAATGATAGCCCGCATACCACCCATAGCCCGCATACCACCCATAGTAATATATTTACAAGGTATGTACTCTAATCCCCATATCTACCAGTGGAAGTGGAAGATTTTTTCTGGTACTGAAAAGTTAAATTGATCAGCATGTTCTTTTTTCAGAAACTTAAGAGCACAATGTGCATTATACATCCTATTGTACTTTAAAAAGCATATACGGTAATATAGTGTTTATATTACTGTTTTTCTATCCAACTAAGGGTGTATATATATATATATATATATATATATATATATATATATATATATATATATATATATATATATATATATATAGTAATTTAGTAATTATTAATCTATATGTATATGTTTATTTATATTGACAAGGTTTCGAGAGGTTTGACCTCTTTATTAAGTCTGAAGCATGTATATATATATATATTACATTTCCAAATTACTGGACATTCACAGCTGCTTCACTCTTGAATTATATATATATATATATATATATATATATATATATATATATATATATATATATATATACATACATTATGTACAGATTTCATGACATTTATATAGTTTACCTACAGATCTCATTTACTATTTTATTTGCTTATAAATGTAATCTTAAATAGAGAAATAAATGTTTGTTTGGCAGGTGAACCTGAGGAATCTTTCCTAAGGGCACATAAGATGTAAATGTAGACCTCTTCTCTTGATGACTAGACTGATCACTGCAATTGTTGATGTCAAAAAAGCAGCAGACACTCACATACACCATACACAACTTTTACTATGTAGGATAGGCTCACGTGTCAGGACTTACCACATGATCCAGGACACAAGGACCATGGTGGCCTCGTTAAATGCATTGAAAAATTTAATAAGTTCTTCTCCTTCTGGTCCCAGCTTTTTCAAAGCAACTCCTAATACAAGTGCAAACAGGACTAGTCCCAGAATGTTCATCCCATCAATCTCCGTACCTATAGGGATCTGTGAAATGATATTTCAAATACTAAGATAGTGCATGTGATCTGTTCATATGTACATTGTAAGAGTGATGAGACCCAATTGTGCAAGGAGAGTACAAATATAACAGGTTGCAAAAAGCAAAAACATTCTAGAAGACAATTCTGAATGTAACTGATATATAGATTGTAACAGTGACATAGATGTTAAATTCCTTACTTTATGATTTCTTAGAGAATGTAATTAAGTAAGAGTTATTTATAATTATTTGCTTCACTCAAACTGAATAGCACAGTCTGCTGAGTTACATTTACATAAAAGATGAATGAGCAACCAACATGGATATTATAGATACAGATGAACACTATATAGAATAATATATCCATAATAACAAATGATAGCATGATTTTATGTTCACAATAAGGAATTGAAACATTTCATGGTAATTTCTATGTCTTATAGGTATTTGTACTTGTTTTAAAAGAAAAGGTTAAAAAAATAACTTTACAGCCAAAATACTATGTAGAATTTTTTCCACCGCAGGCAGAAAATCTGGAAAATATACACATTCACTTAAATAGACAAAAGGTATACATTTTATGAGTGAGCAGGTAATTGTTATTATCAACACATTTTCAAACTGGGTCAGAGTAATATAAAAGATTTCATGCACTGTCATTTTTGAAGATATGGTATAAACTTTTGCATTCTGTAAATTAAATACTAAACCTAATAAACACATATTATTGTCATTACTTTTAAGGCCACTCTTCTTTTTTTCATGATTTGTGATCTCTTCTCAAGATTTAGAGATTAATTATGTGTCTTCTTTCATATACTGATCTCAGCCCATTAGATCCTGTTATATCAGATGGATTGAGGCAGAGCGCTACATGGGTTACAAACTGTGTGCCACATTCAATTTGAAGCCCAAACTCGATCGCAGATGTTTGCAAGTGAGTTGCGGCTACCGTTTGACTCTGATTGCGATGATATTCAATTGCTCAAGGCCGCAAGTTGCTGTCCCCAAGCCAAAACCGTAAACCATGCACTGGTTCAGAGCAGTTCTTGGAGGGAACCTGATCAATTCAGCAAGCCCATAACCGCCCATTTAGAATTGGCCAATAGAAAATGACACTGTCATTATTACGGCAATAATAATGACATGTCAATCAATTAGGTTCGGGGGTCCGATATGGGATCAGACTCACCAAACTTGCAAAATAATAAATTATGAAAATAAATGCCAATCCTTTTCTAGTCCATATGGGTGGCCTGATATGTATTAACTCATTGATACCTAAGATCGATTTAACCCTGAAATGACACATAAAATTAATTTTATTTCCTGCCGATTTGCGAGTTTGTTGGGCAATTAATTCTAATGTCTGTCATCGCTTTCCCCGTTATTTACAGAGCAGTATTATTTTTTTATTTGCATTTACAGTGCTACGAATGGGTGTTGAACCCCCTTGCGGGTCCTCTCTAGCACTCATAGGATTTTCTACTTCATTTGCCATTTATGGGTGTGAATACATTTGCGGGCTTGGGGAAATTGAGCAATTGAATAGCGATTTGGGATTTAAGCCTTGCGAAAGTGACAGATCAACGGCTTCTGGAGGCTGTAAGTTACGAGTTTAACCATCAACATTTTTTCAAGCTCGTAACTCGGGACCGGTTATGAGCCTGCAAAAACACGCCAATTAAATAGCAAAATAGCTTGCAAGCTCATTTACGGGCTACCAGATCTCAAAATCGCTCAATTGAATGTGGCTCTGTGTGTTCAATCTTTACACAAACTGAACTTTGGAAAATGTAAGGGTAATTTGCAAAAGTACTACTTTACAGTAAGGGCAGTGAATAAATGGTATGGGTGGTAGGGTCAAACACAATTTGAGAATGCATGGGATTAGCAAAAACCCATCCCAAGACTAATTTTTGTGTGGATATAATGGGCACTCTAGATGAGTCTTTTTGGTTCTTCTGCAATCAAATCCATACTTCTGTGTTTAAAGAACCACTGTAGTTTGGCAAAAACTTTACATGTCTGTTAAGAATGCAAGAAACTTACAACATTATGTAAACCATGGGCTAAAAAGAAAATATTAATTCCATGATTTTTATTCTTCCTTTTTAAGGCTCAATGGGTAGGTCTACCAAGCCTATGTGAGAGAGGAGAAAGGTGTTTTGTGCTGAAATATTATCCAAATCCACCAATTAATCAACAGACCTCCTCCCTATTTCCACACTTGAATACATAATAAAAACTAGAAGAAAGCTCCGACTCTCTAATCTATCAGGAAGTGTGGAAGATACAAGTTTGGTATATTTCAAGCACAAACAGTGACAATGAAATGATAAGTCTTACCTAAAAATGCTTTTGTGCCCACTGCTTGCACAACTGCTAATATTGTTACTTTTTTTTACAAACCTCACAAACATATGGCATTTTTCCCAATCTACCGTAGTCTTTTAGCTGCTTATGGAACAAATTTAGGATGTTCTTGTGACAAACTCCAACTAGGACACGTCGTGCACCACGTGAGTTATGGAGCTCTATTGAAAAAAAAAAGATGCTCCCTCTACTGGCTGAACATGATATTTGTTTGACTTTGTTCCAAAAAACAGTTGATACAGGGATTGCAGGAGCCTTTTAACCCATTTAGCACTTCATGAAAATAAATTGTACTATTTAAAACCTGCTCTTTTAAATGAATGATGGCAAATGTTTGGCTTCATTGTCCTTTAATGCAACAATACAATGAAATTTCACAATTATGGCAAAATATGTTTCTATTATGTTTCCTGATGATCAGTCCTCTAGCTTAAAACAAATTCCCTAATACAATAATATTAAAGCAATTGCATGTTCTCTTGGGATACAAGAGAAGAACATTACACAAAAGGATTAAATGCTTATTAATTCCTAATTTCCTATAATATGCTAGATGCTTGCTCCCTGGCAGTGCCAGTTCTAATGAGATAATTATAATTTATGTCTACTGTATTAAATATATATTAGTATGCAGATACCAAAAAACATCCGCTGAGATAAAGAGGTGAGTCAAAGGAAATATGATCTTAAATTAGCTTTTAAAGGAAGCGACTTCTGAGCAAGAAAACATCCTTTGTGTTCCATAAAGATTTAATGATATTCTTTGTTGCTAATTAATGAGCTACATGAAAGCAGGGTTTAAAATATAATTTAACATAAAAATTTCCACTGGAAATAACTAACAGTTGTAGGGCATTGGCAAGTCAGAAAGTTAATATCAGAAAGACTAATATTTTATATTGATAACATGGTGGGATAGGCTTATCATTATCAGACAATGGTGTTTGTTTTGGGGATTCAAAGTGCTAAACGGGCTGGAGACCTACCAAGGCACTGGGTTCGGTCGGAGGGCCACGTGACCTGTGCAGGCCCGGGAGTATGGGAGAGTAGGAGGGGCTAGCTGGGGGCAGAGCCACCTAGGTGATTGGCGCCAATTTGGCCATTATGCCCCCAGCTAGCCAAGAAGTTAGATCCCACCCACCCATCCCTAACATTGGGAGCATAGGTGTTAATCTATTGTAAATGGAAAATTATGTGTTAGTTATAAAAAGGATTGGAAAGTATGTGTTAAAAAAAAAAAAAAAAAAAAAAAAAAAAAAAATAAAGCGGTCAAGTATTTTAGTTTAATCTGTCTACGTCATTAACTGTTGTATATGCTTTCATTTTCAGTTTGATTTATGATGTGTCTGTATTTGTTGTTGTCACAGCGTGGCGGTGGTGAGGGGAGTTGCCGGGACAGTGGTAAAGTGGGGGTGTTCCTACCCTAAGGGGGTGTGGATGCTCCATCAAGGTAGGCCCTGGACGAGGGTCAGGGCGCAGAGTGTACTGTCTCGGTCGTCAGGCTCCTCCCCTCTCTTTATGTATATTTAAACAAATGGTATTGTTATTATGTGAATTTGGGTTTACCAATAAACGCTGTGGCCAGTATCGCCCCAAAAAAGTGGTTGTGTCTAATTATTTATTTAGAGGGTTTAGGAAGTGTTTGTGCCTAACAAATTATTTATTGGAGAAGTTATCCCAAAGGGTCATACGTACATACCCACTGGGCCTTTCACGGGTCAAGACGAACTCAAGTCAGTCTATAGTATCTATCTATATGTGCTAAGGAGAATATTGGAGAAAGCTGTAAACGTTGGCAAAACAGAAGGCCCACTTGAGAACCACACAAACATAAAAGGGCCACTAAAAAAGGAGAACATTTTTGAAGACTCTGCATATTTATAATATTTCTATCTTGACTAACTTGAGTAGTTCTGACATCTTTTTAACCTGATGACATTACTAATCTACTGTTGATGAAGGAGTGGAAATGAGAGAGGAAAAAACAGGATGGAGAGAGGTAGGACATTTGTTAAGTGGCCACTGCAGTTCAAGTCTTGTTTGTAAAGTATGTATCAAACTACCAATATTATCAGCTGTGTAAACTGTGGACATAAATAATTTTTTGGGGGGAATCAGAATATTTCAAGACTTTGCTTATGAGTACAGGAATCCATCTTGTGTTTGCTACATCACTTCCTCAGAGCTGAATCATGAGGGTGTGTGTTTTCGCTATTAGTGAAGAAAAGTGTAGGGTAGGAGGGAACAGAGAGCCATTGAAGAGATAATTGGATAAGTTTGAAATAGACACAATACCTGTTCCCTCTCACTGGCCCAGAAACAGACTCCTTGCATCAAAGGATGGAACCACAACTCTCCAGAAATGTAAATGTCCCACTCACACACACAACTTCCACCAATGTGTCATGGATCTCTCCAGGGTCCTGCAGATGCATCAACATATTTATCATTCTAATTAAGAACCAGCTGTATGACGTATTTGCTGCTAAAAGGGCCATTTACCTCCCATAAGTTGTTCTGCAGCATGTTGCGGCATGTTGTAGAGGAGGTTGGTTTTGATTAGATGAGTGGCAGGCCCTCTTTGATGGGTATGTTTACATTTTGTGGCCGTTACCCTCGTTCCCTCCCCCTAGAGTAGATGAAGGTGTGTGCGAGACAGCCAATGGCCGTAGCATTATGGCCATGGAGCTGTATGTCTATAGGAAGTATCAGCCAATCTGATACTTCCTCTATCATGCTGGACGGCAAGAGCATATAGCGCGCCCGAGGGAGAGTGAAAGGCAGAGAGACCCAAATTCTGACAATTTTTAAGATAACATATCTTCATTAAGAGGGAAAGTATTTCAAAAATTCTGAGTCAAGACTTAAAGTTTTCAAACTATTTTTTTTTTCATTGTGTGGTGGTCCTAAAGTCATTAGATCTCTTCCACCCCCTGGGCACCAGGAGTGGCAATCACATATCTAATGAAGTCTTAACCACTAATGAATAATGTAAGTTTTAAAAATTATATTGAAATGTTGTTGTCTTTTCAAATACTGATTTAATTGCTAATAGGATAACTCAGAGAGACAAATGAACTGAGCAGGCTAAAGATTTGCTAATAAACTGTGGTTAGTGATTAGTAACTTGCTCAATATCTTAGCTTGTGGGCATGTTCTTTTATAGTGATGATGGGCACATTTGGAGTTCCTGTCCCTTTAATTGATTTTGTGAAAAGCAAGGATACACACATTGTACTGAGATGCGATAAAATGTACAAAATCCATGGGAACTTCAAGGATAAAAAAAAAAAATCAAGCTGTAGATTAAAAGAAATCCAGCAAGAGACCTGTGGGCATGGGTGTATGAATTGGGGGGGTGGGATAAAGTGAGCTGTATACCCCCATTATTCTGCTTCCTACACCTCTGTCTGTGGGCACTCAGGAGTATGGGCCACAAAAGAGAACATAAATTAAATAGAAACATATATTCATTGAGACCTAAAATATAGAAAGATAATTGATAAGACAGTCTAATAAAACTATATCTACATATAAATCTACTAAACATCTAACTGACTTAAAGTATAGAACCACCAAAGGGAAGCAACACTTTTAACTAATTAGAACATTAGCCTTTCATATATAGATAAATAAAGGATCGCTGCAATTTGGGAAAAACTTCACGTTTGTTAAGAATGTAACAATCTATCAGCACTAGCAGCTACGGAAGTTATAAGCGCAAAAGCATTCTTAGAGAATATTTTAAATTTAGAACTCTGCTTGTTTCATGGGAGCTTCCATGTTGGATTGCTTGATGGGAGAGCTATCCTATTGGGACTTGTCCTTTGATTTAGTCCTATTATTAAGTGGCACTTCATAATAGGGTCCTTTCCCTCTTCACCATCGCAAAATCTGACAGCCGATAGATGGCGCTGCTGATTTTAGCATATTAGGCGCGCCGATGGGAGAGGCCTTGAGCTATGAGAGGCGCGCCCGAGGCCCTGGGTGGCCGAGTGGCTGCGCCGAACATAGCGATGGCCTCGCTGTCGATTCAGCGCCGTCGAGTTGCGCCACATTGGAGGGGAGAAAAGTTATTTGCCTTCCCTGGAACTTGTTAATGCCAGAAAACTCACAGCACCCTCTGGCGGATGGCACCTATAACTGCAGCTGTCAGTGTACAGGCAAAGAGGGATAGATACCATAATAGTAGTGTTTTAACAAAACTGAAATTGGATCTTATCTGAATGTTAGGTTCCTGCCAGGTGTTTAATTCTTCTAGGAAGAAAAGCGAAGGTCACCCAGTAGGAAAGCAAAATAGAATATAATAGTTGAACATTATTTATATGTATAGTATATATTTGAAAAGTTTTACAAACATTTTGCGTGTTATCAAGTCAAGTTCTTCTTAAGGGCATACTATAAAGGTGACACTTTACTGGTCCTTTAAGAGCAGACGCAAAGCTTCCAGTGATGACTTCTATGGCAGGAAGAGATTGTGAGCAGCAACTTGTAACTGTGTATGTGTCTAATATCTAGTGATGTCATGGTGCTATCGATTTGTTAGAACAATGGGCCCTTCACATTGCATGGTAACATGGAGACCTAAGACACAGGAAGGATATTACAGGAGGAGAAATTCAAACAGCCACAGAAATTACATGTGCATGTTGTTTTGAAGAACAAAATACAACTTATAAATAAGAAAAGCACCTGGAATATTTTATTAGCTATATAGCTGAACCTCCATGACTGTCTGATGTACACTTTTTGGCTGTTTATCTTGACAATTTGGAATTGAACCCAATTAAAATAATTTTCAGTTTTTTATTGCATGCCAAGTAGACATACCTGGGTTCATAGCCGACACATGTTATATAAAATTGGGGCCAATAAAACATACAAAGCTACTGCTTTGAATTACAACAAGAACTTTACTTTTCTGGGAACTGTTGCTGCTCTGAATTTTGTTCTGATAGTATAGTTACTCGTTGCAGATGGCTGTCATTAACACTGCATCCTATCTGCCAGTACAGAGGGCTAGTATCCGCATCACTGCACCCATATTTAGGCCCTCATTCAATTGCAATTTGGCCAATTGAATAGGACTCTAAATAAGCACATAACATATTTTTTTAAAGAAGTTTTTAGTTAGTAAACATCTATCCAAAAGCAAGGTTTTCACTAACTAAAAACTTCTTTAAAAAATATATGTTATGTGCTTATTTAGACCCCTATTCAATTGGCCAAGTTGCAATTGAATGAGGGCCTTAGGGTCTACTGAAGCTGAACTTGATCAAACGTTGCTGCAAAGGCCACACTAGTCTCTGAACTGCGGAAGCACGCCTCGGGTGGGACCACTTCCAGACTGCTTCCATCATGAGCCTCCAAAAGTAATCCTAAATATGATCTGAACAGCCAGGCACATTAAAATCTCATAGGCCATGGAGTCTTCGTTGGGGCAAAGCCAAGCCCTCTGCAATTGCGTCTGGACTCTAGTTGTGTAGCAGACGCAAATCTGATTTCATTAGATGATTGATGTATTATTAGCCAAAGCCATTAAATCATAGTCACTGGAGCAGTATTCCAAATCACAAAAGCTGCATAACAATATGCTTCCATATTCCATATTCCTTATTCTTTAATCCATTCCACCCTTTAAACCATATAAGTAAGAGGGTCTGGTGTCTCTCCCACCAGGTCCATGGCTCTTCTAAACAAAGCAATTGTGTAGAAACTTGTCGCCATCCTAATACCTGACAGTAGCTTGTGAGCTAAAACGACATGGATTTATCTTGTAGGGTTTATTGTGCTGAGTCAAGGGAGGGTAACATGACCGGATAAGGGCAGTCTGCAGGTCTAGCACGATCAGTTAAACAGGAATTAACTGATTAATTAGGATTAATTAGCTCCTAAATTAAGGCTTTATAGGAAGTCTTTATAGAGGAAAGATCAACAAAAGTGCAATTAATGTAATAGACTGGAATAGAGAAATCACTGTTTGGACTTGCTCAATCAGTATACAAGTTTTAAATTTGAGAAAATATAGATAAATGTTAAAACACAAAGACTTGTTTGTGAACTTATCTCGGTAAAGAAGATGTTCTAAAACAAAATGTATGTTTAAATGAAAGATTACATATATGCATAAAATTGATGGAAGCTGTCTAGTATGCCTTTTAATGCACCATGGTCCATATTAAATTCCAAGACTGTAGCAGCACCGGCCTGCAGGCTTGAAATTTGGTGGAGTTACAGAGTTATAAAATTAGCCAAGCCCGCAACAGACATCCAAACCCGTAAACCATTCTTGCGAACGTTGCATGTGCGGCCGTGAACATAATCAATTAGCCAAACCCGTAGTTACGGGCTTAAATGGAGCCAATGGTAAAAGAGATCATTATCATTACGTCACTGAGAAATGGAGGTTAGATTTCAATTCCTTACGGGTTTGAAGTACGAGTTACGATCGGACCCGCATTCCAGAAATAATGCAGTATTAATAAATCAGTTAATATTATATTCTAGTCCATGCAAGTTCCATTATATGTATTAACACATTGATTGCCGGGATCAATATAACATGGAAATTAAACATAAAATAAAATATTTTATATTGCAGATTTGTGAGCTTGAGAATGTTGTGCTATTAATTTTAATACCTAACATCACTTTCCCATTAATTCAAATTACAGTTTTGTGTTTATATTTGCATCTACAGTGCTACGGATAGGACTTTAACTCCCTTGCAGTCCATTTGCGGTTAACGGGTTTGAACGCCAGTGTATTCGTAGCAATTTAATAGCATAACATTTACGGACTTGACAGATCAAAGGCTTAGCGTCAACGGAGTTCCGATTTCGACAGCCCGTAGGGTTTTTACGCCTGTAACCTGCTCATGGTTTGCGGGTATATGTAAGAGGCTAATTTAATAGCCGTAAGTCTAGAGGGCTCCTTTACGGGCTACAGAGTTTTAACGTTGGGAGAATTGAATAGGGCTGCATGTGTGATAAGACAGGGGCATACAGTAGTATAAAGTATTCACCCCCCATGGCAATTTTTCGGGTTTTGTTGCCTCACAACCTGGAATTAACATGGATTGTTTGAGGATTTGCATCAGTTCATTTACAGAACATGCCCACAACTTTGAAGATGTTTTTTTTTATTATTGTGAGGCAAACAACAAATAGGACCAAATAACAGAAAAAGTCAATGTGCATAACTATTCACCCCCCTAAAGTCAATACTTTGTAGAGCCACCTTTTGCGGCAATCACAGCTCCAAGTCGCTTTGGATAAGTCTCTATCCAAAGATTTGGATATTTTTTTATAAATTAACCCTGACTTGTACTTCTCAACAACATTGTCCCTTACTTGTTTGGAGAGTTCCTCTCATGGCAGTGTTTGGTTAGTGGTGCCTCTTGTTTAGGTGTTGCAGCCTCTGGGGCTTTTCAAAAAAGGTGTGTATATGTAATGACAGATCATGTGACACTTAGATTGCACACAGGTGGACATCATTTCACGAATTATGTGACTTCTGAAGGTAATTGAATGCACCAGAGCTTTTTATGGGCTTCATAACAAAGGGGGCGAATACATACGCACATGCCAATTTTCTGTTTTCTATTTCTAAAAAATAGTTTTGTGTATATATTTTTCTCATTTCACTTCACCAACTTAGACTATTTTGTTCTGATCCATCACATAAAATTCAGATTAACAAAACATTGAACTTAAGGCTGTAATCTCTCCCTGGTATTAACACACATATACAGGTTCTGGATTCAGCATAATTCACAGACTTTTCATCAGTTAGACTTGGAGGTATAGCGGGTGGGTGTCTACATCCCGCTCCATGTTTTAACTAATACACACACAATATTGATCATGTGACACATAAGAGCAACTTGTGCTGTGATGGAGCATATCTTAGCAGCACTTTCAGGAGAAGGACGAGGATTCAGTTGGGTTTCTACTATAAACAACACCGTTTATAAATGTTGAAATAAGAACCCTTTTTGCATTTGGTCTTATCCTGTGCCCCCGCCTATTCTTGGAACGCGCGCTCCAAGAGCAATCGAGTGCTATAAATTAGCTACTAAACCCCAATAAGTGTTTAGGGGTTTAGGGTTAGGGAGTTAGGGTTAGGGGGTTAGGAAGTGAGGGTTAGGGTTAGAGGGTTAGGAAGTGACGGTTACGGTTAAGAAGTGAGGGTTAGGGAGTTAGGGTTAGAGGGTTAGGAAGTGAGGGTTAGGGGGTTAGGGTTTTGAGGTGAGGGTTAGGAAGTGAGGGTTAGGGTTAGCAGGTTTTTTCTACCTATTTTTTGCTGCTAGATGGCGATGCGAGCACGGCCGCGTTCCTAGGATAGGTCCAAACAGGATAGGTCCTTGGGTTTATTTGAGGAGCCACAAAACAGGGCCAGGTCCAGTTCATGACATTTTAATAATGGCACTCAAGCTTCTAAATGTATTCATAAGGGTTCCTGGTAAAATGAGATATCAGCTTATATCGACAGGTATTGATACTTTCCTGCTGCATTAAACTGGAACATATTTAAACTTCCCTAAACAAGCTGTTTTATATAAGAGCATTTTCTGTTTAGCTGCAATTTTACCTTTAACAATTGGTGCTAATCCAGCACTAAACCTATAGATTAAGATGTGAAATGCTCTTACCTTTTCAGTAATAATGATTCCATCAGTTGTGTTCTTAGTTTCATTCCTATATTCTGTGGCATACTGTGAATAAAGGATATTTAAGTCAGCAGGCGAGCATTTACAAATTAATAATAATAAAAAAAAAAGCTCTGTTCACAGTTTTAAAAATATTTTTATTGTATGAGAAATGCAGAAAGATAAATCACATTTGGTCAGTTTCCTGTTTCTTCAGTAATATCTAAATTCGGGGTGCCACTATAACACACTCTGGCAGTATTTATGAACTAAAATTCCCAGAGACTAATGAAATGGCTTCTTACACATTTCAGGTCATGTGAAAAATGAACCAGTAAATAAATTAATATTTATTTCTTAAAAGTCATGATAGTTGGTCCATTACAATAACCTTTTAAGTACCCATCTTTCATTGTTCAAAGTGACACTTTCATCCAAACAGGAAGTTGGTTTCATCTTAAAGAGCATAAAAACTAACTATACATTGCATAAACCATTTTTCTCTATAGTAACTCATTCCTTGGCTAGTCACAATTATCTGTGCAGCTCCTGTATGATAATGTGCGGCTTGGACTGCTAACTTGCAGCAGAATGCTTGATAAGGATGCAGGGTTGGGGTAATTTAAGATAGTATTTTAAGACGGTATTCGTTACAAGTAACAAATAGTTACATTGCGGTCCTAACATTATCACATACAATAATAGTTGTGGTCATTGCGAGTTTGTTGGTAACGCTCTGGAATGTTCCTACTGTTTTGACCAGAAACAGACAAGTATACTGAGCACATCAAACAACTAATTAGTATTCTGGAGCCCTTCAAAGCTCAAAGGATCCAGAATAAGGCCAGTTTTTCATGCTCTTTAAGAATAACTTAAACAACTTGATTTTTGGTTGACAGACTCCATTTAAGCCTAAACCAGGGGCGTAGGAACCGGGGGGGGGGGACAACCCCCCCCCCAGATTAAATGAATAGGAGACAAAAAAAATAGCAAAATTAAACTTAATCATGCATTACCAGGATTTTAGGATGCCACTATAGAGCAGTATGTCAAAGGAGCAGTATGTCTATGGAGCAGTATGTCTTTCCCAAGAATGTTTGAGTGCACCAGCGGTAGATCCGTCCCTGCTTCATGTACTGGGAGTAGATTTTGAATTATCCCCCCCCCCCCCCCCACAGATTTTTGGGGGCTCCCATGGCCTAAACATTCATATTATACTTTTACATAGTTTTTTTTTCCTCAAAAATTGCAGTTTCAGAGTGCCTAAGCCTCCATGGGAGAAATGTTGTAATTAAATTAATTTTAGACCAGTCATGCTTTGTTGGAGCTAAAGGATGTGGGAAGCACGTTACTTTGGAGTGCAATTTCTATGTGATCTTTACATAAGCCTTTTTGTTATACCTCCTAATCTGACTGCAGAGCTTTCATTGTTCTTTACATTCTTTTCTGAAATGTGTTGGTTCACTGCATGAGATCTGTAGTAATAACTTCTAAATGTTTTAATGCAAAGCTTGGAATTATAGTAATGTAAGCCATTTTCCTATGGTTATAACAGAAGAAGGGTGCAACACATATTTTATTAATTATAAAATATGAATAAGGAATAAAATATTAGTGTCTGAGACAAAGCTGTAACAACAAAATCTACTGCAATATTTTGAGTGACCCTGGAGCAATTAAATTGACTAGATGTACAACAATATTTCAGTGTAGTTTAGACTTCATATAACTATTTCTGGTAACTAAAGTTAAGCCATATTTGAATATACAGCAACATTGCTGACAAAATTGTGTTCAGTGAGCTTCCCCATTAATCTTTAGTTTGGAGCTATTCCTATAATTTCAGACTAAAGAAAGTACAGCATCTTCCCCAAGCTAAGGGCTCGATTACAGTCAAAAGGTCCTAGGTCCTAAAGTAGCTACCCCATGCTGCCCATATCAAACTCTTACGTGTAAACCTTAAGGAGTGATTGCTACCTATGACATGTTTCCTTTTCTATATTTGGTTTTATCTAAATTGTGATTACATGGCTCCCATAAGATATTTAGCCTAAGTCTAGGAGTTCTGGTAAAGTCCAATAGGCGCTCGCTGTCATTCTAAATTGGACATGTAAAACCAAATTACCCAAGAACTGCTACGTGATAAGTAATATACCTCACAACAATTATAGTTATATACTTTTTTGTCACGATCACAGCAGGGAAGGGGATTAAATAAGAATAAAAAATAATGTGATGGAGTTAATGACCCCTCTGCCTATGTCCTGCTACCCCCTCATTCATAAAATGAGTCCAGTATCCCTTAGGAACCCTTCAACACCTAGGGACAATCGGGTCCCTCAGTCTGCTTTGGTGTGGTTAGCTCCATTAACCTACACTAAATAATAATTAGTACCCCACAGGGGTGCCACTAGATCCACAAAGTACCTTTCTCCTATGGGAGTCCCTATTGGCCCACTAGGTCCTACCACTGTCTCCATGGGATCCCTATGGACCTCCATGGTACCTAATATTATCCTCTTACTATATGGGTCCCTTTCCCCTACCTTTTGTGCAGAAAGGGGTGCGGGAAGGGTGGACCATTGTCCCCTATTTAATTTTTAGAATTTATTAACCCTACCATGGGAAGGTATTTATGTGGATAGATGGATTTGTAGACAGATGGATAGATAGGGATGGTAGGACTAGTGTAGGATGTTCACGTTAGGTAATGGGAAGCATTGCGATGGAGACTACTCAGTTTTAGACTTGGAGTCTCCTACAAGGACTTGTTATTCAGGTTGAAAAGCACCTTAGAGCTAGAGAGCTACGGGCAAAACCCTTGAATTTAAGTCAGTAACTTTTACAGGACTTCTTTTGCAAAGCCACATAATAGCTCTGCAAACTTGCTTCTAAATGCTCCCGGGGGCTCGAATCAGCCTACTGGAGCCATGTAATCGAGCCCTAAGCTGTTGAAGCCGAGCAGTAAATTGGCATCAGCAGGTAAGCTGCAGGTTGTACCACTGGCTGAAAAATATGAGTGATGCTACATGTTAATTGCAGTGTCTGCTTTCTTACAAAAGATCATGCTTTTTAATCACAATAAATGAAAAAGTTGTTACACTAGTCTTTACTTCTTAAAATATATGAAAGCTGGACCTAAGTAGATACAGGAGAGTACAGAACCTAGTGGAATCCCTTCTCTAGTGGCTATTGAATCTGTGATATCTAGCCATGAACACAATGTCTTTGCAATGTATATGCAGAAAAACATAGAATCATCCTGTAGCTTGTCCTACTTTCCCACAGAAGAATAAAATAAATGAGCCTAATGGCATTTGCACTTTGATTTGTGTGTTATAAAAACTTCAAAGTGACAGTATAGATAAAAAAAATATTTATTTGAAGTAAATGACAGAATTCACCCAAGGGAAATGCTATACACTGGAATTTAAAGCTGTACTACCATAAGGAATCTGTATGGTTAAAGTTTAGTTATTGAGTTTTACAAAACAAGCGATTTAGCTTCTAAAGCCCCGTCTGTCTTATAATTGTTTCTTCCTATTAGTATTTCAGTATTTTTATCCATTATAATAAACATATCACCATAATAGGATCTAGTCCATTTGGCTAGAGCATGATGTGTGCGAGCACAGTGATCACGCACCTGAGCGTGTTATGGACATGCGCGTCACAGCGGCACCTAATGGCCGGAGTATGGATTGCAATGTTCAGTACTATGTATATCATGCAGACAGCCTCCATCTCTCTGGGTGGGCCAGGGACAGTATAGAACAGAGCGGGACAGTATGACAGGTGGGATGGGGGGTCTGTATGACATGGCCAGTGTGACGGGAGGACAGTGTGACAGTAGGGTTGGGGTTGTAGGCGATCATAATGGGGGAGCTGGGGGGGGGGGGGGGTTGCTTGGGTGGCCCTGGGGGTTGGGGTTGTAGGAGATCATAATGGGGGAGCTGGAGGTGAGGGGGGCTTGGGTGGCCCTGGGGGGTGGGGTTGTAGGAGATCATAATGGGGGAGCTGGGGGGGGGTGAGGGGAGGCTCCTACATCCCGATAATATTGTAACTTTACACAGTAGTTTGTAATCATATTCTTTGGGTGAAGGGACTATACATTTTTGATGGTATAACCTTGATATGAGTTTGCTGTTTCCTGTGCTTCACATACAATGAAACACATAATATACTACTATGCTATATTAATGCCATTAGTATACCAAATATATGCCTGTGTGATGTTTTTATGCATGTGCTACTATTTAAATAAAAATGCAAACAGCCTACAGTGTGTACAGAATCATCTGTTTATAACCACATGTTTGTTTTCACAGGACATCAACAGTATCTTGTTTGCAGTTCTCTGTTTACACAATCAAGTAATCATTACTGAGCAACTCTGACATGTACAAGCAGCGAAACCCATATGTGCTTCATGGTGCAAGTAGAGAAATGCTTTTCATGGAGACGACCATAAGTGAAGGGCTGACAGCATATAGTCTACTAGTTACCAGTGCAAGAAATGTGTTTATAAAGCCAACAATAAAATCATCTGTAATAAAATTGTTTTCAAATGAATCTTATTTGCTTGAGTTGCTGGGGCTTTCTTCACCTCCTTCCCTCATATTGGTTTTGTTGGAGCTCTGCTAATAGTTATTTCCATCTGATTGGAGTGTCCATCATTCATTATCTAGATTAGCATGGAAGAGGAAAATGCTGCCATCATTAAAGGCATATTTAGGGTTCATGGATTATGAGTGCATCTGATAGAGGATAATCAGTTGTGTATGAAAAAAAAAATTTGCATGAAAAGTATCCCAAAATAAACATAAATACACTTTTTCTAAATGTCTTCAGTTTTCTAGGACTTGATTTTGAGAAGGAATGCCTCTTCTTAGTTTTTTAACAAAAAACAAATCATAATTCAGTTTGACCAATCAAAGGCAGCTATAACATTGTTTAAATGTCTGGGGGAAACAGTTTTTGCAGCAAAGCATGATGGGATGTGTGGTCTTTTTTTAACCTCCCCAAAGACAAAGAGAAGCTCAGACATTGCTCTGTAGAACTTTGCTGCTGTTGGCTTGAAGGTTTGTATAGAGTTAAATACGTACCCAAATGCAGTGTATCTATTGGTAGGTACCAGATGCCTATGTATGCTGCTCTGGGGGTGTGGAAAACATATATTTTTTTAAATAAAATAAATCTATGTGTATAGAATGAATCAATGTAATGTGTATTTCTGATATAAGTAGTATGTGTTAGGTTCGAAAATTTAAAAAACATGGAAACCTCCATATACTGTTAATGACATTGCATGGAGGGTGTTGTCACACATGCTCACAGCATAGGGTTATGGGGAGAGTAGCCATTGCCACTGTGCCTCTAGGACACTACCCACCATGTAGATAATTAAAAGAACTGTCCAAAGAAAGGAATGCCTATCAGCATAGCTCCCAAACAACAAATGTAAGTCATGTGCAGAGACGTAGGTGCTAACCTAGATGAAGTTTTAACTTATCACATGTAGTATTCACCTTTTAAAAACAATCTGATTCTCAAAGGTTATTTACCGATGAATATTATAAGGTAGCCAGCAAGTACACACATCAAAAAAGTTTTAGAACTACTGATTTAGAGCATCTTGAAAGCATTTTTGTTTGCTTGCTGTTTTAAATTACTTTGATGATTCTATAGAAGGAAAAACACATTACAGAATCCATTTAATACAATGCCATAATAGAGTTCTTTTTCTTACCGATCGGAAAGCAGCAGCCACGAGGTTGGAAGGCATCAGGTTTCTGCAAATAAAAGTAGGAACATTTTTTTTTTTTACTACAGGAACAAAAACATAGCCAAATAAAACATATGGAAATCACAAAAAAAGAACAAATTTGTTTTTCATCTGACCGTCACATTCTTCAGAACTGAATTCAAGTTATGGAATCAGCTTTCCATTGCTGAGCTGGAAATTTTACAAGGACACTTATAACTATTGAATAAAAAAAATGAGACAGCTGATCTTGATGGAAGGTCATTTATCACTAACTGATGGGTGGTATGTTTTATTATACTGGTTCTTATCTCATAGACAGTGATGAGGGTACATCGTAAGCGATAGATATCATTGTTGTCGCTTCCATGTTCAATTGTTCCAAGAACATAAATACAAGATGAAAAAAACTATCCTCCCATAATTGTTATAAAGGATTATTTTTTGTTACATTAAAATATGAGATAATCATTTAATTTAAAGAATCATATTGATGAACCTGGCTTGATTATAGGCAGACTGGTTTCAGAAAGTATGAAGAAAAACACGTTCAGTTCAGTGTAGTAACTATTTTATAAATTTTGATTCAGTGGGGCCAGACTTGATGGCACTGGATTTTTTTATGGCTGATCCATAGAAATACTCCAATATTGTTAACTGGAATTAATCAGTGTATACAAAACTGTGTAAATCTGGAATTTACTGTATGCATACTGAGTGATTCACCCTATGCTTTTTAATACAAGTATGTATGATCTTTTGTTGTTCAGTCGTAAGGTTGTGTTCTACTCTCCGTGACCCTATGGACCACAGCATGCCAGGCATATCTATTGTTATGTCTCTGGTTCCGCTTATCCATAATGTTATCTTGGCTAATATACTGCAATGGGTAGCCAGTTCCTTCTCCAGTGGACCGTGATTTTTCTGACCTCTCTGCTATGACCTGTCCATATTGGGTGACCCTACATGGTATAGCTCAGTGGGGAGGGGGGTGACGGGTAGGGGGGGTTGCAGATGCAAAAAAAAAATTGGGCCCCACAAGGAGGAGGGGAAAAAATGCTTTGACTTGTACCCCTCCAGTGCCATATATATTTATTTAAACTAAGTCAAAAATATTTTATGCTAACAGTCCAATCAGCAGTCCAATTCAGCGCCCAACCCCCCAGTAGCATCATTCAGCCCCTCAGCAGCCCCCTCCTCTTTCTTGTTCGCTGCAGTCCCTGGTCCAGTTGTCTTATTAGTCAGAGACTGGATATCCTTCCCCTGCCGGATCTTCATACTGCAGGGGAGGGGAATTCCTAATGAAGTTATGTGACCCTGCAGTATGAAGCTCCGACAGGGGAAGGATATCCAGCCTCTGATTAATGAGGCAACCGGACCAGGGACCACAGTGAACAAGTTAGAGGAGGGGGCTGCTGGTGACACACACGGCCCGGCTGAACAGAGGCCGCGGACCGGTGCTGGTCTAGCTCACAACATTATTGAGATACACAAGCCCCTTTACCGCGACAAGGTAGCGATCCAGAAGTGGATGTATGCTCTGTACTCTGTACTAAAAGACATAAAGACCCTGCTGTGTCTAAAACTTATTGTATTAAACATCAGTATAATTCACATATTAATAAAATAAAACCAAAACATTATTTCCATGATTACACTTTGTTTGTAGTACTAAATATAAGACACTAACGTTTGATACCCAAAATGATTACAAGGTAGCAACCAAGGTTAGCCAAATCACTGTAGGAACAATTGATTAATTTGGAGTGTACCACTTGTTATCAGTTATATGTCAACTGTCATAATTCATTTAAAAAGCAAACATATTGTGGAGGTCACAACACCTGCTGTGTTACACATTAAGGAGTCATGGAAGGTTTCTGGATTTCACAAGGAATACAATATACCTATGTATCTCTTCACGTTTGTATCCTTTATTTTATTAAGAAGTGCTTATAAGCTCTTTTTTCTCTGCCAACATGGACTGCCCACTCAGGTATTTTGGAATACATTTACCTATTAAGAAGGAGATACTATATTTCTGTTGCATTGGCTGTGACATGACATTTTCTACCACTTCTGAATGTATGATATGGCCTTCCATCAGCTTTAGCCAGCACAAACATATCTAATTATTAATAAATCTATTTTATGTTGCATTAATGACACTAAAAAGTTCTCAAATAAACTATGTGGCCATTAGTATGTATTAGAAACAGAAAACACACGAAATTCCATCATCTTTTTTGTGTGCCAATTCAAATATTAATGAATTTTGAACTGTCTGAGATGTTTACCTGGGCCAATGATTATAATTTAATAATAAGTTTGTTTTAAGCTGTCCAAACTGAACATTCAGCAAAAATAAGAGAAGAAAAACAGAGGGAGAGAGAAATAGAGAGAGAGAGAGAGAGAGAGAGCGAGAGAGAAAGAACTAAAAAAAAAAAACAGGTGATGGAATATTTCACCCGTAGAAAGAACTGCTGAGTGTAAATATATTTACTGGCTTAGGAATAATAAAATGTCTAGTTTCCAATATTTAACCATATACACAAGGAGGTGCCGCACTATTTAAGGACCAATGCAGTCTAGGAAGACACACTTGTTTGTCAAGTATTTACCAAATTAACAATTACAACTGTGCAAGCCATGGAAATAAAACATTTTCGGGGAAAGTATGGATTTTCGAAGACTCTGTTTATAAGTACAGGAATCCATTCTGTGTTTGTTACATTACTTCCTCAGAAATGATTCATAAAGTTGTTTTATCAGTGGAGAGAGGGGTGGGCAAAGTGTGCCATTGAATAAGACTGAAATAGACACTATTCCAGAAACAGACCCTTGCATCAAAGGATGGAGCCACAGTTCTCCAGAAATGTAAACACCTCTCTCACAAATAAAGCTTGAACTAATATATCAAGGATCTCATAAGGGTCCTGCAGATGCTTCACAATAATTTGTTTCTAGTTAAGAGCTAGATATATATATATATATTTTTTTCTTCTTAACTATGCAGTAAGTCAGACTTAAAGTTATCAAAAAAATATTTTTTTTTCATTGTGCAGTGGTCCTTTAAATCTTAGAACTCAAGAAACAAGGATCAGGAACAAAATATGAAATACACAGTTTCAGAGGGATCAGGCCCTCTTTTTTAGGAGTACTCCCCTGTCCTGCTTGGCCTCCCAAACGTCCCTGTTTTGAAGGGCAAGTTTCACCTAAACACACGTTGGCGATTGACCCCTGCTTAATGGCCAGGGGTTAATGGCTGGACCTACATACTTGCAAGGCTCAGTAGCCGGGAGGCTGAGAGGAGCCCTGGAAGCGTGAAAGCCTGGCTATTAAGTGGCAGAATCACGAGTCGCCACTGGTTTCAAGCACATTGTAACTAAAATTCTGGCCATTGTTCTCAGCCTTATCAGTTTGTTTCAATCACTTTAAGTGCATGCATGAGTGGCAATGATTAGACTTAAACACAAAAAAGTAAGACATAAAGCAAGAGGGGAATATCAGGAAGGCTTGGTGACAGACAAAATGTATCTACTTCAGTGCATTGTTAGTTCTTTGGATGCAGTATTTGGAACTTTTCCTGTATCTATTTAAGACTCCTCCTATATTGCGAGGAAGCAAATACCACAATATTTTTTTCTCATTTAAAAGTCATCAGGAAATGTATTTTAAAATTGCCAATCTCTAGTTACAATTACAGGTCCTAATAATCCATTACCATCAGTGGTGACCTTTTTGATAATATTTTATCATATACTGTCTGCCTTTGTCAAATAGTATTATTGTTGTCTAATTTTATGCTCCTTTGTATGACCTTTTCAGTTTAGTGCACAAAAAAACTAATTAGAGACTGATCATGAAATTAAAAGTGAAATGTAGTGAAAAGTAGAAGGTCAGATGTTCCAATATGATTAAAAATATTAAAGTCTAAGAAACAATGCAAGTTTTCGAGGCTATTTTAGAAGAGTAAAGAGAATAATAAAGTAAAAAAAGTCACAAAAATGAATTAATTCATTATTTATTTAACGCTTATAGGTTAATACACTGAATCCCACCTAATTCCCATTGCCCCAAACAGCCACCAGCTGCAATAGTGTTGTGTGAAGGGTGACATATGCTAGTTACATTGAACCAAACTGACTGTGGGGAACAACACCTGTTTTCTGCATTGTACTGGGTAATAATTTACTTGTAACCTTCATTTAAAAATAAATCAAAACTACAATGACTACTAAATACTAATAACAACAAATACAGATAACAAACTTGCAGAATGTTCTGTACTGGGAGAGCCTGCATGAGGTGTGGCCATGTATAAAAACCCATATAGAACTCCATGACCTATCATCACACCTCCCAATGTTCAATGGCGAAAAAGGGACACTTATATGTCTAAAGGTATGCACTATTACCTGGTGTTACCATCATGAGAGTATTTACTTTTTATGCTGCCCTAGGCCCAATCAGTCTTATGTGCCCTCATGCCCCATTTACTTGAGCACACTCACGCCCCATACCCTAGTTATTACTCCTTCTATGCCCTTGCTATATCCCAAATCATAGGTTTATGAATATTTATGAATTAGCGACTTGCCCGTCAAAAATGACGGGTCAATAAAATTGTAAGGCAGTTAATGCTGTTTGCCACAGACAGTAAGTGTTTTGGTTGTCTGAGATCCTTCGGCGCTCAGTTCGAGCCTCGCGCTGAGCGCCTTTGGTGCTCATCGCGTGGCTTGCAATGAGCGCCTTTGGTGCTCATTGCGAGCCTGTCGGTTGGTGTATTTTTTGTTATCAGAGGCGCTTTTGCGCTCATTGTAAGGTCCGTGCTGATCTCCTTTCGGCGCATATTGCAAGCCTCTGCCCTGGTGTTCTTTGTGTCCTATGAGCACCGTTGACACTCATTGCACTGCTTGACTTGCGAAGCGTGGCAAGTAGTTGAGGCACATGGGACTTAGGCAGCAGTTTCACGCGACTGTTCAGGCACGCAACTGCGAGTGTCGCAACGGCGAGTCAAGCGCATAACTCTAAAAACACGAAAAACAATCAAAATTATTTAACAAAAATAATAACACACTCACACACAGCACAGGGAGAGAGTCAGGAAGCCTGGGAGTGAGGTTGCAAACGAGCAGGACAGCCTGGCAATGAGCGCCAAAGGCTCGCAATGAGCGCCAAAGGTGATCAGTGCAAAGAAGGAAAGTTGAAGTACACGGGGAAGAGGCTTGCAATGCACACCAAAGGAGATCATTGCGAGTCATGCGATGAGCCTTACATTGTGTGGCAAACAGCATTGCCAGCCTTACAATTTTAATACAGTCATTTTTGACGGGCAATTTTCTAGTATATATTTTAAGTTCAGTGTCTGTATTTCTTTTAGTACTTAAATCATAATTTTATTTTTCTTTCTACAAGAAAACTACAACTATAATAAAATGTCTGTAAATATCACATACATACTGCGACAACAGTCTGACACATCATCAACCGAGTGCCCCAAGACTCCAATTGCCCAGAGCTGTGCACTTGGGTTCAATACACCAAAGGCCTTATTCAATTGCAAGCCCGCAGATTACGTTATACAGGCCGTATGTCTGCGGGCTTGAAATTTGCTACAATTACAGAGCGATTCAATTGAACAAGCCCACAATTTAAGGGCCGAAGTCGTAAACTATGCAATCATATGTAGCATTTCAGAGAATGACCATGATCAATTAAGCAAGGTTGTAACTACCGATTTAGAAACAGCCAATAGTGTATGAGACCGTCATCATTATTTCAGAAAAACATGGAGGTTAAATGTCAATCAATAAGCATTTAAAGGTCCGATATGCAATTTGACTCACAATTCAACAAAGTACAAAATGATAAAAATGAATGGCGATACTGTTTTAGTCCATGTGGGTGGCCTGATATATATATTACCTCATTGATTCCCGAGATTGATATAACACTGAAATGAAACATTAAACAATATATTTTCTTTTGCAGATTTGCGAGCTTGA
This sequence comes from Discoglossus pictus, assembly GCA_027410445.1. NCBI lineage: Eukaryota > Metazoa > Chordata > Amphibia > Anura > Alytidae > Discoglossus > Discoglossus pictus. The sequence goes on from CM050165.1 coordinate 79,517,208, forward strand.
GACTGTTGTGCAATTAATTCTAATATCTTACATCGCTTTCCCCGTCTTTAAAAGTGCAGTATTGATTTTTTATTTGCATTTACAGTGCTACGATCAGGTGTTTAACCCCCTTGCAAGTCCTATCTGGTACCCATAGGATTTTCTTCTACAATTGCCATTTACAGGTGTGAAAACATTTGCGGGCTTGAGGAATTGTAGCAATTGAATAGAGATTTGAGCGATTGTAACTCATGAGGGCTTAAAAGATCAAAGGTTTAGATGTATTGTAAATTCAGATTTTGACAACCGCAGGGATTTTCAGCCTGTAACACGTTTGTGGCTCGCTAAAAGATGCCAATTGAATAGCATATTCTTTTTTATGGGCTACATTAAGGGCTCCCTAAAAAACAATTGCGCAATTGAATGAGGTCCTAGTCAGGGAGTGCAACTGACTTTCAATCAGCTTGTAGGTTTACAGAATCAGGATACTAGGATACCACGAACAAATGATTAATGAGCTCCTATAACTAAACTTATGACCAGAAGAACAAGTAAAGTTTTGAACCACATCTGGGGAATGACTATATAATAACAACATTTTTTATACAGAAACTAACAAGGAATAAAAGTTAATAAAATAAAAGGTTCTAAGCAGAACGGATAATTAAAGACACAGATTAAAGTTAGCAATGCACATTATCCTCTTGTTTAGTCACAAAGTTAAAATTAGCATCTGTCAGATACATGCCGACAGCAATCCTTTTTGTTGCCTTTGACAGAGGCTAAACAAGTAAATATCACCACCGAAGGACCACTGTACAGTGAGATAAAAAAAAACTTTCCAAAACTTTTCGACTAAGAGTATAATTAAGCAGGAAAAAGTAATGAAGTTAGTTTTTAATTAGAAAAAAAAAATGATGCCTTTGCATCACAGGACTCTGGATGAATCCATAAAATGTATGAGGAAGTTGTGTGTGAGAGCTGTAGTTGCATTTTCTGCTGCAAGGTATTTGCTTCTGGGGCAGTGAGGGGGTATGAGTGTGGTGTCAATTTAAATATTATCCACTTATAACAAAGGCTATTCTTCTGCACACCTATCTTTAGTGATAGCCAAAACACACACTCTCATGAGCTCTGAGGAAGCAATGTAACAAACACTAAATGGATCCTACATAAACAGAATCTTCAAAAATTCAGATTTTTCTAAAAAAAATGTTTCTGTCCAAGTTGTTATTGTTATTTTGGTACATACTTGATAATTATTCTTGAACTACAGTGGATTTTAAACTATTACAAATACAACACTCTAACATACAGCTTTATACACAAGAAACTTTCTAAGATACAGAAAGCTTTGCCATTGGATCTGGTTTCCAGCATTTCTATTGTACCATATTAGTATTAGCTCCACGAAGAGCACTTGGAATGTGCGCACAATAGGTTCTTAGAAAGCTCTCACAAACCGTTCTTTATAGTAAGGGAAGTGAACTTGAGAAAATCACTATTCACAGAAGTTATGACTGCAGCATGAAAAGTATCTCGTTATAAAAATATACTTAGGATCCCGGAGATTTTGTAGTCAGAAGCCAGGAGTAAGGTTGTTTTTAGGAGACTGAGAGGAAGTCCTTCATAGAAATACATTATACTTAGGAGCCAGTAGTACACATTTTAGCAGACCAGGCTCCCTAATAGTTTCCACCATATAGATTTACTGTATTTAAATTGTACACTATATTTAGCACTCTATTTATCTCTTACAACAATGTATTATCAAGAGAGTATTAACAAATATATTTAGAAAATATGATGAATATGCTTCATTGCATAACATGGAGAATTATCTTTATGTTAAGCTAAAGGATCACTGTGGTCGTTTTTTTTTTAATCTATAACTCACAGTTCTGTTTTCCTTCCTATTTTTGCATCTATATGAATATATATATATATATATATATATATATATATATATATATATATATATATATAAAGAGTGAGGTAGCTGTGAATGTCCAGTATTCCAGTTGAATAATCAGAGTATTGCAGTGAATAGTGATACCTTTTTTATTGGACAAACGTATTCATAATAAAGCGACGAGCTTTCGAGAGATAATGCCTCCCTTTATCAAGTCAAAAAACGATACTGATACAAGTATGAACTAAAAACAGTAAACAGAAAGAGATGGGGAAAAAAATTTGGAAAAACAAGAAAGACAAAATTAATTGGCCAGAGTTAAGGGAGAAATAGACCAGCATTGTGAATAATGTCCTGATAGGTCAGTAAGTCTGTAGATCAGGTTGTAGATAAGAACACAGCAGAGTAATATAAAGAGCAATACATTTCAGCATAGATGGCTAACACAAACAGTAATAGAAGGGGGGAGGTATGTGGAATGTGTTAGCTATAAGACATTCAGATAGTGGGCCAGAAAGCCTAAGTCGATGTTAATACCCAAATCATTTGTATAAAAAAATTTAATCAATTTTAATTCAAAGGTTTTCCACTTTTGGATAGTTCTGAAATTCCCTCTGAGTATTTTTATTTTGAGATTCTGGATGGAGTGATTCTCTTGGGTGAAATGGTGTCCAACTGGAGTACAATAACTGTCTTCATGGTGCTTTTTGATGGAGCTTCGGTGGAGGTTCATTCGCATGTGTAGTTTCTGGCTGGTTTCTCCCAATGTAGCACCCCATTTCACATACAGTACATTGTATATGTATATATATATATATATATATATATATATATATATATATATATATATATATATATATATATAATAGACTCTCATATAACCAACACTCTCAAGCAACCAGAAAAAAATGGAATACTGTACTTTTATATTTTTATATTTTACAGGGCTCAACAAATGCCAGGACCCAGGTTGTCTTTGCCCCGCTCTCCCTTTTCTGTGTATATTTCCCCCCTCACCCCTGTGTCTTTTTCCCCCCACTCCCTCCCGTGTCTCTTTTACCCCCCATTTCTCACCCCTTTGTCTCTTCCCCCATGTCCCTCCCCTGTATCTCTTCCCTGACTCTCCCTCCCCTGTGCCTCTTCCCCTTCCCTCTCTCCCCTGTGTCTCTTCCCCCTCTTCATCCTCTGTGTCTCTTTGCCCTGCTGTCCCTTCCCTGTGTCTCTTTCACCCCCTCTCTCACCCCCGTGTCTCTTTCCCCCCACTCCCTCCCCTTTGTCTCTTTCCCCCCTGTCCCTCCTCTGTGTCTTTCTCGCCCCTTTTGCCATTTACGGGTGTGAAAACATTTAGGCAAAGGGCAAAGGGCTTCCGAATTATGGATTTTTTTAAGCCTGTAACTTGGAAGCCATTCAGAGGCCGCCAAAAGAAACCAATTGAATAGCAAATTAGCTTGCAACCTCACTTCCGGGCTCCCTGCCTCTCACCCTGCACTATTCAATTGGAATCTTTTGGCGGCCTCCGAACAGCTTCTGTGTTACGGGCTTGGAAAAGTAGAGGGGGGGGGGAGGCTCACAATGAGCCCCAAAGGCGCTCATTGCAAGGCCTGCAAGTTAGAGGGGAGGAGAGGCTCGCAATGATCGCCGAGTTACGGGCTTGGGGAAAAAAAGCCGCCATTTTATTCAAGCCCATGGAAGCTGTTGAGAGGCCACCAAAAGACGCCAATTAAATAGAAAATTAGCTACCAAACTCACTTATGGTCTCCCTGCCTCCTAATGGCGAGGCCCGCAAGTTAGAGTAGGGGAGAGCTTCGCATTGTGTGGCAAACAGTATTGCCAGGCTTCAAATTGTATTGCCGTTTCTCGTTTATTTTATAAAACCTAAAATATTATTTGCAGTTGTATACCTCTAATGGGAATGGCTTCAGAGAATAAATATACATAACTCTCTAAACATTTGTGCAGCATCTGTGTTCCTAGGTCTCCTGAACAGTAGCACTTTGATTTTCAGAGCACAAAGAGTGGAGGCCTTGAGTTGGCCTGGCACACATCCCACCCTTGGCTCTAGTGGAGGTACAGCTGGGAACCCTTCATGTCATTCACCATTAATACTGTCCAGCACTTTTCACCAGTCTCCTCATACAATATTGTACACATTCTTTCAGACAATGCTTTGTGCCTCATACCCTTTGGATAATTCTTGTTCGCATGTCTAACCTCTGCCCAATATAAAAAAATAAGGCTATGATAGAGCAAATATCTCTACTTCTATGCAATAATATGTAAAATATTCCTTGTACGTGATTACAGGTACAATGTACAAAACATGAACTCAAATGTACATAGTACAAGAAAATATGTTTCAGGTAAATGGAGCAAAACAGCCAAGCAAAGAGAAAATATGGAGCAAAATAAAGATGTATGGGGGATATCTGGAAGTAAATGATGGAGCTAGGTAATCAGGTGAAGGGAAAGGAGGTGGAAGGAGACATGCTGTGAAAAATACAGCAGGAGATGTACTATTTAAAAGACCAATGTAGATTAGCAAAAACTTCACTCGTTCCTGAAGTATGCAACAGTCTAACAACAACATGAAAGCTGTATTTTCTTTTCAAGGCACAGGGCAAGGGAAGCAAGGTTTGCAAGCAGACTGCCTCTACTGAGCCTATAGGAGGGATGGGGAAGGTGTCATGGGCTGAAGTCTTATCTGAATCCACTAATGAATTAACAAATCCCTTGCCCTCCCCCCAACTTCCATTCTTGAATAGATAATAACATTTACAAGAACTTTTAAGCATCCAAACCAGCTTAAAGTTTGGAAAATACAAACACAGCATCATTCAGGCACATGCATTGCCTACTAAAATAAAGATTTTACCTAAAAATACTTTTATGCCTACAGCTATATGATTAGCATGAAGAAAAAAATGGCCACTGTAGTCTTTTAAAGGTATATCTAAGTTTCCCTGTTTTTCCCTTTCTCTAATCTAACACATGCTGCTTATATCAGATACACACATTACATTGAGTCATTCTATACACATACACATTTATTTTATTTAAAAATGTATTTGTTTCCCACACCTCCAGAGCTGCTTACATAGGCACAATAAACCTACCAATTGAAACACTGCATTTGGGTATGAATTTTAACACTTTACTAACCTTCAATCTAACAGATGCAGAGATCTACAGAGCAATGTCTGGGCTCCTCCTTGCTTCATATACATCCCATGATGCCTTCCTGCGCAAATTACCATCACAGATTAATACAATGTATTAGCTGCCTGTGATTGGCCAAAACAAACTATGAATTTCATGCTAATTTTAGCAGGGTTTGCAAACTCAAGTGATTTATCAAACTTTGTTGCTGTTGTTCAGTCCTTCAGTCGTGTCCATACTCTTGATGATCATATGGACACAGCACTCAAGGCACATTTGTGTAAGGTTGTGCTCATCCATATGGTTTTCTTGGCAAAGATACAGGAGTGGGTTGCCAGTTCCTTCTACAGTGGACCGCGATCTGTCTGACCTCTCTGCTATGACCTGCCCATCTTACAGCTTCAGTAAGGTAACAATCCCCTTCACCATGACAAGGTAGCGATCCAGAAGGGGATCAAACTAAAATCTAATAAAGTTTATTTTGGTATTTTTTTCATGCAAACATTTTTTTGGCATACACTACTGATTCTCCTCTATCAGATGCATTCAGAATCCAGGAAACTTAAATATGCCTTCAAGAAGTAACATTAAATGTGTGGTATGATGGTGGACAGGAGAGGTTTAAAGATTGTGATTTATACTATCAGTGCACCTGAAAGCATTTTGCAGTAGTATATTGATGATTTCTTTACCATTTCCTATATTTAAATTTATTTAGTTTTTAATTAGATTTGAATTTGTTAATTAAATAAAGTAATTTTTTGATTTTATTATATATATATACATTATACTGAACCCTGTAGCTGTGTGATTATTGATCTAACTTGAAACCTTTTCTGTAACTATACACATTAAAGGGACATTGTCACCCTGACTGGAAATTGATTTCATCTTAAAGAGCACAGCAAGCTGGCTGTATTTAAGATATGCTGTATGATTGTTCACTCAAATATATCTGACTCAGTTTGGCAAATGTGTAACATCTTGGAATGGAATTAGGTAACTCCTAGTATAGCGTGGTGAGGTCATAAAGTAACGTGACTACGAGTTATCATCTCAACTATTTTCAGTGACATGGCTTCCTATCCAGCTTGTGCAATCCTAGTTTACATCAAAAGGAAACTCTTCCAATAAACTAAATTAGTCTGTTAGTTCTATGGACATGATAATCCACTGAACTCCCTAAGGTACAGTGAGCAAGGTGTCCACATCTGGAGCCCCCTATCACCCTTAGGGAGACTAAGCCCTAAGGTCATTTGCATATGCATCCACATGACCTAAGCAAGGCCCAGTTGGTATGTGCATATAAGTATTTATACCCCATCACCCATTGAATATAAAATTAGACACAGACCACTTCTTGGGAGATAACTGGCCACAGCATTTATTGGTAAACACAACACAACATAATAACCATAACGATAAATAAATAAACATAACCCCGAGGGGAGGAGCCTGGACAGAGACAGTACACCCTACGCCCTGAAGCCTCATCCAGGGTCTACCGTGTTGGAACATCCGTACCACCGTAAAGTAGGATCTCCCCCATTTTCCCACTGTCCCGGCGACTCCCCTCACCACCCGTCGCTGTGACAATATAAACAAACTTTTGATACCATATAATATATACTTCAATGATACATTCACAACAACGAGTACTTCAGACAATGAACAAAATAATCCACAACTTACTATTATTCATCCATAGCTTTTTTGTTTTTTAAAAGTACAACATATACATCACGTTAACAACAATACTTTAGGGATGGGTGGGTGGGCATCTGCTCCCATGGCTAGCTGGGGGCAAACTGGTGGAAATTGGCGCCAAACGCCTATAATGGCTCCACATCGGCCAGCTAGCCACCTCCTGCCCCTACCCGGTCCTGCCAGGTCAGGTGGTCCCTCCCTCCAACCCCTGAGGTGGCCTACGGGCCCTTTAATAATAGAGGTGCTCAATGAAAGCATGAACTAACCTTAATAGGTTAGTTCTATGGACACAATAACCCACTCTGAGGGCAGCCTCTTTAAGCATTTCCCAAAGGAATCAATGTAAATTTAAATAATCCGTTCCAGACTCCAGATCTTTTACATTTTAGTTTGAACTGCTGGTCTTGTTTTTGGATACAAAACCTTAAAACTAAATAGACATAATTAAAAAAAAACAATAATTACATCAAATAACAGAAAATTTTACTTCACTTTAACTGTACTGAGAGGACTTGATGGTGGCAATGTAGAGGAGGAGAGAGGTTATTGCTTGGAAAGGGAGTGCTCTTTGAATAAATAATCAGGCACTTGCACAAGGGATCTTAAAGGCACACTTAGGTCCTTAAAGGCACAGGCTGCACTTTGGTTCTTATAGGCACAGTCTACACTTTGGTCCCTAAAGGGAAAGGGTACACTTTGATTCTTGTAGACACAGGCTACACTTTGGTTCTTGTAAGCACAAGCTATACTTTAGTTCTTATAAGCACAGGCTGCACGTTGGTTCGTATAAGCACAATCTCCATTTTGGTAATTATAGGCACAGACCGCACTTTGATTCTTTCAGGCACAGGCTGCTCTTGGGCTCTTGCGCAAACTGCTCTTGGGCTCTTGTATGCACTAACAATGCTATGCTACAGAACAGAACTTTATGTGGGGTGTCGCGAGCGCATCAAGGTACCACTGTATTCTCTTTTTAAATAACTAATATTTTTTTGATATAGATGGTCTGTTGATCTGATTCTACAGGTGGGTTTAGACCTTGAATGCAGAAGAAATATTCTCCTGCTTCAGATAAACTGTAACAATCCAAACTGCCAGTGCTCTAGTAGGACTAATGGAAATCTCAAGAGTTTACAAGACCCCTTCTGTTGAGAAAGCATACATCTCGTACAATATAATTGCTGCCTAGCGTAAAAGCTTAATGCTTATATATCTATACCTATTATAAGAGGACTTGACAATGAGGGAACAACAGCTCCTAAAATGTTACTGCTGGCTCCTAACTTTTTTTAGCAAGTATGCATATATTTATACACATATAACTCCAACCCTGTCTAAAAAAAAATGTGTCTGGCTCCTCACTAACCAGGCTGGCTTCTAAATTTGTCAACCCCTGATTTTTTATTAATGAAAAGCCCTACATTTTTAGACTTTCTAAAAATGTATTGTCCATTATTAAATAAAAATATGAAACTAAAGTGACTGGCTGTAGACCGCCCCAGGCCTCCTGGGGTCGGTACGGAGGGCAACGTGACCCGTGCAGGAACGGGAGTAGGGTAGAGTAGGAATGTCTAGCTGGGGGGCAGGGTCGTGACCCTGGTAGGAGCGGGAGTAGGGTAGGATAGGAGTGGCTAGCTGGGGGGCAGGGCCACCTAGAGGTTTGGCGCCTGTTTTGTCAGTGTGCCCCCAGCTAGCCAAGAAGGCAGATGTGCTGCACTTTCTCTCCAACGGGGAGAGCGAGAGCGCGAGCACGGCGGTGTCTGGGGGTGATGGCCTCCCTGGTGCAGCATCGGGACTGCCTTGGAGGACCGGACGAGGGTTAATGGAGGTGCGCGCCGTCGGCGCTGGTGGTTACAGCGACGGCCCGCGGGGCATGGTATGTACTTATGCATTCTCTTTGCAGCCCCGTCCACGTGGGCTTGCAGGCTCGGTGTGCTGCCCTTGCGTTCCCACTGTGAGGGCGCGGGTGCTGCGGGGTTGGGGGCGACGGCAGGTCTGTCTGTTCCTCCCCTCCCTACTGTGCGGTGCCGTCTCAGGACGGCCTTGGGCGGAGGGCTTGCCGGAGGCATGCGCCGTTTGCACGGGCGGTCCGGGCGGACGGGTGCCTGCGGGTTTCGGCAAAGCCTTAGGGGTTTTTTGCAGTTTAATCTGTATTACACACCTTGCTATGCAAAACCATGCACAGAGCTTGCTGGTTCCTGCAGCTCATTTGTGTAAGGAGGATATTTAATCCCCATAACTAACCTAAACACAGGGTTTAACGTTTCATAATTGGGTACAAGGTTGTCAGACCTAACTAACAAGTCATGTAAAAAAATGCTTCATAACCCTTCTTTATAGTGGAATAATTATATAGAGTACTCATAAAACTGAAATGTGAGCGTGCAATCAAGAACAGAGGTTTTAGGACCATGAACTTTTATATCGCAATAGATATGTTACACTGACTGAGTTTAGTGTGTCCTTCAGCCTGTGCGTGTGGTACTGCCTATCTGAAATAGTCCAACGCTTCACTACATGTACAAAGCCTTAAAGTATGTCTGCCAAGTTACTGGTACAGTTTAATTTGTAGTGCAGCAATTACAGCTACATTTGGAGCCTCATGAGGTCATAGGCTTGTAGGCTGCAAAATACGTTTACACAATGTGCATAGGTGAATGTAAGCACAGTGCCCATTGAGGGATCTCAGCATTAAAGGTGACTGACTTCCTTAACCAAAATCATTGCTTGATTGTGAATACTCATTGCTAATGCAGTAATGGCTGGCAGATAATTCTGTGCACTGAAGCTCAGCACCAGTTCCAAGAAATTGTCAGTTTCAATTTGTTCCTTCCTATGAGAGGGAGGTAAGCTGTGAATTAATGGTGTCAGCTTTTCTATGGTTAAAGACGTATAATTTTACAGCATTGTGCATAGGATATATCACTTCATTAGTTGTTTCTAATCAGGAATATTAAGCCGCGAACAAATACATTGTAGCATGAGTGTAAGTAATATCTGGAGAGAAATAGAATAATAGTGGTTGACTAGTACTGATTTCTTGTATTTTACTTGCACTTTGCAATAACAATTCCTCGCAGCTGCCAATAATCATCAGATTTCCACGGAAACATGAAGGTATGCTTCCCAGTATCATAATACACTCAGTAAATAAAGCTCATAGTAGAGCTGCCCGTTATCATGCCCTTGCTGGTTAGACAGTTTAAGGGGAATTGTGTCGGTAGCATTGGTTAGCCAGTGGGGGGTTTATTGTTTCACTTCCCCCAGGATTAATGGGACAGGTTGGGGTTGAGCCTTAAGCTTAGGCGCGCGCCCCTCCCCCTCCCCATTACTATGGCTCACAAGTTCATCATGAACCCATTCCTGCCAGAGCAGCTTACATAATATTCAGATAGGCCCTGGTAGGGTAGCAGGGGAGATCCTGCTCCACGCTGATGATAGCCAGTAAGCTTGAAACAGCGTACATGGATAGGATTCTCAGCTTGAGTAAACCCAAAAAATTTAAGCCGTGTAATACAGCATGCCTAAGCTTAAAGGAAGCCATGTTAAGACAATTTTCTGGTCAAGCTACATAGCCGGTTATACCACTCGTTATATCAACAGTACCGGAGCTTATCCCGGATCTGTAGTTGTGGTTTCAATCCCCGTTTCATATGTAGGCTATATGCCAGAATATACTGTATTTGTTTTGTTTTATCATAACTACATACATAGGTTAGGTATATCTTAGCAATGTAGCGAAAAAGTCTATCATTAGTGGTCGGGGCTTGGGCGGTCCTCTTCCCATAGTTCATCTCCGGGGTATTCCCGGGGTAGCAGCCACAGGTCCTGTAGAATTTGAGCGGTGGTCCGCCTAGGAGATCTGGGCAGGGATATAGATGTCCTTTTCAGCCCCGTCTGGGAATCTGCCTCTGTTTATAACTACTTACCCTAGGTTTTCGCCAGTGTCAGGTGGTCCCGGTATCCCGTTGCTTAGCGGGTTTGCGGGGCAGGTACCATTTGTGGGGCACTTAGCTTAATCACATAGGCAGACCCATATCCCTTGGATTTCTTCCCTTAGTTACATTAGAGTAGCCGGTTCCACATGGCGTCCTGTTACGAAGGCGGGCTTTAAAGTTGCATTGCGGTTGCTCGTGGTTAATTAAAGATTTCTAGGTTAAATATGTAACTTTATTAAATTAAGCATTAATGGCTCTGTATAACCCGGTTCGACGGCAGGCCCCTAAATTTGGCCTGGTAGAGCTAGTGTGCTTTAGGCCGTGGTTTGGTTCAGCCCGAATTTAGGCTTGTACCATGCCATTGGCATGTACAGCTTTAAGCAGCCATATGAGGATAGGTTCCCCACAAAGGGGGATCATTCAACTTTGTTTGCAGTAAGACGTGCAACGCAGCAGACATAAGCAAACAGGGGTAATTTAGGTCCCAGTTACAAGGGAATGGAAAGCCAGTACCTCAAGTGGCTTAGTATTCCAAGTCCATGTGGGTAAGTGCAGGTGACCTGGTTAGAGCTAGTTGGGCCGTTCAGCGGCCTGCGTCGTGTTTGGGGGGGCAAGGCCCTTCCAGATACAACGGCGGGGTCGTTGTCAGGTCCGAGGGGGCAAGTTTTGGTCTCCGTCGTGTTCGAGGAGGGTCAATCAAGTATAGGCCGAGCGGGGGCAGAATGGGCTTGCCCGTTTGAGTAGATTGTTCTCCACACCCTAATTTCTGGTGCCAGTAAGGTATAGTTCGCCTAGCACAGTAGAAAATGTTTTCGGTTCAGGGTGGTGGTACGCATCTGGTAAAGTCTCGACTCGGGCTCAGCCGGCGATGGTCCTGCAGTAGGTATCCCGTTTTTCGGTGGGGTATCCCACAACGTGTGGCAGGGAAGGGGACTCCATTTCCCCCCACGGGGCGGCGTCTCGCGTAATGGAGGTTCGTAGGCCTGCCCAGGGTGCCAAGTCGCACAAGTTAAAATGATGGCTCAGGGGCCGCAAGTAGAGCTGACAAGATCGAGGTCCCTCGGTTAAGGCTGGGAGGAGGCTCCCTAGAAGGTGGGTTGTCGGGTAGGGCCCGGAGCCTGTTTCAACGGACCGGGCAAAAAAGGGCCTGACGTCAGAGGTACCGGTGGTACAAGTGGAGGAAGGTATCACAGGAGGTATGGCAAAGGGATGTAAGGCAAGTGGTAGCCTTTCCCAAGGGCCAGAGATACCACTGTGGAAAAAAGAGGTCTGTGGAAAGCACGAGGCTTTGGGTGCTGTACAGGTATCTCTTCTTCGGCAGGTAAGCCGGTGAGGAAGAGTTTGGCCTAAAACAGACAAGGCGCTCGTAACCTCAGGTGTGTTGGTCGTGGGATCCCAAGGTGATCAGGTGGCCGCGTGGGTCCGAGGGGAACCAGAAAAAAAATGGAGGTAGCTACAATGTCCGAGGTGCACTGATAGCTCTCCTTTTTGTGACAATACGGTTCTTGGACCTCGCGCGCGAGTTGGTTGGTGTTTGTTCCTCACGAGAAAAAGGTGGTTCTCGATGAAGAGGTTTCTGCAACTGAGCGACACGTGATTCAGAGCTGGGTATATCTCGTGGGGGAACAGGCTACCCATGAGCTTTGTGCATGAGTAGAAACGGTAACAGCCGACAGGCCGGTGTGCCCTGGGGCTTGGAGAAGGGAAAGTCAAAGTAATGGATGGGCATTCGAACATCGGACCAAACAGGCGTTTGCCTCAGGTGCCGATCTAGGGCCCCAGCTAGGGCGCGTGGCCCAGAAAAAATGGAAGTATGTTTTCATTGGTCAGAAGGATGGTAATTTCATCAGTGGGATGAACAGGTGGCGAGTGGCTCTAGTGCCGCCTATCCGGGAAGTGCTCCATGTGATGTTATAATCCCTAGTAATACACCCGGACGACCGCGGGTTTTATCAAGGGTAGGAAAGGAGCAGGCTTGGTAACAGCTGCCAACGGGGCTAGCTTAGAGGGTCTGGGGGCAAAAGCCATGGAAGACCCGTACGTAAAGTAGTGGACTAGCCTAGAAGCAGTTTTGCTGTAATAAGGATAAGCTAAAGGTTTCTCGTTCTAATTGTCAAGATTTAGCCGGTAGTAGTCAGGATTAGGTGGAATTTTAAGGCTAGGGGCTGGGTAGATAGTATGCTGGTCTAGGCGTTTTGCGGGGGGAGTCGTATTCCGCAAAGGTAGTCTGCGGCCTTCTCCGTGGCGGTGGTGAGGGGAGTCGCCGGGACAGTGGTAAAGTGGGGGTGATCCTACCCTACGGGGGCACGGATGCTCCATCATGGTAGGCCCTGGACGAGGGTCAGGGCGCAGAGTGTACTGTCTTGTTTCCCAGGCTCCTCCCCTCTCTTGTTTACGTATATTTAATTAATGGTTTGTTATTACGTGAACTTGGTTTACCAATAAACGCTGTGGCCAGTATGCACCCCAAGCAAGTTGTTGTGTCTAATTATTTATTGATTAAGGGTTTAGAAAGGATTCTGCATAACAAGATTATTCAAGGAGCAAGTTATACCCAAAATGTCACGCGGACACACTCACTGGGCCTTTCACGGGTCATGACTGGCTGTAGACCGCCCCAGGCCTCCTGGGGTCGGTACGGAGGGCAACGTGACCCGTGCAGGAACGGGAGTAGGGTAGAGTAGGAATGTCTAGCTGGGGGGCAGGGTCGTGACCCTGGTAGGAGCGGGAGTAGGGTAGGATAGGAGTGGCTAGCTGGGGGGCAGGGCCACCTAGAGGTTTGGCGCCTGTTTTGTCAGTGTGCCCCCAGCTAGCCAAGAAGGCAGATCCCACCCACCCATCCCTTATATATTTTGGAACATAGGTGTTAAATTATTGAAAATTGTAAATATGTGTTCAAAAAAAAAAAAAAAAAAAAACTATATATATATATATATATATATTTATGTATGAAAAATGGGAAAATATGTGTTTTAAAAAAAAAAAAAAAAAAAAAAAAAAAGTACCCATACAATAAGTCGAGTATATTACGCTAATCTGTTTACGTTATTAGCAGTTGTATATGTATTCATTTCAGGCCGAGTTATGATGTGCCTGTATTTTGTTGTTGTCACAGCAAGGCGGTGGTGAGGGGAGTCGCCGGGACAGTGGTAAAGTGGGGGTGATCCTACCCTACGGGGGCACGGATGCTCCATCATGGTAGGCCCTGGACGAGGGTCAGGGCGCAGAGTGTACTGTCTTGTTTCCCAGGCTCCTCCCCTCTCTTGTTTACGTATATTTAATTAATGGTTTGTTATTACGTGAACTTGGTTTACCAATAAACGCTGTGGCCAGTATGCACCCCAAGCAAGTTGTTGTGTCTAATTATTTATTGATTAAGGGTTTAGAAAGGATTCTGCATAACAAGATTATTCAAGGAGCAAGTTATACCCAAAATGTCACGCGGACACACTCACTGGGCCTTTCACGGGTCATGTCCCTGTAAGCCGTTTCCGTGGCTCATAATGTACCTCTGGCTGGCGCAGCTCATAGTATGGCGATTACACCTAATAGTGAACAAACAGCTGAGCTGAATGGGCCCTGCAGTGTCAGTGCTGTATTTATGTTTTAGACACACAAGCATTTCACTGACAGAAATAACCATGTAAGATCTATATCCTCTGCCCATTACATCGAACTGCTGCACAAACTAATTCACAGCTTGTTTCCTTATAGGGATACCGACAGTACCCAGATAAATAGGTTTCATTCTGAAGTTTATATATAGTGACTGAAACACTGCCCTTAAAAAAGTAAGAGAGAGCTCAATAAAGAAAATGGAATCATATATTAAAAAATAATTGCATATAACACACACTTTTTGCCCATTTTCAAGTTCATTTTTTCAAAAAGACCATATAGAAAAAATACACTACAGTGGTCCTATCTAACAGGTCAAACTATAATAATGGGTTATATTTAAACACACTCAGATATTATGGATATTACCGTGCACCACCATGTAGAGTAGTCAAAATCAAGAGGGAAATCTGTGAAACCTTTTTCACTTGTAGATATTTCCACTGCTTTATAATTGGTTTTGAATGTAAGAGTGTTAGCTTTTACTGCACTTTAACTTGAGTATCATCAAAATCAGGCTACACAACCGCATGTATTGAGCTTATGGGGACATGATCTCAACTTCTGAAGGAACAAAAAACTACAAGCTCCCTTTAAATGCTTATATGCTTTCTTCACTGCACTAATACAATTTCAATGTGAAGGCGATCCCCGGGTTAAGGACGAGATATGTTAGTAGGATATCTTTAAAACGGATTTGTATGTAACACAGAACCCTGAATAATAATAATAACAAAAATGTTGTGGACTGTTTAATGATTAACTGGGTTATGTAAAAGCTCAACCCCTTCTGGATCGCTACCTTTTAGCTGTGAATGGGCTTATGTCCTTCAATGAAGCTGTGGGCTATACCATGTAGGGTTACCAGTGATGGGCAGGCCATAGCAGAGAGGTCAGACAAATTGCAAACACTGGGGAAGGAACCGGCAACCCACTCCAGTATAATTTCCAAGAAAATCTTATGGACAAACACAACCAAAGACATAATGATTGATGTGCCTGGCATGCTGCGGTCCATAGGGTCACAGAGAGTCAGACATGACTGAACGACTAAACCACAACAAATAAAAGCTAAGATTTAATAGTGAAATATGTGTCAATTTTAAAATTAAAAAAAATATGTGTGTCGTTGTTCAGGGCCTGGTTGAAGATGTAGAGGAGTACTGACCAATCCATTTTCAGGGTAAGTGATCCCAGTGAGAGAACCACTTTTTTAATCCATCTGCTCAGGGGGTATCTGGAAAATCTAACTTGTTAGGGAACTGAGGTTGATAAACTTGTCTAAACCCTTTCACTGCCAAGGACTCTTGATTTACACACATTACTGGCCACAATAGAAGTGAAAGGGTTAAGCTATTTCCTCTGGTCATCTCTGCGATATACTAAGAAACAAATGCTTTACTTGCTTTTCAACCAGAAATGCCTTTTGGACTGAACCCAGGAGGGGATGCTGCATGGGATATCAGGCACTATAGGAAGGCTATTAATAATGTACTACTATTGAATGTGAGCATCTTCATGGGCTTCCTGCATCCCTTTGATTGGTTCATATAATATGTCAATTATTGGGCACTGAGATGTATAATTAGAAAAATTCAATTATCACCACAATCCCGACATTTCTTGCAAGTGCAGAGTCTACATGTGAAGAATTACAATTACTAAATAATGATTAGCCAAAAACACTGATATCAAATATGTCTTCACAAAAAAGTTTAAATTCAGATTTAAAAAAAAAACATCTACTATTATGTGTGCATTTTTTTTTTCATCTTTTCCAACTCCCTGTGACCTCATGGACCGTAACACACCAGGCACATCTTTATGTCCATGTCATGCTGACCCACTGGGTTATCATGGCAGAGATACTGGAGTGGGTTGTCAGTTCCTTCTCCAGTGGGTCATAGCTCCTGGTATTCCTAGGTGGTCTTTCATCCAAGTACTGACCAGGCCCAACACTACATGGCTTCAGGGTTGTGTGACCTTTTGGTTCCCTGACTGGAATCAAACCCAGGTTGCAGTGGTGAAAGCACTGAATCCTGACCACTGGACCACTAGGGAACCACTTATATATTAAAGGGTCATGGAAGCTTTCTGGATTTCACTTGGACTAAAATATACCTATGTAACATTTACTTTTATGTACTTTATTCTATTAAGAATTGCTTATAAGCTCTGTTGTTATGCCTAAAATCATACAATTTGTATATGTTTGGATCTTCCCCCTGTAGCTCATGCAGCTCATGAATAGACAGACAATGAAGTGCAGTGGTTCAAATTAGTCTGTCAATTATCTCTCTCAAGCATCATGTTACAGATTGTGGCCACTGATTGGTTACTATGAGACACTGCATACTCTGGGCCTCATTCAATTGCAATTTGGCCAATTGAATAGGGGTCTAAATAAGCACATAACATATTTTTTTTAAATAAGTTTTTAGTTAGTAAGCATCCATCCAAAAGCAAGGTTTTCACTAACTAAAAACTTCTTTTAAAAAAATATGCTGTGTGCTTATTTAGACCCCTATTCAATTGGCCAAATCGCAATTGAATGAGGGCCCACTGTCTTCATGAGCTGCAGAGGGGAGAAACCAATTAGGAATAATTTGAAATATTTAAGACAGGAAAAATAGAGCTTTTAAGCACTTCTTAATAAAAAAAATATAGGTATATTATATTCTGAAATCCAGAATCCTTCCAGGTACCTTTCAAGCAAAAAGGATGGGACACAACAGCGGTTTCTGATATGGCATAATTTAAAACTATAGTTAATAACACGTACTTTATGAATTTAATTTTGTATAAAAAATTACATTTTCTTACAGTAAACTTACATTAAAGTTTGCAATTTTATCTGCCTTTCTGATGAATTTATCAAGCATAGAATAATATCTCTATCTACTGGGTGATTATTGCCATTATTAACTACGGTCTGGGGTCTCGCAGTATTGCTTTCAGATGTAAAGCCAAGAATGAGCATGTGCAGATCCCAAGGAGTAACTAGGCTAATTAGTCTGAAAACTGCATAACTTTCAAACTAAACAAAAAGTTGGATAAGCAAATGGAAAATTTGCAAACTTATGTTTGATATAGCCTACAAATAAACAAACAAAACAACAATGAAAGTGCACCTGCAGTACAGATCACCTGATACATTTTATCCATTAGTATACATAACTTTGACAATTTAACCCTTGATGCCAAATTAGTTTAAAAAAATCTTAATTTAGGTAACAATTTTATGTTTCAATTTTGTAAACTCAGCATATAATTTGATATAACCAAGGAAACAATAATTGAAAATATAGTTTTAACCTTGAGATGAAAAAGAGAAACAGAATTAAAGGACAACCGTTCTCAACCTCCTAAAAACTCAATGCGTTTCCTGTTTCTCAGGAAGTGGAATAAACTTCTGTACTGTGGAGTAGTCTAGTTAGTGCCTACAAGAGCTCAAGAGCAGCCTGTGACTGCAAGAATCAAAGTGCAGCCTGTGCCTATAGGAATCAAAGTGTAGGCTGTGCCTATAAGAATCAAACTGCAGCCTGTGCCTATAAGTGCAGAATGTGCTTAAAAGAACCAAAGTGTAGCCTGTGCCTATAAGAACCAAAGTGTAGCATGTGTCTATTAGGACCAAAGTGCAGCCTGTGCCTATAAGAACCAAAGTGTAGCCTGTGTTTATAAGGACCAAGGTGTAGCCTGTGCCTATAAGACTAGAATGTGCTTAAAAGAACCAAAGTATAGCCTGTTTCTATAAGAACCAATGTGTAGGCTATGTCTATAAGGGCCAAAGTGCAGCCTGTGTCTATAAGAACCAAAGTGTAGCCTGTGTCTATAAGGACCAAAGTGCAGCCTGTGCTTACAAGAACCAAATTGTAGCTTGTGCTTACAAGAACCAAAGTGTAGCCTTTGCCTATAAAAACCAAAGTTCCAAGCCACCTCTCTCCTCCTCCTCTACATCGCCACCATCCCATTGGGCCCTCAAGTCCTCTCAGTACAGTTAAAGTGAAGTTGAATTCTATGTTATTTGATGTAATTATTGCTTTTTTATTTATGTCTGTGTAGTTTTAAGGTTTTGTCTCAAAAAACCTTTGCAAAATCTACTCGCTGCAATCCCGCCGCCAAACGACATATGGCGCTGCCGATTTTCATATAAGGTGCCCCAGAAAAAAAAAGGCCTTGAGCTATGAGCGGCATGCCCGAGGCCCTGGGGGGCCGAGTGCCCGCGCCGAACATAGCGATGGCCTCGCTGTTGACTCAGCGCCACATCGGAGGGGAGAATAGTTCTTTGCCTTACATCAAACATGACGGCGCCCGAAAATTGACAGCACCATCGGCCGGATGGCTCCTGTAACTGCAGCTGTTAGTGCTGCGGAAACAATGCGAAGGTGAAGAGGGATAGATCCATATCTTCTTTTGCAAATATGTTTTCAAATATAAGGCGAGTGTGGCTTTAGGTTGTGTAAACCGCAGAATAAAAAGTACGTTCCCTCACCACAAGATCTTTAATTTACATTCAGTTATAAAACAAAAAAAATTAATGTTTAAAGAGATGTTTTAAGTGTGGGATAACAGGGGCTCAGTATATATTCTAATATATATATATGTTAAATACATTATGGGAGTTTGTATATTCTAATCCAACCCTCAAACCCTCATTGCATATTTATGAGGTACCACTCTGGTATGGTGCAATAAGGCTAAAGGAGGATGCTTTTTCTGCACATCCCTGATTATGGAATTGCTTGTGTCCTGATCATTGTTGCATTGTTTAACATATTTATAATTATAGTGGCGCCATTATTACATACGCAACAACATAATGTACTTTTAGAGATGCTGCTAAAGTTAAATGTCAAGTAAATTAATCTATCTATCTATCTATCTATCTATATATGAGCAGTATTTTGTTTTTCCTTAAAAAGTTTGTCTATCCTCTGTAATTTGATATAGAAGACAAAATGTAATACTCTGACATATTTGGTCTAGTTATAATCAGCTCACATGATAAAAATCTGCTTGATTCAGAAGACACTTCTAACACGTGTATACATGCTTTTTACATACTACCCATAGGTAAATTAATGGTACTCAATAAAAAAATAGTTATAACATATTCCATGAAAAAAATATAATTGTTTGTCAATGACCCAACTAAATCCTTCTGCCAAATGTTTACTGGTGCTATTGATTTGCAAATATTTAAAATATGTTCCAGAAAAGTAATATATTAATATATTTTTCTTGTAACAATCATAGGGAAACACTATAGAATGATTTATTATGTTTCCCTGTATCTCTTTATGTTTTACTGTTATTTCAGCAAACATTTTTTGCACTGCCAGCTCTGACCATCTTATCATATCTAGCATTATACAGCAAGCATCCTACCTAGAGGATATGGGTATGCACTGCTAGTACAGCATGTAAGCCTATGGTGGGATTGCATCAGATGAGAGATGTCTATACTATTAGCCCATCTAGTGTTCAGCTAGCCCAAGAACACATGCTTGAAAAGACACCAGCCCTGAATATAGGGCAGGATCCAGGTGCATGATTAATTCTACAAAATATCCATTCATTTTAATTAAAACTAAAAGTGTAAAATAAGGAATTCAGAGCAATTAGCTCTTTGAATAAAAATGCTACATTTTATGTTTTCAGTAGTAGGGTTAGGGGCTTAGGGTTAGGGGCTTAGGAAGTTACATTTAGGTGGTTAGGGTTAGGCTAAGAGGGTTAGGAGGTTAGGGTCAGCAAGGGGTGTAGGGGGTTAGGGGCTTAGGGTTAGGGCCCGTAAGTGGTGTAGGGGGTTAGGGGCTTAGGGTTAGGGGGTTAGGTTTAGGATTAGGGCTGACAAGGGGTGTAGGGGGTTAGGGGCTTAGGGTTAGGGGGTTAGTTTTAAGGACGGTAACTGGTGTAGGGGGTTAGGGTTAGGGCAGGGAAGGGATGTAGGGGGTTAGGGTTAGGGGCTTAGGGGGCACATTGGGACGCAAGCGCGCCTGGCACCAGGAGGCTTCACGTGCTGTGTGTGCACATAACAAAATAGATCCCAGTCTAACAGGCTCACTTAGAGTTCAGTAAGTGTTATAAGTTAGAAATCACATATATCCTATTCATAAAATGTCCTATTTTATTTTATATAGGCTCTAACTAAAAGCAGTGAAATAAAATACATCTGCATACATAACAATAACAAAGCGAGAGAGTAATTATTTGATATAATATTATTTTGTAACAGATTTCAGTGGATGAGATGTATAAGCAAAATGCAAAAGTGCAATTCATATATATATATATATATATATATATATATATATATATATATATACTTCACTTCCCTCTGCACAATGAATTACAAAAGTTTAATTAAGTGCTAATAACTGATACTTTATGGGACTAATAGTGTGATATGTAATATTTACCTTGCCAGGTCCAGGAAGGAGTCTATAGTTTCTTTGTTTGTGGTCACTGTGCCCTCTATGCCCAGGGCACCTGAGTTGAGGGCACCTGCTCCTGCACCTGGTTTGATGATGAAGCCAAGAGCTATTGCTAAACCTGAAGCCATGAGGGTGGTCACCAAGAAGTAGGCTACAGCAATGCCACCCAGCTTGCCCAGGGACCTGGTGTCTAGACTGGCAGCTCCAGAGATAAGGCTACAAACCACCAGGGGAAGGATGATCATCTTCAGCATCCTTAGCAGCATCTCACCAGGGAAAGCAAAATAGGTCATCTGTGCCTTGGTCAGGTTCATGCTCCTCACTGCTGTGCCCAAGCCAACCCCAACCAGTACCCCTGACACGGTGAGGATCACTATGGCATTCTTCCTTAGGAACTGGGCACATCTCTGCCCTGCGCTGTGCTTTGGAGCTTTGCCTCTTGCAGCATCCTCATCTATGTCATAAGCTGTGTAACCTGGGTACCTGTCAATGTGCCCGTTGGTCTCACTGGGTTTCTCCATGCCTAGTGCCTGCTCTTTGTGTGGATGCAGTTACAGCAAAACACGCGTGGCTGTGGGTGTGTTATCTGTCAGGGCTCAGACACTCACTGCTCAACTCCTGTGGCTGAGAGCTCCTAAACCTACTGCAGCCTGAGCTGATGTAACAGAGCTCCCTCCCCTGGCCCTCCTACCCAGGCTGGGTCTGGATCCCTGCCCGCCCCTGCCTCTGGTGCCAAGCCCTATTTTAGCATGAGCCCCTCTGTTCCTCTTCACTGCTCGGCTTACAGCCAGTATGATGTGTGCCAGGCTACAGCAAGTGGCAGCCACAATGATGGGCAGGGTGACACTGCAAGCTGCTGGCATATACCATGGCATAAAGATAGATAGGATAGATAGATAGACAGACAGACAGATACACAGGCAGATAGATAGATAGATTAATAGATATATAGATAGATAGATAGATAGATAGATAGATAGATAGATAGATAGATAGATAGATAGACAGACAGACAGATACACAGGCAGATAGATAGATAGATTAATAGATATATAGATAGATAGATAGATAGATAGATAGATAGATAGATAGATAGACAGACAGACAGATACACAGGCAGACAGATAGATACATAGACAGACAGACAGATAGACAGAAAGATAGATACATAGATAGATAGATAGACAGACAGACAGATACACAGGCAGACAGATAGATACATAGATAGATAGACAGACAGACAGAAAGATAGATACATAGATAGACAGGCAGACAGACAGATAGATAGATAGATAGATAGATAGATAGATAGATAGATAGATAGATAGATAGTTAGATAGATACTGTTGATAAGTAGGAAAAAAATGCAGAATGGATCAAAACGGACTGAAAAAATCATATAAGTCTGTCAAATATTATTAATCAATAATTATGGGATAAGAGAAAAAAGTGGTAACAAAAAGTATCCCTTATGTGGGTATATGCACCTCTATCTGTACCAGTGGTTCCAACAAGGAATCAACCCCACTGTGAGGACAAATATGTATCTCCAAATCTCTTTTCACTCATCCCATAATTATTGATCACATATATAGTTGCGAGCATTCGGGTTGTTGCTAACACTGCAGGCTTTCGTAGCGAGCCTGCGGGCCTTGCAAGCAACTGCGGACCTCGCAAAATTAACGGACTTACGACACAGAAATACGACACGCGTTATGACCCATTACGACCTCGCAAAAAACGCCCGAAACCAGCGCACATGAAAACATGAAAGACACAATAAAAACACACAACAAATACATAAAAAGCTTACCTACAGCAAGGGGAGGCACCCAGGACCTCGAAAAGTGAAGTTACAGCTCAATTATACTGATAATAAAAGAGTTTAGACACCCGAAAATCCCCTAAGCGAGAGAAAAAATGCCCCCCGAAAAAAACGAAAATGAGGCTACAGGACTCTAAAGACGCAAAACACCACCAAACACCTACGGATTTTCCGAAAAAGTCAGACGACATCCGAAAACAGCCGCATACCACACATTAGGCGCCATTTTAGAACACTAACTTATACAATCTGGAAGTACACAGCTACCCTAACGGATTTGCCTCGCGCACGCACACTATTTACACTACACACTGCACACATTCATGACGCTTACACAGCAGCTCCACAGCACTGATGCTGCAGCAACATGAAAACAGATTGCCAGCTCCTCAACACAATGCTGCATATATTACTTCACAATAGGTAAAGTATATTAATTTCTTATTTTATTAATTATTCATTGCCATACCAAAAAAAACCACCAACGCTGCTCACAGCACACCAAGAGCCTCGCAATGAGCGCCAAAGCCGCTCAGCGCAAGGCTCGCAATGAGCGCCGAAGCATCTTAAAACACCAACAAATTTAATTTTGCACGCAAACAACATTACCTGCCTTACAATCTTATTAATATTTGACAGACTGTATATGATTTTTTTCAGTCTGTTTTTATCCATTCTACATTTTTTCCTACTTATCAACAGTATTATTTTACACAAATGGGTGTCAGGCACCAGAAAACTTTTATAGTTATCACATATTCTAATTGTCCAACTACGAGACGTAGTCACGCTGTTTGCGTGGTTCGTACAACTTAGCGATGAGCGCCATAGACGCTCATCGTCTGCGAGCCTCTCATAGCGAGGCGACCATTAAACTCAGAGCACTTAGGCAATGAGCGCCGAAGGTGCTCATTGCCAGCAAGCCTCATGTAGCGAGGCGAGCCATTAAATTTGGAGCACTTAGACAATGAGTGCCGAAGGCGCTCATTGCCGTTAAACTCGGTGCACTTAGCAAAAAAAAATCAGAGACGAAAAAAATACAAGACTAAAAAAATATGAAACGCGGGACTTAGAAAAAAAAAGATACGAGATGCAAAAAATTACGAGATTAGCGGCCGAACCAAAAACCCGAAAAACACAATAACTACAAAAACATCACAGACAGCATGGGGCAACAGCCAGGACGTCTGTGAGTGAGCTGGAACGTGAATTTAACTTGATTTAGACGATTTTCGCCACACGAAAACTGCCTAAGCGAGAAAAAAAATGGCCGGCGAAAAAAATGAAAACGAGGCTACACTTCACTGGACTGCGCAAAACAATGCAAAACGTATAGCACTTTACACATCACACTACGACCTACAAAATACACTATTACAAAAGCCGGAAAATACTCATGAGACAAGTAACACAATAACATTATGACTATACAATGTCGCTTTACACAATAAAACAACGGCTTTACCTCGCGCACGCAGCCTATTTAGAATGCACAGTTCAGACATTCATTACACTTTATATGCAGGGCACCAAGACTCACAATGTATATTCTATGCAGACGCAAAATACAAACAGATTGTTAGCTCTTCAGCCTATGGCTCGTTGCATATATCAAATATAAATAATTAAACTATATTAATTTATTGAATAAATCATTAATTATTACTTAACTACATATACATAGAAATATATATCTCTCTCAGGGGACCAAAAGTACACGACAGGAGAGGCTTGCAATGAGCGCTGAAGGTCCTGAGGCTTGCAATGAGCACCGAAGGCACTTATTGCAAGGCATGCAATGAGCTCCAAAGGCACTCAGCGCAAGCCTCGCAATGAGCGCGAAGGTCCTCACAGTACAAAACGGTTTCAATTATGTCTCAAACAGCATTCCCATGGCTTCAAATTTTATTGCCCCGTCATTTTTGAAGGTCAAGTCGCTAGTATATATATAATACTAGCGACTTGCCCGTCAAAAAATGACGGCAATAAGATTGTAAGGCAGGTAATGTTGTTTGTGTGCAACATTCATTTTGTTATTGTTCTAAGATCCTTCGGCGCTCATTGCGAGGCTGTTGGTTGTTTGTGTGCTATGAGCAGTGTTGTGTTTTTTTTTTGTATGCCAATGAATAATTAATAAAATAATAAATGAATATACTTTACCTATTTTCAAGTAATATATGCAGGAAGAATTATGCTGAAGAGATGACAATCTGTTTTCATGTTGCTGCAGCATACAATGTGTGTTTTCACTGTTGTGGAGCTGCTGTGTAAGTATCAGCAATGTGTGTAGTGTAAATAGTTTGCGTGCGTGAGCCAAATCCGTT
This sequence comes from Discoglossus pictus, assembly GCA_027410445.1. NCBI lineage: Eukaryota > Metazoa > Chordata > Amphibia > Anura > Alytidae > Discoglossus > Discoglossus pictus. The sequence continues at coordinate 79,542,101 of CM050165.1, forward strand.
GGGGTAGCTGTGTACTTCCGCATTGTGTAAGTTAGTGTTGTAAAATGGAGCCTAATGTGTGGGATGCGGCTGTGGCTGAATTTGCGTCCTTGTTCTTGGAGCTCGTCCGGCTTTTTCGCAAAATCTGTATGTGTTTGGTGGTGTTTTGCGTGTTTATGGTCCTGTAGCCTCGTTTTCGTTTTTTTCGGCGGCCATTTTTTCTCTCGCTTATGGGATTTTCGGGTGTCTAAACTCTGTAATTTGGACTTAAATGGAGGTGTAACTTCACTTGCAGAGGTCCTGGGTTCCCCCACCCCCTTGCTGTGGGTAAGCTTTTTATGTGTTTGTTGTGTGTATTTATTGTGTTTCTCATGTTTTGAGTTTTGCGCGGGTTGTCCGTTATCTTTGCGAGGTCGTAGTGCTTTTTTTCTAAGTGCCGCGTCTCGTATTTGTTTGTCGTAAGTCCATAATGTTGCGAGGTCCACCTTCGGCGCTCCATGCCAGCAACTGAGGCCCTCCATTCACGAGGGCCACAAGCTCGCTACGCGAGCCCGCAGCGCTAGCAACGACCCGCATGCTCACAACTATATATGTGATAGATAGATAGATAGATAGACAGACAGACAGATAGATAGATAGATAGATAGATGGATAGATAGAGAGAGAGAGCGAGAGATAGATAGATAGATAGATAAATGATAGACAGATATATCATGTATATATACTAGCGAATTGCCCGTCAAAAAATGACGGCAATGAAATTGTAAGGTAGCTAATGCTGTTTGGTGTATAATAATGAAATATGTAATACATTACTAAATGAATACACTGTACCTATTTTGAAGCATTGTGATGAAGAGCTGGCAATCTGTGTTGATGTTGCTGCAGCATTAGTGGTGTGTAGCTGCTGTGTAAGCATGCTGAATGTGTGCACTGTGTGGTATGAATATCCGTAGGTCGTTTGAGGCGTTTTGCGAGTTTCTTGTGGTGTTTTGCGAGTTTCCTGTGGTGTTTTGCGACTTTAGAGTGCTGTAGCCTCGTTTTCGTTTTGTTCGGCGGCCATTTTTTCTCTCGCTTAGATTTTTTTTTAGTCTCTAAACTCTTTTATTTCGAGTAAAATCGAGGTGTAAGTTGCATTTTTGAGGTCCTGGGTGCTCCCTCTTGGTGTAGGTAAGGTTTTTATGTATGTGCTGTGTGTATGTATTGTGTTTTACATTTTGTAATGTTCGCGAGTTGCGTCCGAGTGTTGCGAGGCCGTAATGTGTGTGAACGTGTGTCGTATGTTGTTTGCGAGTGTCGTAATGTGTGTGTCGTACTGTTTGGGTTGCGACGTGAAGTTTGCGAGGTCCTCAGGTGCTGGCATGGAGCGCCGTAGGCGCTCCTTGCCAGCAACTGAGGACCCTCGCGAAGCGAGGGCCTCAGTTGCTGGCTTGGAGCGCCGCAGGCGCTCCATGCCAGCACCTGAGGACCTCGCAAAGCGAGGTCTTCAGTTGCAGCAACTGCGACCCTTGCAAAATTTCAAAAAAAGTTCACGTCGCAACACATTACGACACTCGCAAACAACATACGACACACGTTCACACACATTACGACACTCGCAAACAACATACGACACACGTTCACACACATTACGGCCTCGCAACACTCGGACGCAACTCGCGAACATTACAAAATTAAAAACACAATACATACACACAGCACATACATAAAAACCTTACCTACACAAACAGGAAGCACCCAGGACCTCAAAAATGCAACTTACAACTTAATTGCACTCAAAATAAAAGAGTTTAGACACTAAATAGTTTGTTAAGCGACACAAAAAATGGCCGACGAATAAAACGAAAACGAGGCTACACACACAAACACCATACGAGACACGGTACCACACATTACGACTTCGCAAACATCGGACGCAACACGCCGACATACAAACATTTAAAACTTAAGAAAGACACACAACAAACACATAAAAAGCTTACCTACAGCAAGAGGAACCAGCCAGCACCTCAAAAAAACAACTTACACCTACATTTAAATCAAAATAAAACACTTTACACACTAATACCATCGCTAAGCGACAGAAAAAATGGCCGACGAACAAAACGAAAATGAGGCTTCAGACGTAACTACACTACACTTACTCGCAATAATGAAACACATACTATGCGGAGCGTATCACAATCATATTAAACACCATTTTGAATAGTAATACGCAGAAAATGGCGGATGGAACGCAAATTGTAAGCTGGAACGCAAATAGATCATGCGTATTGCGTTCTAACGGTCTCACTTTCCAGAACTTTCTACAAGTTTATAAATACTGCCTATTTCAAACAAAAAAATACATTTCTCCTCAGGTGATCAACGGAGTGACTTCTGAGATAACTGCTGCTTTTACTTGAGAAGACAATTCTTTACTAATTTACTACTTTGCATTGTGCAAATTACAACTGAGAGGTAAGCTATAATATATTACATTTTATTATCAGGACAGGTCAAACAAATAAAAAATAAAAATAGGATTTATGTAGTGACATATATGGCACATTTATGTGTATAGGCTCAAAAAAAAAATACGGTTCATTTAACAAAACAACAAAAAAACATAATTCAATATTAAACAGAGGTTTATGTATAGTGACATGTGACACGCACATATATGTCTATAATGTATAGTGACATCTGACACGCACATATATGTCTATAATGTATAGTGACATCTGACACGCACATATATGTATAGAATGTATAGTGGCATGTGACACGCACATTTATGTGTATTGCCCCTTCATAGTGACATGTGACACGGACATATATGTGTATAATGTATAGTGACATGTGACACGCACATTTCTGTGTATTGCCCCTTCATAGTGACATGTGACACGGACATATATGTGTATAATGTATATTGACATGTGACACACACATTTATGTGTACTGCCCCTTCATAGTGACATGTGACACGGACATATATGTGTATAATGTATAGTGACATGTGACACGCACATTTCTGTGTATTGCCCCTTCATAGTGACATGTGACACGGACATATATGTGTATAATGTAAAGTGACATGTCACACGCACATTTATGTGTATTGCCACTGCAACAAAATTAGCTTAAAACAAAATCAGTAAACAACTACATTTAAATGACATTATATGTCATGTATACTGATATGTCACACGCACATATATGTGTATCATCTATAGTTACATCTCACACACACACATTTATGTGTGTTGGAAAAAAAAATATAAGGTTAATTTAACCATTTAAATATGAGTCATGTATACTGATATGTCACACGTACACAAAATAATTACATTAAACTATGGAATGTGCTTCATGTATGTGACATATGTGTGTAGCCCCCAACAAAAAATAAGGTCAATTGAAAAAAATTACAGAACTATATTTAAATGACATTCATTTACTTCAATTCAATCACATATATAGTTGTGAGCGTACGAGTCGTTGCTCACGCTTGCGGGCTCGCGTAGCGAGCCCGCAAGAACTGCGTCCCTCGCGAAGCGAGGGACGCAGTTCACCGCAAATGCGGGTCCTCGCGAAGCGAGGGCCCGCATTTGCGGTTGTGGAGGCTCAACGTCGGCTGTGTTAACACACACATACACACACACGACTTTTTTAACAGAATAAACCCAACCGCCCAGCCAACAAAAACCCAACAACGTCCCCGCAAATGCGGATCCTCGCGAAGCGAGGGTCCACATTTGCGGTGGTGGGAGCATCCCAACATCGGCTGTGTTAACACACATACACACACACACAACTTCATAACAAAAAAAAACTCAAAGTCGCCTCACACCCGCTTACACCCAGACACACAGACGCAAGACTTAACAAAAAAACAGTAAAAAAGGCCCCTCACACGCTCTTAACACACATACGCACGACTTAGAAACAAATACACTGCGTCGTACACGTAAAAGCTAACTGCGTATATCGCCAAAAAATACGGCAACATCGCAACAAAATACGGCCGCATCAGAAAAAAATACGGCCGCGAAAGACCCAATCCAACCGCCGCGCATCAAAACATCACAAACACAAGAAATAAACACAACAAACACATAAAAAGCTTACTTACAGCACGGGGGGGCATCCGGCACCTCCAAAAGTTCATTTACACGTCCATTTAAGTCAAAACAAAGAGTTTAAACGACCGAAAATCGGCTAAGCGAGAGAAAAAATGGCCGCCGAACAAAACGAAAACGAGGCTCCAGACGTAACTACACTACACTTACTCGCACTAATGAAACACATACTATGCGGAACGGATCACACTCATATTAAACACCATTTTAACCACTACTACGCACAAAATGGCGGATGGAACGCAAATTGTAAGCTGGAACGCAAATAGCGCATGCGTATTACGTTCTAACGGTCTAACTTTCCAGAATGTTCTACAAGTTTATAAATACTGTCTATTTGACAGAGAAAAATACATTTCTCCTCAGGTGATGAACAGAGTGACTTCGGAGATAACTGCTGCTAAAACTTGAGAAGACAATTCTTTCCTAATTTACTACTTTACATTGTGCAAATTACAACTGAAAGGTAAGCTATAATATATTACTTATTTTCAAGACAGGACATCAAAAAAAAAAATTAAAGAAGACAAAGAGGTTTATGTATACTGACAAGTGACACGCACATATATGCGTATAATGTATACTGACATGTGACACGCATATATATGCGTATAATGTATACTGACAAGTGACACGCACATTTATGTGTATAATGTATACTGACAAGTGACACGCACATTTATGTGTATAATGTATACTGACAAGTGACACGCACATTTATGTGTATAATGTATACTGACAAGTGACACGCACATTTATGCGTATAATGTATACTGACAAGTGACACGCACATTTATGTGTATAATGTATACTGACAAGTGACACGCACATTTATGTGTATAATGTATACTGACAAGTGACACGCACATTTATGCGTATAATGTATACTGACAAGTGACACGCACAATTATGCGTATAATGTATAGTGACATGTCACACGCACATTTATGCGTATAATGTATACTGACAAGTGACACGCACATTTATGTGTATAATGTATAGTGACATGTCACATGCACATTTATGTGTATTGCCCCTGCAACAAACTAATTAAACAACTACATTTAAATTACATTACAAAAAAATAAGTTGGGACTATTAAAATACTATTAAAATATGAGTCATGTATACTGATATGTGACACGCACATATATGTGTATCATCTATAGTCACATGTCACACACACATTTATGTATGTTGGCCAAAAATAAAAATAACGTTAATTTAACAATTAAAATATGATTCATGTATAGTTATATGTCACACGCACACAAAAAAATTACTTTCAACTATGGAAATGTGCTTCATGTATGTGACATGTGTGTAGACCCCACCAAAAAATAATGTTAATTCTAATTAATTACAGAAGTATATTTCAATGAAATTAATTTACTGCAATTTAATAGATCACCTAAAACTCAATCTTTCAACTTTTTTTAATATTCAAACAGACTCTGCATCAACAGCGTCTCTCAACAATTTGCACCGTACACTGTGAAGCACAATCCCTTTTAAAGAACACCAACAAAGAAGAAGAGGTAAGATACAAAAATACTTTAAATCCTGAAAAGGCCATGCTTTGTTAAATACAAATAAAAAATTCTATAATTCACTATTTCACTTTATTTTTCAAACAGACACTACAAGAAGACCGGCGGATTAAGATTGGCAGGAGGGGACCCTCTGTCATTCGACACTTCAATCAAGGTAAAGTATTAAGTATAAAAAAGAACCGAACCATGAGCCTCATTCAATTGCGAGTTGGCCAATTGAATAGGGCTCTATATAAGCACATAACAGATTTTTTAGACAGACATTTTTAGTTACTGAACTTCTAACCACAATCAAGGTCTTCACTAACTAAAAACTTCTGTCAAAAAATATTTTATGTGCTTATATAGAGCCCTATTCAATTGGTCAAAACGCAATTGATTCAGGACCTAAATATGTTTAATGGCCGAGGGCCTCATTCAAATGTGATTTGCCCATTTCAATAGGGCTCTATATAAGCACAGAGCATATTTTTGAACAGAAGTTTTTACTTAAAAACTTCTGTAAAAAAAGATGCTCTGTGCTCATATTGAGCCAAATTCCATTGCGAAAAAACAAATTCAATGAGGCCCTCACAATATAACAAATCCAGCAACCAAAGGCCCTCATTCAATTGATATTTTGGACAATTCAATAGGGCTCGAAATAAGCACATTTAGAACCCTATTGAATTGGCCAAACTGCAATTGAATGAGGGCCAAAGTATGCAACATATGGTACACACAAACTGGTACACACATAACAGGATTGTAACAAACACATAGCAAACTAAATTCATATTCTTTTTGTTTAACAACCTATAACCATTAGAAAAAACACTACATAAGTATAACAAAAGTGGTGCCCATCAAAAAGGATTGTACGAAAACTCACACAAACACATAGCAAACTACATTTAAATTCTTATTTAATGTTTAACAACCTATAAGCCTTAGAAAGAAGCCTAAATAAGCATACCAACATTGGTGCGCACCAAACAGGATTGTATGAAAACTCACACAAACACATAGCAAACTACATTTAAATTCTTATTTAATGTTTAACAACCTATAAGCCTTAGAAAGAAGCCTAAATAAGCATACCAACAGTGGTGCGCACCAAAGAGGATTGTATGAAAACTCACACAAACACATAGCAAACTACATTTAGATTCTTATTTTATGTTTAACAACCTATAAGCCTTAGAAAGAAGCCTAAATAAGCATACCAACAGTGGTGCGCACCAAAGAGGATTGTATGAAAACTCACACAAACACATAGCAAACTACATTTAGATTCTTATTTTATGTTTAACAACCTATAAGCCTTAGAAAGAAGCCTAAATAAGCATACCAACAGTGGTGCGCACCAAACAGGATTGTATGAAAACTCACACAAACACAGCAAACTACATTTATATTCTTAATTTTATGTTTAACAACCTATAAGCCTTAGAAAGAAGCCTAAATAAGCATACCAACATTGGTGCGCACCAAACAGGATTGTACGAAAACTCACACAAACACATACCAAACTACATTTACATTCTGATTTTATGTTTAACAATCTATAAGCCTTAGAAAAAGGCCTAAATAAGCATACCAACAGTGGTGCGCACCAAACAGGATTGTATGAAAACTCACACAAACACATAGCAAACTACATTTAGATTCTTATTTTATGTTTAACAACCTATAAGCCTTAGAAAGAAGCATAAATAAGCATACCAACAGTGGTGGGCACCAAACAGGATTGTACAAAAACTCACACAAACACATAGCAAACTACATTTATATTCTTATTTTATGTTTAACAATCTATAAGCCTTAGAAAAAGGCCTAAATAAGAATACCAAAAGTGGTGGGCACCAAATGGGATTGTAGAAAAACACCGAAATAATGTCATTTTGTACTTCATACAAATACATTCAAATAAAATTACATTTTCATTTTTATTTTATAACAGATACTGCGTCAAGAACATCGGACCAGGAGTTTCAACTGAGGACCAGACCATTGGACGAGGACTTTCAACAGAGGACCAGACCATTGGACCAGGACTTTCAACAGAGGACTACACCATCGGACGAGGACTTTCAACAGAGGACTACACCATCGGACGAGGACTTTCAACAGAGGACCAGACGATTGGACGAGGACTTTCAACACAGGACCAGACCATCAGACGAAGGCTTTCAACACAGGACCAACAAAGATTCTGCTTCAAATCAAACTTCAACCAAGGTACAGTATAACAAGTAAAAAAAGAGAAAAATTAATTAATATTCTTCTTTAATGTTTAACCACCCATAAGCCTTAGAAAAAAGCCTACAGAAGCATACCAAAATTGCGGCGCACCAAAAAGGATTGTAGAAAAACACAGAAATAATGGCATTTTTTCATTAATACAAAGACATTCAAATAACATAACATTTTCATTTTTATTTTATAACAGATACTGCGTCAAGAACATCGGAACAGGAGTTGGAACTGAGGACCACACCAGAGGACGAGGACTTTCAACAGAGGACTACACCATCGGACGAGGACTTCCAACACAGGACCAGACCATCGGACGAAGGCTTTCAACACAGGACCAACAAAGAATTTTGCTTGAAATCAAACTTCAACCAAGGTACAGTATAAAAAGTAATATCTATCATCTATCTATTATTTGTCTTTTAGGGCCAATAATCTTTAACAGTAAATACAAACTTCAATGTAAACTTAAAAAATAAATTGGCATAGTCCAAAAAAGTCTAAAAACACAGAATCTATACAATTTGTCATTGTAACATTCCAGTCCTAAACCCTAATTTAATTGCCATTTGACAAATTGAATAGTGCTGTAAATAAGGACATAACATCTTTTTGAAAATACCTTTTTAGTTACTGAAACACTTGCTTTTGGATACATGTTTAATAAATAAAAACTTCTTTAAATAATTATCTGATGGCCTTATTTAGACTTTTATTCAATTGACTGCATTGAAATTGATTAAGTATTAAATGTTAACACACTATTGATAACTATTTGTCATGAAAAACAACTTAACATCTCAAACTAATGGTACATTATTTTATTTTTACAGATTAACATGGCTGATAACGAGAGTAAACAAGAAAAGAAAAGACGCCAAGCTAGAGAACGACGACAGAGAGCAGACAGCCAGCAGACACCGGAAAAGAAGGAAATTCGACGAGAAAAAGAACGCAAAAGAATTGCAAGCAAAAGACTGTCACTTGCAGAAATTAAAGATATGTCAAAAAAAACAACAAAGAAAATAAAGCATTTACAACCTGTTGCTCAAACATCAGATGACATTTTACCAGAAAAAATACAAGAGATACCAAAAAAAGCAACAAAGAAAACAAAGCATTTAGAACCGTTTCATGAAACATTACATGACATTTTACCTCAAACAATACAACATATACCAAGAAAAGCAACGAAAAAAACAAAACATTTAGAACCTGTTGTTGAAACATTATATGACATTTCACCTGATGAATATGAAAGTCAAAATCCTATATGCTTTGCAAATTGTCCTCTACTCAAGTCTTTAGCAGTAGAGGTTCATAGTTGTGGGGACATGACTACTCAATGTCAGTTTTGTGAGGCTTATTATTTTAAACAGGAGAGACCCAGAGATGGACAATTTATTAGTTGTTGTCAAAAAGGCAAGTTCAAACTTCCAGAAAGGAAAGAATTTCCAATTTATTTACAAAATATTATGACTGAACCTACTTTTCCAAACTACAAAAATTTTAAGACAAACATAAGATCCTACAATAGTGCCATATCCTTTGCATCCATGGGGGCAACATTAGCTGCTAATGTACCAGGACATGGTCCTTACTGTTTTAAAGTCCAAGGACAAATTTATCATCGCACTTCCCATTTACATCCAGAGGAAGGAAATAAAAGAAAATTCGCTCAACTATATGTCCTAGATACAATGGAAGCTGTTGACCAACGTATGCAGATGGAAGAAAATAAAAAATGCTTACCCACTGTTTTCATAGAGCTAAATAACATTATGGACAACAATCCCTACAGTAAAGCTTATAAAAAATTGGCAGAAGTAGAAAATGAACAACTACTTCATTCACAAACACATCAATTACCAATGCCGAAGGTTAATATGGTGCTTAAAAGAGACAGACATACTGATAAACGTCGTTATAACTTGCCAACAACAAATGAGGTTGCAATGGTGTTTCAGAATGATGAAGGAGAACCACCATTTCAAAGAGACATTCGAATATATCCTAGAAATGAGGACCAACCGTTTATTAATATGAGTATCTTAAGTCCAAATTTAGATCCAATGACATATCCCATCTTTTTCCCACACGGAGAAGCAGGTTGGCAACCAAAATTAACTCTTCCCAGTTACCCAAATGCTAAAGCCAGAATCCGAAATAATGTTTCTATGCTTGAATTTAAAGTAGCTCAAATTGCCATTCGCAATGTATTTAATCCAATTTTATGTGGTGGGAAACTAACACAACAATGGATTATTGATTCATATTTGCAAGTTGAGGCAAATAATTTAAACTTTATCAAATATCAACAAGATAAACTCCGTGTAGAACAATATTCTGGACTCATGGACTATGTTGCTGACGTGGCTACAAGCAGAGACATGACAGCTGGCAAAGCCATCATTTTACCATCTTCCTTTCAAGGATCTCCTCGGAATATGAGAGAAAGATACAATGATACTATGGCTATTGTGACAAAATTTGGCAAACCCGATCTATTTGTGACATTTACATGTAATCCACAATGGCCAGAAATTACACTAAATCTACTTCTTGGACAAACTGCTTCAGATCGACCAGATTTAGTAGCCAGAGTTTTTAAGATTAAATTAAATGAATTAATACGTGACTTCACTATAAATCAGTTATTTGGCAAATGTCTTGCTTATGTATATACCATTGAATTTCAAAAAAGAGGCCTTCCACATGCACATCTTCTAATAATACTTCAAGAAAAAGATAAATTAGATACTTCAGACAAAGTGGATGCAGTCATTGTTGCTGAACTACCAGATCCAGAACTATATGGTAGACTATATGAGATTGTTACTCATCGCATGATTCATGGACCCTGTGGTGACCTTAATCCACAATCACCATGTATGGAAAATAATAAATGTTCCAAAGAATTTCCAAAAGATTATAGAGACAAAACCTATGCCAATTGTGATGGATATCCACTTTATAAAAGAAGAGAAGGAGATAGTGCCATTATTCGTGGAAAAAAAGTGGACAATAGATATGTAGTACCCTACAATCCACATTTACTCATGAAGTACAACGCCCACATCAACGTAGAAGCCTGCACTTCCATCAAATCCATTAAATATGTCTACAAATATATTTACAAAGGTTACGATGCAGCTACTGTAGTCGTCAAAAGTGCAGACAACCCTGAAAGTAGTGAGTTAGTACATGATGAACTTGCATCTCATGTAGATGCTCGCTATGTCAGTGCACCAGAAGCTATGTGGCGGCTTTTAAAATTTGAAATGCATGATAGATCACATGCAGTATATAGGTTAGCAGTACATTTGCCACAACGACATTTAGTCTATTTCCATGCTGGAAATTAAATGAATGCATTGGCCCAAAGTGAAGATCGTCACACTACACTAACTGCATGGTTTGCATTAAATTCCACTGATGCTGAAGCAACACAATACTTATATATTGAAATTCCATATCACTATGTTTTTGTGAATGGATTATGGAGACCAAGAAAAACCAGAGGCAATAAAATTATTCCAAGAATTTACACAGTCAGTCCAAGAGATGTGGAACGTTTTTGCTTACGGATATTACTTTTAAATGTTCCTGGAGCACAAAGTTTTGAACACTTAAGAACTGTTAATGACATTGTATATGAATCCTTCCATTTAGCTGCAAGACATAGAAACTTACTCGCTGATGATACAGAGTGGGAAAGATGTTTAGAAGAAGCAGCACAATGTCAAATGCCACGACAGATGAGAGAACAATTTGCTTTTATTTGTATCTTCTCAAATGCTCCAAATGCATTAGCTTTGTGGGAGACTTTTAAAAGTAATATGGCTGAAGACTTTATGCGACGATACAATGAACCCATTGCACACTTAAAAGCGTTAATGGAAATCCAAGAAGTCTTTTTAACTCATGGATTAAGTTGTGCAAGTTTTAATTTGCCTGATCCAGGTCTTATAGATGACATTAACTTTGAAGACTATGACATTCAACTACAAGCAGAAAGAACAGAAGAAAGACTTGCAACTTTAAATACACTACAATTGCAAGCATTTCATGCCATTAAAAATGCTATAGATGATGACATGGTGACAGAGCGTTATTTCTATCTTGATGGACCTGGCGGATCAGGAAAAACATATTTGTACAATTTATTAATGAGTTCAGTACGAGCCCAAGGAAAAATAGCAATGGCGTTTGCCACTACTGGAATTGCTGCACTTTTATTAGAAGGTGGAAGAACTGTTCATAGTGGATTTAAACTGCCAGTGCCTATTTTAGAAAATTCTGTGTCAGATATTCGCATGACATCCTTACAAGCAAAGAAATTGAAGAAATGTAAATTAATTATAATAGATGAGGCCACAATGATGTCATGCTATGCCCTCCAATGTATTGACCGTTTGCTTCGTGAAGTCATGGAGAATACTTTTCCATTTGGTGGAAAGGTAATGTTGTTGGGTGGCGATTTCAGACAAACATTACCTGTCGTTGTACATGGAAATCGAACTGACATTATCGAAACATGTATAAAGTCAAGTATAGTATGGAAACATTTTACCCATCTTCAACTGCAACAAAATATGAGATCAGAAGGCCAAACTGATTTCAATGATTGGCTTATTAAAATTGGAGAAGGCAGAACAGAAAAACTACTACATTTACCTGATGACACTGTAGAGATCCCACCTCATATGATTTGTCAACAAGATATTATATCGGCTATATTTGAAGGGAGCATAAATAACGAAGAATATTCCGAGCTTGCCAACCAAGTCATACTGACGTGTAAAAATAAAGATGCATTAATCCTCAATAATGAAATCTTAAAAAAAAATTATGCACCACAAAGAAATTATCACAGTGCTGATTCTGTACTTGCTGATGACAATGAAAGTCAGGCTAACTTTTCGACTGAATTCATAAACTCTTTAACTCCTTCTGGAATGCCACCACATATTTTGCAGCTAAAGAAAGGTGCAATTATCATGTTACTGCGAAATATGAACCCCAAAAAAGGCCTATGCAATGGCACAAGATTAATTGTTCAACAATTAAAGGACCATTTTATAGATGCTGAAATTTTAACTGGGACCCATAAAGGAGAGAGAGTTTTCATACCAAGAATAGATTTAGCACCAAGTGAAAGTAGTCTCCCTTTTATACTTCAAAGAAGACAATTTCCCATTATTATGGCATTTGCCATGACCATTAATAAATCACAAGGTCAAACTTTCAAATCTGTGGGTATTTTCTTGGAAGAACCAGTTTTTGCACATGGTCAATTGTACGTTGCGTTGTCACGGTGCAAAAATCCACAGGCTATTAAAGTTTACATTGAAAACAATGAAAGTCAAGGTGATTTATTAGAAGATGGACGTATTTTTACTAAAAACATTGTCTACTATGAAGTACTATAACTTTGAAGGATACAAATTAAAGATGCCAAGATTTTTTTAAAGCATTGCAAAATACATAACAATTGGTTGTTTAATTCAGTCATAATTAATGGAAGTCATGTTTATGAATGATTTGCCTCACAAAATACTTGCCTTGCATTGTTAGTAAAAATTATGTTAAAATGTTAAGTCACTATGTTAATGTTTCTAATGATACAAGTTTAAAAAATATATTTTCAAGTTATTTCATTCAACAGATTACAAAGTGGATGTTAAGAGGTCAAGCACCTTTTAAGTCACAATGTAAATATTGTCTGTTATCTTAAGATTACTACCTACATTAATGTTTATCGCCAGTTTATGTGCTCAGTAATAAATTACTTTAATTACGTACGTTTTAAGAAGAGTTTTACTGTATGCCTTCCTCTACATTCAATGTATATTCAAGTTAACAATTATTGTGATAGAAATTGAATTTTAATACTGATTAATTTAAATGTCAATTGTTTTTACATTCAAATGTTAATACTTTTAATAAAAAATTAGGTTACAAAATGTATTCACTATGTTCCTGTTTATAATGTTCAAAATTATACCAATGTTTTGTCAACTTCTAAACTTACATAAAAAATAAAGTTCAAGTTTAAAAATATATACTTTGATGGTTATTGCTTACATATAGTTTAAACTTCATGTTAAAATTCGCGACGTTTAAAGAAGGGTTTTTACTTTTTGCTTTCCTATTCATTCAATGTATATTAAAGTTAACAATTATTCAGATACTAATTACATTTTAAAAAACCATTACATCAACATTTTACAAAAATACACGTTCATATTAAAATACTTACAAGGGTCAAAAATATATGTTAATAACTAAACAACTTGACAAACATATACATCACATTGCCGTCATTTTTTGACGGGCAAGTCGCTAGTAGATCATATAAAGCTGAATCTTTTTATTTCTTTGAATATTCAAACAGACTCTGCATCAATAGCGTCTCTCAACAATTTGCACCGTGCACTGTGAAGCACAATCCCTTTTAAAGAACACCAACAAAGAAGAAGAGGTAAGATATAACAAGACATTACATGCTCAAAATGCCATGCTTTGCTAGATGAAAAATTATAAATATACAAATAACTATTTCACTTTCTTTTTCAAACAGACACTACAAGAAGACCAGCGCATTAAGATTGGCATGAGGGGACCGTCTGTCATTCCAAACTTCAATCAAGGTAAAGTATTAAGTATAAACAAGAAAGAACCATGAGCCTTATTCAATTGCGACTTCCTCAATTGAATAGGGCTCTATATAAGCACATAACATATTTTTTAGACAGAACTTTTTAGTTACTAAACTTCTAACCACAATCAAGGTTTTCAATAACTAAAAACTTTGCTCAATAAATATTTTATGTGATTATATAGAGCCCTCTTCAATTGGCAAAATTGCAATTCAATAAGGACCTATATATCTTTAATGGCCAAGGGCCTCACTCAAATGTGATTTGCCCATTTCAATAGGGCTCTATATAAGCACAGAGCATATTTTTTAAAGGAACTTTTTAGTTTGTGAACACGTTGCTTTTGGATACAAGTGAACTAAATACAAAATTCCGTAAAAAAATATGCTCTGTGCTGATATTGAGCTCTATTCCATTGGCCAAAACACAATTGAATGAGGAGCTCACAATATAACAAATGCAGTAACCAAAGGCCCTCATTCAATTGCTATTTTGGACAATTAAATATGGCTATAAATAAGCACTTTTAGGCCCTTTTCTATTTTAACAAATATATGTGATGTGCTTATTTACAACCCTATTCAATTTTCAACATTGCAATTCAATGACGGCCTTAGAGTACTATTACATTGTAAAAAATGCAATTGAATGAGGGGCAAACTATGCAACATATGGTACACACAAAGGCCCTCATTCAATTGCAATTTGCCCAATTGAATAGGGCTCTAAATAACAAAATAAAAAATTTTTTAAAAGAAGTTTTTAGTTACTAAAAATATATCCAAAATAAAGTTTTTAAATGACTAAAAACTTATTTAAAAAAATATGCTATGTGCTTATTTAGGGCACGATTCAATTAACCAAATCGCAATTGAATGAGACACAAACTGCTACACACAAAACAGAATTTCTTATTCAATGTTTAACAACCTATAAGCCTTACAAAGAAGCAAAAATAAGAATAACAAAAGTGTTGCGCACCTAATAGCATTGTACAAAAAATCACACAAACTCATAGGAAACTACATTAACATTCTTCTTTAATGTTTAACAACCTATAACCAGTACAATCAAGAATAAATAACTTTTGCACAAGTGGTGCGCACAAAACAGGATTGTCAAAAAATAACACAAACACATAGCAAACTACATTAATTATATTATTTCATGTTTCACTAACTATAAGCATCCCAATAAAGGTTAAATAAGTATACCACAAGTGGTGTGCACAAAACAGGATTATACAAAAAATAACATAAACACATAGCAAAATAAATTTATATTCTTATTTAATATATCACAACCCACAAGCCTTACTAAGAACCTTAAATAAGAATAACAAAAGTCGTGGGATTGTACAGAAAGTAAAAAAAAAAAAAGATAGAAAAAAATAACCATAACTGATACAATACAGCCAAATTCATAAATTTTTAAATTATTTAAAAGACATTTCACTCAAACAACATTTTCTATTTTATATTACAACAGATACTGCGTGAAGACAATCGGACGAGGACTTTCTCCACAGGACCGGACCATCGGACGAGGACTCGGACCAGATCAGCAGACGAGGAATTTCAACACAGGACCAGACCAGCAGACGAGGAATTTCAACACAGGACCAGACCATCGGACGAGGACTTTCACCAAAGGACCACAACATCGGACGAGGGCTATCGCCACAGGACCACAACCTTGGACGAGGGCTATCGCCACAGGACCACACCATCGGACGAGGACTTCCAATAGAGGACCACACCATTGGACAACGATTTTGAACCGAGGACCAACAAACATTTGGATTTAAATCACACTTCAACCAAGGTAAAGTATAATAAGTACTAAAGTATAAAACTAAAGAAACTGCTTTCAGTTGCATCCGTGTCAACAGAAAAATAAAATAATTAATTTACTATCTCCCTTATTTTATTTAAATTGCTACTATGCAATACATAGCTCAATAACCACATCACTTTTTTTTTTAGCAAATAAGTTTTCCAGTGGTAAATATCTATCCACAAACAACGTTTTTAATAAATAAAACCATTATTTTAAAAAAATATGTTACATGCTTATTTACAGCAGTATTCCATTGGCCAAATTCTTAGCCAGTGAGGACAGGAATTATAAATTTAACTAAATATAAATGATACATTAATGATTTGCCTTTTATTTCACCAATTGTGCACAAGAATCTTTAACAGGAATTACAAATTTAAATATACACAATTACATTTATTTTTTTTCCTTTACAGATTAATATGGCTGATAACGAGACCAAAGAAGAGAAGAAAAGACGTCAAACTAGAGAAAGACAAGAGAGATGGGCCGCCCAGCAGACACCGGAGGAGAAAGAAATTCGACGAGAAAAAGAAAGCAAAAGACTTGCAAATAAAAGAATATCAGCTGCAAAAATGAAAGATACAACCAAAAAAAATAAAAAGATAATAAAGCATTTACAAACTGTTCCTAAAACATCAGATGACATTTTACAAGATACCAGTCAAGACAGACCAAAAAAAGCAACTACAAAAACAAAGCATTTACAAACTCTTACTAAAAACTTACAGGACATTTCAAACAAACAAGTACAACATATACCAAGAAAATCCACGAAAAAAACTAAACATTTAGAACCTGTTGTTGAAACATTTCATGACTTTTCATCTGATGAATATGAAAGTCAACATCCGATATGCTTTGCAAATTGTCCTTTACTGAAGTCTTTAGCAGTAGAGGTTCATAGTTGTGGGGACATGACTACTCAATGTCAATTTTGTGAGGCTTATTATTTTAAACAGGAGAGACCCAGAGATGGACAATTTATTAGTTGTTGTCAAAAAGGAAAGTTCAAACTTCCAGAAAGGAAACAATTTCCAACCTATTTACAAAATATTATGACTGAACCTACTTTTCCAAATTACAAAAATTTTAAGACAAACATAAGATCCTACAATAGTGCCATATCATTTGCATCTATGGGGGCAACATTGGCTGCTAATGTACCAGGACATGGTCCTTACTGTTTTAAAGTCCAAGGACAAATTTATCATCGGACTTCACATTTACATCCAGAGGAAGGAGAGCAAAGAAAATTCGCTCAACTATATGTCCTAGATACAATGGGCCTCATTCTATTATCGGCCGTAAATCGGCCGTAAGGCTGCGATTCCTTGCGGGGGTTCAGTTAACTCGCGATTCTATTATACGGCCCCGCAAGGATCTCCTTTTACGGCCGGCCGCATATCTTGGAACCGGCCGTAAGCTGTGAAATATAAAAACTCAAAAATAAATTCAAGCCTGCACTGTACAGCTTTGTAAATGCTAGGGATCATATTGGGGGACATGAGGATTAAAAGGAACCCACTCTCAAGCTTGCACATCTGCCCAAACCCGAGTTCAAATTAACTGTTTATTTTCCGGCTGCGGCGTGGGTGTGTCTGAGGTGCTCCAAGCACTCTGGACTTTTTACATGGATATTTTACGGATATTAAAAATAAAATATTTTACGGATTTGAGTACAGGATAATTATGTGCTATTTTTTCTAACACCTAAAATCCCTTTATAGTCTTCTCAAAGTGCAGGATGGCTTTATTTGAGCTATTTTATGTGCTTAATTGGTGCTAGCGAGACCTCTTTCCTGCAAGTAAGCTGCGGCTCGCTTTTAGCCTTGCAGAGAGGTTTCTCGGAGCAATTGAATTGCAAATCTCTTGCGGCCGTTTTAGATCAAAGGCTTTCCTCCGGCGCGAGCGGCCGCAAGAGATAGCAAGGCACCGGCCGCAAGCCTGCTGGAGCCTCCGGCCGTAAGGGAAAAGAATATCAGAATAGCTTGCGGCCGGTCCTTGCGGCCCCACAACGGCTGCGGCCGCTAATAGAATGAGGCCCCAATGGAAGCTGTTGACCAACGTATGCAGATGGAAGAAAATAAAAAATGCTTACCCAGTGTTTTTATAGAGCTAAATAACATTATGGACAACAATCCCTACAGTAAAGCTTACAAAAAATTGGCAGAAGTAGAAAATGAACAACTACTTCATGCACAAAGACATCAATTACCCATGCCAAAGGTTAATATGGTGCTTAAAAGAGACAGACATACTGATAAACGTCGTTATAACTTGCCATCATCAAATGAGGTTGCAATGGTCTTTCAGAATGATGAAGGAGAACCACCATTTCAAAGAGACATTAGAGTATATCCCAGAAATGAGGAGCAACCATTTATTAATATTAATATCTTAAGTCCAAATTTAGATCCAATGACATATCCCATCTTTTTCCCACACGGAGAAGCAGGTTGGCAACCAAAATTAACCCTTCCCAGTTACCCAAATGCTAAAGCCAGAATCCGAAATAATGTTTCTATGCTTGAATTTAAAGTTGCTCAAATTGCCATTAGAGATGAATTTAATCCAATTTTATGTGGTGGGAAACTAACACAACAATGGATTATTGATTCATATTTGCAAGTTGAGGCAAATAATTTAAACTTTATAAAATATCAACAAGATAAACTACGTGTAGAACAATATTGTGGACTCATGGACTATGTTGCTGACGTGGCTACAAGCATAGACATGACAGCTGGCAAAGCCATCATTTTACCATCTTCCTTTCAAGGATCTCCTCGAAATATGAGAGAAAGATACAATGATGCTATGGCTATTGTGACAACATTTGGAAAACCAGATTTATTTGTGACATTTACATGTAATCCACAATGGCCAGAAATTAATCAAAATCTACTTCTTGGACAAACTGCTTCAGATCGACCAGATTTAGTAGCCAGAGTTTTTAAGATCAAATTAAATGAATTAATACGTGACTTCACTATAAATCAGTTATTTGGCAAATGTCTTGCTTATGTATATACCATTGAATTTCAAAAAAGAGGCCTTCCACATGAACATCTTCTCATAATACTTCAAGAGAAAGATAAATTAGATACTTCGGACAAAGTGGATGCAGTCATAGTTGCTGAACTACCAGATCCAGAACTATATGGTAGACTATATGAGATTGTTACTCATCGCATGATTCATGGACCCTGTGGAGACCTTAATCCACAATCACCATGTATGGAAAATAATCAATGTTCAAAAGATTTTCCAAAAGATTATAGAGACAAAACTTATGCAAATTGTGATGGATATCCACTTTATAAAAGAAGAGAAGGAGATAGTGCCATTATTCGTGGAAAAAAAGTGGACAATAGATATGTAGTACCCTACAATCCACATTTACTCATGAAGTACAACGCCCACATCAACGTAGAAGCCTGCACTTTCATCAAATCCATTAAATATGTCTACAAATATATTTACAAAGGTTACGATGCAGCTACTGTAGTCGTCAAAAGTGCAGACAACCCTGAAAGTAGTGAGTTAGTACATGATGAACTTGCATCTCATGTAGATGCTCGCTATGTCAGTGCACCAGAAGCTATGTGGCGGCTTTTAAAATTTGAAATGCATGATAGATCACATGCAGTATATAGGTTAGCAGTACATTTGCCACAACGACATTTAGTCTATTTCCATGCTGGAAATGAAATTAATGCATTGGCCCAAAGTGAAGATCGTCACACTACACTAACTGCATGGTTTGCATTAAATTCCACAGATGCTGAAGCAACACAATACTTATATATTGAAATTCCATATCACTATGTTTTTGTGAATGGATTATGGAGAGCAAGAAAAACCAGAGGCAATAAAATAATTCCACGAATTTACACAGTCAGTCCAAGAGATGTTGAACGTTTTTGCTTACGGATATTACTTTTAAATGTTCCAGGAGCACAAAGTTTTGAACAATTAAGAACTGTTAATGACATTGTATATGAATCCTTCCATTTAGCTGCAAGACATAGAAACTTACTCGCTGATGATACAGAGTGGGAAAGATGTTTAGAAGAAGCAGCACAATGTCAAATGCCACGACAGATGAGAGAACAATTTGCTTTTATTTGTATCTTCTCAAATGCTCCAAATGCATTAGCTTTGTGGGAGACTTTTAAAAGTAATATGGCTGAAGACTTCATGCGACGATACAATGAACCCATTGCACACTTAAAAGCGTTAATGGAAATTCAAGAAGTCTTTTTAACTCATGGATTAAGTTGTGCAAGTTTTAATTTGCCTGATCCAGGTCTAATAGATGACATTAACTTTGAAGACTATGACATTCAACTACAAGCAGAAAGAACAGAAGAAAGACTTGCAACTTTAAATACACTACAATTGCAAGCATTTCATGCCATTAAAAATGCTATAGATGATGACATGGTGACAGAGCGTTATTTCTATCTTGATGGACCTGGCGGATCAGGGAAAACATATTTGTACAATTTATTAATGAGTTCAGTACGAGCACAAGGAAAAATAGCAATGGCATTTGCCACTACTGGAATTGCTGCACTTTTATTAGAAGGTGGAAGAACTGTTCATAGTGGATTTAAACTGCCAGTGCCTATTTTGGAAAATTCTGTGTCAGATATTCGCATGACATCCTTACAAGCAAAGAAATTGAGGAAATGTAAATTAATTATAATAGATGAGGCCACAATGATGTCATGCTATGCCCTCCAATGTATTGACCGTTTGCTTCGTGAAGTCATGGATAATATTTTTCCATTTGGTGGAAAGGTAATCTTGTTGGGTGGCGATTTTAGACAAACATTACCTGTCGTTGTACATGGAAATCGAACAGACATTATTGAAACATGTATAAAGTCAAGTACAGTATGGAAACATTTTACCCATCTTCAACTGCAACAAAATATGAGATCAGAAGGCCAAACTGATTTCAATGATTGGCTTATTAAAATTGGAGAAGGCAGAACAGAAAAAATACTACATTTACCTGACGACACTGTAGAGATCCCACCTCATATGATTTGTCAACAAGATATTATATCGGCTATATTTGAAGGGAGCATAAATAACGAAGAATATTCCGAGCTTGCCAACCAAGTTATACTGACGTGTAAAAATAAAGATGCATTAATACTCAATAATGAAATCTTTAAAAAAATTAATGCACCACAAAGAAATTATCACAGTGCTGATTCTGTACTTGCTGATGACAATGAAAGTCAGGCAAACTTTTCAACTGAATTCATTAACTCTTTAACTCCTTCTGGAATGCCACCACATATTTTGCAGCTAAAAAAAGGTGCAATTATCATGTTACTGCGAAATATGAACCCCAAAAAAGGCCTATGCAATGGCACAAGATTAATTGTTCAACAATTAAAGGACCATTTTATAGATGCTGAAATTTTAACTGGGACCCATAAAGGAGAGAGAGTTTTCATACCAAGAATAGATTTAGCACCAAGTGAAAGTAGTCTCCCTTTTATACTTCAAAGAAGACAATTTCCCATTATTATGGCATTTGCCATGACCATTAATAAATCACAAGGTCAAACTTTCAAATCGGTGGGTATTTACTTGGAAGAACCAGTTTTTGCACATGGTCAATTGTACGTTGCGTTGTCACGCTGCAAAGATCCACAGGCTATTAAAGTTTACATTGAAAACAATGAAAGTCAAGGTGATTTATTAGAAGATGGACGTATTTTTACTAAAAACATTGTCTACTATGAAGTACTATAACTTTGCAGGATACAAACTAAAGCCATGCAAACATTTTGGAAAAACATTCAAAAATACAAAACAATTGGTTGTTTAATTCAGTCATAATTAATGGAAGTCATGTTTATGGATAATTCGCCTCACAAAATACTTGCCTTGCATTTCTATGAAAAATTATGTTAAAATGTTAAGTCACTATGTTAATGTTTCTAATGTTACAAGTTTAAAAACAATATTTTCAAGTTATTTCATTCAACATATTACAAAGTTCATGTTAAGAGCTCAAGCACATTTTAAGTCACAATGTAAATATTCTATGTTGTCTTAAGATTACTACCTACATTAATGTTTATCGCCAGTTTATGTGCTCAGTAATGAATTACTTTAATTATGTACGGTTTAAGGAGAGTTTTTACTGTATGCCTTCCTCTACATTCAATGTATATTAAACTTAACAATTATTCTGATATAAATTGCATGTTAATAATGATTAATTTAAAGTTAAACTGTTTTTACATTCAAATGTTAATACTTTTAATTCAAAATTATGTTACAAAATGTATTTACTATGTTCCTGTTTATAATGTTCAAAATTAGTCAAATGTTTTGCAAAAATTACAAAGTTACATAAAAAATAAAGTTCAATTTTAAAAATATATACTTTCAAGGTTATTGCTTACATATATTTTAAACTTCATGTTAAAATTCGGCACGTTTAAAAAAGTCTTTTTACTTTTTACTTTTCTCTGGATATATGTATATTAAAGTGAACAATTCTTCAGATACAAATTTCATTTTAAAAAACCATTACATCAACGTTTTACAAAAATACATGTTCATATCACAATACTTACAAGGGTCAAAAATATATTTAAATAACTAAACAACTTCACAAACATATACATCACATTGCCGTCATTTTTTGACGGGCAAGTCGCTAGTAGATAGATAATAATCAGAGTATTGCAGTATAGTGATACCCGTTTTTTTGGGCAAACATTTTAGCTTGAGTGGCAAGCTTTTGAGAAGTAAACCCCTCTTTATCAAGTATTCTATATATGTCTACAGTATCTATATCTATCTATATCTATCTATCTATCTATCTATCTATCTGTCGATCTATCTATCTGTGTCTATCTATCTAACTATCTATCTATATATCTAATAATCTATCTATCTATCTATCTATCTATCTATCTATCTATCTATCTATCTATCTGTGTCTATCTATCTATCTATGTTTATCTATCTTTCTATCTATCTATCTGTGTCTATATCTATCTGTGTCTATCTATCTATCTATCTATCTATTTATATATATATATATATATATATATATATATATATATATATATATATATATATCTGTGTGTCTATCTGTGTCTATCTATCTATTTCTATCTATCTATCTGTCTATCTATCTGTCTATCTATTTATCTATCTATCTATCTATCTATCTGTGTCTATCTATATATATATATATATATATATATATATATCTGTGTCTCTCTATCTGTGTCTATTTATCTATTTCTATCTATCTATCTATCTATCTATCTATCTGTCTATCTATTTATCTATCTATCTGTGTCTATATATATATATATATATATATATATATATATATACGGTATATATATATGTCTCTATCTGTGTCTATTTATCTATTTCTATCTATCTGAGTCTATCTATCTATCGAAATCATGCATATATTGTATATGCTGCCAAATCTTTCTCCCGTATTTACACAATTCTTTCTCCTTTCACCTATTAACACTTCTCTCTTTCACTCTCCTCTTGCTAATTCTCACTCTTTTTTCTCCTATTTACTCTCCTCACATTCTTATTAGTGCTGTACAACTTATTTAGTATGGGGGCCACATTTTAACTGGCCAGTATGAGGGTGGGCAGAATTTAATATAGTAAAAAAAAGATGAGAGATAAATAATCAGAGTATTGCAATATTTAGTGATACCTGTTTATTGGACAAACTTATTTATAATATAGTGACGAGCTTTCGAAACATGAACCTCTCTTTATCAAGTCAAAAAGCAATATATATATATATATATATATATATATATATATATATATATATATATATATATATATATATACATAAGTCACTATATTTACATATTTTCTATGCAATATCTAATCATTTGGGAATTTATATATTATGTTCCAAGTGTTTGAACTGTCCAAAGTCAGTGAGCCACATTACTTCTCTATGTTGTACTTTTCTGTCATTTAAACTTCTCTTATTGGCACTTTCCTCTGTCTTTTTTATTTACCATATTCTCTCACATGAACTTTTCTCATTCTCCCACCCCTCTCTCTTTTCCCATTCAGTGGTGCTTGCACTAGGGGCACAGAGTCCCTTAAAATTGCAATAAAATGACAAAATCACTTTCATTAATTTAAAAGAACAGTTTTTAAACCATACAAACGTTTTATTTGCAAAGAATACGAGCAATATAAGAGTTAAAAAAAATATTTTAGAGGAAAGTCAGGAACATCTACTAATTTTGTTGAGCTGTATCATCTCCAGCCACAAGTGGGAGTAGCTGATGTTTCCATAGAGCTCCATGACTCCACTGGTGCAGTGTTCGGACACACCCTAAATAGAATTAGTCAGGAGGACGTTACAAAAGCAGTTTGTAGAGAAATGACAATACTTTGAGTAATCATTACAGTAATCATTTTCTATACAAATAAAAAAGTTTATAATATTTATAACCTGCTCTTTGAAATGGATGATAGTAAATTTGTGACTTCAGAGTCCCTATTTTTGCTGGAGAATTATGTGTACTAGGATGGCCAAGACTTTCCAGAGCCCCATTTATTTAATATGTGAGGACAATTCTCTTGGTTTACAGTGTTAACTACATAATTGAAGTGTCGTGATGATTTATTATTCTGTTGAGGCACCCCGCTCAGTAAAAGAAGAATACAGCAGGGTCGCCTCTGTCTTTCTTTGTGTCTGTGGAGGCCACGATTGACTTCTCAAGACATGAGAACCATGTTTATTGTTTCTTTTCTTGGAAAAAGTAAATGAAAAATTCTAACTGCTTTCTATAAGAGATAGAATCCTAATGAACCCAATGCCCTTATCCCTGCTCAGGAAAATGACAGCATCTGAAAGAGGGATATTTTGAAACAGCCTTCTAAGTGCATATTAGAAACATATTTGTCAAATATTCAAATACTTGCATTTTTGTCCAACAGCCATAGTTACCTAAATGGCACAAAATTAGTCAACAAAGCCTCAAAATTGTATTTCTATATCATCCATTCAGACATAGTCAAAAAAGAATGTACTGTAAGTGTTATTGTTCAAAAATGTTCATAATGCCACTGAAATGTGTATATTTTGTTTCTACTCCATACCTTCTAGCAATCTAGGAGCTTTATAATGCAACAGAAATAGTATTATTGAGCTTTCTATATGGATGCTTATGTGTTCCATGGTACAGCATACAATGTATGCATTCAAGGGACACAGCAAAGCTTTCAGGTATTGCATAAAGGAAAGTGCGCATATAAATAAACATTATCGCAATTGATTGATTGGTTTGATAGCGGAGCATGAAATGTGAGTATTTGAAGCATAAAAAGATTATCCATCTCAAATAAAGTGATTACTACAACAACTGTGGTGTTCCTTTTATCATATTTAAAAATTAAATTGACAAATATATTTAATTTAGTTATCTTCCAATTTTCATTTAATCCAAACGTATTTGGCCACATATTTAGTCAAATGGTAGGGGCCTTAGAGGCAAATAAATGTAATTCTATTGAAAGGCTGATACATTGTTGTGTCACTTAACAACAGGATTAAATGGAAGTTCAACTCGTATACTCCACAGTGGCGGAGCTAGTGCATGGGGGGCCCCACTGCAAAAAGAACATTTGAAAGGTGGCTGGTAGTCTGGGGATGATTAATTCAGACTCTCCCTTCAGTTGCCTATGTGCAGATGGGCTTCCGTCAGGCTTTTCCGTTAGCCTAGGGCTTGCAGAGATGTTAGGCAGGCATGAGCGGGGAGGGGACAGTTGATAGGACAGAGTGTGTTTTATGTATAAGCTCTTTTAGGGAAGAGGTAAGAGAGAAGGCAGGGATCTGTGACAATATGTGTATATATATTTATTTATATGTTATGAAGAGTAAGGAAGCTGTGAGTGTCAGTAATCCTGATGAATAATCAGAGTATTGCAGTATATAGTGATTTCACACACATTTTAGTAAGAGTGAAAAGTTTTCTAGAGTTACACCTCTCTTTATCAAGCAATACTGGTTATGGTTTAGCAAGAACATTGTAAAACAGAGCAGAGATACTGAGTGGGACAGAATGCAGATATCATAAATGAAGTACTGATCTGTCAGGTTAGCAAGTCTACATACAAAGGGCCTCATTCTATTATCGGCCGTAAATCGGCCGTAAGGCTGCGATTCCTTGCGAGGGTTCAGTTAACTCGCGATTCTATTATACGGGCCCGCAAGGATCTCCTTTTACGGCCGGCCGCATATCTTGGAACCGGCCGTAATCTGTGAAATATAAAAACTGAAAAATAAATTCAAGCCTGCACTGTACAGCTCTGTAAATGCCAGGGATCATATTGGGGGACATGAGGATTAAAAGAAACCCACTCTCAAGCTTGCACATCTGCCCAAACCCGAGTTCAAATTAACTGTTTATTTTCCGGCTGCGGCGTGGGCGTGTCTGAGGTGCTCCAAGCACTCTGGACTTTTTACATGGATATTTTACGGATATTAAAAATAAAATATTTTACGGATTTGAGTACAGGATAATTATGTGCTATTTTTTCTAACACCTAAAATCCCTTTATAGTCTTCTCAAAGTGCAGGATGGCTTTATTTGAGCTATTTTATGTGCTTAATTGGTGCTAGCGAGACCTTTTTCCTGCAAGTAACTGCGGCTCGCTTTTAGCCTTGCAGAGAGGTTTCCCGGAGCAATTGAATTGCAAATCTCTTGCGGCCGTTTAAGATCAAAGGCTTTCCTCCGGCGCGAGCGGCCGCAAGAGATAGCAAGGCACCGGCCGCAAGCCTGCCGGAATCCCCGGCCGTAAGGGAATAGAATAGCCGAATAGCTTGCGGCCGGTCCTTGCGGCCCCGCAACGGCTGCGGCCGATAATAGAATGAGGCCCAAGGTTTGAAAAAAGAGGAAAGACAGGGTAATACGTTAGGGTTGTAAATATCTCCACATATTAAGGAGTTAAAAAAAACATAATAAAACACGAGAAAAAATGTAGTAGGATCACAAGAATTTTGATAATGTGCTAGAAAACCCAAGTCTTTGCTAATTCCTGTATCTTCAGTGTTAAAGAATGTGATCATATTCATTTCAAATGTTTTTCTTTCCTGGATGTTTTTGAAATTCTGTATGAGTATTTTGATTTTTGGTTCCCTGGTGATCCAGTGGTTAGGATTAGCTGCTTTCACCAATACAGCCTGGGTTTGATTCCAGTCAGGGAACCAAGAGGTCACACCACCCTGAAGGCGAGCAGGGTTGGGCCTGGTCAGTACTTGGATGGGAGACCACCTAGGAATACCCAGAGCTGTATTCTGTGCCCCACTGGAGAAGGAACTGGCGACCCCCTCCAGTATCTCTGCCATGAAAACCAAGTGGATCAACATGACCATGGACATTAATATGTACCTTGTCTGTTACGGTCCATAAGGTCACAGAGAGATAGACGCGACTGAACAACAAAACAACAAATTTGATTTTCAGGCTTTGGATGGAGACATCATTCTGGGTAAAATGTTGTCATTCTGGAGTACAATAACAACTTCCATTTTTTATTTTTTTATTTCATTTTTGTCTGGTTTCCCCAATGAAACACCCCTTTCACATGTATGTAGAGTAACAGGTAGCATGCCGTTTAGCACAAGCTTATTATGTTCTATGCATTATATTATTTCCTTTTTTTATTGCTTTTAAGGGAAGTAGTGTAATAAACTTTAGTCACGGTATATATGACAAGAACATATGTAAAGAACTCTCTACAAGTATCCTCTCTCTGATGGAAAAATAAACATTTGGCAGGCAAAGGGAATGGGTTATTCAAATAGATACCGGCACAAACAAAACATTATAATATATAAAAAACTCAGACTTGCTTATTCAACTCACAATATAAAGCATGATTCTTCTTACAGTTACAAGCAAGAGACGCTGGCTTTTACTTACTAACCAGAAATTAGAAGATAGAATCCTAGTTGTCCATTCTATGGTCTCATACATAAGAGGGGCATGCAATGTTTTTAAAGGAAGCCGGTCATTGAGTCCTTTTAAGACCAGATGGAGCAGGAGAGTGTGGTAGGCTGATATTGAGAGACATGGAGCCACATTCATTTCCAAACCAGTAACGCCAACATGAAGCTCATAACGGCTGCATACTTGAAACTTGGCCGAGTTATTGTGCTATTATTGAGGGCTAGAACATAATCAATTAAACAAGCCTGTAGTTACGGGTTTAGATGGAGCCAATGGAAACAAAGATTGTCAGCATTGCGTCACAAGAAAATGGAGGATGGATCCCAAACTCTTACGGGGGTTCAATTACGATCTACAAGCGAAACCACATTCCAGTCACAATGCAATATTAATAAAGCTGCAAATATGATATTCCATCTCATGCGAGTTACAGTATATGTATTAACACATTGATTGACACAAAAAATATACATGAAATTAAGAATTTTTCTGAGCCGATTTGCGGGCTTGAGAATGTTGTGCTATTAATTCTAAGACCTAACATCATTTTCCCTTTTAATAAAAGTACAGCAGTGTGTTGCATTACAAGTGCTACGTATTGGACTTTACCCCCCTTGCGGGTCCTCTCGAGAAGACGTTTGGGCTTTGGGCTTCATTTGCGTGTTACAGGCTTGCTCGTGAGTGACTTTGTTGCAATGTAATAGCTAAATTGGAAACATAGTGGTTACAGGCTCGACAGATCAAAGCATTTACGGCCGCAAAGTTAACATTGCTCAACACGTGGGCTTTTCTCAGCCTTGCTGCGTGTTAACCCGCTAGTCAACTGCGGCCTGCGTTACGGGGGCTAATTTAATACCAAAATGGCCTAAGATCTACGTTACAGGCCCAAATTTAATGTGGCTCAAAGGTAATAAAATTAACTGACACTCCACTGAATGTCAGTGTGCATGTTGGAGCAGACACTGTGAACTTTCCCATGCTCTCCCTTGTGTTTGTTCTACTATAGTGCAGCACACTGCAAAGCTGCCACTTTACATCCACCTCTTGCGTACCACATACACATTCGCGGTCATTTTAACACTAACTTACACAATGCAAAAATACACAGCTACCCTAACGGCTTCCCCTCACGCACGCAGCCTATTTACACTACACACTGCACACATTGCTGAAACTTACACCTCAGCTCCACAACAGTGCAAACCGACATTGTATGCTGCAGGAACTTTAAAACAGATTGTCAGCTCTTCAGCACAATGCTTCCTGCATATATTACTTCCAAATGGGTAAAGTATACTCATTTATTAATTTATTAATTATTTAATTACCATACAAAAATACATATACACAAAAAAAAACACTCTCGCAATGAACACAAAAGCCATTCACTGCGCGCCTCACAACGAGCGCCAACGCTGCTCATAGCACACAAAGCCTTGCAATAAGCACAAAAAGCAGATCAGTGCTGACCAAACAATAACAGCAAAAGTGCCTATCAAAAAAAAAAATACAACAACCAACAGCCTCGCAATGAGCACCAAAGGCGCTCATTGCGAGCCACGTGATGAGCGCCAAAGGCGCTCAGCTCGCAATGAGCGCCAAAGGATCTCAGACCAACAAAAAAATGTATGTCTGTGGCAAACAGCATTACCTGCCTTACAATTTTATTGCCTCGTCATTTTTGACGGGGAAGTCACTAGTAACACTATATTTCAAACAAGACCTGAAAGCTACATTGCATTAATTTTATGGTTATTTTAGTAAGTTTATAGTTATTTTAGTACTGATTTTATAAGTTACTAACAAATTATACCATATTTGTGTGAACACTACAGTGGCCCTTTATGGCAATATTTTAAACAACCACACAATCAAATTTAACGTTCTTAATCTCAAATAAAGCAGCCCTGTTTGCTTTTTTCCACCCAATTGGCACTGTTTTTCCTAGGTACCATAATTTCTTTAAATTCAGCTGCAATATTTAGACTATCCTTTTCTTCCTTTGGCATACTCTTTCTTACATTAGGTTACTTAATAACATGCTTGTTTATTTTTTTTTCCACAAATCAAAAATGACAATACATTTTGTTTAATGTCCCACTCGCTTAAAGGCATATATAAGTCTTCATGCAGCCCCCGGGGGAAAATAATTAAAGGGAGGGGGCTCTTGACCTGGCTCAGTGCTAGGGTAGTGATTACAGGGGTGGTGCTTAATAGGAGAAGATAAGTAGGGTTGGGTGGTCACTGGTGAGGCAGCACAAGAGATAGTAGTTCCCCTCCCTCCCTCCCTGTATTTAATGATTGTGAATATGTTTTATTTTCTCACAGCTTGGCGGGGGTGCTCATTAGCCGGTTAGGTTTCCGGTGAGTAGTTGTTACCAGAGGTCCTTTGGACACAGGGTTCCATTGGCCCTCTGGCTGGAGGGTGAGCGCTTTCCGTGTAAGGGTGTGCAGCTACCTCTTGTTATATGTTTACATTGTTAAGTTATTAATAAAGCTGGGGCCTGGTTATACCCAATCCCAATGTGTGGTGTCATTATTGAGGGATGTTTAGTATTATGCAGACCTATGTCACTTATGCTTAGGTCACTGTTTTTACCTTTTTCTAATCTAACACATGCTACTTATATCAGAACCACACATTACATGGATTCATTCTATTCACATACAAGCTTTTTTTTTCAAAATAAAACTTGTTTTCCACACCCCCAGAGCTGCTTACATAGGCAAAGTGAACCTCCCAATAGAAAAACTGCATTTGGGTATTTTAACTCTCTACTTACAGTCAAGCCTGCAGCAGAACAATGAGGAGATCAGAACAGTAGTGTCTGGCTCCCCCTGCTTCATTGTGAATTGGCCAACACCTAAAATAAGAAGAGGGAGTACCTTGAACAAATAGCAAAGAATAATGGCAGAGCTACTGACGATGCAGCAGGTGAAAAGTACTGGAACCCACAACAGGTTTGGGCACTATTCTGCTGGCAGCAGCTTAAAATAAATGGGGACCTTTAATTTATTAAGGGACAGAGACAGATAATTATTTTTAGAGAAAGAAGTTCTGATAACCACATATGTTTTGGCTTCTTTTATTGACTCCTATAGACATTTACCTTGTTTAGAAAAGTTGCAAGGGGTGACCCTATTTATTTTGCAGTTCATGGCACGCTATCACTAATTACTATAACTTTTTATTAGCAACCATTTGCAAACTATCTATATTTATAAGCAAAGTTTTCGTTTCTGCCATAATTGTGATATATACAATGCTTTTTATGGGATATTTTTATAAACAGCTCTAACATGAACTAAACAAGACAATTTATAATGCATGTTATGTTATGGAGTAATCTTATCAAAGTTGCATTATCACAATTTTGAGTCCACTCAATAAGTCTTACTTTCCATTGCAATAAATCAGAGCCTGTGATAAATATTATATAACATGTGCTCTTTATTTGAGATGATATTAGCAATTGTATTAGCATAAATAATGCAAAGACTGGAACAGAATAAATATACAGAATAAGTGCCTTGCAAAAGTATTCAGCCCCCTTGTCATTTTTCGTGTTTTGTTGCCTCACAACCTGGAATTAACATGGATTGTTTGAGGATTTGCATAATTTAATTTACAGAACATGCCCACAACTTTGAAGATGTTTGTTTTTTTATTGTGAAGCAAACAACAAATAGGACAAAATAACAGAAAAACTTAATGTGCATAACTATTCGCCCCCCTAAAGTCAATATAATAAATATATAAAATATACTTTGTAGAGCCACCTTTTGCGGCAAGCACAACGCCTCACTTTATGAGCTTGCCACATCTTACCACTGGGATTTTTGCCCATTCCTCCTTGCAAAACTGATCCAACTCCTTCAAATTGGATGGTTTCCGCCTGTGAACAGCAATCTTTAAGTCTGACCACAGATTTTCTATTGGATTGAGGTCTGGGCTTTGACTAGGCCATTCCAACACATTTACATGTTTCCCCTTAAACCACTCAAGTGTTGCTTTAGCAGTGTGTTTGGGGTCATTGTCCTGCTGGAAGGTGAACCTCCGTCCTAGCCTCAAATCACGCATAGAGTGGTACAGGTTCTGCTCAAGAATATCCCTGTATTTAGCACCATTCATCTATCCCTCATCACCATCCATCTTTCCCTCAACTCTGACCAGTTTCCCAGTCCTGGCTTCTAAAAAACATCCCCACATCATGATGCTGCCACATTTCACTGTGGGGATGGTGTTCTTTGGGTGATGCGATGTGTTGGGTTTGCGCCAGACATAGCGTTTTCTTTGATGGCCGAAAATACATAGAGCACCTTCCTCCATACATTTTGGGAGTCTCCCACATGCCTTTTCCCAAACTCAAAACATGCCATTTTGTTTTTTAAAGTAATGGCTTTCTTCTGGCCACTCTGCCATAAAGCCCAACTCTATGGAGCGTACGGCTTATTGTCGTCCTATGTACAGATACTCTGGTCTCTGCTGTGGAACTCTGCAGCTCCTTCAGAGTAACATTAGGTCTCTATGCTGCCTCTCTGATTAATGCCCTTATTGCCCGGTCCGTGAATTTTGGTGGGTGGCTGTCTCTTGGCAGGTTTGTTGTTGTGACATGTTCTTTCCATTTGGTTATGATAGATTTGATGGGACTCCTGGGGATCATCAAAGATTTTGATATTTTTTTGATAACCTAAGCCTGACTTGTACTTCTCAACAACATTGTCCCTTACTGGTTTGGAGAGTTCATTGGTCTTCATGGCAGTGTTTGGTTAGTGGTGCCTCTTGCGTTGGTGTTGCAGCCTCTGGGGCCGTTAAAAAAAAATGATGTGACTTCTGAAGGTAATTGGTTGCACCAGAGCTTTTTATGGGCCAATTTTCTGTTTTCTATTTCTAAAAAATTGTTTTATGTGTATATTTTTCTAATTTCACTTCACCAACTTAGACTATTGTGTTCTGATCCATCACATAAAATTCAGATTAACAAAACATTGAACTTAAGGATGTAATGTTACAAAATAGGTAGGTAAATTAAGGGGGGTGAATACTTTTGCACGGCACTGTATATAATGTTTAATCTCCTTTGTGTGTCTAGAGGAACACTTATTCAGTGCAATAGATGTCAGAGTAGGCTCCATTCAGCTGCAAAAACATTTGCCTGTCGACATAATACTGCTGGGGTTTTCCTGCATCAGCAAATATCCAGTCTAGCAGAAAGCTTGGGAAAATGTATTTGCTTTTTATATGGATCAAACTAAAGAAACAAACAGCACCAACATTATAGTCATAGGATATGAAACTCTCATTGTTACCCATGCCAAGTCTGCATGGTGCTGAACTTTCTGCAGCTGGGGGACCAACACTGACAAAAGGGCAAAAGGTTATACTAATTAGGTATGTAATATTAGTGGGTGATGAAATACTATTTTATACTATTACTATTTTTTTACAAAGTGTCCGGAACAAGAAGGTGCTATTTGAATAAATTAATCCAAAGTGTCCAGTGCAAAATAAGGGGATCTTATCTGAGTTAGTCAGATGTAGACAAAACAGTCCCTGAATCCAAATGAATATAAATAATCTTCAGTTTTGAACATCCAAGAAGATGCGAAGAGAGAAGATGCTTCAAGTATATTCTGGATCTTATAGGCTGCTACAATCCCTAAAATTATCAATGGATTTTCTGTAAATCATAAAAAGATGGTGGGTTGATGACAAAGAGCAAAAAAGTGAAACTTGTTAGAGGACTTGCTGAGTTTCTATTAGAAGATTTAAAATGCATTAATATAAAGTCCCTTAGGACCACTACACTATTTTGGCCTTTGTTGTTCTCCCTCTGCCTTTTTATGATCTACAGAATATATACAGTATTCCTATATCCATAAATGTCAGTGATAGTTGCAGACATTAATCTTACTACCTATGTATACATTTCTGCGTTGTGGGTCAAGGCACTGGGTATTTGATACTGGACCATTCTAGTCACAGAATTCGACCAGCTGGGCCAACAATGTACAGGATTTGTAGGACCATTCTGACGTATCAAGAGTCGTATGCTTAGAAGTACCAGACATGACAAAAGCTTTTTCCCAGGCAAGAAGCTGTATTTTCTGGAATAAAGAACCACACCATCTCCAAAGAAAATAACACTTTATTGCTGACACTCAGGGTTTTGTATTCCCCACCAAAACAATTAAATACAGTAAAAGATTAACCTAAACATATTGCCCAAATTTGGAATTCTCTCCCTCCTATTCTCTAGCCATGCTTCCAGTGTCAGCTTCTCGATTATTGGCAGTAACCAAAGGGAGGGTTGCCGGCAAGTTCTGGGACTTTTTTCCAACCTACATGATAATAACTGATGGTCTATGTAGAAAAGAATGAAGCAGCAGTGGTATCTTCTTGTCTGGTTACTCCCTGTCATGTCTAGTCATATGTTTCCGAGGAGGCTGGACACTAGACTAGGAGAAAATGCGGGTATACATAATTTATTCACCCAGTGGAAGTGAATCATGGAGGAGGGTCACATGTAACTTTGTGTGCTTCACCTTTATTAAATGTAGTAGTGACCACATACCCTACCCTTCTACCACAATTCAAAGAACATCTAAAGTAAGACATCATCTTCAAGGTGAGGTATTCAAGGCTCAATCTTACCTTTATTAAAATAATGTTCCTCATATTAAAATGCTTAAAATTGATATGACAATAGACATTTTTGGGGAGCAAAACTGACACACAAATATGATACCTCATTTATATATTTGAGTCACTAAATTAAGCGTAATATCACATATTATAATAGTCGAACTACAAGACGTCGTCACACTTTGCGAGCTCGCAAAGTGAGCTCCCAATGACTGCGTCCCTCTCACGATCGGGGACCCCCGCTGCAATCAAAATTTTAATTTCCCTCGTTGAAGGTCCTTAAAAGACCGTAAAGGTCCTTAAAGGACCCGCAATAAAAAAAATTAACAGTATCACTCATGGGGCTCTATACATAGCCCCATCAGCCCCTAAATAACCCTATCACTCATGTGGACAATACAGACCCCATAATCCCTTAATTAACCGTGTCAATTATGAGGGTCAATACACACACCCCATAAGCCCTTCATTAACCCTGTCACTCATGGGGGTCAATACAGACCCCCATAATCCCATAATTAAACCTGACACTCATGTGGGTCAATATAGACCCCCATAATCCATTAATTAACCCTGTCACTCATAGAGGTCAATACAGACCCCCATAAGCCCTTCATTAACCCTGTCACTCATGGGGGTCAATACAGACCCCCATAATCCCATAATTAAACCTGACACTCATGTGGGTCAATATAGACCCCCATAATCCATTAATTAACCCTGTCACTCATAGAGGTCAATACAGACCCCCATAAGCCCTTCATTAACCCAGTCACTCATGGGGGTCAAAACAGGCCACCACATAAACCCTTAATTAGCCCTGTCACTCATGGGGATCAATACAGACCCCCATAATCCCTTAATTAAACCTGTCACTCATGGGGGTCAATACAGACCCCCATAAGCCCTTAATTAACCCTGTCACTCATAGGGGTACAATACAAATCAAATACAATACAATACCCCTATCTAAAATACATTAAATCCTATCTAAAATACATACATACCCCTCTATCTAAAATACATTACATCCTATCTAACATACACACCCCTCTATCTAAAATACATTAAATCCTATGTAACATACATACACACACCCTATCTAACATACAATAAATCCTATCTACATAAACAAACCCTAAATCTAACCTAAAATAGAATAATTAAGGCCACTTACCTTTGCAGATGTCCCTTCAGATCGCCCCCCTAGGGAAAAATAATACAAAACATTTACATACAATAAATAAACATTCTAAAAATTCTACTCACTTTTCCAGCATGTCCCCATCCTTCTTATTTTCTTCTTCTGCTCGGCCCCAAAAATAATCATTAGATTACTACAACAACATATACATACACAAAATAAAATAAAATATACATAATATACATTTAACTTACCCCCCCGGGATGTCCCTGTGCTCTTCCTCTTCTGCCCCAGCTAGGCCCTGGAAGAATCCGTATTTGCGGACATCTCCGACGCTAATGAGCCTCGTAGATGGCAATGGAGATTTCCGATTGGCTGAAAATGCTGTCCATCAAATTTCAGCCATTCAGAAGGCGACAAGGTGTGAGCCAATCAGAATGGGATACACCCCCCATATCCCATTGTGATTGGCTAATGCACCTGTCAATATTTTTTAAACCAGTGAGAAGGCTTTATTGCCTTCAGCCAATCACAATGGGATACACCCCAACGGGGTGATTGGCTGGAGGCATCAGCGCATTCTGATTGGCTGCAGTCTAATTGACAGTGACAACAGCCAATCATAAGGCACTATTGCCAATTTTCTTCTGGTAAAGGCTCTAGGATGTTCATCAGCATCGGGGAGGTCTGCAAGTGCGGACCTCCGTTTTTTTTTTTAAGTGTGGATTCTTCTACAGTGTATCCCATTGTCATTGGCTGAAGGGAATAGTGCCTTCTGATTGGCTGTTGTCACTGCAGCCAATCAGAATGTGCAGATGCCTCCAGTCAATCACCCTGTGGGAGTGTATCCCATTGTGAGTGGCTGAAGGCAATAGAGCCATCTGATTGTTTTAAAAAGAGGTTGACAGGTGCATCAGCCAATCAAAATGGGATATGGGGGTATATCCCGATTTGATTGTCGCACACCTTGGCGCCTTCTGATTGGCTAAAATTTGATTGATAGCGTTTTTAGCCAATCAGAAGGCGCCATTGCCAATTGTCTTCCGGGAAAAGGCTCTAGAAGGCTCATTAGCATCAGGGCGGTCAGCGAGTGCGGACCTCCGTTAGTTTTTTGTTTTTTTTAGAGCCCGGATTCTGCAGCCAGGGGCAGAAGAGGAGGTGGCCAGGGACATTGCGGGGCGTTAAGTAGAATGTTTATTATGTATATTTTATTTTGTGTTTGTATATGCTGTTGTAGTAATCTAATGTTTATTTTTAACAGGGACCGCGCCGGAGAAGAAAATAAGAAGGATGGGGACATGCTGGAAAAGTGAATAGAATTTTTAGAATGTTTATTTATTGTATGTAAATGTATTGTACTAATTTTTTCCCTAGGGGGGCGCTCTGAAGGGACATCTGCAAAGGTAAGTGGTCTTAATTATTCTATGTTAGGTTAGATTTAGGGTGTGTGCATGTTGATAGGATTTATTGTTTGTTAGATAGGGTGTATGTATGTATGTATGTTACATAGGACTTCATGTATTTTAGATAGAGTGGTATGTATGTATGTTAGATAGGATTTAATGTATTTTAGATAGAAAGGGATGTATGTATTTTAGATAGGATTTATTGTATTTTAGATAGAGGGGTATGTATGTATTTTAGATAGGATTTAATGTATTTTAGATAGCAAGGTATGTATGTATTTTAGATAGGGGCTATTTTATTTTATTTGTATTGTTATGTAATGTATATAATTTGTATGTATTTGATTTTTTAGGTGTGTAATATTTTTTTTTTTTCTGTAGTGGGGCGTTGTAATGTACCTTTTCTATTTTTTGTAATGTAGCTTTTTTTTAGTTTTTG
This sequence comes from Discoglossus pictus, assembly GCA_027410445.1. Taxonomy (NCBI): domain Eukaryota; kingdom Metazoa; phylum Chordata; class Amphibia; order Anura; family Alytidae; genus Discoglossus; species Discoglossus pictus. The sequence continues at coordinate 79,580,130 of CM050165.1, forward strand.
TAATGTAATTTTTTTATTTTATGTGACTTAGGTTTTATTATTTTTTTGTGACTTAGGTTTTATTATTTTCTGTAATTAGTGGGGTGGGGGGGTTTATTAGCTGGTAGGTAGGTAGTGTAGGTAGGTAGTGTAGGTGTTAATAGGTTAGTGTAGAGGTGGGTTAATTTAGATTTAATGGTTTATTGGGGGGTATAGTGCAGTGTAGTGTTTGTACTTAGTGTCAGGAGGGTCTTTGAGGACCCTCATAACACTTATGGGGTTAATCTTAGGCTTCTAACTGTCCCATGAGGGTCTTTATATACCCTTATAGGACTTATGGAGTTAAATAGAGGCTTATGAGGATCTGTATAGACACCCATAAGAGACCGGGTTAAAATAGTGTAGTGCTTACACTTTCTGTCATGAGGGTCCTGGATGACCCTCATGGCACTTATAGTGTTATTGCATGTTGCAATTAGTTTCCTATAGGGGTCTATATAGTTGAGGCACCCAGTACACTCACATTGTGTGACAAACAATTTTATTGCCCCGTCACTAGTATATATATATATATATATATATATATATATATATATATATATATATACAGCATATATAAATAAATATATATATATATATATATATATATATATATATATATATTCTTGAAAAGATCAGAATTTCCCCAAACATTTTACAATGAACATTTTATAAACAAAAAATTAAATAAAAAATAAAATAGCTACACGTATATTTAAAAAAAGTCAGTAGATGCATTATTTATACATACTGATCTAAAAATATTCTGTTCAGAACATATTTCCATAGCTAGACAGGTCCCTTTAGCTAAAAGGGAATTCTTCTTTCAAGTGAAAACATGTGTAATGATTTGGAAGGGGGATTTCAACTGAGAAAAAGGCAACATTTTTTACTAAATATCTTCCAAGTAAAATGTTTTCTTGTAGGCCTTTATCATATCTTTTGGTTGCTCAAATATTGAATTCCTGTCTTAACACCATGTTGGTAACACAATATTATTATTATTATTATCTAGTATAAATATTGTGACAACATATTACGCAGCACCAGACATAGGATGAAACAACATAAAAACAATATCAATACAGACTAAACAAAAAGAGAGACCTGTTTTTGAGCTTATACCAATAAAAACTCACAAACTTACAATCTAATATTTTGCAGATGAAACTTGGAGATTCATCCTCATTCCCAAGATCCATATGGCCTTGTATTTCAGCAGACATTAGGTCAAATGTACTCAAGGTTGAAATTTTGAATACCTGTTAGAGAATCTTCCATTCTTATGTTATCCTATGTGACATATTTATTAAGATTTGACATCTCCAAGAGAACCCAAGCTCTTCACTCTTTATTGTATGTGTATGTCAGGGCCATTGCATTCCTTGCACCAGCTATCCCTGCACCCAATACCAATTGCTGATCTGTTACTGGCACCAGTGCATCCAGTATCCTCTACTGCTCTATACGTGCTCCTCTTTCCTGACCCAATCTTTTCTGTCCATTTAAAGGGGATCAAGACAAAAAGGCACTTGTTTGTGAAACAAACTAACAACATTAGTAGCTATCTAAGCTATGGATATAACAAAAAAGGTTTTTTTGTGGGGGGGAAATAAAAATGTAAAAAAAAAATTCTGTTTATAAGCAGAAGAATCCATGTGGTGTTTGTTACAACACTTTCAGTGCAGGGCAGCGTGTGGTAGGAGGGAACAGGGAAAAACAGAAATCATTCTAAGATTTTTTTTTAACTAGCTTAATGGCCAGTGGCGGAGAATGGAGGGCCCCCGGTGCAAAAAATAAATAAAGTTTTTATGCTAACTTTTATCTTTAGTTTTTATGTCCACTTTTATCTAATTTTTTAACGCAAATTTTTATCTCCAGTTTTTTCTCCACTTTTTAACACCACTTTTTTATCTCTAGTTGTATCTCCACTTTTTAACACCACTTTTTATCTCCAGATTTGAACACCTTTTTACCTCAACTTTTTAACTCAACTTTTATCTGCACGTTTAACTCCAGTTTATAACTCTGCTTTGTAGCTCCATTTTAAGCACCGCTTTTCATCTCCTGTTGTAGCGCTGTTATTAAGCATTTTGTCAGCCCATGCTAGATGTCATCAACGTCTTTTCTGCACGATTTCATATATCACTAACAGTGGCGGAGCTAGAGCATGGAGAGCCCCAGTGCAAAAAGAAAAGTCCCCCCTCCCCCGGTGGGTAGCAACTCAAACGGTGCCCCTCCCCAAGACCCCTTCACATAGCATCTCCCCTCCCTAAGACATCTTCTCATAACAACATCCCTCTCCAAAACCCGTTCCAAAAGCTGCCCCATGACCTCTTTTTAAAGCTGCTCCCCTTCCCTTATCTCCTGCCTGCGCAAAGCTCTTCTGTCTGCAACACAGCTTCAGGCCGCACATGCTCCACTTCCGGCGACATCCTCATACGGTGCGGGGGTTGGTGCTATCTCTATATAGCAGTTCCTCTCAGCAGCCATCTTCACATAGCACCCAGTCCCTAAATAACATCCACCCCCCCCCCCCCGCACAGCACCCATCCTTCTTAGCTTCCATCTCTACATAGCATTAAAGACCTATCCCCGCACAGCACCTAACTCTCTCAGCGCCTACCTCACATAGCACCCATTTCTATGTACTTTGCTCACCACTCACAGAACCCACACCCCTGTACTTTCCTGTGACCCAGCCTTTGCTCTTTCTCACCTCTCCCTGATACACATCCCCAGTGTGCTGATCTACTCCACACCGCCACCTCTTGATCTTCTTCAGAAATGCTCTTTTTTAACAAGCACGGACTAATTTCTGGCCGCTGGGTGTGCGGCCAAGGAAGCCCATGGGGACACAGGTGTGGTCCACGGGGGGAGCATTGGCATATTAGGCCAGTGTGGGGGCCCCTGGGGGTCCTTACACTACAGCAAAAAAAGGGGGCAGTGCACTACACCACCTGCACCACTGGTAGCCTCACCTCTGTTAATGGCTTTTTCCCTGTCTAGAGTCAGTTTACTCAATATACCACTTTATAAAATATGTTATTGTATTTATATATTATTAAATAAAAGGGACAGCTTTGTTAACTCTTGATTTGGGCTTTTTACAGCCATTTGTTGTTAACAGCAAGGTATACATCTTGCTAATGCTGCAGTTTCTTATTAATAAGCACCACAAGCCCATGCATGTGCACTACCCTTTATTTCACTTGGTCATGGAATGCCACTGTCGACAAAGCACCCATCTGTGTCATACAACAAGTACACAGAACAAAGTGTGTGTGGATTTGTGTTGCATGTTAATTTGCAACTGCTGTATTTAATGGAGGACTTGCTGTCATGAAAGACCTGGAGGCCACCCCAGCCTCCTGGAGTTGGAAGGAGGGCCCCTTGACCTGGCAGGACCAGGTATGGAAGGAGGTGGCTAGCTAGGGGAGGTGGAGCCATTTATAAGCTGGTTGGCCCCATTTCCACCATATTGAAACGCTATGGGTATCTTTTACAAAGAAAGTTTCAGTTCAGTTGTCCGTGTCTATTACCCAATACAAATATGTTATAAATACAGGCTATCTACAAAACAAAACAAAATTATTATTTTTTATTTTCCTTTGGACCATGTTTAGCACTTGCATACAAAACTGAATCTAAACGAGTCTGAGTATGTTGTGCTATTATTTTATACCTGACACTGTTTCTCTTTTCTGATTTGTACAATATTATGTTCTTAACTCAGTCACGGGTTAAGGATAGGATTTGAACTTTGTCGGTTGTAAGCCATAGTTGTTGTTTAAATTATAGCGCAGTTTTTTCTTGTGAGGTCTTATTATCTGCTGGGTGTTGGGGCTACAACTTCGCCAGGTAAGGTGCTTGCTAGTAGCTTGCTTTACACATGGTCGGTTTATGGCCCGTATGGAGCTGCTGGGCACATGTGCCATAAGTCTACATCAGGGTCAGGGTTCTAGGGGTGTTCTAAGGGGCGTGTTTATGTGGGGTGGAGAGGCCTTATGAGTTATAGGGCCAATTTCCATATATGGTGTTCCACTTAGGTGGGGCAATGCCCTGGTTCATGTTTGGTATCAGGGCTTTCTAATCAGGCTTTATTTTCTTAACCGTCGGGGTGTTGGGGCTGTTATAAACAGACTCTGGTATGTGGGTCTAGGCGAGGCGTCACAATATCAAGGTATAATTAGGAGTGCTGTGTTCACAGTTCGGGCAGGGGGCGCCAGGCCACCGGTGCTTTACAGATGTCATTCATACAGTATATATGTATTTGTCGTGGGCCTGCCAGATAGGTTTTATAATAGCTATGGTGCGGACAGTCTCGGCTTTGGACTGGTTTTCATGGCAGTCTTGCTGGTGGTTAGTTATAGGAGACATAATTCCCCTCAGTCTCGCAGGTTCATTCAGGTATGTCCGCGGGGTCACTTAGGTGTCAATCTTTAATTGAACTTTCGGTGTATTCTTCTACACCAATGGCCCCATAGGCTGGCATGTAACCCTTGCTGTCTGCTTCTTGAAGCTAAGCAAGCTTCTCCCTGGTTGGCACCTGTATGGGAGACCTCAGGTGCTCAGATTTTTCCTTTACAATGTGTGGGGAAGTTTTTGGTGGTATTCCGACAAAAACAGTTGTGATTCAGCTTGGAGGGTCCACTTTTTCCCTGCTGCGAGAGTCGGGCTGAGTGGTATCCCCTCTTCGGTTTTGTTATTATCTCGGTATGTTGTATAATCTGCCAAGATTTACTCACAGTTTCTAGGGTGCACCTCAGAATGCTGGACAGGGTGTGAGGACAAACAGTTTCTTGTGTACTGGACACGCGTTGGTATGCGAGTGGTAGAATGTAAACAATTGGGGGTTCCTGGTAACACAGGACCCAGAGTGAGATTCCCCCGAAGGTGGGGCATCAGGTAGCAGCCATGGTAACCCGGAAAAGGGCCGGGCTCATAGTACCTAACATGGCGAGGTATGGAACAGAAAGCAGAAAAGGGGAACAGGAGGCAAAGGGATGGCAGGCGATTGGTAGACTTTTCCCAAGGGCCGGAAATACCAAGGCTGTGAATCTGTCCATGTAGGAGCTTTGCCTCAGTTGCATTCACTGCCCACGGGCAGGGCTCCAGGGGCAGATGGGAGTAAAATCAATTCCTGGAATGGTTAGTGACATCAGTTGGAGGAGTGGGTGGCAAGTGGCATTTCCCGCTGCCTACCTTGGCATTGGTCCGAGTGGTAGTCAAGATCCTGGTAACATACACTCGTTGCTTGAGGGATATCAAGAGCAAAAAAGTTCAGGCATGGTAGTAGTTGCTTCATACGAGAAGGACATGAGTGAGCTGTGATCGAGATAACCTGTAAGGAAGCAGTCGGATTCGAGTTCAGCTCCGCTCGGGCTCAACTTCATGAGTAGAGATGGAGCTCAGAATGCTGGCTGCGGCTGGCCATGGTGTTTTTTCTGCAGTCTTCTCCGTGGCGAGTGGTGGGGGAAATCGCCGGGACAGTGATAAAATGGGTGAGATCTTACCCTGGGGTTGGAAGGAGGGCCCCTTGACCTGGTAGGATTGGGTATGAAAGGAGGTGGCTAGTTGTTGGAGGTAGAGCCATTTATAGGCTGGTTGGCGCCATTTCCACCATTAGTCCCCCAGCTGGCCATGAGAGAAGATACCCATCCTTAAAGTATTGGTGTTTAAAGTTATATTATGTTTTTTATTTTAAAAAAAAGAAAATGAAACAAATCCCAAAAAACAAACAAACAAAAGAAATGGAAAGAAAAGAATAAATAAATAAAACTAATGATGTATATTGGCATGTTGAAGGATTATCTTGTTTTGTTAAGCATTTGTGCTTGTTATAGTGTTTAGTGTATATTATATGTTAACAAAGATCCTACCTTAACAAAGATCCTACCTTACGGTGCTACGGATGTCACCACATTGTAAGTCCTGGATGAGGCTTCAGGGCGTAGGGCGTACTGTCTCTGGCCAGGCTCCTCCCCTCACGTGGTTATGTTTATTTATTAATGGTTATGGTTATTATGTCTATTTGTGTTTACCAATAAACGCTGTGGACAGTTTTCCTCCCAAGAAGTAGTCTGTGTTTAATCATTACATTTTAGCCCAAGAAATAGCCTGTTTCTAATCATGATATGTTAGAGGTAATTGTGTTTAACCCTTATACGTACATACCAGCACTCATAGTAGAAAATTTAAAAGCCTAAATCTTGAGTAAGCAGCATTACACCTTTATTTTAATAATAAATTAATATCATAGAATATTTTACAAAAGTACTGACCAGGCCCAACCCTGCAAGGCTTCATGGTGGTGTGATTTCTTGATTCCCTGACTGTAATCGAACCCAGGTCACAGTGGTGAAAGAACTGAATCCTAACCACTGGACCCACAGGGATCCCTATAACTTTTACTTTAGGAGTCTTCATTTCATAATTCTCAAGAGTGTAGGTGTTTTTACTAATAGTATGCTTGCAATCGGGTTCCCTGGGGGTCCAGTGGTTAGGACTCAGTGCTTCCACCACTGTCGACCTGGGTTCGATTCCAAGTCAGGGAGCGAAGAGGTCGCACCAATCTGTAACAGGAGCAGAGGTGGGCCGGGTCAGTACTGGGATGGAAGATCACCTAGGAATACCAGGAGCTGTATGCTGTGGCCTACTGGAGAATGAACTGGCATGAATACCAAGTGTATCAGCATGACCATGGACATAAATATGTTCTGGTGTGTTACGGACCATAAGGTCACGGGGAGTTGGAAATGACTGAACAACGGGGAAAAAACGCTTGCATTACAAACTCCCTATAACCCACTAACTACCAGCATATCCAGCAATATTTTGCAGTTTTGTGTATTTCACATTACACTCTTGTGATGAGGTTATATGAAAGTTACTGACACTAAGTGACTCAGCAAGATTTTAGTGTATAGTGCAGTTTGCAAAGCTATGTAGTTGGGTTGCCGATGACAGCCTGGCTGAGAGTGAAAGATAATGGGTCTGTTATAAAATGTAAACAAGCCTTGTATCGTTATTTTCCTCTATATCGGGCATGTCCCATTTACTGCTTCATGAGAGGATAGAAGGTGACCGACTAACTGAGTGAAGACAAAGTAGCAAACTGTTTTTGCACTAATTACTGTAATTTATAATAGGAATTCATTATCCATGAGATATTACCAGTTGAAAAAAAAAAGTTTACTGCAGAATTTTGGGTAAGGGCCAAGTCTGTACAGCATGAAGATAGAGACAATAAAACTGGCACTCACTAAAGCAAAACCAAGGAATGGAAAGCTTCCAAGAAGCCACTTGTTGTGGTTGCCAGGGGGATTCGCGGTTTGCTTTTATAAGAATAATAAAGTAAGCTACAGAAAAGGAAACAATTGTACCAAGCGTTCGTGATTTAAAAATTCAAGCTAAGACTTTATATAGCCAGCTAAAATTGCAGCAACTTTTCCAGGGACATTGTGCAGAATGGAGGAAATTCAACATTCACATTTACTAGAAAAAAAGGGAAGAAAATGGAAATAATCAAATACATAAATAAAACAGATCAGTGCATTACAAAATCTTACAGATGTAGGAAGCCTGTGGTGTTTCTTGTGGAACTAATGTCATGTCATGTGGAACTAATAAGAGATATGTTACAAAAGCAACTTGGGAAGGTTGTGTAGACTAGGTAGCTTTTCAGATTTCACTATAACCCCATATTTACAGTAAATGTAAATAAATGGAGCCTCTGATTAATTAATATAAATATAATTGTATTATATCCATTATTTTCCAGTGGGAAACACAATTTTAGTTTCTGTTTATCTGCTTCTTTAATAAAATATTACAACCAAAAATCATAGAACATGACCTGGTAAGACCCACAGTCCCTGACCCCAAAAAAGACACAACACAACTGTCGGAGGTCCAACTGGCCGGCGCGAGTTTTATTAACATAATATGCAAAAAGGCATATGTAAATCTGCTACGACGGAGGAGGAGCCCCGGGCTTGGCTGTAACCCGATCCCTTGAGCTTTGTCCCACCTTCCCAGTGGTAGGGACGGCCCCTTCTCACCATTGGCGCTGGCAACTCCCCCACCCGCCCCAACACAACCATGTAAAACTCTGCTGCGACAAACAACATACACAAACAAAACCATAAGCTCCATACGTGAGCAACACATTTTTTTCCTGAGCATTGTATATATATATATTTTTTTATACATACATATTTTCTCTGTTTTTTTTTTTTTAAATATAAACATTTTAACAATCTTAAATGCTTTTTTAAAGGGAGGGTAGGTGCCTGCTTCCCTGCCTGATGCGGACTAAGGCAAGATGCCGCACTGAGCCTAGGGCGGAGCTACCGCAACCCCTCGCGTGAGGCCCGTCCCCGCCTCCTCCGCCAGCACACTTCATTCCCCCATTTCAATGGACCCCCACTGCGATCCCCTAACTGGTTTTCCCCTCTGCAGCTCATGAAGACATTATACTTCTAAATAAGGAGTTGCCCTGTCTCATAGCAACCAATCAGTAGCAACATTCTGCAATGTGCTACTTCAGAGAGATCACTGACATGCTTATTTGAAAAACTGCAGTATGTGTATACATGAGCTGCATGAGCAACAGAGGGCAGACACAAACATGTAGAAATTGTAAATTGTAAACATGTAGAAACAGAACTTTTAAGCACTACTTAGAAAAAATACATGAAAGTAAATACTGTAGATACATAGGTGTATTATATTTCTAGAGAAATCGAAAAAATCTTCTATATCCCACTAATACTTTTGGAAGCTAGTTTTAACCTACTTTATTCACATTGGTTTATTGTTTTCTTTCACACCCCTGAAATTATTTTTAATGAAGACTGAAATAAAGTTTTTTTTTTTATTAATCAGTATTGCCTCTTAATTGACTTCAATTTAGTTCAAATTATTTTTCTTCCTACAATTGAAACCCCTGTCAATTAAGTGATTTTGCAGATTCTAACCCAAAGCACATCTACGTTTGCCTCCTGTCTAATGACAAGTTGCTGTTAAATGAAACAGTGCACTTCTAAAAGTTAAAAAAGTGTGAAAGTTATAGCATTTGTGATTGCCACAGTAAAGGACTACAACTGATCTTTTGAGCCAATTTAATCACACAGCTGGGGAGCGCTAGGTAATCTGTAGTAGTCCCTCCTTTCATCTTAATATATATAGTTACATAGTTACATAATTAAATAGTAATTAAGGTTGAAAAAAGACTTTCAGTCCATCAAGTTCAACCTTTTAAGATCTCCTCTGCTCTGCAGTATGCAGATTAAATATGAATTAATTAGTTGTTAATTAAATATAAATTATTATTATTTTTTTTTTTTATTATTAATTAATCCAGAGGAAGGCAAACAGAAAAAAAAAAACCAAGTGAGATTTAGCCAATCATCTCAAAGGAAAAAAAAATCCTTCCTGACCCCAGATAGTGGCGACCGGACTTCTCCCTGGATCAATACTGCCTCTCTAATTATCCATGATAACCCTGAATTCCCTTTTTAATTAGAAATAAATCCAGTCCCCTTTTAAAGTTATCTATCGAATCCGCTGTCACCACCTCCTCTGGTAGAGAATTCCACCCTTACTGTGAAGAACCCTTTTCTTTCTTTAAGGTGGAATCTTTTTACTTCTAACCTCAAGGGAGGTCCTCTTGTCAGTATACTTCATACCTCATGCACCCATCTATTATGCCAAGTCTTCTATCCCAATGCCTATTTATCTCCCCTCTTTGCTCTCCATTTATATTCTCTTTCTGAATTTCTCATGTCAATCCTCACTCATGCTTTTTTTTATTGCTTACATTGTACAATTTCTTATGTATCCTCCCACTCTCAATAACTCTTGCCTTTTCTCTCATCACTTCTCATTTATGTTCCCTCTTTCTATTGCTCATGTCTTTTCCCTCTATTGCCTTGTTGCTTATGTATCTTCCATCTTCCCATTTCTCCTCTCTCTTCTCAATGCTCTCCCATCTTCTCAGTCTCTCCTATCTCTTCCCTGCCCCCTATTTCATTCCTCTGGTTTCTCTGGCCACCCTCATGCTTCTCCCCTTCCCACATTCCTCATGCCTCTCTCCTCTACTCATTTATCTTCCCTCCTTTTAATTTTGTCTTTTTCATCCACTCTTCCCTCATGTCTTTTCCCTTTTGTTATTCCTCTTTTATATTTCCCCATTTCTCATGTCTCTCCCTCATGTTTCGTTTATCTGCTAATTCCTCATGTTTCTCTTCTCTGCTCTTTCATATGTCCCCCCTCTATTTTCCCTTCCTTTTCGAGATTCCTTGTGTTTCTCTTCTATCCATATGTCTTACTTTACCCTCTTCCTTTTTTATCTCCTAATCCCTTATCGCTTCTATGTCTCCATCAGATATGTTCTTCCCCTGCCCCTACTCATTATTTCTCTCTTCTATCCTTGTTAATCTTGCTTCTCTACACATTACTCACATCAGATGAATATCAGATGAAATAAAAGGCTGGAGGCAGAGGTGGGAATCAACAACATATTTATTAACCTACTGCTGGTTAAACGGACATGGATGCCCCAGCTTCGTAAGAATTGTGAAGCACACTCCTAACCCCTGGCATTGAGACATTGGCTGACAGACAGAGACACATGGCCCTACACCTTGCAGTTGTTATAGATTGTTAATGAAAGTTGAATCCATAGTTGTCTAAGACGTCAAAATCATTTGTTTTCTGTTTCTTTGTGATCTTATTTAGCTGTATTATGTGGGTTTTGGATTATTATCTTATTTAAAAAATCAATAAAATATAAGGGCCACATTTAAATCGAAGCCCATAACTCGATCACAGACGGCCAAATGTCTGCAGGTGAGTTGCGGGCTCTCGTTGGTCTTTGATTGCGATGCTATTCAGTTGCTGATGGGCGCGAGTTAGGGGCCCCAAGCCAAAGCCGCAAACCGTGCACTGGTTCAGAGCAGTTCTGGGAGGGAACCTGATCAATTCAGCAAGCCCGTAACCGCCCATTTTGAATCCTCCAATAGAAAATGAGACTGTCATTATTACGGCAGTAAAACACGGAGGTTACATGTCAATCAATTAGGATCGGGGGGCCGATATGCGATCAGACTCGCAAACCTTGCAAAATAAAGAATTATGAAAACGAAAATTAATGCCAATACTCATTGTTACCCGAGATCAATTTAACCCCGAAATGATTTTATTTCTTGCCGAATTGCGAGATTGAGACTGTTGTGCAATTAATTATAATGTCTATCATCGATTTCCCCATTATTTACAGTGCACTATTGATTTTTTATATACAATTACAGTGCTATGAATGGGTGTATAACCCCCTTGCTGGTCCTCTCTATCACTCGTAGGATTTCCTCCTTCATTTGCTGTTTACGGGTGTGAAAACATTTGCGGGCTTGAGGAATCGTAGCAATTGAATAGCGATTTGCGATTTTAGCCTTGCGAAAGTGATAGATCGTCTTCTGGATGCTGTAAGTTACTAGTTTAACCATCACCATTTTTCCAAGCTCGTAACTCAGAAGCCGATTCGAGCCAGCAAAAAGACACCAATTAAATTGCAAATAAGCTTGCAACCTCACTTACGGGCAAAATCGCTCAATTGAATATGGCCCCAAGTTAGAAAATAAAACACAATAACTTTTTATATGAAACATAACGTTTTTTTCTCAGTCATGCTATACACTTAGATAAACCAGTGTCCTTTGTCATCTCTAATTAAAAAAGGTTTTACTGGTAGAGAAGGGTTAATCCATCTCCTACTAAAAGAAGAGTTAAGAATAATAAATCTGGAACTGTGCTCACGGTGGATACTTTCGAAGATGAATCCATTGAATCATGCTGTAGTGACATCTATTGGTCACAGAGCATAATGCACAAAGTAAATCTTTCACTTAATTTCTTAAAATAAGAAAGTCTTAGCCCAACCTATTGGCGTAAAACATTTAAACTATACTGAAATCGGATAAATTGCTTCTTTACTGAAAATTAGATCATTTACTTTTAGGACAATGAAAATAATGGTTTGTTAGACAGTAAAGAAAAATGACTTGTTTATATTATATTTACAGGATACATTTTTATTTAGTATATCTTAATGCTGAGAAATATTATTACACAATATATAAAGTATGAGGTTTTACCATAAATATACTCTTGAGGAACTATATATGATAATGACACAATGATTTTAGAATACAAAACATAATAAAGCATTTGTCATATAGGTAATTATGCAGTCATTGAATCTGCCATTTTGTTTTTTGCTGATTGCCTTCTGTTGATTGGTGGAGGAAGAGGAAGCTTCTATCTTCCTATGTGGCAGCTAAAATGCTAGTGCTTTCCGCAAGCATAATGGAAAACTCATTAGTTCATATGTACACAACCTTCTGAGAAAGCAGCTGGGAGAGACAGTCCAATAAAAGAAATGTAAAGAATAATTTCACATACATTGCAGTGAAAAATCAGAGATGCCGCAGAGTACCATGGTCTGAATTATACTTTTTGCATAACTTCTTGTTACTATCAGCTGAGGACATAGGTGATGGAGGTAAAGATGCCCATGGGGGGGGGGGGGGGGGTATGGTATGGAGTCTAAGTGTGTGTGTGTGTGTGTGGGGGGGGGGGGTAGCACTTCCATTTAATTCTATGTTTCAGGGACCATTGTAGTTGTAAAAAAAATCAGGTTTGTGCTTGAGGGCTTTCGTGCTGGAGGTTCTTGAGACTTCCTGTTGGGCTGGAGTCTTGAAAGATCTATATGTTCATGTTTTTCATCAACTCAGGAGTGGAGTGACGGAGGAGGAAGAAGGGGGTTGGTCATCTCACCAAATGACTCAGATTAGCCTTTAGCATTCAACACCACACCACCCTTTGCACATGCTCAGAAGTAGGCAGTCAACCTTAAATTTGAATTCCTGTTTATGATGAGCTAGAAGTGTTACTTATATGTTTACTTAAGAAAATGTCGTTTTATAAAGTTGTTGCACTGTCATATGTTTCATATAAAGTTGCTATTGATGTAAAGGGAAAGGTTTTTAGCAAGTATTGAGAAGCTAATAAACTATCTTAGTCAAACAGATGCCAAGAAAACAGTATATATGGCCAGGGCCTGGTCCAAAATATGTTATTCAGCAAGGAAGCTCCTCAGAGGAGGAGTGCAATTTTTTGGTTCTGTGGATTTTTATTTGGATGTTTTTTTTAATGGCCTGAAGATGAAGATCAAGGGTCTTTCATCAGAAGAGAAACAATTTATTCAATCAAGATGGATGTACCCGCTTGTCTAGGTCTGAAGATTGAGGACCAGGGGGTTGTCGAGCATGGCTGGAGGGACCTATAGGCATGGCCATGGTATAGGGGTTAATGTTAGGTGTTATGGGAGTCCGTAGGGACCTCCATTGTTACAGTTAGAAGCATAGTGGTCCATAGTGACTCGCTTGGGGTTAATGGGCACCCACTCCAAAGCTCACAAGATGGGGGAGGAGGCTCCAATGCTCCCCCCCCCCCCCCACCAGCATGTTAAAGAGGATTTAGAGGAATACCCTGGCTCATTGGGGTATCTGGTCAAAGGTGAAGGGGTCATAAACCACTGTGCTATTGAATTAGAAAGGCTGCAAGCTACAAGCTAAAGACACAAAACCGTAAACCATTTGTCGGCCGTTGGATTTGCGGGCTAGAACGTAATCAATTAAGCAAGCCCGTAGTTACGGGTTTAGATGGAGCCAATGAAAGAGAGAGATCGTAAGTCTTGCGTCACAGGAAAATGGAGGATGGATTTACAGGGTTCAATTACAAGCAGACCCACATTCTAGTCATAATGTAATATTAATAAAGCCTCAAATATGATATTCTATCACATGCAAGTTACAATATATGTATTAAAACATTGATTGCTGGGATCAATATAACACAAAAATTATATATGAAATCAAGTATTTTTCGGGGCCGATTTGCGAGCTTGAGCATGTTGTGTAGTGTGTTTTTATTTGCTTTACAAGTACTACGTATTGGACTTTACCCCCCCTTGAGTGACTTTGTTGCAATTTCATAGCTAAATTGAAAACGTAGAGGTTACGGGCTTGACGGATCAAAGAATTTACGGCTGCGAAGTTCAACCCGTAGGCTTTTTTCGGCCCTGTTGCGTCTTAACCCGCAAGTCATCTGCGGCCTGCGTTATAATTTAATAGCAAAAAGCCAGAAGATCTCAGTTACCGGCTACGTTTTAACACGTAGCCCGAATTTAACAGGGCTCTTAGACTGGAGCCCTAACTCATATAACCTGTTGCTTGTTCAACATCTCTCTCTACCATCTACACGTCTTCATCAAATCTTGTAGATTAAACCTGTGATGTTCATTCACGCTTGATTACTGCAGCATACTCCAGAATGCCCTTTCTATCACTTGAGGATTTTACTCCTGAATGTCCTTCCTTTCACTCGAGGTATGGGTATTAAACTAAAACCCATAATATATCTTTTAAATACAGTAAAGAATAATTACTGGATAATCTTCTTATGATCTTTTGCCTGTAATTCCAAGGCTACAGCAATATTCTTTACTCTATTTGAGAGATATATTATGGGTGTTAGTTTAATACCCACACCTCACCGGTAGATTACTTTATTTTTGCCCCAATGGGGAATCTATAAGGCTATAGTTTTTAGCTGTGTGAATGAGCATTTGATTTTAATTCACTGTGGCATGTTTAGGGTTTGGTTGTTTACATATACTTGATTAGTCTATGATTTTTGGGACATTGATCCACTTTATTATAGAGCATTTAGCCAGTTTGTGTTGCACACCATAGCCCTTTACAGCCTTATTAAATTGTGATTCTGTAAATGTAAAAGGGCTCTAATTAAACACACAGCATATTTTTTTACAGAAGTTTTTAGTTAGTGAACTTCTATCCAAAAGCAAGGTCTTCACTAACTAAAAACTTCTGTAAAAGAAATATGCTGTGTGCTTAATTAGAGCCCTTTTAAATTTACTGAATCACAATTTACTAAGGCTGTTAGTCAGGAGGTCTGAGACATAGGGACTTGTTCTGGTTTATAGTATGTACCTTGAGTATATTGGTTTAACCAACCTACATGCATTAAGCACCTTATTGGAGTATATTACATATATTCTTAATCAATTTACAATAAAGTTCCTGTTTTTATTTTTGTTGTTCTACTGGATGTATAGTGTTAAGCAATGGGGCAAGAGCACAGTCAAGTTTATTGTTTTCGATTCCTTTTTAAATCATAATAACAGAAATCGCACAAATGGCCCTGATCAAAAGTTTGAATACCCTTGAATGTTTGGCATTGTTACAGACACACTTTGTGACACACAGAGGTTAAAATGGCAAATAAAGATTAATTTTCCACACCTGCGGCTTTTTAAATTGCAATTAATGTCTATGTATAAATAGTTGATGAGTTTGTTAGCTCTCACGTGGATACACTGAGCAGGCTAGATACTGAACAATGTGGAGCAGACCATAACTGCGTAACATGGTAATGGAACTTCATAAAGATGGAAAAGGATATAAAAATATATCTCCTGCGTAACAAGGTAATGGAACTTCATAAAGATGGAAAAGGATATAAAAAGATATCCAAAGCCTTGAAAATGCCAGTCAGTACCTTTCAATCACTTATTAAGAAGTGGAAAATGTTGGGATCGCTTGATATCAAGCCAAGGTCAGGCAGACCAAGAAAGATTTCAGCCACAACTGCCAGAAGAATTGTTCAGAATACAAAGAAAAAGCCACAGGTAACCACAGGAGAAATACAGGCTGCTCTGGAAAAAGACTGTGTGGTAGTTTCAAGTAGCACAATATGACGAAATGAGCTGCGTGGTCGAGTTGCCAGAAAGATGCCTTTACTGTGCCAATGCCACAATAAAGCCAAGTTACAATATGCCCGACAACACCTTGACACGCCTCACAGCTTCTGGCACACTGTAATTTGGAGTGCCGAGACCAAAATAGAGCTTTATGGTCACAACCATAAGCGGTATGTTTGGAGAGGGGTCAATGAGGCCTATAGTGAAAAAAATACCATCCCCAATGTGAAGCATGGTGGTGGCTCACTAATGTTTTGGGTGTGTGTGAGCTCTAAAGGCACTGGGAATCTTGTGAAAATTGATGGCAAGATGAATGCAGCATGTTATCAGAAAATGCTGACAGACAATTTGCATTCTTCTGCATGAAGGCTGTGCATGGAAGCTCTTGGACTTTTCAGCATGACAATGACCTTAAGCACAACGCCAAGTTGAACCTCCAGTGGTTATAGCAGAAAAGGTGAAGGTTGTGGAGTGGCCATCACAGTCTCCTGACCTTAATATCATCGAGCCCCAAACGTGCGGTTCATGAAGGACGATCAAAGACTTTGTATGACCTGGAGGCAATTTGCCAAGACGAATGGGCAGCTATACCACCTGCAAGAATTAGGGGCCCCATAGACAACTATTACAAAACACTGCACGCTGTAATTTATGCTAAAGGGGAAAATACACAGTATTAAGAACTAAGGGTATGCAAACTTTTGAACAGGGTAATTTCATTTTTTTCTTTGTTGCCATGTTTTGTTGTATGCCATTCTGTTATAATCTACAATTGAATATAAGTCCCATAAGAAATAAAAGAAATGTGTTTTGCCTGCTCACTCAAGTTTTCTTTAAACATGGTACATATATTACCAATTCGCCAAGGGTATGCAAACTTTTGAGCACAATTGTATTTGAGTGGTTAATTTAGCATATATTTCTAATTCTGCTCCTTCAGCTAGGGGGAGCCAAAAACATTCTGGGGGGATAAAGCTTAAAGAGCGTTTCACTATTAAATGCTTCCGAGTTTGGATATAGAGCTTTTCAAAGGTATGAGAAATAGCTTGAGAGTACACGCAAATAGCTTGTGACTTATCAGATATCAGACTTATCAGATATCCCCGCCAAGTTATTCCAAATAGTCTAACATCTACTGAGGAAACTCCAGTGATATCTAACACACATACACACACACCAGACAGGCTAAATATGTTGGCACATTATAAATACTAGATAATAATAATAGATCAGGCCCTGGGGTAGCATGAGTACGTTTAATAGTATAACACTCACACATATACAAACAGATCTAAATATATATAGATTGTAAGTAGCGAGTTTCCAGTCTTGTAGGGTGCTTTGGAAAAAAGCACTTTTTACAAGACTTGAATTCAAAACAGGGTTCTCCATTTTCTACAGTTATCAATATTGTATATTGTATTTTTCCTTGTTCTTATAGTTGTCCTGTATAGTGCTACGGAATATGTTGGAGCATTACAAATAAAAGTTAATAATAATAATACCCTAGGGCCAGATTTAGGTTAATCCACCTCCCCACCCATACACATACAATAATGAGATCTCCCCCAAAAGTAAGTATACCCTCTCCTTATACATACATATGGACATAGAGAGAGACTAAGACACAGGGCCCCTTCTGAATCGCTACCTTGTCGTGGTAAAGGGGCTTGTACCCCAATGAAGCTGTGAGCTATATCATGAAGGGTCACCCTAGATGGGCAGGTCATATTAGAGAGGTCAGACAAAATGCAGTTCACTGGAGTAGGAACTGGCAACCCACTCCAGTATCTTTGCCATGAAAACCATAGGGATAAGCACAACCAGATGTACCTGGTGTGCTGCATCCATGTGGTCGCTGAGAGTCAGACATGACTGAAGGACAGAACAACAACAGGAAGACACAGAGAGGGATATGGACTCACCTGAGCTCTGCAGCTGCTCCTGTCTGGAATAGGCCAGGGTGGTGACAGACAGGTCACAAGCTTGGTGTGTGGAGCAGGGTAGTCAGAATCAATAAAGCCACCAGAGTATTGAGAAAACGGAATCTCTACACGCAGCTCCCTCTATCTGCATGCACTGTGAGCTGGGAGTTGTTTTTCTTCAACAAACATTATTAAGATTGCACCAATGGCCAATGGTCACTTCCTGTGGGACTGTGAGAGGTGCAGTCCCTGTATGAAACAGGGCTTTTCCCTTCTGGACATTCTGATTGGGTGATGCTGAGTTTGACAGACGGGCACAGATCTATCAGTTAGAGCACAGTTTGGGCATAGACAGCATTGTGACTGCTTTTATTTTTTTATTCTCACATGTACCCTGATCTGTATTACTCGGCAAGTCACCAGCAAAAGTAAGTATACCCTCTCCTTATACATACATATGGACATAGAGAGAGACTAAGACACAGGGCCCCTTCTGAATCACTACCTTGTTGTGGTAAAGGTTCTTGTACCCCAGTAAAGCTGTGAGCTATATCATGTAGGGTCACCCAAGATGGGCAGGTCATTTTAGAGAGGTCAGACAAAATGCAGTTCACTGGAGTAGGAACTGGCAACCCACTCCAGTATCTTTGCCATGAAAACCATATGGATAAGCACAACCAGAAACACAGACAGATGTACCTGGTGTGCTGCATCCATGTGGTCACTGAGAGTCAGACATGACTGAAGGACAGAACAACAACAGGAAGATACAGAGAGGGATATGGACTCACCTGAGCTCTGCAGCTGCTCCTGTCTGGAATAGGCCAGGGTGGTGACAGACAGGTCACAAGCTTGGTGTGTGGAGCAGGGTAGTCAGAATCAATAAGACCACCAGAGTATTGAGAAAACTGAATCTCTACACGCAGCTCCCTCTATCTGCATGCACTGGGAGCTAGAAGTTGTTTTTCTTCAACAAACATTATTAAGATTGCACCAATGGCCAATGGTCACTTCCTGTGGGACTGTGAGAGGTGCAGTCCCTGTATGATACAGGGCATTTCCCTTTTGGCCATTCTGATTGGATGATGCTGAGTTTGACAGACAGGCACAGTTAGAGCACAGTTTGGGCTATTTTTTTTTTATTCTCACATGTACCCTTATCTGTATTACTAGGCAAGTCACCAGCAGAGGGCTAAATGTGATACGTCAGTGTGTTTAACTTCAGCACAGAGGGTTTTGAAATGTAAAGTGACAGCAGCAGCTATTAAAAATTAGAATATTGAACATGCTAAAATTATTTTTTATTTTTTTATTATATAAATTATACAATTAAGTAAGTGATGGGGGGATTAAGTCAGTGCATTAATTTTGGGAGGACGGTTGCCCATTTGCCCCTATGCACCAGCCACCCCTGATCAAAGCCCTTGTCCTCACTCCTCGGCCTTCAATAAGCAGGCACATCCATATTAATTGAAGATTCTGCCCTCTTCAGTCTTGATTGAAGTCTTCATTCCTCATCTTTGGCTTGCTTAAATAGTCCTCTGCCTAAAAAACCTGCCGCTCTAAAAACAAAACAATTACTTCTAATGGAGCTTCTCCTCTGATGAGCTCCCACACTGAATAATAGGTTTTGAGGCGCTTCTCCTCCTTAAATAGTAATTTTAAGCAATCTGACAATCTGTGAAATCTGATTGGCTAAACACTTAAGCAATCAAATATAGGGCAGGCTAACCTGTGATTTACACATATTTCAGACAATCAGAATCATTAAAATGGTGAAGAAGTACACCAAAACCCATTAGTAGGTGTGGGAGCTTCTCTGGGTGGTTGCAAGTACACAAAGGATTTTTTAATCTTTCGGCCACTTGGAAAGACTTCTGATTTAACCTCAGCAAGAGCAGATGTCGTTTAAGGAGGCATGTAATAGGGTTTTGTGAAATCGTTTTTGGACAGGCACTCGGGCTTGTGATAATATAGATATTTTGAGTGTGTGATGTGATAGCTACATGGAGAGTTATGAGTGTACTTCACTCGGATATTTACGTATTGGAGATATGGAATGGAGGCAGATGATAGAAAAGATGAGCAGATGTTCAACTAGCAACTTATCTTTAAATGCACCCTTTGTTTCTAGAAAAAAAATCTAATTTTGTGAAGTATTTAAAAAACTAACATTGACAGCTATATAAGCTAAGAGCATAAAAGCATGTTTAATTTTTTTTTTAAATGTATCTGTTTATGTCATGGGTCTTCCATCTTGGGCTGATGGTATTATCTTTATAAGAAAGTCAGAAAATATCTGCTTGCATTACAAAACTGGAATACAATCGTTAAAAATGAATAGTTGAATTTATTTTAACTATGAAAAGACACTTTGCACATTAATAAATTACTAAATTATATTATTAAATACATGCAAGTATTTACTTGTTATGCTGCCGTAGTCCCATTCAGACGTATGCACCTCATATCTCTTTACTATATCTCAAATCAGAGGGTTATGTATACTAGAAAGTTTAAGGTACACTTACAGACAGAAGTGTCACTACATACACTACATGGTACTGCACTGGCACCTGCAGGCAACCTACTGCTCCTGAAAATGAGATGCCTCGTGAGTCTAGGCCTAAACACACCACTGTACAACTATGACACTTTTATATAGGAAACTGCAATATTGTGGGGTGTCACTAGAGGGCAATGAGAGCTTGCATATAGACGTATACATACCAATGGGTGATTTGTAGAAATCTGGACATACTGCCTCCATGAAATCCTTTTTTGTTGTTGTTAGTAGTATCATTTAGGAAGCCTTCTTTATTGGCTCTAAAATATCCATTCTAATAAACCAAGGGTGTTTTTGCATGTTCTGCTAGTTTAAAAGCATTTAGATATCTGCACATCCTCGACTACACTCAAGCTTCCCTGTATATATCCGTACCAGTAAATGTCATGTAATGTATTTCTATATCAAGTTTTAAGTCATAGCTGATACAACAGAGATGCATCAATCTATGTATTATAATGATTACTAATATTGTACTCATGTTCATATATCAGTGCTGGTATGGTCCTTGGTGTAAACTACAACAGAAAAAAAAAAACATAAATATAATTTGTTGTGGCAGTGGAATACAAAGAGCTTGCAATCTAAGTATATTTAACCTTGCCTAAATAATGCAAATGACAAAACATAGGATCTCTATGGAGAATCCTAGTCATTGGTACTGCAAGTAAGTTTGGAAATAAATAAACTCGACCAACCTTGCAGTTTCATGCAAGAGACTGGTATAGGTTATTATTTTTATGAATATTATATTTCAACTAGCGACTTGCCCCTCAAAAATGATGGGGCAATAAAATTGTAAGGCAGGTAATGCTGTTTGCCACAGTCATTCATTTTTTTGGTGGTATGAGATCCTTTGGTGCTCATTGCGAGGCTGTTGGTTGTTGTATTTTTTTTTCTGATAGGCGCTTTTGGTGTTATTGTTTGGTCGGCGCTGATCTTCTTTTTGCGCTTATTGCAAGGCTTTGTGTGCTATGAGCAGCGTTGGAACTCGTTGTGAGGCGCGCGGTGAATGGCTTTTGTGTTTATTGAGAGAGTGTTTGTTTATTTTTTGTGTATATGTATTTTTGTATGCTAATAAATAATTAATAAATTAATATACTTTACCTATTTGGAAGTAATATATGCAGGAAGCATTGTGCTGAAGAGCTGACAATCTGTTTTGATGTTCCTGCAGCATGCAATGTAGGTTTGCACTGTTGTGGAGATGAGGTGTAAGTGTCAGCAATGTGTGTAGTGTAAATAGGCTGCATGCGCGTGGGAAAGCGAGGGTAGCTGGGTACTTCCACACTGTGTTGTAAAATGGCGGCTAATGTGTATGTGATACGCGTCTGTGGATGATTTAGCGACGTTGCTAAATGTGTATTTTGTACCTCGTACGGCTATTTTGAAAAGCTGTATGTGCTTGGTATTGTTTTGCGTCTTTAGGGTCCTGTAGCCTCGTTTTCGTTTTTTTCGGCGGCCATTTTTTTTTTGCTTAGGGGATTTTCGTGTGTCAGGCACAACTTATTAGAAATATAATTTTAGTTATTCACCTCGAAATCTGCAAAAACTGTAAATATGTTTGTTTCAGTATTATATTTTTTTATACACTGCATGATTCTTATTTTAATAGAAACCTGCAAGTTATAAATATTTAAATTTCCCAGTTTATATTAAAATAAGTATCACATGGTGTATAACAAATATAATACAATAATAAATCTATTCATTGTAATTTTGGGGATCTTGCAGCGTATAGCAGATACAATTTATGACAATAGGAAATTCAGAAGGCTTCACTTCGTGATGTGGCATAGCTGTGGCAGAAAGTATATCTCCACAGACTCCCCAAACTGGATCATTACTGTGGCCCTTTAAGTGGTAGTTATTGGGGACATCTGAGGGAATAGTAGAAATGTCAGAGGTTCCAGACTTTGTAGAAAGTAGGTAGAGCAGCTTTAAATGTTTTCCCTGCCAGATTTCCTTGTAGAAATATATTTTTGAAATTAATTGTCTGGAATGTGTTAAAGGATGTGTCCACATTTCAGCTAATACCCATGTAGCAGCAGTAATTTTGTGTTGAAATAGACTTTAGTTAAGGGTGTTGATGGTTCATTTAGTATAAATATCAATGAATCCTTGGAAATCTCTTGGAATATACATTATTTAATATTTGTTTGCATGCAATACCACTGAATGGCTGGGCATTGCCACCAGAAATGGTAAAAGGTTTCAGTTTTTGCTGCATTGGGTCAATTGAGGAAGTTAGTATTTCTTGATTAATAGTGAAATAGCATTTTGTAGCTTTGTTCCTTGATGGTGGTGCACACAAAGGTGAGAGAGGTCTAGAAACTGGTCCAGTCCTTACAGTCAAGTGGGGTGTCTGTACCTGATTCTATATTGAGCTATGTATGTGAGAGAAAATTCCAATTAACACATACATGTGAGTGACAATTCTCTGTAAATAGCGAGTATTATTTTTGTGGTATGTATATTGAGAGAACAGCCGTAGAATGTGGTATTGTTCAGTAGCTGAATTATAATTTGTCTTCCTTCTTGGTATACATACAAATTCTACATGTTGAACACAGGGGAAGGAAATATTTTGAACACAGGGGGGAGTGAACAGATTGGATATCCCAATTCCTCAAATAGTTTGCATTGTATGGTAATCATCTGGTCTAGAAGGCATACATTTGGTTCCACGTGTAGAACTACAGAAGCAGGCTAGCTGAGAATTCATATTCTATGTCTGATCATATTTATCATCTTAAAGTAGATGCCATGCTGTGTTTGGGCATACTTGGCCTCTTAGTTTTTACATGAGTGCATGATTGTTCTGCCGGTTCTAGTATCTGTGTAGTTCTTGATAATTAACTACTATCAGCCTTATTAAATTGCAATTTGGCCAATTGAATACGGCTATATTAAAGCACATAGCATATCTTTTACAGAAGATTTTAGTTAGTGATCTTCTATCCAAAAGCAAAGTCTTCATTAACTAACAACTTTAGTAAAAAAAATATGCTCTGTGCTTATTTAGAGCCCTTTATATTTGCCACATTGCAATTTAATAAGGCTGAGTATTTGAAAAGAATCATCAACTCCAACTGAGTCCATTCTTTTATTCCAGGGCTGATGCTGCTCTCTTCATTATGTGGAGTGAACTGAACAGCACCAATTCTAGAAGCATATAAATAAGGATGATGTCACAACAAGGATAAAATATGTAGGAACAAGCTCTGGTATATCAAAATCTGTATATTCCCCTTCTGGATTACTACCTTGCTGTGGTGATGGGTCTTGTGTACATCTATGAAGCTATACCATGTAGGGTCACCCAAGATGGTCAGGTAACAGCAGAGAGGTCATGCAAATCCTGGCAACCCACTTCAGTATCTTTGCCATGGAAACCTAATGAATGAGCACAGCCAACCACAAAATGTGCCTGGCATGCTATGGTCCATATGGTCAGCGAGAGTCGGACACGTTTGAATGACTAAACAACAAATCTGTATACTGTCCTGTATATAGCATATTGGTTATTGTTCCAACAGGTTCTGCATATAGACCTTCCACTGGCATAGGGAGCATAAGCATAAGAAGAAGATTGGTGGTAGATGAGGGAGCAATATTTTGTTCAGCTCATTATTATTTTTTATTTTGTGAGTGAGACTTTTATTTTCTTAATTAATAAGCTCTCATAAACTGGAGAAAGACAAAATAATAAAGTTTTATTTACATTATTTGGAGACAACGTCGATTAAAAACTTATTTAAAATCAAGGGAATTGGAAATAGCTCCTTAAAAGCATTTAATATTGACTCCCTTATTCTTTGCACCTAAGACAAGTATATGGTTAATTCCTGAGAGATCAGTCTGAACAATCTGGGTCTCTCTTGTCTTATCTTCATCAGTGCTTGCACTATATTTTGTAATTTTGGGATTTTTTTATCTTTGCTGATAAATGGATACACCAAATTAAGGGCACAGCAATGGGGACATCATGTGCCCCTAATTATGCAAATCTTTTCCTCGGGTGGTGGGAAGAGAGATGGGTCTTTGAAGGAATCCAGAAATGATCTTACGGATAATATACTGATGTGAAAACGATTTATAGATGATATCATTATTTTCTGGACTGGAACGAAAGAAGAACTCTCTCTCTTTGTGGATACCCTTAACAACAACACCCTAGGATTAAAATTTACATATGAAATTAATCCAACTGAGTTGGCCTTCTTAGATCTACAAATAATAAAGGATCAAATGGGAAACATCAGTACAACCACCTATAGAAAAGAAACAGCATCTAATAGTCTATTAGAGTGGTCAAGTCAACATCATGAACCCAAAAAAAGAGGTATACCAAAAGGCCAATATTTACGTATTCGGAGAAATTGCAGTGATGACATCTCCTTTAAGTTAGAGGCTGATAAACTCAGGAAACGATTTAAAAGTAGGCGATATCCGAATAAATGCACCTAAGACAAGTATATGGTTAATTCCTGAGAGATCAGTCTGAACAATCTGGGTCTCTCTTGTCTTATCTTAATCAGTGCTTGCACTATATTTTGTAATTTTTGGATTATTTTATCTTTGCTGATAAATGGATACACCGAATTAAGGGCACAGCAATGGGGACATCATGTGCCCCTAATTATGCAAATCTTTTCCTCAGGTGGTGGGAAGAGAGATGGGTCTTTGAGGAATCCAGAAATGATATTACGGATAATATACTGATGTGGAAACGATTTATAGATGATATCATTATTTTCTGGACTGGAACGAAAGAAGAAATTGCAGTGATGACATCTCCTTTAAGTTAGAGGCTGATAAACTCAGGAAACGATTTAAAAGTAGTGGATATCCGAATAAATGCCTTAAAAAGTCATATCAATATGCCCTAAACACCAAAAGAACAGTTCTCTTAAATAAACAAAAGAGAAGTACACACCAAAAATATATCTGGAACAATCTCAGATACAGAAAGAAAGAACCTCAATTGAGGAGGATGATATAATATGGTGTATACTTACATATGGATATAACTCAAGGGAAATTAAAGACATCTTCTCTAAGTTCTGGTATTTATTGACAGCAGATGAAGATCTGAAGACTAAGATTACCACACACAGTTCAATAACTTATAGACGGAGTCCAAATCTAAGAGATCTTTTGGTACATAGCCATTTCCAACAACATAAACAAAAGGAAAAAACATGGCTAAAACCTCTAACAGGATGTTACAAATGTGGGCGATGTAAATACTAAGCAACCAAGCAAAGAATTTATTCATCCAATAACGGGTAAGAAATACCCAATAAAAGATTTTTATAACTGTAAAACCAAAGGAGTTATATATGTGGTACAATGTATTTGTATGAAGATTTACGTTGGAAAAACAAACAGAGAGCTCAGACGTAGGATGGGGGAACATATTTGTTCGATTATAAACGAATATGATACACCTATTGCACTACATGTGAAATCAAAACATCAAAAATATCTCTTAAAATTCCTTGTAATAGATGGAGCCAAACTGGACCCAAGAAAAGGGAACCTGGATGATATACTACTTAGAAAGGAATCCAAGTGGATTTATGAACTACAGGCCCAAACACCAAAAGGACTTAATGAGGGCTTCTCCTTCAAGGCATTTTTATAATCTTTATCAGAAATCAATTTAAATATTTCCCAAGATATAATTTAATCTTAGAGGAACCTATGATTGAAGGATCTATGAATTATGATACTGGAGGTATTTGGATTACTTTATAACTTGTAAGGACTTAGACATTCAGTATATACTTCTACCCATATAAGAAATAATATATAAAAAGAATATATATTTTAAATCTTATGCACTTGACTCACTAGTAAGAGTATAAATATAACTAAATAAATCATCATTGAAGTATATGATCATAAAATGATAAAATTAACACGAAACAATTAAATATATTTTTTTTTAGTGGCACCAACAAAATATAGACTCAGCACAACAATGTATACTATGAATATAGCACAGTTTTAATAGCTATGTAACCACAACACAATTATTAGTATGTTCATTATAATTTTATTCTATACACGTATTTATATAAATAATTACTTAATGGGTATTAAATAGAGTAGCTCATTAGAAAACTTTTTTATGTTCTGGGGCACAAGAGTTATAAAATCCTTATATCTATACTCTCAAAATAGAATCAGAAGAGAGATGTATTTTGACTAAAACATATGGGGAAATGGAATAAAATAAATATTCTGGAATATAATAGCACCTTATGTAAGACCATATATTCCTTTTCTGAAAAATCTGTGAGACAAAGGAATATAAATATGACTAGAGATACTCCTCTTATGATCTTGATGAAAATTTGGAATTCATATCTTCCATAAGAGAAATAATACACTTAACATTAATATATATATTAATACTGAAAATATGTGAACCTATGGACACTTGGGAAATCATATTTAACACATCTGATTATCTTATACTGGGTAAATAACGCATAAGGCTTGATTCTTCATTTTGTAATAATAATAATATCCTTTTCTTTGGAAGCTTGAAGCATTCATGACTAAAATGATATTAGATGTCACCTAAAAAGATGGAATAAACCTGACTTGTTATACCATACTTGCCCACACTACCCCCTTACTTGCAAAGAGTTAAAGGGTAACTATAACAACCTATCTGACTATAAATAGGAGGCTCCGTTGAGGCCATCGCCTTCCCCTTTGAAAAAGTCACCCCCATGTGACGAAACGTGCGTCAGGGTTGCGTCTGGCGTCAGATGCCGATACTGTAAACAGGCAGCGCTTTCAGTGCAGCTCCGTGAAATTTTAAGATTCCTGTTACTGCCTCACAGTGTCCTAGTTTCAGTACATGGGAGAGCCTGGTACTAAAGGTCTTACCAAACTGGCAAAATATTGACTGATTCCACACTCCCCATAGTGAAGGCTTTATAACTAAGATAAATTGTGGATGGGAATACAAAGAACGCCATAAGTAGGACAGGAAAACGGAAGCAAATATATGGGGGTAGTCTAGTTAAGGACAGTACACCCTATAGAGATATATATCTTCCTGTAATTGCAAACAGGGATAGCTTTTAGTGCAGCCCGGTGAATTTAAAGATTTCTTTTATTGCCTCACTATGCCCTAGTTTTAGCAGATAGAAGAGCCTAATATCAAAGGTCTAACTAACTGGCAAAACATTGACTGATTCCACAATCCTCAAAGCAAAGGCTTTATAACTAAGATAAATTGGGGATGGGAATATTAAGAACGCCATAAGCAGGACAAAAAAAAATGGAAGCAAATATATGGGGGTAGTCCAATTAAGGCCAGTTTACCCTATAAAGATATATATTTTCCTGTAATTGCAGTACCAGCTAAAAAACATCTAATGCAGTAAACACCTAATATATGTACCTTAGAGAAACTATAGACCACATAAGGTCACTTTAATATATCAAGTGTAAGTATAAAGGTGTGATAAATACATAAGGTATTGAATCACAACCTTTTGTGCAAACTTGAAATAAAATTGAAATAAACTTAAGGATTTAGGAATCTTGGATATATAAAAATATGATATATCTCAAAAAGTAACAGAGATATATATAAATGGAAGCCTGGAAGCCAAGCCAAAAATTACAAAATATAGTGCAAGCGCCGATTAAGATAAGACAAGAGAGACCCAGATTTTTCAGACTGATCTCTCAGGAATTAACCATATACTTGTCTAAGGTGCAAAGAATAAGGGAGTCAATATAAAATATTTTTAAGGAACTATTTCCAATTTCCTTGATTTTAATGTGATAATGTGAATAAAGCTTTATTATTTTGTTTTTCTCCAGTTCTTTGTTGAGTATATATGAAATAGGTGTTATGCACCAAGAGAAAAAAATATTATTTCCCAATACTAATACATTCGAGTACAATATTAATAAACATTCAATGTTATTGATGACTGCTTTACAACTGCCAGAAACTTACATATCTATAAATGATAAATTATTTCAAATTAGGACTCATTTTAAAGGCTGGACTTTATATATGGTGTAACGTGCTTGTTATTTAAAGGTCCACTGTAGTGGATTTACAAGTAAAGGTTATATGTTTGTTTGTATGCAAATAGAGTAGAGGTGCTCATCTGAGAACAAAAAATACCTCAGTGGGCTTTTTTCTATAGGTCTGGTTACCTACTCAGAGAGCAGCCTCTTTTAGTTTACTTGTGCCCTTCACAGGGAGAAATATCCTGAAGTATATCAGTCTGGTCTCACTCAAAAGAGTGACCCAGCCCCAAAATACCAGGCAATTTCACCCTGAACAGGAGAAACATCAAACCCCAGATGTGTTTCTGCCTCTATGGGCCTCGTCAGTGAGGTGCAGCTGTACTCCCTAAGGCACAGTGAGCAAGGGGTCCACATCTGGTTCCCACTATCTCCCATAAGGGGAGGAAAATGTATGCAAATAGAGTAGAGGTACTCATCTGAGAACGAAAAATACCTCAGTGTTTTTTTTTCTATAAGTCTGGCTACCTACTCAGAGAGCAGTCTCTTTTAGCTCACATGCCCTTCACAGGGAGAAATATCCTGAAGTATATCAGTCTGGTGTCACTTAAATGAGTGACCCAGCCCCGAAATACCAAGCAATTCTACCCTGAACAGGAGAAACAGCAAACCACAGACGCGTTTCGGCACAAGTGAGCTAAAAGAGGTTGCTCTTTGAGTAGGTAATCAGACCTATAGGACAAACCTACTTCAGGTATTGTTCGTTCTCAGATGGAGCACCTCTAATTTTGTTGTTATGTTTGTTTGTATAGCATAGACAATTAAAAACAGTATATGGTTTAAAATAGAAGTTAATATATTTCGTAAATTTTAAATTGTCTGTTTTCTCCTCAAGCAAAGCTGCTTTTCATCACCACTATGGCAGCATGCCCATCTCTGCCTGGTAGCTGGATATTCATGGAGCATTGAAGCAGGGTGGGCTATAACATCACGGACTCTGCCCTGTGACATAATTAGCTCCTCCCCCTACACTGAGGTAGCAACTGTGTGTAAACCGCAGGCAGCTCCCTCATAGGCCCTCCACTGTACATAAGCCATCATAGCCCGCCCCCTTCTTTACTGAACATTCTCAGTCTGAACCAGAGTCTGACTGTCCAGCCTTTTTTTTAGACCAGCTTCCAGGCAGAGCTGTCCATGCCCCCTGATAGACACAGGTAGGATGAGCTAAACAGCTTTGCTTGAGGGGAAAACCAACAATTTCCCATACATATGATTTTTTTATTTTAAACTGCATACCGTTTTTAATAATTTAAGCCCAGCAAACAAGCATTTGAGCATTACTTGTAAAGGCACTACAGTGATCCTTTAATTGAAAATATTACAATTGTATTTTCCATCACTTCTGTGTGTTGATCCCTTTGTGCAGTGAACAAAAGCATGAAGATAAATCCTAGCCCTGTAGTGATTTAGTTTGTATCTAATATACGACCAAGATTGAATACTTAGATTGGGTGCCTGCCTAAAACATTGCCATAAATTTTAAAATTGAACATTTTAAAGAAAATATGATTTAATTTTATGGATTAATAAATGTCTGAGTTAATAACTAATTTAATTTCACATTTCCAATATGCTAATTCATTAAATTACTTTATTAACCCTGTGAATAAAATCTAAGGTGCAAAAGTACTTTCAATAAAAAAAGCTGACATTACACATGATCCTATAAAATATACTCTATTATAAAGTAATAAGGTCTAATTTGCTGCAGAATAAAAGTTTGTTACTTTAACCCATTCTCTGATGCAGAAACCTATGTGTGTATATATATGAAAGGGTACAGGTTATGAATAGTCCACAATCTGTAGCATTTAGTGAGGTCTTAATAGCAATACACATGACCCTCTGCCTGGGTGTTTTCCAGGGACATGGTACAAAGAAAGTTGGACAAATAAATGACAATACAGATGTAATAAGGTAGCAAAGTAAGAGAAAGTCACTCTGCAATACATATCCAACCAGAATATATATCTACCTAACACAATATGGTAACCTTTTATACATCAATAAAAAGAACATCACTTTAATATTGCACAACCAGTAGGGAGAATAAAGATCTATCTGCGAAGTCTATGTTGAGTGTTAAACATTTCTCAACTTGGTATTTTTTTCTTTGTCTAAACGTCAGTGTACTATAATGATTCAGATGGATCCATTCTGCTTTGACATAGCAGTAAATTACAAATGGCGACATGGATCATAATTGGGCATAGCAGAGATCAGGACAGATTGCAAATAGGTGACACCCATAGACTGATAAGTAAGGCCAGGAACGAATGCAAAGCATCTTAGACAGTGCAGTAATGTCCGAGTATCTCTGTTAAACTTTCAAAGCTCTTTTACAGTTAGACACATAGTATTGGTAGATTCGTCTAATTCTACTAAAAAAGTAAAAGAAATTAAAAAGTTAAAATGTTTTGGATGGAAGTTGAAAATTATTTTTTACAATTCTTTAGTGAATGTAGTGGTTGCAATCACGCCTTGTTGTTGTTGTTTAGTCATTCAGTTATGTCTCAGTGACTCTATGGACCACAGCATGCCAGGTGCATCTCTCAGTCACTGCCCCTCTGAGCGCCATCAAGTTCATGTTCATTGCTTCAGTGACCTCATTTACCCATCTCTGCCTCTGTCGTCTGCTTCTTCTTGTGTCTTCAATCTTTCCCAATATCAGAGTCTTTTCTAGGGAATCCTGCCGTCTTATGATATAGCCAAAATATTTGAGTTTCAGCCTCATGATCATACCTTCTAGTGAACAGTTTGTCTTGATTTCCTGAAGTATTGATTTATTGGATCTTATTGCAGTCCAAGGGACTCTAAGTAGTCTTCTCCAACACCACAATTCAAAAGCGTCAATTTTACGGCGCTCAGACTTCTTTATGGTCCATCTCTCACATCCATATGTTATTACTGGGAATACCATAGTATGAACTATGCAGACCTTTGTTGATAGTTTAATATCTTTACTTTTTACAAGCTTGTCCAAGCAAACGTCTTTTAATTTCATGACTACAGTCACCATCTGCAGACATCTTGGATTCAGGGAAAATAAAATCGGTCACTGCCTCTACTTCTACCCCGTCTATTTGCCAGGAAGTGAGATTGCCGTTTGCTATGATCTTCTTCGTCTTTTTAATGTTGAGCAGCAGGCCATCTTTTACCCTCACCAATTAGTCATTTAGTTCCTCCTCACTTTCAACCATCAAAGTAGTATCATCCATATAAAGAAGGTTGTTGATATTCCTTCCAGCAATATTGATTCCGGCTTTGGATTCATCCAGTCCAGCCTTACACATGATGTACTCTGCATATAAGCTGAATACATAAGGTGACCATATACAACCTTGTCGCGCTCCTTTTCCGATCTTGAACCATTCTGTTGTTCCATGTTCGGTTCTGACCGTGGCATCTTGGTTGACATACAAATTATTTTTTACTTCGGTCCAAAGTTCTTTAAGCATTCTATCTTCCATGTCTAGTCCCTTAAATCTATTCTTTACTTCCACTGCATATTCACAAGGGATATTATTTATTTTGTATCTACTTAGTCTGATGGTTTTCCTTCTTTTCTTCAGTTTAATTTTCAACTTTGCAATAAGAAGCTCATGGTCTGAGCCTCAGTCAGCTCCAGGTCTTGTTGATGCTGACTGTATAGAGTACCTCCATCTTTGGCTGCAAAGTATATAGTCAATCTGCTTTCTATGTTGTCCATCTGGGGATGTTCATGTGTAGAGTCATCTCAGAGGCTGATGGAAGAGAGTGTTTGCTACAACCAGAGAATTTTCTTGACACAATTCTACTAATCTCTGACCTGCTTCATTTTGTACTTCAAGGCCAAGTTTGGCAGTTATTCCAGGTGTCTTTTGATTCCCTACTTTAGCATTCCAATCTCCTATGATGGTAGCAAAATCTTTTCTTGGTGTTATATCTATGATGTGTTGAATGTTTTCTTAGAACTGGACAACTTCAGCCTCTTTAGCATCCGCGGTTGGAGCATAGACTTGGATCACTGTGATATTAAATGGCTTGCCTTGAATTCAAATTGAAATCATTCTCTCATTTATTGGGCTGTAACCAAGCACTGCTTTGTCCACTCTTTGATTGACTAGGATGGCTACTCCATTTCTTCTGTGGGATTCTAGACCACAGTAGAAGATCTGGTTCCAGTCCATTTAAGTTCACCAATTCCCAGGATATCAATGTTTAATCTTGTAATTTAATTCTTGACCACATCTAGTTTGCCTCGGTTCATAGTTCTAATATTCCAGATTCCTATTCTGAACTGGTCTTTGCAGCAGTGGACTTTCCTTTCCCCTTCAGAAAGATCCGCAGCTGGGTTTCATTTCAGCTTTGGCTAAACCACTTCATTAGATCTGGTGTTACTTGTACTTTCCCTCTGCTCTTCCTCATTAAGTTGGTAGGCACCTTCTGACCTGAGGGGCTCAACTTCTGGTGCCATATCGTTATGTCTCTGGTTGTGTCTGCCCATAAAGTTCAAAGATACCAGTTCCTTCTCCAGTGGATCGCGATTTGTCTGACCTCTCTGACATGACCTGCCCATCTTGGCTGACCCTACATGGTATAGCTCACAGCTTCATTGAAGTACACAAGCCCCTTCACCACGACATGGTAGCGATCCAGAAGGGGAATCATGCCTTACATTGTGCTGAATCTTGGTATGTGTGTTATAGTGTGCTTAACTTATTTCTGAGAACTCCTAATTATGCAACATCTAGCTTTAACATATAATGATTTTACTAAAATATTGAAATTAATACTTCTAGAGTGAATCTGCATTTTTAGTTGTTTTTTTAACAATAACATATCCACTATTGCTTTGACAGTCCAGTCAAGAATTGATCCATTGTTCTTTGGAAGATGATTGGTGTTTTAATGCCAAAAGATAAGAAGCAATTTATTTAAAGTCCATTATGCGCCTTAATGAACAACAATTATGATTATTTCTGTGTAAAATGTAACAAAATGTAAATTAATTTAATACCTAAAAAGGAGTGTCCCACTTCAGACACTGCATGTGAAAATCTGGTATTTTCATAGGAAAAGACTCTTGGAATGGATTTTGCTTTATTCATATATAATGTTTGGGTATATATCTTCACAGACACAGACAACACAACCCTGCAGTCGAAAAGCCTTATAGATGAATTTTCACTCACTGTGCCTCAGCCTGATAGCTTCCACTACTTTTTATTTCTTATCATTCTTATTAAATAGGTAAAGAGTAGAAAAACATGAAAATATAATGTAGAAGACAGCTCAGTGCAGCACAGTGTTGTGCCATGTTTTTCACAAACACACAGCTTTAGTCATGGCACAATTGATACATTTGAGAGGTATCCATGCACATGCTGGAGTGTCAAATTCCTCCAATAATGTATATACATTTATAGATTAACTATTAATTATATATTAACTAGCGAATTGCCCGTCAAAAAATGACGGCAATGAAATTGTAAGGTAGCTAAATTAGTAAATGAATATAGTGTACCTATTTTGAAGCATTGTGATGAAGAGCTGGCAATCTGTGTTGATGTTGCTGCAGCATTAGTGGTGTGGAGCTGCTGTGTAAGCGTGCTGAATGTGAGCACTGTGTGGTATGAATATCCGTAGGTGGTTTGTGGCGTTTTGCGAGTTTCTTGTGGTGTTTTGCGCGTTTGTTGTGGTGTTTTGCGAGTTTGTGATGAAGAGCTGGCAATCTGTGTTGATGTTGCTGCAGCATTAGTGGTGTGGAGCTGCTGTATAAGCATGCTGAATGTGTGCAGTGTAACACTGTGCGTGCGCGAGACCAAACCGTTAGCGTAGTCGTGTACTTCCGCATTGGTGTAAAATGGCGAGTAATGTGTGGTATAGGTCTGTATCGGAATATCCGTAGGTGTTTTGTGGTGTTTTGCGAGTTTAGAGTGCTGTAGCCTCGTTTTCGTTTTGTTCGGCGGCCATTTTTTCTGTCGCTTAGATTTTTTTTTAGTCTCTAAACTGTTTTATTTCGAGTAAAATCGAGGTGTAAGTTGCATTTTTGAGGTCCTGGGTGCTCCCTCTTGGTGTAGGTAAGTTTTTTATGTATGTGCTGTGTGTATGTATTGTGTTTTAAATGTTTGTATGTCGGCGTGTTGCGTTCAATGTTTGCGAGGTCGTAATGTGTGGTAACGTGTTTCGTACGTTGTTTGCGTGCCTCGTAAAATTTAGCGAGTGTCGTAATTTGTGTGTCGTGTTTTTTGAGTAGCGACGTGAATTTTGCGAGGGTTTGAGGCCCTTGCCCAGTGACCTCGCCAGCAACTGAGTCCCTCGCTTCGCGAGGGGCCTCAGTTGCTGGCATGGAGCGCCTTCGGCGCTCCATGCCAGCAACTGAGGCCCTTGCCCAGTGACCTCGCCAGCAACTGAGGCCCTCGCTTCGCGAGGGGCCTCAGTTGCTGACATGGAGCGCCTTCGGCGCTCCATGCCAGCAACTGAGACCCGTGCCCAGTGACCTCGCCAGCAACTGAGGCCCTCGCTTCGCGAGGGGCCTCAGTTGCTGGCATGGAGCGCCTTCGGCGCTCCATGCCAGCAACTGAGGCCCTTGCCCAGTGACCTCGCTACGCGAGGCCCGCGGCTCGCTACGCGAGGGCCGCGGCTCGCTTCGCGAGCCACGGCCCTCGCCTCGCGAGGGCCGCGGGCTCGCTACGCGAGCCCGCAAGCGTGAGCAACGACTCGTACGCTCACAACTATATATGTGATAAAGTTAACCCTAAACCAGATGCAATGCAGAAATGGGCAGTAGTCTACCTCCCGACTTCTATATTCGTCCACCATACAGGTTACACTAGAAAAGTTATCAAAACTGTAACATCTTGTACCTCTCAAAAAGCTGCATCTTATCCAAAATTGGTAAACCTATTCTGATGTGCACATCCCAATGTCTAATGAAACTGATAACTTATCCAATTTTATACCTGTTTCCCTCTGAAACCTGTGCAATGAATTATAGCATCTCTTGTGATCCATAACTTTTATTATATGGCCCCCTAGATTGCATTGTTTAATTAAAGATGCTAACACATAGGCACATAAAACTAATTTATTGCTATGAATTTGACACAGTTCCATGATATTTTTGACACCAGTTGTTTTGGGCTTATCTTTGTAGAGTGTATATTTACAGAGTAATGTTGGTTATTGGATGTGATGATGCCAAATAAAGTGTACTAATACCTGACCATCATGTGCCATGTAATTTGAGTCAATTTTAGATTGGTATTATTCTAATATCCACTAATAAGTACCTATCTTAACCTAAAATAATTAGTAGGGCAATACATTGGATTTCATTTTGATTTGCTCCTTAATGAGTTATATATAGAGAATTTAAAATCATGAATAACAAAAGACTTTAAAAACAGCTCTTAAGATTTAATTTAACTTGAATGAATTTAGCGGTGAAAAGATATTCCATATTAAAATCATTCCAGAAAGAAAAGGCAGATATTGCCTGTAGATAGGAAACAAACTGGCAGGAGGGGAAAATTCCAAACTTTCAAGATACAAAGTTTTTACAAAGGCATATAACTTTACATTTAGAAAAAAAATACATCTTGAGGTGTTTCAATATTATTTTGTAAAAATCTAAATGTAACAGAAGAATTTATTGAAACAGACCCAAATTGAAGATATATTCTATGGTTGGGTAAAATTAATGGTGAAAAATGTACAATAT
This sequence comes from Discoglossus pictus, assembly GCA_027410445.1. Taxonomy (NCBI): domain Eukaryota; kingdom Metazoa; phylum Chordata; class Amphibia; order Anura; family Alytidae; genus Discoglossus; species Discoglossus pictus. The sequence goes on from CM050165.1 coordinate 79,616,264, forward strand.
TGAACCTATATGCCCCAAATAATAAACAAAATAATTTTAATAATCATACCTTTAAACATTTGATGAAGTTTGTTCAAGGCCTTCTTATTATATGTGGCGATTTCAACCTATGTCTTAACCCTGAAAAAGAAAAAAAATCCATAAAAAATCCTTAATGGATTCTAAAATGTTGAGGAAATCTAAGTTATTCCATAACAGTTTGATAAAAATGCAATTAATTTGATGCTTAGTGACCATTCCACCCTAATGAAAACGAGTATTATATTTTCTCCCATAGGCATCAGTCTTATTCAAGAATTGATTACTTTCTGGCTAATCCTAGTACTCTGAATATAATTATTGGAGTAGAAATAGGAAATATCTCTAATTCAGATCATACTATGATTAAAAGGAAATTAAAAACAAATAATCAAACTGTTTTAAGACCATACTGGAAATTAGATATTTCCTTATTAGAAGAGGACTCCAAAACGATTCAATTAAGGAAAGAAATTGAAGAATATTTTCAAATGAATGATCAATCAGTATCTTCAAAAGTTACTCTATGGAACTCTCATAAAGCTTTCATTAGAGGAATCTTTATAAAATGTTATGTGCAAAAGAAAAAATCAAGAGGCTTGACTCTGAGATTATTATATATTGAATTACCGTAAGCAATTTGGAAAGAAAGAATAAACTAAATTCAAATCAGAGTACTGGAAGAAATTCCAAGAGTTCAGGCTCAAATTAGAAAGATAACCCAAACCATTGTGTACAGGTCTATCTGCTCACTACAAGAAAAAAAAATCACTTTGGAAACAAAGCTGGTAAATAATTGGCAAACAAACTGAAAGATAGAACTATAAGAAAGAGAATAGATCTCCTTCAAGATAAAGGTAAAATAGCAACTAAAACGGAAGATATTGGTCAAATGTTTTCCAACTTTTATAAAAAATTGTACAACTTAGAAGATGGGTAAAAAAAAAAATGTAAAAAACCCGCAAGGGAAGATATTCTAACTTTTTTAAATAAACTTAATTTGCCTAAAGTTTCAGTGGAAGAATTATAACTATTAAATAGTGATATTTTGGTAAAGGAAATTTCTATAGCTATTTCAAATTTAAAACTATTTACTGCACCTTGTCCAGATGGATTTATCAACCAGTATTACAAGATTTGTCAACCTGTCTTATTGAAACGAATGTGTGAAACTTTTAACGAAATTAAGAGAAAGGGGGTTGCACCAGACGAAATGTTGGAAGCTAATAATATAGCAATTCCGAAACAAGATCAACATTTTACCAACTGTAAGAACAATCGCCCAATTTCCCTACTAAACACTGATATAAAGTTATACTCAAAAATGTTATCGATGAGACTTGGCCAAATAATAACCAAATTGATACCCATTGATCAGATAGGTTTATACCAGGGAGACAAGGTTCAGACAACACTATGAAACTCTTTGATATGATCTCATATTTAAAATCAAAAAAATCCCCGGTGATATTTCTTTCCCTGGATACTGAAAAGTCCTTTGACAGGGTCGGATGGGACTACCTAGAGCTTACGCTATTAAAATTTACTCTGGGGGAATCTGCGACAGAAGCTATTAAAGCTCTATATGTGGCCCCATCCACCTCTGTCCTAGGTCATGGGATTTAAATTCCCTAAATTTAGAACTGGTAATGGGACAAGACAGGGCTTTGCCCTTAATATTTGCACTTTCAATTGAGCCATTAGTAGAAACTATTGAAACTTGCATCACATTAGTGGCATAATAATAGGCGATTTGGAGCACAAGGTGATGCTCTTCGTGAATGATGTAGTAGTGACCTTTTCAAATCCAACAGACTCATTGAAATACTTACATAAACTAATAAAAAAATCAGCAATGTATCTTCCTACAAATTAAATATAACCAAAACAGAAGTGTTATCACTGAACTTGTCTATTCAAGAACAGGAAACCTTAAAAATGAAATATAAATAAATGTCAGAGCAATAGTAAAACACATTTATGAATCATCTTCAATGATGATCAGGATGATACTATAAGAACAAATTATACAAATCTATATGTAAAATTAGCAGAGACAATTAACTTATGGAAACATACAAAGATTTCCTGGGCGGAAAGGATAGCAGTAGCTAAAATGCCTCTTTTGCCAAAATGTAACTACCTGCTAAGATCTATACCATTCCCAATCCCTAATTATAGGATTCATAAATTTCACAGGTTAATTGATAAATGTATTCAAAAGGGACAATTTGCTAGAGTTAAAATAGATTTAGTATCAAGAAGATTTAATAGAGCAGGTCTAACCTACCCCATGTTAAAACTTTATCACAATGTTTCCATGATATCCCGCATTATTAAATGGATATATTCAGATCAATCTAGTAATTGATTCTGAAATTGAAAACGATCAACTATACAGAAGTAAACTTAAATTTCTAATCTTTTATAATAAAAACTTTAAGATCAATATAAGCGAAGGAACAGACGTTATTAAAAAAAGGGTGAAAATGTTGGAATAAAGTTAACTCTAAATGGACTCTATTGCCCTTCCCTAGCCCATTAACACCTTTAGAGATATTAGCTAGAGAATTAAATCTCCAGTTTTTACTTAATTGGGCAAAGAAGGGGGTACAGATATTGAGAGATCTTTTTTATAGATGTCACCCTGGCATCCTGGGATAAACTACACAACAAATTCAACTTGCCAATTCACAATTGGTTAGAATATAACAAATTTAAGGTAAGCTTAAAATCATCGAAATGTAATCTCAACGAACTGAACAACTTAATCCCTTTTGAAAAACTGATTTTAGTAAAGAATGAAACGCACTGGGTATCCAAATGCTTCAATATATTGTGGGCTGAACTAGATGAAAATTAAACCGTCAAAATGAAACTCTGGGAAAGAGATATTAAACTTTGTTCAAAGGAAAAGTTGTTTGATGCATTGACTCTCACTGATAAATGTATAAAAACTCCTCTCTTAGGGAAGTGTTCTTTAAGACATGGTATATGGTTCCAACTAAGGTAACCCAAATTACGCATATTGGAAGTTTGAAATATTGTTGGAAAAATTGTGGACAAATTGGTTCCCACCTCGATGTGTGGTGGAAATGTCCTCTTATTCAGGAATTTGGGATAAACTGCTTTAATCAAATCTCAACATATGTCAAACTCTCAATTAAACCCTCACCAGAAATAATAATATTACATATTTTTCCGGGTGAATTTTCTAATGAAATATTATTATTATTTTATTATTATTATCATTTATTTGTAACGCGCCAACATATTCCGTAGTGCTGCACAAGGGTAGAGAACAGGAAAAAATACAATATTAGCAACCGAAAAATGGAGGGCCCTGTTTTGAGCTTAGAGTCTTTGTAGAAAGTGCTTTTTCCCAAAGCACCCTACAAGACTGGAAACTCGCTACTTACAATCTAAAGGGAATGGAATGGTTTGCTTAGGTGGGTGTAAGAACTTGGAAAGGATTCGTTTGCAGAATGGTGGAGAGTACATTTTAGACATAGAGGAGCATGGAAACATATGGATTAAGGACAGAGTTAATAGCGATTAAAGACAGAGTTAATGGATTAAGGACAGCGTTAATAGAGAAGTAAAAGTGTTTCTCTTACAATTTATAATGGTGTCCAAATGCCATATAGTAAATGGAAACAAACCTCTATACCCATATGGAAGGTAAGAATTATCACATAAAATAGTTGTCAAACTGTGATTCGTTGTCACGCTTGTGACAAATCGCAGTTGGAAAACTGCGCATTGCGCAGCTGCCCGCGCATGCGCATTTCACAAGGAGCGGCCCGAGCAGGCTCCCTACGCAGTGGCGGACCATGCAAGTTAGGGGGGGAGAGACACAGGGAAGGGAGACGAGGAGGAAAGAGACACAGGGGAGGGGGGGAAGAGACACAGAGGAGGAGGGGAGAGACACAGGGGAATGAAAGGGGGAGAGATACAGGGGAGTGAGAGGAGGGGGGGAAGAGGCACAGGGGAGTAAGAGGAGGGGGGAGAGACACAGGTGAATGAGAGGGGGAGAGACACAGAGGGGGAAGAAACACAGAGAAGGGGGGAGAGACACAGCGGAGTGAGAGGAGGGGGGAAGAGACACAGGGGAGTGAGAGGTGGGGGAAGAGACACAAAGGAGTGAGAGGAGGGGGGAGAGGGGAGTGAGAGGGGGGAAAGACACAGGGGAGGGGGAGACACAGGGGTAGGAGAGGAGGGGGTAGACACATAGGGGAGGGAGAGGAGAGGGGAGAGACAGAGGGGAATTAGAGAGGGAGAGACACAGAGGAGGGGGGAGACACAGGGGAGTGAGAGGAGGGGGGAGATACACAGGGGAGTGAGAGGGGGAGAAACAAAAAGGAGTGAGAGGAGGGGGAAGAGACACAGAGGAGGAGGGGTAGACACACAGGGGAGGGAGAGGAGGGGGGAAGAGACACACAGGGGTGGGAGAAAAGGAGGGTAGACACACAGGGGAGGGAGAGGAGGGGAGAGACACAGGGGAGGGAAATGGGGGGAAACAGACACGAGGGAGGGGGGAAGAGACATGGGGAAAGAGACACGGGGGGAAGAGACACAGGGCGGAGAGGGGGGAAAGAGACACAGAGAAGGGAGAGAGGGGCAAGAGACACTGGGGAGGGAGAGGTGGGGAAAGAGACATGGGGCAGAGGAGAAAGACACATGGGGGAGAGGGGGTAAAAACACAGGGGGGAGAAGGAGACACAAGGAAGGGAGAGGAGGGGGGAAATGAGACACAAGGGAGGAAGTAGACAGAGGGAGAGGCGCTTATCACAAGGCCAGTAAAGTAGATGGGGAGATGCTCCCATTGTGTGGCAAACAGCATTGCCAGGATTTACATTTTATTGCCGTCATTTTTGACGGGCAAGTTGCTAGTTGTAAATAAGAACCACAACTTAGAAAAAGATTTCTTAGCCTTGGGAGAAATTAAAATCTCTCCAATAAAATGGAAACTTTGGGATGAATATCTAGATTAGAGGAAATGTTTTTGATGACTAGTCACGTTATAAGCAATACCTTTAAATCACCATGAATCAAGACCCACGAAACACTTGCCTCTCTCTTCTTTTTTCTCTCATTTTCTTTTTTGTATGTTTTATTTTTTTATTACACTAATTTATAGTCAAGTAAAAACAGTACCTTCATGAATCGGATAGATTTTTTAATGTTAACAAACAAAAAAGACCAATATAAAAAAATGAAATTAAGATATTTTTATTAATGTTGTAATTCATGAAACTGTTAAACTATTTGTATTGTAAAAAATCCCAATAAAAAAATAATAATCTGTTTAACTTCTAAAATGTTTATTACACTTATTGCAAGTAAAACCTGTTCAGAATAGCCTGCTGCTGTTCTGGGTGTCCTAGTGCTATGTAAAGGGTTGCATTGTTCATATAATTAAATATTCTTTGCTTATGCTCTGAAACCCAAACACACTCTTGTTGGGCTTTTACCTTAATGTATCATTTGGTGCCAGAAAGGGGCCACTAGTGCACTGAAATGGTATTCCAGTAATTAACAGCTATATATATCTAAATCAGACATGTTTATCCCAGATTATAGTCTTTGCTCATATAGTGGACTGAAAGTAAGTACTCTTAGGCAGGATATAAACTGTACAAAAGATAGAGAAAGAGAGAGAGTGCTGCTGGCACTGGGGAGCTACAGTTCATTGAGGGAACCATGAATGCCAACATGTACTGTGAAATACTGAAGCAGATCATGATCCCCTCACTTCAGAGACTGGGCCGCAGGGCAGTATTCCAACATGATAACGACCTGAAACACACCTCCAAGACAACCACTGCATTGCTAAAGAAGCTGAAGGTAAAGGTGATGGACTGGCCAAGCATGTAACCAGACCTATACCTTATTAAGCATCTGTGGGGAATCCTCAAACATAAAGTGAGGGAGTGCAAGGTCTCTAACATCCTCCAATTCCGTGACGTCATCATTGAGGAGTGGAAGAGGACTCCATTGTCAACCTGTGAAGCTCCATGCCCATGAGGGCTAAGGCAGTGCTAGAAAATAATGGTGGCTCTTTGGGCCCAATTTGGACATTTACACTTAGGGGTGTACTCACTTTTGTTGCCAATGGTTTAGACATTAATGCCTGTGTGTTGAGTTATTTTGAGGGGACAGCAAATTTACACAGTTATACAGGCTGTACACTTAATGCTTTACAAAAACATTTCTGGTTGTAGTTAGGTTAAATTAGGCATTATGGTCCACTACTGTTTGTGTCACATAAATTCCAAAACATTATATGTGTTAAATACAAAACCAGGTTGGGGAGAGAGAAGAACAAGTTACCAGATGTACAGTAATATTAACTGTGGTAAATATACAAAAAATCACTCATTTAGTACCCTAAATGCAATGAGGTATAGTAATGTGAGTTGTTCAACAGAGGTGATGGTGTCCGTGTAGGTATAAGTTCAGAAGGTAGAGGTGATTGGTACAGGATGGTGATCCAGGTGATGTTCCAGCATCCACAGGAGCAAGTCCTGCTGAGAACTCGGACACACAAAGGTTAGCCCAGGGACACCATTGTAGAAATATGTGAAATATGTTATATGTGCTATATGTATTTTAAAGAGCATATTTAAAAAAAAACATTCTCATCATAAGTAAAACATGTTTAATACTGCTCTATATGTTATATCATTAGCTGAAGCTGATAATGTATGCAGTTCTATTATTGTTAAATGGCTGACAGGGACATAGCCCATGGACAATTATACACTTAAAGCAATTTATTAAGCACTAGAACCTTCATACTTAAGATTGAAAACTAACATTTATTGTTTTTTTTTTCCAGTTGGAAGTGATATGTAGTTTGACTACTCAAAACCTAACTATTTCATGGTTTTCCCTGGAAATATACCTATGGGATAGAGTTTTGGTATAAAAGTAAGTTGTTTGCCATACATTAAGGTTCATCACTAGGTTCAATCTCATAGCCTAGCACGAGTACAACATGGAAGACAGTCTTGTGCCACAGCAGCGTGTTCTGTAGACAGATCTATTAGAAGTACCTCCTCTAGCTTTTGATGCTGTTTCTCCTGATTGGTTGTTATTAAGCCCAGTTCTTTCTACCAGCCAATCACACCTCTACTGATTCTATGTATTGCTGCTCCAGCCTCCTCTCGGTGTCTGTTATAGGTTCCAGTGACTTGGAGTACATCTGGTTGCTCCTGTATCTTCCTGCTCTGTTTTGTTGCAGTTTCTGCTCCATTCCTATTCCCTATTGGAATGTTCTTCTAACATTGAAAATAGATAATGAGGGAAATTGGCTGAGATGAGGGGGTATTTACTAAAGATTTCTTTTTTCACTTGAAATGTGGTGAAAAGGACTGAGATAAGCTGTGAAGTGCTGAGTTTTCTACATATGAAATAGTGCATAGTAAATCAAGGGATAATGTGAGATGTACTTCAATCTAAGAAACAGAGCACACACAGAAGCGTTTCGTGAGCATCTCATAAGTTGCTTACTTATATCATAAATCTTATAAAAAAGGTCAGATGCCACAAATTCACTCATTCAAGCTTATGATGGGCAAAAGTGTGATAGAGGCTTTCTGTTGTGCAAGGTGCAAAAAACAAATACACTTGTGTGTAAATGCGCATGTCTAAAACAGGTCAGAAAGCCTGTTCCCCTAGATAAAGGCGTCATAAAATCTGATTAATACTTTTGTTCCATATTGTTCTTCTTGTACACTGAGATTTGAGACTACCTTACAACTCCTTACAACTCATTGTACCTTATTTATTACAGTGCTACATTCATATAATTAAGTATTCTCTGCTCGTACTTGGAAGTAAAGCTCACTGTTGTTGGAATCGTACACGAACATGTCACCGTTCACTGCCAGAGAGGGGCCCTGAGTACATTGCAACTGCATTCCAGTAATTCTCTAGCAGTACAATTAACCCTCTCCTTGATTTCACACCCTGTGTGTTTATCCCTGGTGCTTTATTCCAGCTAGAAAACAAAGGTTGCTGTTTTCTGCCCTGCCGTATGTTACTGATTACATGTGTTGAGTGAAATCGGACAGACTGCGCCTCTGTGTGTGAGGTTTTTCCACTTTGCAGTCAAGTTACTGTCCAGCTGTACACATTTGGAGATTTGTTTATAAAGTTACTAAATTCAATAACATATACCACATCCTTTTTTGCGTATGTGCACAAATTGCCTACACTTGGCATGATATTACAAGAAGTTCTGTTTTGATGTGTACAATGTGATGCAATCAGATATCTTATTACAGAAGGACCACAATGGCAGCCTGCCACCATCTTTATTGTACCCTGGGGCACATTAGAAGTTCACTCCAGATCACTGCCACCATTATCACCTCCCGTATAAACCCATTTTCTGCTACACAACAGGCCACCTCCTTTACTGAGATAATCCTCCTTTAGAATCAGTCTATAATTCTGTGGATTCTAAATTAAAATAGGTCCAAAAGTTTGTTTTACTGGCCAATGTTTTTGTATTTTTCTGCTTACTCAAGCAATAAATAATACATTATTTTATTTTCTATGAAACAATCAAAGATGCACATTAATTAAAATAACAAGAGGACATATAATATACAGTAATATTTTGCTAAAAATATATCTCATATTCTTCTTTCCTTTCTATTGAGATATAGATGTATACTTTGAACATTCACAGATAATGCATGTGTAAAAACATTAGTACTGTATATTATACACAAATATAATTAACTTATTTTCTCCAACAATTATTACTATACTACAGTAAATAGTTTAAAATTAAAGGGACACTGCACATGCAAGGGGACATCCTTAAAGCAAGGTGGATACATTATTTTTGTAGAAACAGTGCGTTCTATCCATCAATTAAGACATGCAAGTGAAAAGGACTGAGAATATTTTAGAAACTGTTACTGGTCACCAAGGCAAGCATGCAATAGCTCAGGATGTGATTTGTATATTCACTAAATTTGAGGACTAGTGAACAAATGATTGTTCTTATTATAGTATAATCAATTAATATTCAAATGCACTTCCAGAAATTCATGTGCCATGTTGACCCATGGCACGGAAAATAAATTTCTTATTTTAAGATACTTCCCATGGGAGTGTTTCAGCCTAGGCCCACAAGGCCCAGGCCAGGGCTGCACATTTCAGGGGGCAACGGGCTGCCTGAAGTTGCCAATTCCATAGACATGTCTATGTGCATATTCATATTCTGTCTGTAAGTCTATCTGGCACCTACTGACATACTGTATACGTAGACACGGACACATATACATGCATACATTAATATATAGGTGTGTGGTAAGCCTATGATTGGGATATAGCACCAGTAAAGGTGGAATAGTAACTGGGTTGTTTGAGGGCACGCAAATCTAAACAGGCCTGGGGTAGCATAAATCCTAAATACGTCCCTGGCAGTTGCATTGTGGTAAACCTAGAAGAGATTCAGAGGGTTTTAGCTGTTACTGGATAGTCCCCTCTATAGAAAGTTATCATATGCAGTTGGCTTTTCCATCTAATTGTAAATCTGGTTCTGACTATTATACTTAGTTACGAACCCCTTTTAACAAACAATCAATTAGTTAATTAATAATTAATTAGGATATAATACATAATTTTGATGAAAGTATATCAGAAGCTACCATATCTATTCTTAATTGAGTTTTATAGCATCCATTTAAAGTGGTCCTGTGTACATTCGTCCAAAATCCTTCTCAATTTCCTTTTGTTTAAACTACACTCAACTTGTTATCTTCCACAGCTTTATACATGTGCATTTAATTTAATCTATTTTGGTGTTTTCTTGCTTTTTTTCTTTTTTCTTTCTAGACTGCTTTGTGCAGAAGCCTCTTTTTCAATGGCTGCCTTTGGTTTACAACCAGTATGTTCTCTGGTAACTTGGCAGCAGCAGTGAGTGCTTTTTCTCTCTTCTCTTTTATTGCTTGTCTGGGCTTCCCCTCCCTCCTCTTTTATATGGGTAACTTGAGGATAAAGTCTTGGCTTCATTTCCAACTATTCCTTGCGTATTGGTGAAAAGCAGGAATTAATACACCGAGAGTGGGTGTGAATTTAAGAGCACAAAATGAAAAAGATGGTAATTTTGAGACAGCGAGATAAACCTGAAAATATCTGGACATGAATTCAACAGATTTGTTTTACAGTTAAATCAGTTTTTTTGTAATGTTTATGTTTTGGAAAATCTTAAAGGTAGTGTTATGTTGACAAAATGCTGTTTTAAACAATCTAAGAAAAAAATGGGGAAAAAGTAATACTGCCATATGACATATTATATATATTATATATTTAGCATAATGGAAGAATGATAACATTTCCATTAGTCCTTTTGAAACCAGTGATACTATGGATAAATAGAAACAGTGAAATCCATCTTTAGGTGTAATGTTCTTTGCATCTTGTAGAAACAGATAAACGGAAACAAATCTAGGAGCTTTCATTACAGTATAATTGCATACAGTAATTGATAAAGATTTATAGGTAATAATTGTGTATTACACTCACAGTGCTCTCATAGTGTTGATTTCAGTGTAAAGCCACATGAAGCAGACAGGACATTGGGACACTTCACTGGTATGAGTTCATTCCACCTCTGGTAGTCCCATGGTCTGACCTCTCCCAATACCTGCTGGCACCTGCAAAGCTTGTTCCTCACTGGAAGAGGCGAGCGAGCATACATCAGACATGCAGTTAAAGGGGTATGGAATACAATACTTTTTTTCATGAACTTAAACAACATAGCCTCTTATGTATTACCTTTTATATGCAGTTATGCTGTGCAATCTATCATTTCAGCTACAGTTGATCAGCTTCATGAGTTGAGAGGAAACTAAAGTCAGAGGAAGCCTCTACCTACATTTAGTTTCCTCCCAATGGGAATGTGGCATCTAGAACTGACAGCACATTGAACAGAACAATTGAAAATATCAGTTTACAATAACACACCCTTGTACAGATAAAATCATCTCCAAATAAAATGGACCCCATCAGTAAAGAATAATTGCATATGAAAGTTAAAATGTATAGGTTATGTTTATTATAGGTTATATTTTGCATATTATAATATTTAGTTATTTGCAAGTTTTTATATAAAGAAATTTGAGGTCAGTTGTATTTGCTTCTGTACAATCATGTAAACACATAATACACATGGTGTTATGATGACTAGATCTTATCAAAATAATCTAATTATATTAGAAGTATGGGGGAACATGAACAAAAGCATTTAGAAATGATGCCTATTTAGATAGGTCATTAGATGATCATTGTACTATATAGAAGTCACAATTGCTGTAAATATTTTTAGGTAGATTGAGTTAAACTAGTTCTTGGACCGGTACTGGACCCATTTCTTCTCAATACGTTCATTAACAATCAGAAGTAGAATTATAATATTATATATTCATAGTTGCTGATAATGCTAAAATAGGTACAATTAATCCACATCTTACAAGGATTAGATGAGATCTAAAAAGGTTGAACTTGATGAACTAAAAGTCTTTCTTCAACTTCAATTACTAGGTAACTACATAAGGTAAAATAATTAATTCTGGACAAGATAACCTCTGCCGAGGGGCTTGAATAAATTAGAAGAATGGGTAGGTAAATAGCAAATGAGGTTTTACACATAAATGTAAAATTGTGAATTTGGGAATCAAAACTAAGCATTCTATCTACATTCTAAACAGTGATGGAACTAGTGAATGGAGGGCTCCAGTGCAAAATAATTGGGCCAATATCATGGGGTCTGGGCGGTGTGAAGTATTATCTTTGCACTGGGCCTCAAGCAGGCGCGAAGGAACTGGGGGGGGGGGGGGGGGGGGGGACAAATATCCCCCACAGATTATATTAACAGGGGACACAAAAAATAGCAAAACTAAACTTAATCATGCACTACCAGATTATAAACATGCCTGATATTTGTATGATTTTTTTTTATATATGTAGTTTTATATGATGGTTTACGAAGGTGTAATCAAATTATTGTTTATCATTGAAGATCTCCTACAAATATGCTGTACACTGTTCAATAAAAATAATATTCTGGTTAATGCATACATGGTAGAATTATGTTCTTTTGCTTGATGCTGGCATTCCCAGGCTCTGTTTGTGGCTGTTTGACCTACTGAACTGCTGCTGAAATTCTGTTACTGATCCAGCTGGTAAGGTGTAGTAACTGACTAAAATTAAAATCAGTATTTAAGGTTAAAATATCAATGTAGCTTTTAAAACTTTAATTTCAGTGTTATTGTCGTAGTCTACTTCAGTTCTGCTTCCCTCCATTCCTGTTTAAAGTCTAGGGGATCGGAGGGATTCTGCCCCGGAAATCATAACAAAAGTCTTTACTTAGAATTATCAGATGTATCGATAAAGCAATACCACACTTTAACTATTTTGTCTGTTTAAGAAGTCCCTGTGTATAACAGTTGTAAAGCTCTACTAGCTTATACAGTATAGCTGTCTCTGTACAACAGAGAAGCTTAGAAATGTAAGTCTACACAAGATGCCAACTACTAAACGCAGAGAAGAGGTAACACAAGTCAAATTTTGGACAACATTAATAGTAATATAAAATATGTTGTAATCTTCAAATGATGTTTCACAAAAAGGATCTAAATACATGTCCCACTGAGGTTAATTTCTATATTAATATTTATATCAATCAATGAAAGTTGAAAAGACAATTAGAGAGTGTAATAAGGTATATTAGAGAAGGAAAAAAACAGACACTCCATTCTAATTGCCAAACCTCTTATCAAATTATCTCAAGGGTTACATAAAAAGGGTTAATCATTTACGTTTTTATTAATATAATTAAAATATCATTCAAACGACGGATAAAACATAAAAATACATTTCCGGTCAACCCCTATGAATGTCAAATATATTAAATGTAGAGAGTAATATAGATCTAATAATAATTGGCTAGGTTCTGTGGATAAAGGGAATTTATAACAATAATTCTAATAGTTCATGTTGGCAATAGTATACATCATTGTGGGCTCGACTGTTGACCAGAAATTTATTTTTATGTTGTATCCATCATTGTTTGAATGGTATTTTAATTACATTAATAAAACCTTATTCATTTAACCCTTTTTATGTGATCCTTGAGATACTTTGATAAGAGGTCTGGCAACTATAATGGAGTGTCTGTTTTTTCCTTTCTCCAATCTTTAAATGATAATATATACTTTTTAAGGTTAGTGCCATGATGCCTGATGCGTGACACCAACATTTCTCTTGCAACCTCCCCACTCTGCACACAAAACACCAATGTAAAATAGTTGTGTTAATAGGTTAAAACTATTTTATGCATTGTGATATCTCAATACCATATCCAGCTCCACTGAATGACAGGGAAAGGAGCTAAGGAGTCCCAATTCAGTATGGAAAGTCCAAGCACACATAGCAAGATGTATTACATCTGTTTATTTGTATTATAGTGTGTACATATAAAAATTCTGCAAGTAACAATAATATAGATAATCTATAGTCAGTGTTTTATCACTTCAATTAATGCACTTGTGGTGCTGTAGTAATAATCACTTAGCTTGCAAAACACAAACTAAAAGATGTATTTTTCTTTTAAACTATTTAATTTACTTAATAATAGTTTTGTTATAGAAATATAAAAAAACAATAGAATTTACCCTTTCTAATGTATATGGAAAGTAATATCAGCATATATATATCTAGAGCCCTTTTCAATTTGCCGAATTGCAATTTAATAAGGCTGATAGTTCCCATCATGGAAACCTGAAAGCAACGTTCTTTTGATGGTGTTAATGAGGTGACATTTTAACAGCTTTCCTCACCTTCTCCAGCTCTTAATACTTTTGACAAATTCAGCGTTCTAACACTCTAAGCTCTTGCTAATCTGTTATGATCTTCTCACCTCTCAGGAACGCTGAAAAGACTTTACTGAGATGACATCTGATTAATTTCTGTTTTGGGGGATACATTCACAACATCAAGATCATGAGCGCCAATGTATCCTGAAGCCCCCAATAAAAATACTTATTTATTTAAATATTTCTTGCTACCAAATGAAATAACTTTGAATACCAGGCATAACATAAAATGCCACGTAACAATCACAAGTGGAAATCAGCAACATACATAGGGCCTCATTCTATTAAGAGCAGTAAAATGTGATTCCTTGCGGTCAGCTTACGGCCCTGCGAAGCGATACGACTACGCTGCTATTCAAATGGACAGCGGGGCAAAGAGGTCCCCCTTATGGCGGATCGCGAGCTATGCAATCGTCCGCAAGCATTTCCCGCTCGTCCGTAAATCCTGTTTCAAGGCCGCAAAGTCGGAAAACTGTAAATGCAAATATAAATTCAAGACAGCACTGTAAAGCACTGTAAATGATAGTCAACATAATGGGGGACATGAGGATTAATAGCAACACCCTCTCAAGGTTGCAAATCGCCCAAATCCAATATTTAATTTCCGGTTTATTTTTCATCCCAAGTCCTGCGGGCTTCAATGACCTCGAAGCCAGTAAATCATTGTAAAAATCTGTACGGGTTCGGAGGTTGAAGGCCGCAAGCTCAAAGCATTGTAGAAGCAAATATATATTAAATCCAGCACTGTAAAGCACTGTAAATGTGGGGAACACAATGGGGGACATGAGGATTAATAGCAAAACATTCTCAAGCTTGCACATCGCCAAATTATAATCTTTGACTTTAGGTTTAATTTCCTTCCAAAGACGCCCATGGGCTTCAGTGACCTCAAAGCCTGTAGCTCGTTATTCAAGCCCGTATGGGCTTGGAGGGTGATTGAACTCCAAGCCCGTGGGACTTGCATGATAGATAGAACATGAAGATTGAACATGAAATTACATTTCTTTATTTGCAGATATTTGCAGATATTTTATTTGCAGAGTAGGGGAATGTTGAGCTATTAATTCTAAGACCAAACAACACTTTAAATTTTAATAAAAGTACAGGATGATTTTTTCTATTTGCTTAATTAGTGCTACAATTTGTAAGCAACCCTGTAACACACACCTAGCGTCAGAAGTAAGGAATAATTACCAGCTTTAATATAAGGCTGAAAGGCTATCTATATTCATTCTTTTCCTCACTCATTTGTAGAGTACACTCTGAGTAGTGGATGGATTTGCCAAATGACCACATGATGGCGCTGGATTTCATTGGCACAGTTTAATCCAGAGAATTAGCAGAAGGCCATATATGGTATTCTTGAACGCATGGGTGTGTGTAACTTTGAGTACAAGATATGTCTAGTTTTACATGTGGCCGAAGGAATCCTTTGTGTGGACAGCTGACCAGTGAGGGGACTTTGTGAAGGACATGTGACCTAACTGACCAGTAAGAACTAAGGACATAGTATGGGGGTGAGATTATATAAGGCGCATACCAGGCCCAGGCAATCTCTCTCTTCTATTGCAATCTACAACTCTCTGGAGCTCTTTCCATCTACAGCTCTCCTCACTACACTGTGAAGGCCTGGTCAAGTATCTTACTCTCATACACACACATGGACATAATTGGTAGCTTTAGAATGCCTTTCTGCTAAGTTAAGTGATGTTGATTCCATATTATTATCATGTATTATTAATTTATTTGTATTAAGTATTTTGTTCTAATAAGTGCACATTTTGTAACCATAAATCTGTAACGCCTCTTGAATATATATATTTTATAAGTGTTTTCCGTAGAAGACAGGAATCTCAGGATGAAATTAGAATAATTATTATAATCATAATTAATATGATTATGAATATTAATATTGTAATTAATTAATGTAACCGTTTTTATAACAAAGCCCTTTGCGACACCTTCGTGGCCCAAGTAACCTGTGGGTCT
Organism: Discoglossus pictus; assembly: GCA_027410445.1. Lineage (NCBI taxonomy): Eukaryota > Metazoa > Chordata > Amphibia > Anura > Alytidae > Discoglossus > Discoglossus pictus. The sequence continues at coordinate 79,632,169 of CM050165.1, forward strand.
ATTTTACCCATTTACGGACTTGACAGAGGCTAATCCCGCAGCCTTTGTGGATCTGATGTGCTCCAAGCCCGTGGGACTCTGGACACGGAAATTGAACATGAATTACAAAAAAAAATGATTTGCATATTTGAGTGTAAAGGAATGTTGTGCTATGAATTCTAACACCTACAATCACTTACACGTCTCATCAAAGTACAGGATGGCTTTTTTATGTGCTTAATTGGTGCTACGATTTGTAAGTAAGAGCCTTGGGGGACCTTTTTGGTGTAAGTAAGCTGCGGCTTGGTTTTAGCGAATTACGGCCTTGACGGAAGGATTCACGTAGCTTTTTTTTAGCGACCTGGGATTTCTTGCGGCTGTAACTCTTGTGGCAGCATAAGATCAAAGGCTTTCCCTGCGGCAGGGGTGGCCGCAAGGGATAACAGGGCACTGGCCGCAAGTAGGCCGGAGCCCTCGGCCGCAAGGGAATAGAATAGGGAAGTAGCTTGCGGCCATCCCTTGCGGCCACGCATCTCCTACGGCCCTTAATAGAATGAGGCCCATACATAGGAGTCATATACAGTAAGCTTCTCTGGCTGCTAGTAAATAGATCTCCTACAATGGTCAATCTGCCAGGGGACAAAGCTAAAGACTGCAATAAATATAGAAATCATTCTATATTGGGGATGGGGCAGGCATCTACGCTTGCTGACAATAGCGGCATGTAAGATGCACTCAATCAGAAATTCATTGTTTAACACAGCACAGGCTATATTCCATATTGGGCTGGATTTATATCAGAGGTGTCAGTAGGTAAAGGCTCCTCAGGTGCCACCTGACTGCCATACAAGCATATGCAATATTACAATTTGTGACACAGAGGAGATTCCAAATATGACATAATATAAAACTATAGGTAATACAAAAATTGCTGGTGTCCTGTGTACATGTTATCCACAACTTTTTCCATATATGCCAGTCTTAATTTTTAGCTTTCTTACAATCTCATGCTTTATAACAGTATGTTGCAAAGTCATTTGCACTATAGTTATTTGGAATCATGCTCCTCATGTTTGTGTCAGGAGACATTGGGTCATTGGTAGAAGTAATTGTCCGAAGCCAGCAGGATTGTTTACATTACAGATATCCCCAATTAAAGAAAGCAGACTTTAGCACTGTGGAATTCACAGCTGGTGTGGTACTGGTCCAGTAAGTGTAATCCACTCTTGAGCACGGGCACCTAGCTTACAGTCTGATGAAAACGTTGTGCAGAAATAGCACTCATTTATTATTGGCCACAATAAATAGAACATGCAGCTCTAGATTTCTCAACTGAAAAGTTCACACAAGCAGTATAAAATCATTGCTGTCTTGGGAAATACGGTATGGGCTACTATATACACATTATTTAACTGCTTGTTCTGTGACAATCCAGAACATATACCTTGGATGCTCAAAGCATGCAAACATGATATTGGCTAAAACATACATCTGGGAGTTGCAGCGTCTTCTGAGAGCAGGACATTTGACTACAATCTCAGGTCTAGTTTGTCTTAAAGGGCAGAGTAAGTCTAATATACTGCAGGAAGTGGTTCCAAGTTTGCAAGTGAGAAAAAATATGAGAGAAAACATTATCTTATAGGTATGCTGTTAAGTGGTCTTCATTGTGAGGTGTGCATCTCTCACAACTCTAGTTTTGCTTATGGAATCATAATATTAATGAAATAAGATTCGCAACTTCAAGTCTCAAAAAATTCCTTCAAAGTTCAGGGTTTCTTAAAATGTATTTATGTGCCTCTCCCCAAAATGTCTTTCTGGCTAAAGAGATGGAATTGACCACCAAGGTTTACAATACTGTATATATAAATGTAAATAGTTTCTACAAATAATTTGACGATTATCAATAATTATATCTGTAATGATCTTCCTCATAGGTATGCAGTGGCACATGCCTACCAAAAATATATATTTGTGATTAGTAATCAATAATTTCTGCTCTCCCACTTGATTGCTACCCATTGAGCCATATATATATGTAACCAATTTACTAGTCAGTAATGAAATACCATTGTTGAATTATTTTGCAATCAGGCAATAAAAAAGTGTGAGGTTTGGTCTACTGATCTGAGTATAGTTGTCAGGAAGACTCAGGCCCTCATTCATTTGCAATTTGGCCAATTGAATTGGGCTTTAAATAAGCACATAACATATTCTTTAAAAAAATACTATGTGCTTATTTAGAGCCCTATTCAATTGGACAAATCACAATTGAATGAGGCCCTCAGTAGGCCAAAGTCCAAGGGCCTCATTCAAATGCGATATTGCCAATTGAATAGGGCTCTATATAAGCACAAGGCATATTTTTTACAGAAGTTTTTAGTTAGTGAAGACCTTTCTTTCGGATAGAATTTCACTAACTAAAAACTTCTGTTAAAAAAATATGCTCTGTGCTTATATAGAGCCCTATTCAATTGGCCAAATTGCAATTGAATGAGGCCCCAAGTCAGTAGCAAAGGGAATGAACAAGGGACTAATCCAAACAGGCAAGCGTCCAGGAGAGTTCATAGAAGACAAGTCAATCCTGAGAATGCAGGTGTCAGAGACAGTGGCGGCTGGTGAACTTTCAAGTTGGAGGGGTGCCAGGGCGAAACATAGCCCCTACCCTTTTTTCAAACCACACCCCTTTTATAACTCCTCCCCTTGACATCATCATGACCTTTATAAGCCCCGCCCAATGACCTTATACTTGCAAATCCCATTGAAATACATGATCAGCAATGCAGCAATGTCAAGAAGTAAAGTAACAATGTGTTAAATTCATTGGTATACAATATAGATTGAAAAAACTCATGTGACAAGACTACAGCAATATCATAATTGCACCTATACGCATTAACAGAAAAATTAAAGCAGTGACACTTACCATTAGTCGGCTCTTCTTCTCAGGGTATTCACGTTCAGTAAGTCAACCAACGAGTCCAAACAAATCTGCTTCCACAGATAGTTTGCACCTGGGGGGTGATAGAAAACAACAACAAAAAAATGAGAACGTTCAAGACCCAAACCGTAACTTTTAAAACCTTAAAAGACCAAGTGTGACCATATAGGCCCCAACCGCACCTTAAAAACTCTAAATAACAAAGTGGGACCTTATAGGCCCCAACCTCACCTTAAAAACCCTAAATAACAAAGTGTGACCATATAGACCCCAACCGCACCTTAAAAACTCAAAATAACCAAGTGGGCCATACAGGCCCCAACCGCACCTTAAAAACCCTAAATAACCAAGTGTGCCCATACAGGCCCCAACCGCACCTTAAAACCCCTAAATAACCAAGTGTGACCATACAGGCCCCAACCGCACCTTAAAACCCCTAAATAACCAAGTGTGACCATACAGGCCCCAACCGCACTTTAAAAACCCTAAATAACCAAGTGTGACCATATAGGCCCCAACCGCACCTTAAAAACTCTAAATAACCAAGTGTGACCATATAGGCCCCAACCGCACCTTAAAAACCCTAAATAATCAAGTGTGACCATACAGGCCCCAACCGCACCTTAAAACCCCCCTAAATAACCAAGTGTGTCCATATAGGCCCCAACCGCACCTTAAAAACCCTAAATAACCAAGTGTGACCATATAGGCCCCAACCGCACCTTAAAAACCCTAAATAACAAAGTGTGACCATACAGGCCCCAACCGCACCTTGAAAACCCTAAATAACAAAGTGTGACCATATAGGCCCCAACCGCACCTTAAAAACCCTAAATAACAAAGTGTGACCATATAGGCCCCAACAGCACCTTAAAAACCCTAAATAACAAAGTGTGACCATACAGGCCCCAACCGCACCTTAAAAACCCTAAATAACCAAGTGTGACCATACAGGCCCCAACCGCACCTTAAAAACATTGAAAGACCAAGTGTACCCATATAGGCCCCAACCGCACCTTAAAAACCCTAAATAACCAAGTGTGACCATACAGGCCCCAACCGCACCTTAAAAACCCTAAATAACCAAGTGTGACCATACAGGCCCCAACCGCACCTTAAAAACCCTAAATAACCAAGTGTGACCATACAGGCCCCAACCGCACCTTAAAAACCCTAAATAACCAAGTGTGACCATATAGGCCCCAACTGCACCTTAAAAACCCTAAATAACCAAGTATATATCAATATATATATATATATATCAATCTATATATATATATATATATATATATATATATCAATATATATATATAAATATATATATATATATATATATATAATCTCAAAATATATATATATATATATATATATATATATATCAATCAATATATAAATCAATCAATATATAAATATATATATATATTTATACATATATCTCAATATATATATATATATATCAATCAATATATCTATCAATCAATATATATATATATCAATCAATATATATATATATATCAATCATTATATATATATATCAATATATATATATATATATATATATATATCAATATCAATCACACACACACACACACATAAAGCAATATACATAAAAAATATATATATATTAATTGATATTTATTAATTGATTAATTTATGTACTTTATTAATTATTTGATTATATTGCTCATGTATTTGTATTAGACATTATTTATTATACATATTACAGTGCTATTTATTTGCTATACATGTTACAGGATATTATCCTGTAACATGTATATCACATAAATAGCCCTGTAATATGTATAATACATACAGTGTCACACAAGTTCACACTAACCGTTTTTGCCCTTACAGGCTTCCATAACCGCTTTGCTAATTTGCTAATTTTTTAAAGACTCTGATTGGTTGAAATCAATGTCAATCAAAACATTTCAGCCAATCAGAGTCCTTCAAAAAATAGTATAAAAGGCGGAGCGTGGGAAAAAAACAATTAGTCGCGGGGGGAGCTCCTTGTAGGAGGAGCTCCGTTAGTTTGTTGTGTTTTTTTTTTTTTAGAGCGTCGATTTTTTTTAGGTGGAGGCCTCTTGCAATGGGCCAGAATGGATGGACAATGGCTTCAATCAAGATGAGGAGACAAGGGCTTCTATCAAGATTGGATTATGGAATGACATGGGCTTCAATCAAAATTGATTGGAATGCCCGACTATCCAGGGCAGAAGGCCACCGCTGGAGGGGTCAATTTGACAGGTAAGTATGTGCTGTTGTTTACTTTATTATTGTTTTTTTTTCCCCTTCCCTTATTTTTATTTTATCTTTAAAAGTGACAGGCAATTTATTAATTTTTTTTAACTGCAAGCAATGTTAAAGATACATTGCCTGTAACTTCTAAAAATGGAATAAAAATAGGGGGGGTGTTTTGTGTTTAACTGTAGTGTTAACATAGGCAGGTAGGTTGGTAGTTAGGTCAGGGTGGAGTCAGGTGTGGTCACTGGGTCAGGGGGGTAGGTAGGTGGGTTGGTAGTTGGGTCAGGGTGGGGTCAGGTGTGGTCACTGGGTCAGGGGGGTAGGTAGGTGGGTTGGTAGTTGGGTCAGGGTGGGGTCAGGTGTGGTCACTGGGTCAGGGGTGTAGGTGGGTTGGTAGTTGGGTCAGGGTGGGGTCAGGTGTGGTCACTGGGTCAGAGGGATAGGTGGGTTGGTACTAGGTAGTTGGGTCAGGGTGTGGTCACTGGGTCAGGGGGGTAGGTAGGTGGGTTGGTAGTTAGGTAGGTTGGGGTGGGGGTTGGCCAGGCCCCGATGTGCCTACAGGGGGGGGTGATCGGGGGTTGGCATGATAGGCCCCATATGGGTAGCACAGGCCCCATGCAGGTGATCCGATCACCCCCATGTGGCCTGTGCCACCCCGATCACCGCCCGATTACCCCGATCACCGTGATCGAGGTAATCGGGCGGTGGCATAGCATAGGCCACATCGGGGTGATCGGGTGGGGCACAGGCCACATGGGGTGATGGGGTTGGCACAGGTCAGGTCTTTTGGGGCTACTGGCACTGCGGGGCGGGGGTGATTGGGGGCTGCCCAGGCATTGCAGGCCTAGGTCGGTGGTAGGTAAGTTGGTGGGTGGGTGGGTGGCAGGCCAGGCAGGCATAGTGGGGTAACTGGGGGGACCCTTCCTTTTATTAGGGTCACTAGGGGTTTGGTTTGGTCAGGGCAGGTAGACTTACTTACTGTTAGGTTGGGCAGATGAGTGAGTATTTTCAGCCAGGGAGGTCTCTCTCAGTCTGACTCAGCGGGAGCAGGCCAGGAAACAGAAAGAGGGAAGCGACTGGCTTATGGTGGTTTTATTAACTGTGGATGTCAATCAAAAAGTTAACTTGAGGCCCTATTAGCTGGCGGGCGCTCGGAGCTAACGGTCTGGGTGGGTTTAGGTGGTTCTCCTGACAACTGTACAGCCTTCCATCATTGATTGGTAAATGATGGAAGACTGTCAGTCATGAAATGGATACATTATCACTGCCCATGCATATCGTCATTGTGCTGGTGGGCGGAATGCATTAACGGTCAGGGCCAGGCCTCATTGATTCATAGAGTCTAAAGGTTAGTGTAGTGTAGTGTAATATGATCACACAGGGATGCAGGAAAAGCTACAATAGATACACAGCAGCAGTTAATATATACACACAAGGGCAAGGGGTTATCTTAAAGTGACAGTGTCCCAGGGAATAGTTTGCTTCATTTATTAATGTAATAACACTTGAATGCTGATGTACACATTATATTTAATTGTTTTTGGCTTATTACTAATAAATTATTGTGTTTTTTTATTGCAGGGTCACGAAAATATTTGGGGGGGCGTTTGCCCCGACGCCCCAATGGACGGGCCGCCACTGGTCAGAGACAAATGTTAGCGAGGCAGGCATACTGTTAGTCTTTATACAGATAAGATAAAATGACTGGCTGGGTACTAGCAGCCTAATTAAATTGTGATTTGGCCAGTTGAATAGGGCTCTATATAAGAACAGAGCATATTTTTTACAGAAGTTTTTAGTTAGTGAAAACCTTGCTTTTGCATAGAAGTTCACTAACTAAAAACTTCTGTAAAATAAATATGCTCTGTGCTTATATAGAGCCCTATTTAATTTGCAGAATCACAATTTAATAATGCTGTAGATCTGCAGGAGCAAGACAGGAATTTTGACTTTTTAAGTGATCCTTATGAGTTGAAATTGCTGTAATTAGTCATAAATGGGTTTTTTTTTCCAGCAAATATATACCACACTAGCTCATCTGAAGAAAAATATAAAATACAAATATCAGAGTACTGAATAAATGTATACCACATATGTATAAGTTTGCACTTCTGTGTTCAAAAAAGACCAACTCATTTTGAGAATATACACAGATTTACACATTTGAAATGTGCACTCTATGGATTAAATATAGTCTTGATTACGGCGGGTAAACTATACACAATATTAAAATAGTCATATAAAAGCATATGCTTTTGTCTTAGTTCACAAATATATTCAATCTTTTTCACTTTAATTTAATTTAAAAGATTATAGAAATTTCATATTTACCATCAAAAATAAAAAAATACCTCTTCAATTATATTAAATAGATATGTGGACAATCAACACCCTGCTTAGTTCACTTTGTATTCGGCAATGGATTTGATCATATGGGCAGAGGTACAGAGTAATAAGGACTTAAGGGTGAGTGCTGGAGAACGCCTTGCAAACATCTTCATGTCTGCCCAATAGCACATCCCCAAAATGTTGTGAGATCCAAGTACATATTAAGCAGCGGTTGGTCTGACTGCATCACATTAAAAAAAATCTTACATTGGATCTACTCATAAAAGGATGTCAGAAAAAAACACTGCAAAAATATCTATTATAAAATATAAATGGGCAGACAAAGATTCTTTCTTAAAATTTTGCATAAAGTGTAGCTTCGCTGGTTTTACCTTTTATAGCTAAGAATTATCAAATTTTAAATATCTATTATGAATGTTTTATTTTGTATTCATATTAAATATGTTCTATATATATATATATATATATATATATATATATATATATATATATATATATATATAATTTTTAGACGTTGTATATCAGTTATCTTGGATATATTTCAAATAGATAATGTATAAGTTATTTTGAAATGTTTGCTTGTATAATGTCCTGCTTGTCTCTATACATAATGATCTGCATCATGCCGATCATTATGTATAGTGTAAATGCACTAATTAGAACCAGCTTGACCCAAGCATGATCCATTTAGGCTTATCCTAAAATGATTGACACCACACGTATTGATTGGGAGAAAACACGGGCCACAGCTTTATTATAATTTAACCAATTAACATAACTTAAAAACTTGTATATATTATACATATTAACATATTAACTAAAGGGGGAGGAGCCCGGCCACAGACAGTGACCTCACGCCTTGGGCCCTGCCCAAAGCCCCAATTCTTATCTTAAGCACGCCATGTGAGGTAGGGCCACGCCCACTTAGGCCAGTGGGCCGGGCAACTCACCTCCCGCCACAGAGCACGTGAGGGACGCCTCCCGAGACTGCGATCCCCCCTTGCTTTCCATCGAAGCCAAGGCCCGAACAGCGCTCTCCCTAAACTCCAACATAACTAACTCCAGCCCTATTTCCGTGAGGTGTACCTTGTCTTTTCCGAAAAAATCCTCGGCACCGGCTGGCTCAAACTCTTTATATCTAATGGCAATGAAACCCAACTTCCGAAGGAAACTTGCCAGCTGCTGGTTAATCTTCTGCCTTGATTTATCCTAACCGACGGGGTCTTGTGCATTCCGCCAGGATCTTCTCTTTATCATCTCTGACCATATCAGGAATGTACCCGGGAACTTCTTGGTCCAGTTCTCCACGTCTCTCTTCATAACTTTCAGCATTCTCCGCATGTGAACCGTTCCTAGATCGTTACCACCGGCGTGAATTATTATTAACGTGGGTTGACCGTACTGCTGGGCGTAAGTGTCCAACAACCCATCCAACTGCGCCCACCGCAGGCCTCGAACCCTGAGCCACCAAGCTCTGCCTGCTCCAAACCCAAACTGTGTAGTGCAACTTTTAGCATCCTTTCGAATTGGTACCGGGATAACGCCATTCCGTCGGCATGGATTAACAGCGAACACCGTCCCACCGGTCGCTGACCAAGATATTCCATCATACACCCGTAGGGGCAACACTCCATGCCTACGCTGTGCAACACCACCTTTTTACCTTTACCCCGCTGGTCGGTCTTAGACCTACGGAGCCATACCACCACCGTGCCTTCCCTGAGGCAGGTATCCACCACTTGTATGCCCCCGGAACCGTATCTACTGTTCGCGACTAACTCCCCTATCCGGAACGCTCCGAAGAACGCCAGGGAAAAAGACGTACGGAAAAGCAGAGATTCAAAGGGGGTCCTACACTTTACTGCCAACACCTGCGCCATTCGCAGTAACAAAGAGAAGGTTATCGGCCGCCTAGTATCTGGCCTGCGATGCCCGTTAAACATGCCGCGCACCACCTTGCGCACTATAAATTCCTTTGTAAGGTCCCTCTGCCCCGCCAGTTTGAACATGAAGGCCAGGGCCGTGACCTGTCTATCAACTACTGTTTTTTTCTCGTCCTCCTCGGCACACCGCAGCAGAAACCAAAGCAGTATCCCTAGGGTCTTATCCTCTGATGTCGACCCACCAGCCATTTTTACTAAGTCGTTCCATCTTGCCCATACGCGTTTATACACGAACCACATCGCCGGGGCGACAGACTGTCTTATGAGTCTCGTCACTTGGCAGCTCCAAGTTCCCAGATTTCTTCGGGAATGGCCTCCCCCAGCGTGTTCGCCCGGGCGGCCAGAGCCCTTAACCGTTCTTCCTGAAACCGAGAAAGGGCGTCAGCAATGCCATTCTCTAACTCCGGTACTTGCCTCGCCTGGAACCATATGTTCCGGCGAAGGCAACACAGCACTAGGTGCCGAAGTAGTCTCACCACCGGTATGGAAGTTGCCGTGAGGTTATTTACTGCTTGTGCAACTTCCCTACTTTCCGTGTGGAATAACACCCGCCGATCTCTAAACTCTGAACCCCATAAGTGCACCGCCATTACTATGGGAAATAGTTCGAGGAATGTCAGGTTCTTCGTAAGACCTGCCACCTCCCATTCGTCTGGCCAAGGTGCGGCGCACCATTTTCCTTGAAAAAAGGGGCCGCACCAAACTGCTCCGGACCCCCCGGAAAAGAGTTTCGGATCAGCGATATTAGCGCGCCCTTTCTGAATAATCTCCGATCCATTGAAATCGTCCAGAAAGACCGACCACACCTGTGCGTCGTCCCGCATGGCCCGGGACACTTTTATGAAGTGATGCAGCCTAATGACGCCCGCAGTAGCAAGTGACATACTCCTACAGAATACCCTTCCCATAGGAATAATCCTACAGGCAAAGTTCAACTTTCCCATAATGGATTGTAAACGTTGCAGGGTCACCCTGCGCGCACCTGTTAGCGCACTGAGTTCTGCTCTCATGTCCACTACCTTTTCCAGGGGAAGACTGCAATCCATTGTCTTGGAATCTATCCGAATCCCCAGGAAAGTCAATTTTGTCGTGGGTCCCTCAGTTTTCTTGTGGGCCAGTGGTACCCCAAAATCCATACAGATTTTGGTGAACATTTCTAAAACGAAACGACAGGTGTCTTGCCCTGCTGGACCAACGAACAAGAAGTCGTCCAGATAGTGTGTAATGCTCTTGTACCCGGCTTCCATGCGTGCAACCCATTGCAAGAATGAGCTGAAAGCCTCGAAGTAGGCACATGATATGGAGCACCCCATAGGTAAACATAGGTCGATGAAATAGCCATCGACGTAGCAAATCTCGTCTATGTATACGAACAGCCCCGAGCCTTGCTCAGGGTGCCGTTCGCATAGCACACATGCCATGATTGAAAAGGCCTGTAGCCACGTGTCGAAGGTTCTGGGCAACCTCCTGTAAGACCTGCGTCGGTCATCTCCTTCATGTAGACTCCTCTCGCCTGAGTCCATCTGTCTGGATATAGGCAGCAGAGAGAACAATTTGACGAATTCCCTCCTCTATATTTTTTCCTTATCTTTCTGGGGTAGATGCGCCCCCAGGTTGTCCAGCGCAAACAAGACGATTGGTCTCATGGCTGCGTCTGAGGCTACTGCATTGTTGCTGCTTGCTTGCGGGCCCGGCCCGCCCATAATGACTGGGGGGCCTGGTGCCGCCATGACCGCGGCCGGCTCCCCATTGCTTACGCTATTGGACTGCTCTGACCAAGCCCCTCTGGCTAGTCCCCCTATCCACGCACCCATCTCCTGCTCGCTTACCGCAATGTTATGTGTGGCTAAGAGGGCCTTAAGGGACCCCAAAAATCCCCCTTTAGTGTGTGGCAGTATGCATTTGTCTGCTTCCTCTACTCCACCAACTGCTGGGACCTCACCTGCTTCTGGGAGCCTCGGAGTGGATACTGCCAAGGGGGTGTCCCTACGTCTTTCCTGACGTCCTGGGGATTCTGACTGTCTGGCCCTCCGCGGGCTCCGTCCTCTTTAGGATCCGCAGGCACAGCTGCATCGGCAGGATCTCCTGCTCCTCGATCTTGATCGCCTTTCACACCTATGGGTGCAAGAGGAACAGTCACTAGCTCTCCGTGACCTGCATGCCCGTGCCCATACCGTTTGTGCCTCCCCTGAGGACTGGTCCTGGTCACCTAAGCTTGCGCGGCTGGAATGGGCTAGTGCCGCGGGCTCTGCACTCTGTACCAGTACCCTTGAAACTGCTTGGGGCATCGCAAATTCTACCTGTGGGTCAGGATTAGTCACTTTTTGCTGTGGCCTAACCGTTACGTCCTCAGTCTCTGTCCTCTGTCGTCTTAAGGGGGGGTGGGTAAATAGCAGCGGGCTGTACCTGCTTGTGGTCTTCCTAGCTCTGGTGGGGCGTGATGGCCGCGCCACCGCCGCTGTTACGGGCATGTCATCGATCATGACCATGCTGTCCTGGCTGTTCATTTCTCTGTCTCTTCTCTCAAGTGTGGTACCCGTGTCCATTTTTCTGCCGTGGCTGCGTCCCTGCAAAGCACCAGAAGCGCTGTTAATATTGGGATTAGAGGGGACTGCATGGTCGGCACTTTGAGGGTCTGTAGGAGCTTTGGGCAAAATGACTGGTGGTGGCCGGAGTTCTAGGCCCTCAACCTCACCACCCATGGTCTGAGGGGTAAAGGGTCCTGGCTAACCTGCCCCGTATTACCCCTGTCACCCGTGGCCTGGTCATCCACTGGACGGTGGTCTAGTGGCTCTGCATGAAAGGGATAGGAGACAAGCCCAATGGCACCCCAATATTGTCTAGGCCTCCAGCAACTGCATGCTGAGCCTGTCCAATGTAATGGTGGTCTCCTACAGAAGGCATGGGAGGGCCCAGCCTGTCCTGCACCCACCTGACCCCTTGGCTTAGGGCCCGGGTCCGAACATCAGCCAGCAAGGCCTCTAGCTCCAAAGCATTCATACCCCAGGCACACAAGACCACAAAACGGACCGCGAGTACAGAGAAAAAACACAGAAAAGACACACACACACGCAGACAGGCACTCTCACTCTGCCCCTTATGTGCTTTTTGTAGCTGGGGAGTAATCGCAGTTTTAAACCTTCCTACTTTGCACTTTATGCAGGAGCCCTCAGACCTCCATACGTTTTTCACGGAGACCGCGCCGAAGTGACTCCCGGAGCGCGAATGCGGCGGAAGTCCCGCCCTCGCCGCTTCTGATTGGCTGGTTTGCCTTACAGGCTCCGCTGTGTCACGAGACGCTGCGGGCTGACCCAGGGAGCCGTGTCGACAATCCTTCTGGATCGCTACCTTATTGTGGTGAAGGGACTTGTGTACTTCAATGAAGCTTTGAGCTATACCATGTAGGGTCACCCAAGATGGGCAGACAAATCAAGTCCACTGGCAAGTATCTTTTCCAAGTAAACCTTATAGACAACCAGAGACCATGAGCGTAGGAGCCCAAAAAAATTTGGACGGGATAATTCAACTTTATTTCCAGGACAGGAAGCAGGAGCAGATGTGCCTCCGGTTCATCTGAGTCCTGATCTTGGGGGCCTATTGCTACAGTCCCCCTCAAAAATGATGTTTTTTTCATTCCTTTCTTTAGATTCTTAATGCCCACTGCCTCCCCCAATATAATTAAAAGTTATATTTATATAAGCCTATATGCCAACTTATTATGTATATATGATAAATTATGCGTCAAAGCTTTCATGATACTGCATCATACCGCTGGCACCTTCTAGTGGTCAAATTTGGTAATGCATGATTGTTTAATTTTGCTATTTTTCGTGTCTACTATTCATTTAATCTGAGGCCGATTTGTCCCCCCTTCCCCCAGTTCCTACCCCCCTGCCAGCGACATCATGATATGGCAAACCAGAGATATAACAATATAGCAAAGGAAGATGAGCTTCTCAGGTCAGAAGTGCAGAGGGTGAGCATGAGTAGCACCAGATCTAATGAAGTTGTTGGGCCAAAGCTGAAAGGACACCCAGCTGTAGATGTGTCTGGAGGGGAAGGGAAGTCTACTGCGAAGAATAATTCAGAATAGCAGCCTGGGGCAAACTGGATGACAAGATTAAACATTGATTTCCTGGGAATTAGTGGTGGGGAAATAATTCATCTTACACTCTCTGGATTACCCAAACAATCACTAATAAAATACTCATTAAATAACAGGATTTACATAGTAGGTCTGTGCTATCTGATGTTTTACATGCTCATTATGGATGATGTCAGCCGTCTAATGTTCATCCACACATTTATTGTTATCTTTGACCATATATAAATATATACTGTATGTGGTGAATAATAAAATATCAGATTTTTGATATCTGAATAATAAGGTGTTTGAAGATAGTGTGATCGCTAACATAAATGGTCAGCAATAAAGTGCTAATGATTAATATCTCCAATCAATAACAAATGTTTATATTTTTCTTTGAATAATAGTTCATATAAAAAGTAAATATGTTTGCTAGCAGCGATTAATATCATGTGATTATGTGCAATGGTAAGGCATAGAGATTTATTCCTTCTACTTCACTTTTCATTGGTCAAGTACCTTCCTCAGAGATATAACTCAACTGATCCAGCCATCTTTTTAAAAATATATATCTTATAGCAAGTAGTTATAGTCGTAAAGTTTTAATATACATGTCATTTTAAATCATATAATTATGTGGCAAGCTCTTGAAAAGATAACATTTAATTTATTATTGATTTTGTATGCCAATTATTATTGATTTTGTATGCCAATTTACCCCTATACTATATATACCAAATTATTTCTTATTTCTGTATGTTGCTGTACACACTGTAATATGGCACCACTAAATGATAAAGCATTATAAAAGGCTAAATGTGTGTGTAGCATTCGCTTTATCATCTAATGTTTCTGCTTTTCACTCTGACAGTCCAGATGCCCAGCTGCAGGAGGTAATTTCTTTGCAGTAGCTGCAGTGGCAAACATCTGGTTGCTTGGCAAACCCAGCATGTATCTGCTATGATAACTATGGAGACACATCTGTCGGCTACTTTCATGGATAGGGTACCCGAAAATTGCTTCTTGACCTTTGACATTTATTTCAACCTTCACTTACATTTTTTTCTCACTTTTACCCAGAATTATATGAGATGAGTTTGTAAATGAATGTGGTTCTGTCTTTTTTGTATTTATACAGTTCATATTTTTACAAAGAATGTATACAAAAAAAGGCAATAGAAATAAATTATGGTTTGTCACATTTACAGACATGTTTCCTATAAAACATTTTTATGATAATTTATGAAGCATCTTTTTCAAGTTTTTGGTGGCAAGATATATAATTTAAAACAAATAAAGGATAAATTAACAAAAGTAGAACTGGTGCAGAAATCAATGCGATCTACAGTGGAGGAGCTAGAGAATGGAGGGCCCTGGTGCAAACAATATTTTGCCTATTTTGCGCCATGTCCAGAGGGTTGAAAATGTATTTTTGTTAGGGGGTGTTGAAAGCTGAGTTGCCCACCAGTGCTTTTTAGTATTATGTTTTACAGCACATTTACAATAAATGTTTGCTGTGCGATCTTACTGATAAAAAGGGATCTTAGAGATCTGGCAGAGGAGATTTGGAAAAAGCATGACGATTTTCTGTAAACCTTTTTATAATACGTATACGGCCAAAATGATGAAGGCTTCTGTGACTTTTGCAACTACAACTCACCAGGCACCGTACTACATCTAGCCCATTTTACTAATTGTTGCACTGATTGATATTGGGTGGAAAGTACCTTTATGAGTGAGAATTAAAACACATAAAATATCAGTCTCTTACATTCTCAACATATGATTAATCTCATAACATTTCCATCCCAGTCACTTTGGATTATATTGGGTACATTCAAAGAGATATATTAATTACTTGTAGTAGGATATTTTCAGAAATAAATTGTGTTGTATTTGCCCCTTTAAGCAAGGTCTATTTTTTTACTCTTATTTCCTGAACTTTTCTGTACGCATCGTATTTCAAATTGTAGGAAAGCCCCAGGCTTTCTAAATGATTGATCAGATTTTTTTCTAATTTTTTAAGTTTGTTTGATGTCTTTGTTTGATGGTCGAAGAGTTATTTACTAAATCACCATAAAAAGTCCCATAGTATTTGAAAACTGTCCCTCCTCTTACACTTTGCCCCAAACAGTTTTTAGCTGCCTGAGGCCCAATTCAAATGTCTGCTACCCACAAACTCCAGAAGCTACCCCTCGTTTTTCCTTGTTATGACCCCATTCTAACATTTTCATACCCATTTAGATAAAAACAAAACGGGAATGTGTGATTATGTCTATATATACTGAAGGTACACTTACAGAAAGAAATATCACTACATAAAAACATTTGCATGCACAATGTTCTGTGGCACTTGAGGCAACCTGTCGCCATTGAAAATATCGTGCTCTAGGCCTTGACCTTATTAACATAGGCAGAAATACACAATTGCTTAGATCTTTAGTACATCCTTATAATTGCTGGCATCTTAAAACATGCTGAAAAATAATCACAATGTAGTTTAGAAAAATAATAATTAGTGTAAAAAAGTAATTAAAATGTGGTCTTTATTTTTCACAAAATATGGTGCATGATCTGATCTGAAGAAAATTGTGTTCACTTAAATTCTGAGTTATCGATAAATCTCATCAAGACTTTCCATATGGATTATATACTATGGCCCTCATTCAATTGCGATTTGGCCAATTGAATAGTGCTCGAAATAAGCACATAACATATTTTTTAAAATAAGTTTTTAGTTAGTGAAAACCTTGCTTTTGGATAGATGTTTACTAACTAAAAACTTCTTTAAAAAAATATGTTATGTGCTTATTTAGAGCCCTATTCAATTGGCCAAATTGCAATTGAATGAGGGCCTATAATAGTAATGGTAGTATATAATGTCCCTCTCTTTCCGTATGTTGACTATCAGCCTTATTAAATTGCGATTCGGCCAATTGAATAGGGCTCTATATAAGCACAGAGCATATTTTATTTACAGAAAATTTTAGTTAGTGAAGACCTTGCTTTTGGATAGAAGTTCACAATGAAAAATGCTATGTGCTGTTGATCCCAATTCTTTAAAGAGACCGAACTACAATAAAACTTATCTTTTAATAACTTGGTTTAAAAACTTGAAAATATTTAGAGGCTGCAATATGGAACAGGAATTACATTGGAGGTTTTTGATGCAAATTAAATATAAGGTGCTTGAACTTATTTACTGCTATCTTAAAGTGCTATTATAAAGTGCCAGTGCTGAAAATAGTATCCCTAAAGTGCTAGTATAGAGTTAGTTGATATGACTCATATTAAACTGTGTTATAAAAGTGCTATGATTAATTTCTTCCAGGGTGTAATATCTTATCAATTTGCATCACTCGAATATCCTTGTTATTATTATTCTCTTGTAATTAGAGCCTGTTAGGAGAGCAGAATGATTCATAGGACAGTTTCTAATTCTATTTCTAAGTTATTCAATTATCACTGTGTCCTTTAGACTCTGTACAGCTCCCTTAGCATCAAGATCGCGGTTAGGACGCCTCGCGATGTCGTCACTAACACGCGTCTCACGTTGCTGCGTCTAACCCGACGCAAGTTTCTTGTTTTCCTCAAGAAAATCAAGTAATTATTTCTTGAATAGATTAATATACTTTTCCTATTTGTAATTAATATATTCAGCAATTAATAGTCTGAAGAGCTAACAATCTGTTTATATTTTCCGGCACCATACAATGTACAGTGAGTGCTGTTGCTCTGATGATAAAGTGTAATGAATGTCCCACTGTGCATTCTAAATGGTTTGTGTGCGCAAGGGAAATCCGTTGGCGTAGTTGTGTAAATCACCATTGTAGATTGGTAATGTTATTAATGTGTTACGCGTCTCACATGTATTTTCCGTATTTTGCATCGCCTAAGTACTCCGAGTTTAACGGCTCGCCTCGCTACATGAGGCTCGCCGGCGAAGAGCACCTTTGGAGCTCATCGCCTAAGTGCTCAGAGTTTAACGGTTCGCCTCGCAACGCGAGGCTCGCCGGCGATGAGCGACTGCGGCGCTCATCGCTAAGCCGTACACACCATGCAAAGTGTGATGACGTCTCGTATTTAGACAATTATAATATGTGATATCTTGTTCCTCTTTCTTAATAGGATACACTTTAAATACTGTTTTCTGGTTTTGGTAAATATCATTACTATTTTAATTAATGATTATACTGATTACTGTATCTTAAACCTTAATTATTTTTTGTCTATTTCAATATTTTTTTTTTTTAATGGACCTTGATAGTAAACCTAAATTCTGGATGAATGTTTGCACTATGTCTGTACAAACCAGAGTTTTATTGTACATGTCCTTAAAATATGTTTGGTCATGGTCCTTTTAAACAGCAATGCAGTTAAAAAAGTAGAAAGAAAGCATCTTGACCATTTGTAATATCCACTTTACTATATTCCAAACAGTTTGTGCTAGTCTTCCTTCGCCTCCATGTCAGTCCATAGCCAGTGCTAGTGAACTCTATAAACAAATGAATGATTGAATTATCGAATTTATTTTTTTACCCATAAATGTACTGTTATGCTGGTGGTTACCAAATAGGAGGTAAACTCAAGCGACAATGATTTCGCAGAGATAAAGAAAAACAACCCTAAGCATGTATGTAATAGTTTATAATAAACTAATTTAGTAAGGAACTACTAGTAAGTATAAGCAAACATGAATAGAAAAAAGGAGAAAGAGCACACTGAAAAATTAGAGATCCTTACACACATGATAATGTCCCAAGATAGATTTGGAATATAACACTAGAGGACAGTAATACATTTAAAATTAGCTTTTTTTCAGACTAATTTAAAGTTTTAACAAATAAAAAATAGAAGAAGTAATATATTTAAAAATTAGCTTTTATTCAGAATAATTAAAAGTTTAAAGAAAATGAAAGAATTAACTGCCAGAGGTTCTGAATCTAAAGGACAGGTAGTATATTGAACTGTAGGTGATGGTAGATAATTAAGAGTCAGGATTATTATTACATTTATATATTATGATGCGGCACAGGTAGTTAGTGCCATACCAATATAACTACTGATACAATGTCGTAATACACACTTCGTTACAGGGGATAGTACAATAATGCTCTTGTGTGGGTTTAAAGAGAGGGAAGGATATTCCTATATATCTCATGCAGAAGCTATATACTCTGGCCCTCATTCAATTGCAATTTGGCCAATTGAATAGGGCTCTAAATAAGCACATAGCATTTTTTTTACAGAAGTTTTTAGTTGGGGGAGGCCTTGCTTTTGGATAGAAGTACACTGACTAAAAACTTCTGTAAAAAAAACTATGCTATGTGCTTATTTAGAGCCCTATTCAATTTGCCAAATCGCAATTGAATGAGGCCCTCTGTGTATTATGGTTGTTCTGTATTTGCATAGTCTTATGTTATGGTTGTGCTAGTAATAGTATACATAAAGTATCAGTATTATTACAGATGCTGGTTCTCAGTCACAGTAAGGCAGTAGTAAATATTGCCCACAATGAAGTGAATAAAGTTTCTGCTGTTTTCACAGTTCAAAAAATAAAAAAAAGTTGTTTAATAAATACATTCATTAAAATTTACTATGAGAGTAAGTAACAGTTAATGTTTGCATATAAATTTATTGACCTAAGCATAAGTGACCATGGTCCGAGTGTATCTTAACCATAAAACCCCTTAACCCCCAAATAATGACACACCACAACTGTCTGGGTATAACCAGGCCACAGCTTTATTAATAACATAACATGATAACAAGAGGTAGCTGCACACACCTACGCAGAAGGAGCTCACCACCCAGCCAGAGGGCCAATCGAACCCCATGCCCAAAGGACCCGTGGCAATGACCACTCACTAGGAACCTAACCAGCTAATGAGCTTCCCCATAGGGTGATGCAGCACCCCCGCCACCCGCAAGCCCACTGGGCTCAGCACCACCAAAAGACTCCATGGCCTGGTCAATACCCTCCT
Source organism: Discoglossus pictus (assembly GCA_027410445.1). Lineage (NCBI taxonomy): Eukaryota > Metazoa > Chordata > Amphibia > Anura > Alytidae > Discoglossus > Discoglossus pictus. The sequence continues at coordinate 79,651,693 of CM050165.1, forward strand.
TAAGGGAATAATTAAACCCTATTTCATTTAGGTGAACCCCATCTTGTAAAAAATAAGATTTGTTATCAGCAATCTCCAAATCCCTGTGCCTAATGGAGAAGCCCCCCAATTTCCTTACAAAAGAGGCCATTATTTTATTAACTCTACACCTAGCCTTATCCAACATTTTTGGATCTTTGGCCCCTCTCCAATGAGACCAAATGATAGGAAGCCCTGGGAATAGTTCTAAAAGCCTTAACACATCTCTTTTATTATCCTAATAGGGTCTTCATGGGCATGTATCCCAGGTCTTTCCCCCTTGCATGCAGTACTAATAAGTCTGGAGAAGGAGCCTTCCTGGCCAGGCCAACCGCTGTCAATAACACCTGCTCCCATTTCATGCCCCTGATGCTAAACCACTTCACCAAACCACATCCTCCGGGAAACTTAACTACCGATCATGCTCTCTGATTCCTGCTGCCCATTTGCTCCCAATAAATGAATGAGTGTCCCACAATCCACAGATGTAAAGGGGGGCCTGAAACAATACAAACATACCGATTCAATTTGAAATATCATTTTAATACTGAAAGACACATATTATCCCCCCCCCCCCATTTTTCTTTCTTTCTTTTTTTTTTGAATGCCTTGTCCAGCCGCCATCTCCATACACCTAAACTCCATAAGTCAAATGGGATCTGAGTTGGCTCCGCATCCGCCAGTGGTGCTTCCTCCCTAAAGCGTGACCATTGTCCTCTTGACAACGCATATTCTATCACGTTTCTAACTCCAGACCTTTTTAGTATGTTGAATTGTAGACACTTCAATACCAATTACCGCAGTAATCTCACTACTGGCGGCGAAGAGGCATTAATTTAATTAATTGCCTGCACCACATTCAAATTGTCACACCTAAAAACCACATGTTGATTCTTCAGCTGCTTCCCGCATAGCATAACTGCCACCACAATTGGAAAAAACTCTAAAAACATTAAATTCTTCAACACCTTCTCTTTTTTCTATTCAACTGGCCAACGCTCCGTGCACCAAAGCCCACCAAAATAACCCATAGAACCTGATGCATCAGTAAATAACTCTAGCACCTCATTAAACATTGGACTCCTGAGCATTAACATCTTCGAATTGAAATTCTGCAGAAACAAATCCCAAACTCTCAAATCTGCCCTGTATTCCACTAATATTCTTATATGATGATGGGGCTGGCTGACCCCAGCAGTAGCCAACGACAGCCTTGCAAATATCCTCCCCATGGGTAAAATGCGACAAGCAAAGTTTAACTTTCCTAGCAAAGACTGCAAAACTTTCAACCTAACCTTCCTTGCCGCCATGACTTCCTGCACTGAACGCTTTAAATCCACCACCTTCTGCCATGGTAAACTGCAGTCAAAAGAAACCGAATCAATGTGAATACCCAGAAATTGCAATGCCTGTCACGGGCCAACTGACTTCTCCTCCGCCAACAGGATCCCAAACTCCCCTGCTAATGCCTGGAACTCCTGAAATAACTTCCTACAATCCTGAGAATCATATGGGCCTATAAATAAAAAGTCATCAGGATAATTCACAAGTGAATGTAAAGCAGACCTATAACAAACAAACGCTATGCTAAAAAGTGCTGAATTTTTCAAAATATGAACATGAGATTGCACAACCCATTGGTAAACATAAGTCTACAAAATATTGATTCAAAACATGACCACTTTTTGGTTGCTGCATTTGTTATACTGGCGTCCATTAAACATATATAGTTCCTTTATTTTTTCTACTTGTTATACTTTACCTTGATTGAAGTGTCGAATGACAGAGGGTCCCCTCCTGCCAATCTTAATCCGCCGGTCTTCTTGTAGTGTCTGTTTGAAAAAGAACGTGAAATGGTTAATTGTCTATTTATTCTTTTTGATTTAGGAAAGCATGGACTTTTTCAGCATGTAATGTATTTTTCTATCTTACATCTTTTTTCTTTGTGTTCTTTAAAAGGGATTCTGGTTCACAATGCACAGTGCAAATTCTTGAGTGACGCTGTTGATGCAGAGTCTGTTTGAATAGTAAAAAAAAGGAGAAAGATTGAGCTTTAGGTTATATATTGAATTACAATAAATGAATGTCATTTAAATATACTTCTTTAATTAGTTTCAATTAACATTAGTTTGTTTTACGGCCTACACACATAAATGTGCGTGTCAGATGTCACTATATATGATACACATATATGTGCGTGTCACATATCACTATACATGAATCATATTTTAATAGTTAAAGTTGTTTTTTTTTTTATGTCATTTAAATATACTTGTTTAATTAGTTTGGGTTAAGATTAGTTTGTTGTAGGGCCTATACACATAAATGTGCGTGTCACATGTCACTATACACGAATCACATTTTCATAGTTAAAGTTTTTTTTTGTTGTCCTGTCTTGATAATAAAATGTAATATATTATAGCTTACCTCTCAGTTGTAATTTACACAGTGTAAAGTAGGAAATTAGGAAACAATTCTCTTCTCAAGTAACAGCAGCAGTTAACTATCCAGTCACTCCGTTCATCACCTGAGTAGAAATGTAGAATTTTCTGGAAAGTAGGCAGTATTTATAAACTTTCAAGTGCCTCAGATCTTTAGAACGCAATACGCATGCGCTATTTGCGTTCCAGCTTACAATTTGCGTTCCATCCGTTGTATTTATTTCTTGTGTTTCTGATGTTTTCATGTGCGCCGTTTTCGGCCGGTTTTGCGTGTTGGGAATGGGTCGGTCCGCGGCCGTATTTTTTTGCGAGGTGGCCGTATTTTTTTTGCGAGGGCCGCAGTTTGGTTTTTACGTGTACGACGCAGTTGATTTTTTTCTAAGTCGTGCGTATGTGTGTTAACCACGTGTGAGGCGCCTTTGAGGTTTTTTTTTAAAGTCGTGCGTGTGTGTGTGTGTTAACAACACAGCCGACGATAGACCTTCCACCACCGCAAATGCGGCCAAACACAGCCGACGTTGGATCATCCACCACCGTAAATGCGGCCCCTCGCTTCGCGAGGGTCCGCATTTGCGGACAAACACAGCCGACGTGGGATGCTCCACCACCGCAAATGCGGCCCCTTGCTTCGCGAGGATCCGCATTTGCGGGGACGTGGGATGCTCCACCACCGCAAATGCGGCCCCTGCCTCTGAGTGTGTATCTTTTCGAGTGTGTATCTTTTCGATCAAACTAACAACCAATAGAGAAATATATTTAAAGATAAATGTTTTTTTCAAGAGTAAATCAACATGAAGTAGTACAAAAATATTGGACTAATTAATGTTGTATACAATTATACAGATTAGGAAGTGTCTCACCTAAAATACTTTTGAATTGTCAGTTCAGCTGATGAGGAGAGTTCATGCCATCTTGTGGGCAGAATTAGAAAAACACTTATACCACTATGAATTAGAGTACATTGTGAACCCAATCTTGTCTATGTTCGAATATACTAAAGAACATAAAATAATACAAGTTATTATGGTGCTTTAAGGACTTTTTGTTATTTTATCATGAAGCTATCATAGCTCCCGTGGGATGTCAAAGAGGTGTTGGAGATTAGTTTTGTATAGAGGAAATGACCTAAACTAAGAGAAATAATAACAGATACATTACACATATACAGTACTTCGTCATATGTGGGTATTGATCCACATATGTGTTATTAATTTATTCAGTGCTCTAATTTATAATTTACATATAAGCATAAATGATTGCAGCTCAGATAGATGTCTAACTAGAAAAACTAGTCACTCTTTGGATTCACGTCTATACACAACCCCCTTAAAAGGACGTGAGAGGATAGAAAAAGAGGGTCACGCCTCTAAAAAAAGAATATGCGAGGCAGCGGCGGAGCTAGTGAATGGAGGGCACCGGTGCAAACAAAAAAAAATTCCCACCCCCCAAGGAGGAGGGGCAAAAAATGTTTGGACCTGCCTCGGGCCCCCCTCCAATGCCATATACATACAGTATATACAGGAATATCTTGCTTAACGCTGTAGATATGTTCCAGGCAATAGGAGTGTTAAGCGAAACAGCTCTAAATGGGGCAGTTTAACATGGGGAAGACAGGGATATGGGAACTCATGAAAAAAACACAATTTATAATGAAATTTAAACTTTTTAGGTTTTAAATGAACTTCAAAGAAACAGCAAACATAACACTAACACAAACTGAACATTAGCAGAAATATAAACTTTAAATTATTTTATATTGAAGCTTCTGGGTGATCCTGAATTCTGTTTCCTTTGGAGAAAAAAACAGTGTTATAGTGAATCAGAGCGTTAAAAGAGGTCCGGCAGGAAAAACAGCGCTTTAGCAAATCAGCGCTAAAAGGGGTAGCGTTAAGCAAGGTATACACATATATATATATATATATATATATATATATACACATATACATATTTCCTACAATTTGAAATACATATAAATATATATTTATTAAACTAAGTTTTCTTTTTAAAAATTTTTTATGCTATCCTGTTCCTTTTCTGTAGTGCAGTGGACCCGTACAGCACCATTCAGCCCCACAACCTCACATTCACCCCCCGAGCAGCACCATTCAGCCCCACAACCGCCCCCCCAGCAACACCATTCACCCCAAGCAGCCCCATTCACCCCCAGCAGTCCATTCACACACCCCCGCAACCCCATTGAGCTCCCAACCCCCCACAGCAACACATTCTCTCCAGGCAGCCCCAGGACCCCCTGCAACACCATTCACCCCCAGCAGCCCCATTCATACCCACACAGCCCCCAGCAGCCCCATTCACCTCCAGCAGCCCCTAGTCTTTTCCAAAAAATGGCAGATCTATAGGTGATACACCCACTTATGTGTCCTTCACCATCTAGAGATAAGGGTCACAATATATTCCCAACTGGATTCTCAGGTAGGTTATAGTCTGGATAGATGGTCTCAATATGTGCAGGTCTCATGCTGCTTCTCTCACAGAACCACTGTTTTCAGGTACTTTCATATGAAAAATAGATAAGTAGTTGAAGTAGAAGCACAAATGATCCTGATAGTTCAGCTCAATTAAAAATATTTATTTCTATGCAATGAAAAACAAAAGTATACTAAGATATCACACCCTCATGTATTACTCTCAATCACAATGAGTATACACAGAGCAGAATACTCCTTTTCTCTTTTTTGTCTTTTTACGATGATAGGTGAAATAGCAGTTTTCTCTTAATGTGAAGTGGGTAGTATATACCAACCACAATATGGGCAAGTGATGGTGTTATAGTATAGTCCAGATACCGCTCATTGCCACTGATGGGGTTTCACTATTGCTGCCTACACTTGAAGGTCAGAACAACCCTGGTAGTGGGGTTGCCAGGAGATTAACAGGACTTGAAAAGCATAGGTTTGCACCATATATATATATATATATATCATTGGACCAAATAGATATACTGTATATATAAAAATTCAAATCACAGTATCTATAATTAAATAGATAAAATAGAATATAAATGGAGCACCGTCCACTTAATGCTACCCTGGAATGGGTAAATAGCTGAGGGTACTAAAAATAGGAGTGCAATGTATTTATAAAAAAATAGATATGGGTAAATTACTTAAATAAGCTCAAATGGTAATAATACTAAAAAGTTCTAATGCGTTTCAACCGTGATTCAGACTTTCTCAATGACAAAAACAATATAATTTAAAAATAAACTAGTGCCGAATACTCACAGCACCATATTAAATGGCTATAGTTAAAGGGACACGAAATGCATTTTTTTTTGTCATGCATTTAAAAGTGTGACAAAATTCATGAAAAAAATATTAAGTAAAATTTGTTTTAACTTATTGGAAACTAAAAGGAAATGCCTCAAGAAATACCTCTGTGTAAGCAGAGAGTAGGCACCACTCTAGAGCTCATTGGCAGACACATATGACTCATACAGCTATATTGCTGCACACAGAAACACACTGTTCAACATTATGAAATCCTCTCTTGCATATGCAACAAAAGATAAAAATGCCTCAAGGCCCTTTTAGTTATACTTAATCTTGTATTTTTTTATTTTTTTGTATTTGAAAAGAACACATGGAAATGTATTGTTTTGGCCCAGCACATGCACAATATTTTCTGAATTGTAGCCTCAAGTTTCCCTAATTTTACACAGACAGCATTCATATGGTATGGATACACCATGCTACCTGCTTCTTCCCTGGACGCTATACTCTCAATCCTTGCATGTTTTGTTTCTTCTCTGGGAGACTTGGACATAACAAGAAATAAACTCTGTCCTAGTGATGTATACCATATCATCCCAGGGCAATAGATGTATGAACACCAAAAACCGACACCCACTGTTATTTTCAGTAGGAGTTCTGAAGACTATAAAAATGCACCTGTCTAGGCACTGGATGTCAGTCCCAAGGGTTCACTTTACTGATGGGTTTGCCTATTCTGGCATTGACTTGTGACTCTCAAACTTCTTCTCATTTGTACCTCAGCTAGTAACCCCTGTTTTTCATCTGACTCCACCTTAGTATCAGTCCACTTTGATTGCCACAGACCAAACATACTGTTAAGATTTCCCATCTGGCTATCAGACTCGAACCACAGATTGATACGGATTGGTCTGTAGTCTCTACTTCAAGTCTGTGGGTCTGTCTACTGTGGAAAAATAATTTGAATGTCCTGTGACCTATAACCTGTACATTTCTAAATCATGGACATATTTAGATTTTATGCTGTCCTGGGCCACTCAGATTTGTGTGCCCCCCTCCTCCCATTTGCACTTCCTCCTTTCCCCTTTCTATATCTCAAATCATAGGTTTATGGGTGTTTATGTATATATGTATTTATTTATGTATTTATTCAACTTGCAGTGGGGTGGAGTACCAGATTTTATTTTCCTTGGATCCAAGATCTCTGCAGATGGTGACTGTAGTCATGAAATTAAAAGACGTTTGCTTCTGGGGAGGAAAGCTATGGCAAGCTTGGACAAGTTATTAAAAAGTAAAGATATTTGATCCCCTGCTTATTTTGAACGTTTGTCCACTGACAAGAAATTATCAGTCTTAATAATAATTTTAATGGTAGGTGTATTTTAAAAGTGAGAGACAGAATAACAACCCCCCCCCCCCCCAAGAAAAACGCATGTAGTATGAAGTTTGCCAATGAAAATCTGAATGATTCTGAGGAGAACTGGGTGAAAGTGTTGTGGCCAAATGAGACCAAAATCGAGCTCTTTGGCATCAACTCAACTTGCCGTGTTTGGAGGAGGAGGAATGCTGCCTATAACCCCGAGAACATCATCCCCACCGTCCAACATGGAGGGGGAAACATTCTGCTTTGGGGGTGTTTTTCTGCTAAGGTGACAGGACAACTGACGACGGACGGGGCCAAGTACAGTCAAATCTTGGGTGAGAACCTCCTTCCCTCAGCCAGGGCATTGAAAATGGGTCTTGGATGGGTATTTAAGCATGACAATAACCCAAAACACACAGCCAAGGCAACAAAGGAGTGGCTCAATAAGAAGCACATTAAGGTCCTGGAGTGGCCTAGACAGTCTCCAGACCATAATTCCATAGAAAATCTGTGGAGGGAGCTGAAGGTTCGAGTTGAAAAACATCAGCCTTTAAAACCTTAATGACTTGGAGAGGATCTACAAAGAGGAGTGGGACAAAATCCCTCCTGAGATGTGTGTATACCTGGTTACCAACTACAAGAAACATCTGACCTCTGTGATTGCCAACAATGGATTTGCCACCAAGTACTAAGATGAAGGGGTCAAATACTTATTTGCCTCATTGACCTGCAAATCAATTTATAACTTTTTTGACATGTGTTTTTCTTGTTTTTTTGTTATTCTGTCTCTCACTGTTAAAATACACCTACCATTAAAATGATAGACTGATTATTTCTTTGTCAGTGGACAAACGTTGAAAATCAGCAGGGGATCAAATACGCCCCCACTATATATGCAGAATATATCATGCGTAAGGCTGGACTGGATGAATCCAAAGCCGGAATCAATATTGCTGGAAGGAATATCAACAACCTCACATAAGCAGATGATACTACTCTAATGGCTGAAAGTGAGGAGGAACTAAAGGACCTGTTCATGAGGGTAAAAGAAGAGAGTGCAGAAGTTGGCCTTCTGCTCAACGTTAAAAAGACGAACATCATGGCAAACGGCAATCTCACTTCCTGGCAAATAGACAGGGAAGAAGTGGAGGTGGAGTGACAGATTTTATTTTCCTTGGATCCAAGATCTCTGCAGATGGTGACTGTAGTCATGAAATTAAAATACGTTTGCTTCTGGGGAGGAAAGCTATGGCAAGCTTGGACAAGTTAGTAAAAAGTAAAGATATTAAACTATCAACAAAGGTCCACATAGTTCGAACTATGATAATCCCAGTAGTAACATATGGATGTAAGAGCTGGACCATAAAGAAGTCTGAGCTCCATAGAATAGACACCTTCAAATTGTGGTGTTGGAGAAAACTGCTTAGAGTCCCTTGGACTGCAAGAAGATTTTTATAAATCAATACTTCAGGAAAATAAAGACAAACTGTTCACTAGAAGGTATGATTATGAGGCTGAAGCTTAAATATCGTGGCCATATCATGAGAGGGCAGGATTCCCTAGAAAATACTCTGATGCTGGGAAAGATTCAAGGCACAAGAAGAAGGGGGCGACAGAGGCGGAAATGGATAGATGAGGTCACTGAAGCAATGAACATGAACTTGATGAAGCTCAGAGGGGCAGTGACTGAGAGATGCTCCTGGCGTTCTGTGGTCCATAGAGTCACGGAAAGTCGGATGCGACTGAACGACTTAACAAAAAAAATGTATATATGTGGTATGTCAGAAAATGTCAAGTACATTTATAGACAGAAATATCACTGCATATACAAACATATTTCAATGTACTGCACTAAATCTTCCAGCTCCCTGAAAATGTGCTGCCCTAGGCTTGGGCCTATTAAACCTAGGTATAAACACACACATGTAACTAGTAACTTGCCCGTCATAAATGACGATATCATATAGTACCTTAAATTGTCTGTTCTGTCTGTCTCAGTGCTGTCTCTCTCTCTGTGCCCTCTCCCTCTTTGTGCGCCCTCTCCCTCTCTCTCTGTGCAGCTTCCTCTCTGTCCCTCGCTCTCTCTTCCTCCCCTCTACCTCCCTCTCTCCCTTCCTCCCTCTTTCTCTCCCTCCCCCTTTCTCTCTCTCCCTCTCACTCTCCCCCCATCTCCCCATCTTTCTCTCTCCACCTTCCCGTCTCTCTCTCTCTCTCTTTTCCTCCCCACTCTCTCTCTTCCCCCTCTCTCCATCTCTCTCCCCCTCTCTCTCCCTCCCCTCTCTCACTCCCTCCCTCCCTCTCTCTTCTCTGGCTTACCTGCCTCCTCCAACACACATGAGCGACTTTGTCTTGCATGCGTAGAAGCATAGTTTCTCTGCATGCACGGTAGCTGCATTTCTGCTCATGCACGGAAACAATGCCACCATGCATGCGGCTTTGTGCAATTGCCCCAAATTTAGAGTTAGTAGCTTGTGAGTAATGCCTGTGCGTTCCTCACAATCTAATAACTATTATAGTGGATAGTGAATTCAAATAAATTCTGTAATTGAATCAACAAAAGCATTGCTAAATAAAATATCTGTATAAGAAGATAGAAGGTGACAACAGAATTTAATAAAGTTTAGGAGGGAAGTATCTTTCGAAAAAGATGAATCCAAGAACAATAGTTCATGATGTCACATAAAAGATTTGAGGGCAATCATTACAGAAACAGTGATAGATAAGTAGAACAACCTTCCAGTAGCAATGATAGGAAAGGATTTTAAACATGTCTGGCTTATTTATAAGTATTAATTAAACCAAGCTTTTTAGATAGGTATAATATACAGTCTAGATGCCCCGTTTATTCTTGTCATCAAAATCTAAGCCTCTAAATTCTCTAATAAACAATAGTTATTTTACTTATCTTTTTCTGCAGATCCAACAGACCTTAATTATCTTTTTATTTTGTTACAAAATAACATATATATAAAGAAATTAGTTTATTATATTGATTAAAGCATTGCTACACACTTCAGAAGCATGGTTTAATTGTTTCGTTTCCATGTTGTATACAATCTCTATATCACTCTCTATATCACACTCTTTTTCTCGATCTTTTTTTTTTCTTTCTACTTCCACTCTGCATTAGAAAGGTCTGTGCCTGCATAGTCTATAAATAGAAGCTGGTGCTCTAATACCATTACGATGCGTCACGCTGTCCCCTCCCTTAGACTCCTTGCTGCTGCAGCAATGCTCACAAGTGGTGCCTGAAACCAACACATTTTCTCTCCATGAAATCCAATATCTTTTCCTGTAGATGTAAATAAATGGTTAAATTGTTTAAGTGATTAATAAAATAAAGCCTAATAACCTAATTCAAGTATCATTTGCAGCATTTAAGCACATTCCTATAAGAGTATTTTTATAAACATTGCCTAAAACTGAATTATGTTGTAATCTACTACACTCTGTTACATCAACTTAAAGGTCTAACTCCCTCTACCGACATACAAAGCTTGTCTGAGATTGCATTTCTGGTGGCATGGTGCCATAAAATCCTTTGTACAGGTCAATTAGCTAATTACTATGACTAATCCAAGGCTGGCTTTATCATTTAGCCTTAATAATAGAATTCTGAAAATTTTAAAACAGGACAATCAAAAGACTGGTAAAAACTGATATATTCATAAAAATTGGGGAGGAGTAAAAGCTCTCATCAAAAGTTTGAAACTTCAGTTTTATAAATCGGATTTCACAAAGTAAAATTACCAAGCATATTGCAAAGTTACAGTCAGTGGCATATTTATTAATTATGCTGCCCTTGGCCCAATAAGATTTGTGACCCAAGCCTATTTACTCCACCTCCTTTCCCTCCCCTTCACTCCATCTATATATAAAGGTCTATGGCCCCTATTCAATTGAGAAATTGTAAGTTTCTGGAGCCTCTAATGTAGCCAGTAAACTAATTTGCTATTCAATTGGAGTCTTTTAGCTAGCCGCAAACGATCTACGGGTTACAGGCTGAAAATCCCTTTGGTTGTCAAAATTGATCTTTCAAGCCTACAAGAGTTATAATCGCTAAAATGGCAAATCGCTATACAATTGCTACAATTCCTCAAGCCTGCAAATGTTTTGACACCCGTAAATGGCAAATGTAAAAGAAAATCCTCCGAGTACCATATAGGACCCGCAAAGAGGTTAAACACCCGTTCATAGCAATGTAAATGCAAATAAAAAAATCAATACTGCACTATTAAAGAAGGTGAAAGCGATGACAGACATTAGAATTAATTGCACAACAGTTTCAAGCTTGCAAATATTTTTTTTTATGTTTCATTTTGGTATCATATCAATCTTGGGAATCAATGAGTTAATACATATCAGGCGACCCACATGGACTAAAACAGTATCGCCATTCATTTCTACTATTTTGTACACTGCCGGATTGAGAGTCTGATCACATATCGGACCTTTAAATGCTACTTGATTGACGTTTAACCTCCATGTTTTACTGATGTAATGATGACGGTCTCATTTACTATTGGCTGTTTCTAAATCGGTAGTTGCGGCCTTGCCTAATTGATCATGATCACGCTCTGAAATGCTTCATACGATTGCATGGTTTACGGTTAAATGTACCAAATTTCAAGCCCACAGACATACGGCCTGTATAACGTAATCTGCGGGCTTGTAATTGAATATGTCATAAATTGCACAACAACGTCAATTTCAGGCTGTGTGAAAGTTTGTTTCCCTAGGCCTGGGCTTTTTGGTCATAGCTTATAGTTCCTCTATTATTCTATAGAATTGTTTTTTCTTGATGGATAGAACATGGCCCATCACAGGAGAGTTTATGTCACTAGTGAGAAATGTCTCACTTCAAAGAATTTAGACCAATGTGCTTGTGATGCTTTTGCCTAATCAGAAAACCGATTATAAAGGTTTGTTCTGGGCATAAAGGTTGAAGTTGTAGTAATATGTAAATAAATTACAAACAAGGGTAGAGGAGGGAGACAGCGCCCACCTCCTAGTGCAGATAAGTATGTAAGAACTTGTGGAACAAGAATAATTCAAAGTGCAATGGTAACCAGTAGCACGTAATAAATAGAAGATCAGAACACTCATATTTGGTGACCTCTTAGATATGAGGTATAAAACCCTCTTCACAGAAGAAGTCATCCAATATCGGCACTGGATTCCCGACCCATCTCTGGTACTGCTGAAGTCCTTGTATGTAGTCCGGTCTCTGAGAAGCTCTGTGGTGCGCGTAAATGTATTAAAGAGCAACCACACACAGAGTGTGGAGTTGTGGCAATGATATTATAATATAAATCCCAGAGGAATGATACACTGAGTAGCTAGTGTTAACTAGGCTACCACTTAATAGCAGAGGAAACGTGTAGACTCCACCTATAGTTATAAAAGATATATTTATTATTTATTACAAGTAAGCAGTAACAGGGTAAAAAATGTAAGATTCCAAAAATGGTACAAGGAATGCATCTCATCCGAAAAATCGATAAAAACCATTAAAAAGAGGACAATATATCCATTCTCTTGGACATATTACCAGGTTTTCTCTTTCTCAGAGAGAACCTCTAGTGATTTGAGCTGCATTTTATTGGATATACAAAGTTATATCTGCCTTGTGTTTTCCAACAAAATGCTTCATTACCACATTACCACAAAGGGTGGAGAATATTATACATGTGTTCTGGGCCTGTTAGGATACAGCAAACCTATTTGTACAGTAGGCAAACTCATTCATGGTGATGCCAAACTCATTCATCATGATGCCATATCTACACCCCAATGCTCTATTTATAGGCTCCATCCACTTATTATGTTTTATTGTAAGTGGAGGTATATTATTGTAAGTGGAAATTATAGCATTGCTTATAGAGTACTTGTAAAGGTACCTGCAAGGTTCATTGTCCTTTGCTGATCTCCTTATAATGAGTAAATCTTAGTACATATGAAGGCAACGTTTTTACCTGCCAAGATAGTGCAGCACAAGTACCATTTTTTTCTGGTATGTTTTTAAAAGTGCATGCTCGGTCCATTATTGCCCTCACCTGACATTATACAAAGGAGTTAGTGTTGAAGAGAAAACTGATTACATTAGGTTGTCTTGTTTGATTTGTGTATACAAAAGAGAGAGATAAAACACATTTCTGTGCATTTATTATCATTATTCATAGCTCACTGGAATCTGTAGCTTTAACTAACATCTACAGCAGCATTACTGTAATGTCAATTTTTTATGTGCTTCTTTAAACTGACATTTTATCTACAAATCTGATGTCTGAATTTCCTGTCCAAAATATCTTCTTGGAAGCTATGGTTTTATGAAAAGAATTATTCAGAAAAGTCAGTAACTAATGTGTTTCTTAGAAAACATTTAGAATGTATTTGGAATATATTTGACTATAACAAAAAAACTAAGAGAGATTTGAGAACTGCTTCAGATTTCATAAAGTTTCTCTATTAATGTTCAGAGTATTATAAAAGCTCTCTTTCCAAGAAGAACACAAAGAAACAAAACATGTGACTATGGTAAATATATTATGCTTGCACAGAGGTTGTGTTGCTTTTATCCGTAACAAATGGTAGTGCAGTCTGCTCTCGTACTGTATGTGCCTATGTAAAATCCTTGGAAACTTGGGATGATGCTTCTACCACTGCTTAAGGTGACATCACTAGCAGCAAACTCCCAGACAGATACATAATTGTTTACTCAGTTGCTTGTTTTTCTCATGTAGATTTGGAACAGGACAGCGTTGAGAGATTTGACTTTCAGCCCTTTTGTGATTTTGTTGTTGGATCCTACTTTGCTACTGCATCCATCCAGTTGTGCTTTAACAAGATGACTCTTATGAGTAACTTTATTTATTGATAAAGTCTTGTTAATAAAAGTACAACTCCAACTTGACTTAGTGACAGTTGTGGAGCTAGTGAATGAAAGGCCCTATTGCACAATCATTTGGGGGATATCTCACAATTTCTCCCTACTTTCTAGGGTTTTCCCTTCTTACCCACTAGCCCCTATAAGCAAGGGGAACCCCCATCTAATGTATAACCAGGGGTGTATGTATAGATCCCCATGGCACCAAATATTAAGTAATTACGGTGAAAGCGATGACAGACATTAAAATGAATTGCACAACAGTCTCAAGCTCGCAAATATTTATTTTTTATGTTTCATTTTGGTATCATATCAATCATGGGAATCAACGAGTTAATACATATCAGGCCACCCAAATGGACTAAAACTGTATCGCCATTCATTTCTACTATTTTGTACATTGCCGAATTGAGAGTCTGATCACATATCAGACCTATAAATGCTAATTGATTGACATGTAACCTCCATGTTTATAAATCGGTAGTTGCAGCCTTGCCTAATTGATCATGATCACGCTCTGAAATGCTACATACGATTGCATGGTTTACGGTTAATTGTAGCTAATTTCAAGCCCACAGACATACGGCCTGTATAACGTAATCTGCGGACTTGTAATGGATCCCAATGGACCTCCATGGTAATCTAAAGTATAACCATTGGAGTCCCTATGTACCCATCTGGGAAACATAATGATAACCCCTATACCACAGGAGTCCTCAATGGATCCCCATGGCACCTAATATTAACCCCCATACCACAGGGATTCTCAATAGAACCTCCTGGCACTGAATATTAACCCCCATGCCTCAGGGGTCTCAATAGTCTGCCATTGTATACTAAGCTATAACCATGGTCCTAATGAACCCCAATGGCACCTAATATTAACCTTATACCATCGTGTTCTCAACGGAAACCCATGATATACTAATCTATAACCATGGGGTCCTCATTTTAACCCCAATACCATTACGGACATTTGAAGCACTCCGATGGCATTTCTCAGTGGTTAGATTTAGGTGTGTGATATGGTAGCTTGGTGGTGATATGTGAGTGCTTATCACTAGGCTCAATTCTTACAGGAGCCATGGAATGGAGGCCAAAGTATAGTAGAAACTGAACAAGGGAAAATTGCAACCAATGTAACTATGCATTAAAAGCACATGGAACACAACTGTGTTTAAGCAATTAAAAGGACACATTTTAAACATTACAAAAGTTATTTTTCATAAAACAATATTTAAAAAAAAGCTTTTTGAAACGTCATTGAAACTAAAATGAAATGTAGAGATCATACTTTAGTCTGTAGATTTCATTGGCTGGCAGAGGACATGCCTCCAAGAGCAGTTCAACTTCTGGATATATGTTTGTGCTCTGAAACCTTTATATGAAAAAAGAAAATACACTATTGACACATTATTAAATACACTCTTTCTTATACAACAAAGAAAACAATGATTTGCTTGTCCCTTTAAAGCTCAGGTATTTTAATGCCATTTTTATATCTTCAATTAATAATAGCCACTAGCCAAAATATAATGAATAAAGCTATGACCAAGCTTTATATGATTTCCAAATCTATTTTTCTCAGGGATTAAAGTATGGTTTCAGACTTCAGATGATTCATTGTTTAGGCTACAAAGGCCCTCATTCAATTGCGATTTGGCCAATTGAATAGGGGTCTAAATAAGCACATAACCTATATTTTTTAAAGAAGTTTTTAGTTAGTAAGCATCTATCCAAAAGCAAGGTTTTCACTAACTAAAAACTTCTTTAAAAAATATATGTTATGTGCTTATTTAGACCCCTATTCAATTGGCCAAATCGCAATTGAATGAGGGCCAAAGTCTCTTAAATTCATTAATGAAAAATTAGGACATCAGTGTCACTTTAATGCAATGTGAAGTTAACATATAAACAGCTACCTCCCATTCATAATTAAATGGATATGGAACGTTTTGTCTTTTTAATATTAAAATGTTTGTTTGCTTTTCTAAACATCATTTTATTACTGAGTGCAAAAAATTATATTTTTACTCACTGAAACCTTCTAAATAGTCCCTACAAAGGTCTGCCCACAGCAGCTCATGCATATAGTTTGTCTATCGGTGCAAGATGTACTAGCCACTTACAGACTGTTCTCAACAGCATGTTTTGAAATGATGCTGAGAGACAATCTTGATTGGTTAGTACATCTAGTGCTTCATATACATGTGCATGAATAACAGGGGGTGGGCCTTTGCAGGAAATGTTTGGAAGGATTCAGTCAGTGTAAACAGAGCTTTTATGATGTTTTGATACTGTCATGACCCCCCTGGACTCATGGACTTTCTTGCAATGGCGATGGAACTTAATAGCATTTGAAAAGACTATTAGCCACATTAAATTCCCTCATCGTTTAAAAATGCAGCACGTAACACAGCCCACAAGACTTACGGCTATTAAATTGGCCTTGTAAAACTACCCGCAATCGACTGGCGGGTTAGGCACGATAAAACCCTACAGCACATGGGAATTTGAACTGCACGCACACAAAGCCTTTGATCTGTCAAGCCCGTAACTGCTACATTTCCAATCATGCTATTAAATTGCAACCGATTCACTGGCGTTCAAGCCTGTAACCCGCAAATGGAACCAAGAAGCCAACAGGTGCTAGAAAGGACCAGCTAGAGGGGTTAAGTCCAATCGTAGCACTGTAAATGCAAATATAGACACACTACAGTACATATATGTGAAGGAAAAGTGATGTTAGGTAAAATAAATAGCAAAACATTCTGAAGCTTGCAAATCAGCAATATAATAATTTATTTCATGTTTAAATTCCGTGTTATATTGATCCCGGCAATCAATGTGTTAATACATATAATGGAACTCGCTTGCATTATTTCTGGAATGTGGGTCCGAACGTAACTTGTAATTGAAACCCGTAGGACTTTGAAATCCCACCTCTATTTTATTGTGATGTAATTCTGACGATCTCTGTTGCTATTGGCTTCATCTAAACCCGTAGACGGGATTGCGTCTCAAGCCCGTAGCTCACGCCCTGCTCGAATTTAATAGCTCCAAAACTCAGTCAAATTTGAAGCCCACAGGCGTTGCGGCTCTCATGTTGCACATACGGGCTTGGAATTTAATGTGGCTCTATGTCACTTGCTTGTATTATTATGCAATGTTTTCCCCAAAGCCTTGGTCACATGTATGGGCTCTTAGGACCCCTGTCCATTAGGTCATTTGAGCCTAGGGGGCTCTGGGTCGATGTTTCATTTTGAGAACAGTTACAGTGGATATAAAAAGTCTACACACCCCCTGTTAAAATGTCAGGTTTCTGTGCTGTAAAAAAATGAGACAAAGATAAATCATTTCAGAACTTTTTCCACCTTTATTGTGACCTATAAACTGTGCAACTCAATTGAAAAACAAACTGAAATCTTTTAGGTAGAGGGAAGAAAAATATAAAAATAAAATAATATGGTTGCATAAGTATGCACACCCTTTAAATAATACTTTGTTGAAGCACCTTTTGATTTTATTACAGCACTCAGTCTTTTTGGGTATGAGTCTTTCAGCATGGCACATTTTGACTTGGCAAGATTTGCCCACTCTTCTTTGCAAAAACACTCCAAATCTGTCAGATTGCGAGGGTACCTCCTGTGCACAGCCCTCTTCAGATCACCCCACAGATTTTCAATCGTATTCAGGTCTGGGCTCTGGCTGGGCCATTCCAAAACTTTAATCTTCTTCTGGTGAAGCCATTCCTTTGGATTTGGATGTATGATTTGGGTCGTTGTCATGCTGAAAGATGAAGTTCCTCTTCATGTTCTGCTTTCTAGCAGAAGCCTGAAAGTTTTGCGCCAATATTGACCGTTATTTGGAACTGTTTACAATTCCCTCTATCTTAACAAAGACCCCAGTTCCAGCTGAAGAAAAACAGCCCCAGCGCATGATGCTGTCACCACCATGCTTCACTGTGGGGATGGTGTTCTTTTGGTGATGTGCAGTGTTGTTTTTGCACCAAACATATCTTTTGGAATTATGGCCAAAAAGTTCAACCTTGGTTTCATCAGACCATAACACCTTTTCCCACATGCTTTTGGGAGACTTTAGATCTTTAGTGTTTTTGCAAAATGTAGCCTGGCTTGGATGTTTTTCTTCGTAAGAAAAGACTTTCGTCTTGCCACTCTACCCCATAGCCCAGACATATGAAGAATACGGGAGATTGTTGTCACATGTACCACACAGCCAGTACTTGCCAGATATTCCTGCAGCTCCTTTAATGTTGCTGTAGGCCTCTTGGTAGCCTCCCAGTCCAGTTTTCTTCTCATCTTTTCATCAATTTTGGAGGGAGCTCGAGTTCTTGGTAATGTCACTGTTGTGCCATATTTTCTCCCATTGATGATGACTGTCTTCACTGTGTTCCATGGTATATCTAATGCCTTGGAAATTCTTTTGTACCCTTCTCCTGACTGATACCTTTTAACAATGAGACCCCTCTGATGCTTTAGAAGCTCTTTGTGGAAAATTTCAGGAAAGACCAACTAGAGCAGCTGAACTTTATTTGGGGTTAATCAGTGGCACTTTAATTGATGGCAGGTGTATGCTGACTCCTATTTAACACGATTTGGAATGTGATTGCTTAATTCTGAACACAGCTACATCCCCAGTTATAAGAGGGTGTGCAGACTTATGCAAGCACATTATTATTTTTTTTTTTTTTTCTCCACCTAAAAGATTTCAGTTTGTTTTTTTAAATTGAGTTGTACAGTTTACAGGTCACATTAAAGGTGGAAAAAGTTCTGAAATGTTTTATTTTTGTCTCATTTTTTTACAGTACAGAAACCTGACATTTTAACAGGGGTGTGTAGACTTTTTATATCCACTGTATTTTATGTTTATAGTGTGTTTTTTGGATTAACTATTGCATTGGGCTAATAAAACTATTTTAGGGTTAATACATCTTTAAGCACAACCAGTAGATGCTACCAGTAGCCAACTGCTAAGCCCAGTTCGCTTCCAGTCCTAAGGCCAGGCTAGATTCCCAGCCATATTCAAACTCACCTTTTGTGGTAGATTAGGCTCTATAGACTTCAATGGGAAATCCACAGGGATGATTAAGTCATTAAGTATGCTTAACAAGGTTTTCAAAACAGCAATTGAAACACTTGCTTCAATAGACAAGGGCCAAGAGGTGTCAAGTGCTTTGCAAGTGATACCCCTTTGAATCTTTGTTTTGTTAACCACAAATGAATAAGTACTTGACCTTAGTCATTGTTTGTGACCCTCCAATAAATCTAATAGGGTGCCCGAATTCCTAAAATTATTCTGAAACTGTATATATACCCCGGAGCCACCTCACCCCCCCTAGGAATACTATTGCGACAACACATCATTAGTAGGGTAATACTAACCTGTCTCACGCTGGTCTAAACCGAGCTAACGTTCCCTATTAGTGGGTGAACAATCCAACTCTTGGTGAATTCTGCTTCACAATGATAGGAAGAGCCGACATTGAAGGATCAAAAAGCGACGTCACTATGAACGCTTGACCCCCACAAGCCAGTTATCCCTGCTTAAAACCCAAAAAGTCAGAAGGATAGTGAGGCCCCGCTTTCACGGTCTGTATTCATACTGAAAATCAAGATCAAGCAAGCTTTTGCCCTTCTGCTGCGACTCAATAAAGGTATCTCTATTCGCTGGGAGGTCGGCTAGGGAGGGGGTAGACACAATCACACAGTCCCCTAAATTCACTGTGACTTACCACTGATCTCTGACTGCTCAGAAGGTATTCTGCGTCTGCCTACCAACCCTACTATTCTCCTCTGGGTTCCCGACTAGCGGATAACCATTTCTCCAAAAAACTAAGCTTGCCCACCCCAGATCTGTGGTTCCCCATGTGGGGTAGACCCCGACCCATCAACCAGACACTCTGTCTCCAGTGGCTACCTAATCAACCCCTGCTATGCTCAGATGGATGGAGCTGTAGACCCCTTGGTGGAAAGTGACAGGCTGGCACCAGGTACTTGTAGACAGTCCTGGCCCACATGGAGTAGGTCAAAGGGGGCAAAAGGTGTCAAACTTGTGTTTACCAAGGGAAGTGACCCAAAGTTTATGCTCTGTTTGGGACATATAAGCATGGTGTGTTTCATTTAGAGGGAAAGAGTGTATTATTTTTTTCAATCAGAAATTACTTTTTGCAAATTGTTTTGGTACCCGGTAACTTGTCCTGAAACCCTGCAACCGCAATTTGGTCTAAAAAATCGGCAACTTACCTAGCCTCCAGTTAAGCTGTCCTGTGTGTGGGGTTAAGGAACCTATACAACCATCTGGTCATCTTGAGCTTTTCAGGCTCAATGAACAGCAGGTTGTGACAGATACGCAAACAAATAGTTATTAATGTTAAAAAAGAATAAAAGCTACGTGTTTTTCAAAATTATTTACAAGTATTTATTACATAAGTGCTGTGAAACATATGTACAATTAAATTGACCACACAATAAATACTCCTGTTTCTGAAAGTCTCTATTAAAATACTGGAGAAGCCCCAGGGTTGGGTTATAGAAAAGTATCCTAATATTTGCACATCCCTTGGGGCATTGTTAAATCAATTATTGAAAAAAGGAAAACATACAACACAGTCTTGATTCTGTCTCGAGAAGACTGGTCACCAAAAGAAAGGGCAGTCATAACTCTGAAAGAGCTGGAGAGATCTGGGCTTTATGGGATACTGGGCTTTATGGAAGATTGGTGAGAGGCCATTGCGGGAAAAACCACACCAAACCCACTTTTGAATTTGCCAAAATGAATGTGGGAGACACAGCAAACAAGTGTAGTGCAACACTAGCCCTGCTGTGGGGAAGCATAGTGGTGATAGCATCAGTTGTGGGTGTGCGTTTCACTTGCAGTTCCAGGAAAACTGGCATGGATTAACGACAAGATTGAATGAGCTAAATGCCGTTTTATTCTAGAGGAAACCTGTTTCAGCCTGCAAGAGGCCTGAGACCTGGGTAGAGGTTCACCTCCCAGCAGGACATTTACCCAAAACTACAGGAGTGGTTTAAAACCAAGAACATGAATCCCTTTGAATAGTTTATTTAAAATCCAGACCTCATTCCAAATGATAGCCTATTGCAAGACTTGAATGTGTTGTTCACCAGTGTGCCCTTCCAATCTCCCTGGAGTCCAGCAACCTAATCTCAAACAGATCTATCCCTGTTGCTCTATAAGCAAAACCATCTATCAAGAATCCCTTAACCTCATGTCTTTACGACCCTAAACACCTCCTATTCCTAGATTGTAGGTTCTTACAAGAAGAGGCAAGTACATATAAACGTAGTTGTTCTCTTATCTGTTTTTCATTATTCAGTATGTATTTCTGCATAAATAAAAGATAATCACAATATTAATATTAATAAAAAAGACAAAATAAAGGTTCAGCATTGATTTCTCCATGAACATTAATTTTGCTTGGTTTTTAACTTGCTGTATTACACTACAAAAGAGATAACCATTTCTAGAACTCCATGGCTATAATATATGACATACAAGAATATCATTTTCTGGTTTCATTTTAGGTTTTCTCCCCCAAAACTGAAATGATGGGATTTGGAAATGGAGTTAGCGATTACCTCACCTCAAGATTTTCTACCATTGCCATAGCAACAGTGACAGTTGCAAATAGAACTTTAGCTGTCTGCAGGAAACTAAGTTCTGTTCAGCCTATGTGCACTAGCAATATGTCCAGGCTCACTCTCTCACTCCCAGGCTCAATACTTCTGCCAAACCACTGAATCCTTATCTAGTTCTTGTCCAGTCCTAGAAGGCATAAGTAACTACTATGCTGCATCCTCTACTCTATCCAAGGAATAAAGGAGTGGCCAAACATTGAAGTCCTCAAACAACAAACAGAACTTACTTTTACTTTAATGTTGTTTGAGCTCAGAGGAATGGGAATCCCTAGAACTAATACACAAACACCCACAGAGCAGAGGACCTAATAAAGTTGAGTCCATTTATTGGCTGGTCCAGCTGGTTCCTCCTCTTGACAGAGTTAAATTAAGTCCACCCAAAAACCAAGAGTCTATTTTTTTATATGATAGATCATTGCCATTAAATACTGATTAGCCCCTGAGATATTGGATCCATTGTCTAGCGTTTAGTTGCCTGCACAAAAATTACTGAGCATGCTACTTGGGTCTTTTTTTGGCAGACAACTTAATTCAAGACAATGGACCCAGTGTCTCAGGGTTAATCAACAATTCAATGCAGCTTTTTAATTATATTTTAAATTATACCATATTTTACAGCTCTGAATCTTTAATATTGTTCTCTCAAGACTTTTTGCTATATATGAAACCACTAATACTTCCATGTATTACTTAGAATAGACAGGGTAAAATGGTTATACTTCCAAATATAAAAAAAGGAACATAATAAGAATGGTGACAGGGAAAGAAACAAGATGGAAGCAATGCCTATTATGCTTTGATGTATATTTTCTATAAGAAAGCAGTACATTCTCTTTCTTTGTTATTATGGAACATACATCTTAAATAAGGTATACATATTCTAAGACCTGTTTACCAAGCACTCTGCAAAAATTCATGGCAATTAAAGGTTGGCATAGTTAATAAATAAAGCCCCAAGGGTTGGAATGCTGGCAGCTTTATAAGGGGAAAACACAGATAAAACAACAGTGTTATTAAAAATACCCACGCACAGGGAGTCATAATGTGAAGTCTGCCCTAAAACCAAACAAAGAGTCTGTTTGTAATGTCCGTGATATGTGAGATCTGAGGTATATAAAATATTTTCAGTCCTTTCCAACTGTGTAGAGATTTTATAACATGTATAAAGATTACTTCATCTGAATTATACTAAAAACATTTATTTATTTGGTTGGTGTGGGAATATATACAGTATATATATATATATATATATATATATATATATATATATATATATATATTGACATGCATTTGTACCTTTGGGCCGGAATGGCCATAATTGGATGGATGTACTTTTATCGGTGGAGGAGCTTGTAAATGGAAAACCTGGGTGCTAAATAATAATGATTCTCCTTTTACCCAAAGCTACTAACAATATTAGCTGTAGGAGTGGTGGTGTTTTGCACCTGCTGCTCCTGCAGTAGCTCCACCACTGACTTTTACCATAGTCAGTCTAACAAGATCTACCACCCTACTAGCAACTATCCCTCATGGTCACATTCAACACCTAAACTAAGAGGGGTTTCTACTCTATCCACATAGTGAGATTTAAATCTTTATAGTTGAAGAAGTGTTTAATCTGGATTTCCCAGATCTATTTAAAGACATATCTTAGTGTCCTGTATTATTAATGCATCTAACAGAGGAGAATCAGGAGTGTATGCAAACAATTTTTGCATGAAAAAATACCAAAATAAACATTTACAAACTCACCCGAGGTTTGCTAAATGTTTTCAGTTTGCGAGCTGCAGCTTTTGATAGTTGACACCCCTGAAAATCCCTGCTAAGACTAGCATAAAATTCATAATTCGTTTTGGCTAATTAGGAGAAAGCAGAGGTTAGCGGATAAATTTGTATTCAAACTCTGGGGTTCCTGTCTTGCAAAGCAGCTTGGGATATGTAGTCACTCTCTCTCCTTGTGCTCTGATTCAGCTGTGAGCTCACACCCCACTCAACCATGTGATTCCATTGTGCAGCAAGTATTTCCTTTGATCTCTACCAGAAAGGACAAAATCCATATCTGGCTGCCTCTCCTCTGTGTACTTGGTTATGTAAGCTCCCTGTGGGTGTGCAAAGCTGGATTTTTATAACTTTGTAAGTACATTGAACTTTTCTATATAACACATATTTTTCTGATAACCATTGCCTGGTTCTTAGCAAACATTTGAAACCCAGGAAATTTATAAATACCTTTAAATCTATTTCTATTTGGTAGCCCCTGATGTACGTCTATTAAAATGTTATCCTGTATCATCCTGTTCTATTCTTCAAGCTCACAGGTTAATGCATGATCATAATATAAATCATCATAATATAGCATGATTTGTTTAAAGTATTGTTGTTATAAAAGAGAAGGTAAATTGCAGCATATAAGCAACTTCAAATGATAGGCACAATGCGGTCTAAAACTGCTACAGCTCTTCAGCTAACCAAGCAGCAAGTCAGATGTGTGAAAACAGCAAGAGCATTGGCAATACATAAATTAACTTGTGATAATGATTTTCTTCTAGGTGTGGTCACAGGGGTGTAGGAGCCAAAATAATTCTAGGGGGGGATACAGCTCATAAAATAGCTTATATATACAGTGTCTTGCAAAAGTATTCACCCCCCTTGGCATTTTTCGTGTTTTGTTGCCTCACAACCTGGAATTAACATGGATTGTTTGAGGATTAGCATAATTTAATTTACAAAACATGCCCACAACTTTGAAGATGTTTTTTTTTTTTATTGTGAAGCAAACAACAAATAGGACAAAATAACAGAAAAAGTAAATGTGCATAACCATTCACCCTCCTAAAGTCAATACTTTGTAGAGCCACCTTTTGCAGCAATCACAGCTCCAAGTCTCTATGAGCTTGCCACATTTTACCACTGGGATTTTTGCCCATTCCTCCTTGCAAAACTGCTCCAGATCCTTCGAGTTGGATAGTTTGCACTTGTGAACAGCAATCTTTAAGTCTGACCACAGATTTTCTGGCCAAAAAGTTCAATTTTAGTCTCATCAGACCAGAACCCCTTCCTCCATACAATTTGGGAGTCTCCCACATGCTTTTCTGCCAAACTCAAAACATGCCATTTTATTTTTTGCTGAAAGTAATGACTTTCTTCTGGCCACTCTGCCATAAAGCCCAACTCTATGGAGCGTACGGCTTATTGTCGTCCTATGTACAGATACTCCAGTCTCAGCTGTGGAACTCTGCAGCTCCTCCGGGGTTACCTTAGGTCTCTGGGCTGCTCTCTGATTAATGCCCTCCTTGCCCGGTCGGGCGGCTGTCTCTTGGCAGGTTTGCTGTTGTGCCATGTTCTTTCCATTTGGTTATGATAGATTTGATGGTGCTCCTGGGGATCATCAAATATTTGTTTTGTTTTTTATAACCTAACCCTGGCATGTACTTTTCAACAACATTGTCTCTTACTTGTTTAGAGAGTTCCTTGGTCTTCATGGCAGTGTTTGGTTAGTGGTGCCTCTTGCTTAGGTTTTGCAGCCTCTGGGGCCTTTCAAAAAAGGTGTGTATATGTAATGACAGATCATGTGACACTTAGATTGCACACAGGTGGACATCATTTCACTAATTATGTGACTTCTGAAGGTAATTGGTTGCACCAGAGCTTTTTATGGGCTTCATAACAAAGGGGGTGAATACATAAGCACATGCCCATTTTCTGTTTTCTATTTCTAAAAAAAAATAGTTTTATATATATATTTTTCTCATTTCACAGACTATTGTGTTCTGATCCATCACATAAAATTCAGATTAACAAAACATTGAACTTAAGGCTGTAATGTAACAAAATAGGTAAAAAGTCAAGGGGGTGAATACTTTTGCAAGGCACTGTACATACATACAAACAAAGAAAAAATCTGGGGGTGATTTGTCCCCCCATTCCCCATTCCTACACCCATGTGTGGTCACCAAAAGACTCCCTGGAAAGCACAGTATATTTAGTTACACTGCACTGAAGACATCAACAGTTTGATTAATTTAATAAAAAACTCTCCCGATTATGTCTGCAGGAAGGGACAATATTGTGAAGCATAAGGACATTTACAGTATAGTAACATCTTGCTTATCTCAAATGCCTTTCAACACGAGGCCCTGTCTGAACAAATGAAGTAGCTTTAGAGTAGACATTTAAATAAACTCAAAAGTATTCTAATCATTATCATAGTAATATTGTCTCTTAATTAATCCAAGTATAGTAATATCCTTGCAATAATAATATATTAATAAATTATATATTTAAAACTGTATTGTAAAAAACGCTTGTGAGCAAATAGAAACAGCCAGACAAGAACTTGAGCTGCTAGTTGTTAATGGCCACTAGGATTCCCTCTTAAACCAGCCAGCAGATCCCAGTATCCTCAGGATCCAGAAGAATACAGTTCCTTAGTAGAAGGGCTGTAACACATAGAATGTCATAATTAGAGATCAAGCCTGAAAAAATGTCTCCCCCACCACATTTCATCATTATTGAATGACACCCAGAAAGATCTACCTGGCTCCAGAATTACCGGCTCTAACATAACATGAAGAACATTATATATATATATATATATATATATATACAGTATATATATATATATATATATATATATATATATATATATATATATATATACTAGCGACTTGCCCTCCGTGTCTCTTCCCCCTTCTCCCTCCCCTTTCTCTCTCCCCCCTCTGCCTCCCCTGTGTCTCTTCCCCCCTCCCCTGTGTCTCTTCCCCCCTCTCCCTCCCATGAGTTTCTCTCCCTCCCTCCTGTCTCTTTCCCTCCTCTCACTCCCCTATGTCTCCTTCCCCCTCTCCCTCCCCTGTGTCTCCTTTCCCCCTCTCCTGTGCCTCCTTTTCCCCTCTCCCTCTCCCTTTACCCCTCCCTCCCCTGTGTCTCCTTCCCCCTTCTTCCTCCCCTGTGTCTCTTACCCACTCTTCCTCCAATGTGTCTCTTCCCCCCCTCGTTCCCTTGTGTGTCTCCCACCTCTCCCTCCCTTGTGTCTCTTCCCCCTCCCTTTCCCTGTGTCTTTTCCATCCTCTCCCTTCACTGTGTCTCTTCTCCCTCCCCTGTGTCTCTTCCCCATCTCCCTCCCTTGTGTCTCTTCCCCTGTCCATCCCCTGTGTCTCCTTTCCCCCTCTCCCTCTCCTGTGCCTCCTTTCCCCCGCTCCCTTCCCCCCTTCTCCTTCCCCTGTGTTTCCTTTCCCACTCTCCCTTTCCCCCTCTCCATCTCCTGTTTCTCCCCCCTCCCTACCTTGTGTCTCAATCCCCTCTCCTCTCCCTCCCTTGTGTCTCATTTCTCCCTCCCTTGTGTCTTATTTCCCCCTCCTCTCCCTCCCTTGTGTCTCATTTCTCCCTCCCTTGTGTCTTATTTCCCCCTCCTCTCCCTCCCTTGTGTCTCATTTCCCCTCCTCTTCCTTGTGTCTCCTTCCCCCTCCTCTCCCTCACTTGTGTCTCCTTTCCCCTCCTCTCCCTCCCTTTTGTCTCATTTCCCCCCTCCTCTCCCTCCCCTGTGTCTCCTCCCCCTCTCCCTCTCCTGTGTCTCCCTTCCCCCTCCTCTCCCTCCCTTGTGACTCCTTTGCCACCTCCTCTCCCTCCCTTGTGTCTTATTTCCCCCCTCCTCCCACCCTTGTGTCTCAATTCCCCCCTCCTCTCCCTGCCTTGTTTCTCATTCCCCCCCTTGTGTCTCCTTCCCCCCACCTCTCCCTCCCTTGTGTTTCCTTTTACCCCTCCTTTCTCTCCCTTGTGTCTTCTTCGCCCCACATCTCCCTCTCTTGTGTCTCCTTTTACCCCTCCTTTCTCTCCCTTGTGTCTCCTTTCCCCCTCCTCTCCCTCCCTTGTGTTTTCTTTCCCCCTCCTCTCCCTCCCTTGTGTCCTTTTTCCCCCTCACCCTCTCGCATCGTGCTGCAAGCGAAATGTGCTTACATGGCGCATGCGTAACCCGCATGCGCAACTCCCTCAGCACATTCTGCAGCGCAATGCACATGAGCAATCCTCAGTGCATAGTTGTTGGAATTTTGAGTTTGACTATTGCACATGCGCAAGCCCGTCATTTTTAACATAGTGTGACCGACAAACTCAAAATATGACAACTTTATATGTGATATATATATATATATATATATATATATATATATATATATATATATATATCTATAGTTCACCACAACAATAATTTGTAATATGGTGGGCAAAAGAGTGATAGAAGCCCTCCACCGTACAGTAGTAACTACCTACTCATAAATTCCACAACACAAGCTGAGATCCCGCTCCATGCTGATGATAGCCAGTAAGTTGGAAACAGCTGTACATGAATTGGATACTCCGCTTGTGTTTAATCCAACCTTGGCTTTGCAATAAAGCTGTGTAATAAAACATGCATAAGCTTAAAGGAAGCCATGTTTGATAATGGCTATTGAAGAGCGAGGCATTTGTGGGCACATTTACATGTCCCAGCTCGGCTTCCCAGAATGCAGTGTAATAACTGTTTTTCTCGGAATTCTGAGCTGGAAGCAGGTTTTTTAACTTGTTGGTGACATTCAAATGGAACACACTATTTATCTACTATATATATATATATATATATATATATATATATATATATATATACTGTATATATATATATATATATATATATATATATATATATATATATATATATATACACATTTCCTCACTCACGCATGGAGAGATGGCCATACTTTAGTCTGAGGTTGGCAAAACCTTATGGCCACACAAAGAAGTGTCTATTTGAAAGTGGCTCAAATTACTTAAGACACTGTACACGGATAGAAAGAAAAAACATCTATTTCCAGTTAAGCCATGAGGAGAATCTCTTTGTTTAAGGACTTGTGACCCGAAGTGACCAATGAAGGTAAAAGAGGAGGACTAACAGGGGCGGGTCTGAACTAAACTCATAAAAGAATGATGGCACCATAGGTTGCTCTTTCTCTCTTTCCATCTGACCATCTGAAGGATGTAGTAACTATGGGCCTGATTCAATTGCAAGCCCGCCTCTCACAGTATCTAGGCCGTATATCTTCGGTCTCACGTTCGTCTCCGATTCCGGAGCTATTCAATTGATCAAGGCCGCAAGTTACTGGCCCAAAGCTGACTCCATAAACCAAGCACTGGCTCGTAGCAGTTCAGGGCGAGAACCTGATCAATAAATCAAGACTGTAACCTCCCATTTTGAATCAGCCAATGCCAATAGAAAATTAGACCGCCATTATTATGTCAGTAAAACATGGAGGTTACATGTCTATCAATTAGGTTTGGGGGCCGATATGCAATCAGACTCTCAAACCCTCAAAATAAAAAATAATAAAAATGAATTCCAATACTGTTCTAGTCCATATGGATGGCCTGATATGTATTAACTCATTGATTCCTAAGATCGATATAACCCTGAAATGAAACATAAAAATATTTTTTATTTACTGCCAATTTGCAAGCTTGTGACTCTTGTGCAATTAATTCTAATGTCTTTCATCACTTTCCCCGTTATTTACAGTGCAATATTGATTTTTTATTTGCATTTACAGTGCTACGAACAGGTATTTAACCCCCTTGCGGGTCCTCTCTAGCACTCGTAGGATTTTCCCCTTCATTTGCCATTTACGGGTGTGAAAACAGTTGCGGGCTTGGGGAATCGGAGCAATTGAATAGCGATTTTTGTCATCAAAACTTTTGCGGACGGGAAAGATCAAAGGCTTCGGGAGGCTGTAAGTTCCTGGTGTAACCATCACAAAGTTTTCAAAGTTGTAACCCGTAAACCGTTTGGAGCCCGCAAAAAGACGCCAAAATTAACTTGTGGCCTCACTTACGATTACAGTAACTTGCGATAGCTCAATTGAATCAGGCTCTATATACATACACGCATACACAGTACAAGCATCACAAGCCACCTAGCTTGTAGCTAACACATAGAATGGATATCTGCTAGTTTAAGAGATGTTGTTTATAATGTTCAAATATTTACGTATATAATGTATTAATGTATTTGTAGCCTCATTTAAGGGTGGTTAGGATTTGGTGTTTCACTGCTGGGATCTGGGTTCAATTCCAGTCAGGGAACCAATAGGTCACACCACCCTGAAGCCAAGCAGGGCCTAGTCAGTACTTGGATGGGAAACCATCTAGAAATACCAGGAGCTGTATGCTGTGGCCCACTGGAGAAGGAACTGGCAACCCACTCTAGTATCCCTGACATGAAAACCAAGTGGATCAGCATGATCATGGACATAAAGATATGCCTGGTGTGTTATGGTCCAGGGAGAGTTGAAACGACTGAACAACGCAAATGCATAAAATAGCCTCATCTAATAAATTGTTAATCACAGAAAGAAAAAAGCGTGAACTTTATGTTTATACTTAGAATCTCAGGTAATGAGATGGAATAATTATCATTATAATCATAATCAATATTATAATTAATAATATAGTAAATTAATTAACATACACATACCCACATTTTTTGTACAGTGAAACAAAGGTAAAATTGTCTCAACACCCCCAGAAGCCAATCAAGAGACCTACCATGTGGAAGTAAAGCCAACACTGAGCTGGTGTTGCGAGTCTAGCTACATGTGGGCACTTCCCTTACCCTAGATCCACAGAACATACAGTAAACAATGGCTACTACCAGTCTCATAAGAGTATCTACTAATATATTGTATCCACGTCATACTGAAAACACAATTTGTATTTTATACATAACAAAAAGTCCATAAAACATTAAAAAACATAACATAATGTCACTGGCTTAAAATTATTTCTCAAGCACATATTAACTGTTATTATTAAACTGATTGCAGAACTGTGTCCTGTGTGTGGTGCATTGAGAAAAAAATAGAAAGACTTTTCATCCAGATGCCCTCTGACAAAGGTTATTTATTCTTAAATACATCAGATCTGGAATTAAAAGTGCTGAAGATGAGTCTTTTAGTGAGTTGTAAAATCAATAAAGCTTCCTGGTCATAGATATAGTACTTAACATGCTGTGCTCGAAGATTTAGTGATAGCTACAAAAGCCAAATATTTGAAACAAAAGATTATAATAATTATTGAAAATAAGAAAAATTATACAGAGTATACAGTATATGACTTTATAATGTGCAAAAATGCTTCTAAAATGTTTAAAATAAATAAATACAGTTTTTAATTTTAACAAACATGTTCCGTTTTTGCTTCAATGGAGGCTTTTGTTCCTATTAATGGGTCACTGAAGCTTCACATTTATAGTATGGTCTTTTGAAGAACTTGACTTATTAATGGGCAAAATGTTTTTGAAAGCTAAAAACATAAGTAGTTCATTCTTTTTACTATTATATTACATTTTGTTTTAAGTATTTAGGTCCTTCATCTGCTTTTTTTTCTAAAAGGATTGATCATCTGATATGGACCTTGTATGTAGATAAGATCCATATTCTATCAAGATCCACTGAAAAATTACAGATTCATCTTTTTGTCATAATTACTTTTGGAACATGGAGAAAACTGGACATTACTGGTGAAAATTGGTGAAAATCTTCTTTAGACTTTAGAGTTATTTTCTAAATGTATTTGTGTTCAAATTAAATCCAAATTTTTAACTACCGAATATACTCGAGTATAAGCCGACCCAAGTATAAGCCCAGGCACCTATTTTACTACAAAATACTGGGAAAAATAAGTGACTCGAGTATAAGTCGAGGGTGGGAAATGTGCTGCCCCCTGTGTCCCTCTTGTGCCCTCTGTGTCCCCCTCTTGTGTGCCCCCTCTCTCTCCCGTGTCTCTTCCCCCCTTTCCCTCCACTGTGTCTCTCCCCCCCTCTCCCTCCCCTGTGTCTCTCCCCCCCTCTCCCTCCCCTGTGTCTCTTCCCCCCTCCCTCCCTCCCCGGTGTCTCTTCCCCCCTCTCCCTCCCCTGTGTCTTTTCCCCCTCCCTTCCTCCCTTGTATCTCTTCCCCCCTCTCCCTCCCCTGTGTCTCTTTCCCCCTCTCCCTCGTGTCTCTTTGAGGAGGGGGGTTGAGGAGAGAGGATGAGGAGGATGATAAAGGAGGGGGAGGGAAAGATACATGAGGGAGAGAGGGGGAAAGAGACACAAGGGAGGGAGGGGGGAGAGAGACACAGGGGGAAAGAGACACAGGGTGACTCGAGTATAAGCAGAGGGGCCCTTTTCAGCCTTAAAAAAAGGACTGAAAAACTTGGCTTATACTCGAGTATATACGGTATATTATTATTGCTTATATCACAGACCATGGTAGGGAACTGCAGGCCAGGGGCCCAAATGTTAAATTAAAGGGATGGAGAATGTTTCTGGATTTTAATATAAGGTATATAATATACCTGTGTATCAATTTACTTTTATGTACTTTATTTTTTAAGACATGCACATAAGCTCTGTTCTTTCTGCCTAAAATCAAACAAATAGTTTCTGTATAGTTCTTCCCACTACAGTGTATGCAGACTCGGATGCTGGCGTACTTGCTGTGCCGTGTGTCATACTAACCAATCAATGACCATCTCTCAGAAACATTCTTCAACATGCTGCTGAGACATAGTCTCTGATAGTTAGGACACTACACTGCACTTCCAGTCCTACAGAGTCTGTGTCTGCATACACAGAGCTTATAAGCACTTCTTAACAAATTAAAGCACATAAAAGTAAACAGGTACGTAGTAAAATCCAGGAACCTTCTATATCTCTTTAACTATTAAAATGATTTAATTAGCTGCATATCGCCTGCATATCGCCAGTGTGCTATTTCTGTGAAATAGTTGAAGGATCTTCAGCCATGCTTTAGATAAAGCAAATGCTTATTTATTCATTATTCTTATTTATTAATAACCTTTAAAATTGAATAATACATCTGAACATTTCTCTGCATATCTCCATACACTGAACAGACAGCAATAATTCTGTCCCAAGTCAATGCATGTGTAGTGCTGTTCATTTTATTATGGACATGGTTATGCTTTTACTAAAATAATAAGAAATGTACCAGCGTTAAAAGCCTCCCATAATATCAGCAATCTACCAACTCAGATAAGGTTCATAAAGTGTCATAATGCCCATATTTTTTGAAACACGATACTTGAGACAGAAAGCATTTGAAGCTTTTTGCACTGTGAAGTATGTAAGCCATCTCTGGTTCAATTCCTTAATATACATAATATATAATTTGTTCCATTTCAGATGAGTTCTTCTTAGGATAAATTAAAACACTTCTGTTATATTCTTAGTGCTAATATGCATGTTGCATCCAACAAGTGCATTAACATTTATTCATTTGTAATTTTTATCGTTCTGAATATTTGTTTTCTGGTTAATGGATCCTACAGACTCCAACTATGGTCTCTATAAAAATCCTCAATATTGCAGTTTACACCATGGTTGAGACCAAAGTAAATCCTGCTATGTTAATCACCCATCCCGAAAACATTGCAAGAGAACTGCTACAAGTGTTGCATGACAAAACTGAAAAGCACTGCACAAATCTCCATTGATGCTTGCCCTGCTAAAAAATTTAGAGTTACTCCGTTGGACATTTGTACCAAAATCCTATGCTAATAAGATTTTACTGATCAATCGCAAACCAGGGCAGTGCTATAATTTCAAAAAGCTAAGGAGATTTTATGTGTACCAAAGATTACTAGCAAATGGTTTTTAAACCATTATTGAGTGCCGCAGCAGCAGTTAAAGTGACACTATAGTGTCACAACCTACAATGAGGATGGAGTATAGAGAATCCTAGTTCTCTTATCTCCTGTAGGTTTTAGACCTAAGATTTGGGTGACTCAGACCAATGGACCTTCTTAGCGGATGCAAGAGCATAAGTCCCAGCTTTTGGTAGTGTGCCTGGGAAAAACCTGGCATGGAGTCAGAAACGATCTCCTCTGCCAGCATATGCCCTTGGGTCAATAATACACCTGCACACAAAGTCTTGATGAAAATTATGAACCACTTTATTTGGAACACAACATCTTTTAAACAGGCATACAAAATCACCAGGAGGGCTATCTTTAGTCAGCCCCTAACTGCCTCTGGCCAATCAGGCAGGGAACCATGAGACTCCTCCCGGGTCCGCCCACTAGGTGTGGCTACCTAATTCAGTTGCTGCCTGGCTCTCAAGGGAGAAACATCTCCCTGTCCTCTGGACTTTGCCCTGATTCTCTGAGTGAGAATACCTGTAGACCCCCTGGGGTTATGGTGCCTCAATGTCTGTTGGGACCCTATTGTTCCTGACTTAAGTATGTGTACTTAAAGGATTAACCTTGGTGGCCAGCTGGGGTCCTTCTCCTGTTGCAAGATGTATGTGGCAATGTATCCAGCATGACTACCCCATACTATCATATACATATGTGTACATATTCCACACACTGTCAGTCTATTTAAGTACAAGCGTAAAAGCGCACCCCACATAAAACCACCTAATGTCCTCATAGTATATGGGATTGGGGCAGGGTTTCCACATCAATCCATCTCATGCATTATGATGACTTTTATTGATGGTGATGGGAACCCTGCTCATCATAATAATATAACAGTATAACCGTATAACAGTATAACAGGGTGTCTGG
This sequence comes from Discoglossus pictus, assembly GCA_027410445.1. Lineage (NCBI taxonomy): Eukaryota > Metazoa > Chordata > Amphibia > Anura > Alytidae > Discoglossus > Discoglossus pictus. The sequence goes on from CM050165.1 coordinate 79,685,901, forward strand.
GAGCCCCAAGCCTTTTGTTCTTCCACATGGCAACAGCATGTGGAAGATAACCCAGCCCAAAATGGCCACTGCTGCCAGTCACAAAATGGCCCCAGCATAGTTCACACCAAATCCAATATGGCCACTGGCTGATTCATGACAATCCTTCCCCAAGCGGGCGGAGAACATCCAAGATTTTCTCAGCTACGCTGATAGTCATAAATCTGCTGGTTTGGCCAGGCCAGCTGCATTCTAGGCAAGTTCATGTCGGTGCGCACACAGTCCCAAGGTGCAGAGTAAAGACCTCCCCCAGCCCTTGGCCTTGCTCCCACTGTATAGAGCAAATTGCTCTTGCCCTGCACCCCCACCCAAAACAGTCCAGGATCCCATCTCTCTGTTTTTGGCAGCAGCATGGAAGTCTCTGGGGACACAGTGGGTTGCACCCATACATTCTTCTGAGGCAAAACCATATTTTTGGGAGCCCCATAAAACAACCCCTGTCCCATAGCAACCCCTTTCCCTCCAGCCAGTCCCCACAGCTAGGCTGGGGTCTCTAAAAAAGTCTCTTGGGTCCTATGGGATTGCAAGGGGGCAGTCCAGGACTTCCCTCAGCAAAATTATTATTGTTGGGAGCCCAATAACACCATAACTGCAGTAAAGTACATACCGGTCTGCGCTTGACTCCAGCGTCCCTGATGGAGTCCGGACTTGGATGCTCTGTTTGCTCTGGCTCCTGGAGATCTGTATCTTTGGACAGACCCTCCTGGTTTTCTTCCCCTGGGTCTGTCTGTGTTGCAGCCTGGAGAACTACGCTGTTCCCACCCAGGCTGTGCTTACACTCATCCTTTACCTCCTCTATTGCCTTTGGTTGAATGACTGTGCTTTGGCTCTCTGATGTAGGCTGGGGAGTCTCGCAATTCCCACCCAGCTGGTTCTTTGGGGCCCTCAGCTGACCCTCTTCTTCTATGGCCTTTTGCTTTGTACCCTTATCCCAGTCCTCCAGGTTTAACTGGCCCTTAGGAGCGGTGTCTGTTCCAGTGGGCCTCTGGACATTGGTTATCCAGGGTATCTCCCCACTTGGTTCACCCTCTACTATGGTGCCACACTGCACCCACGGCTCCTTTGCCAAGGCTGGCAAGCTTGCTGCCCCTGTCGGGCTCTTGGTGCCCCTGGCACTCTCTTGGTGCCCCTGGCACTCTTGCTGTGTGAGGCCTGGTTCCCTGTAGCTAAGAACCAGTTCCTTTCCCTCCCCACAGTCCATTACATAGCCCACCTGGGCTCTGTGCTTCACTAGCACCTTTTTTAGCAACTCTCCTGGGGTGTCAGAGTACAGATTTTTGTTATCTGTTGTAGGCTGGGGAATCTTATCCTTCCCACCCAACCTGACCTCTACGGCCTTCTCCCCAGAGTGCATTACATAGCCCTCCCCACAGTCTCTTGGGTGGCTATCCTAAGCCCCTGGCTCCATTAGCAGTTCTGGCCCATACACATTGCCTAGAACTTCTGAGGGCAGACTTAGTTCATCTGGCCCTACCTGTTGAGCAGTTACTGCAGTTTCTGCCAGGATTTGTGCTGGAAGGTAGTCCTCAGGTGAGACCTGTTTGGAGAAACTGTGCTCTGCTAGCATTTCCTCTGGGATTAAGTCTCTTGGGGTATCAGGGGACAAACATGGGTTATCTGACCCCACCCAGGGAACATTCCCCTGGGTCTCTGGCTCTTGGAGCTGGTGATTTGGTCCCAAGCTGACTTTACCATCCCTTCTAGGCTCTGACACAGTCTCTGCATTTTTTAAAGGAACGCATTCTCCATCACTATGTTCTCCCCAGACCCCTTGCACACAATCACTTCGGTACATACCATCTGTGTTGTAAAGATCTGGCGACCAGTCCTCCTGACTAGGTTGTTCCCCTCTTGATGGGCAAAATGTCTCCCCATAGATCTCGTCCCACAACTCAAAATACTCCTCCTCCAGCTGCAGTTCCTGCTCAATCAGGTGTACCATTAAATTAGCCTCCATGGACCACGGTTCCAGTCCCAGACCACGACAGCGTTCCACAAACAAGTTGTTGTGCCTTTTAAAGGTTCCTATGCCCCCTTCCGGGTCACCATACACAATGTCTTGGAGGCCAGAATCTATCTCCAAGTGGAAATCAAACTCCTCTCCAAGGCCACCAACTATTCTGGCGTTAAAAACGTGATATTGGTTCTCCAAGGCAACCTCTTTTCTTACTAGTACTTCCAGCCAGCCCATTAGCTCATCGTCCTGCCACAGATTCAGAATCGCCATCCATTTCTCTAGACGCAATGTCTCTCTGTAGCCAAGTCTTTGCTGAGCTGGAGTTCTCGCTCCATTGCGCTCCTGCCAGATCCTCTGGCAATACTGGTCTAGTACGTTGGACACCTCTTGTGCGGTCATCTTACTGGGGTATAAGTGCCTGGCTGCTTTAAACCGTCTTGTTGCTTCTTTGGTGATATCCGTCTGTTCCATTCTTGGTCTTTCTGTGGAGTCTCTCACCAATGCCACCAATTGTCACAACCTACAATGAGGATGGAGTATAGAGAATCCTAGTTCTCTTATCTCCTGTAGGTTTTAGACCTAAGATTTGGGTGACTCAGACCAATGGACCTTCTTAGCGGATGCAAGAGCATAAGTCCCAGCTTTTGGTAGTGTGCCTGGGAAAAACCTGGCATGGAGTCAGAAACGATCTCCTCTGCCAGCATATGCCCTTGGGTCAATAATACACCTGCACACAAAGTCTTGATGAAAATTATGAACCACTTTATTTGGAACACAACATCTTTTAAACAGGCATACAAAATCACCAGGAGGGCTATCTTTAGTCAGCCCCTAACTGCCTCTGGCCAATCAGGCAGGGAACCATGAGACTCCTCCCGGGTCCGCCCACTAGGTGTGGCTACCTAATTCAGTTGCTGCCTGGCTCTCAAGGGAGAAACATCTCCCTGTCCTCTGGACTTTGCCCTGATTCTCTGAGTGAGAATACCTGTAGACCCCCTGGGGTTATGGTGCCTCAATGTCTGTTGGGACCCTATTGTTCCTGACTTAAGTATGTGTACTTAAAGGATTAACCTTGGTGGCCAGCTGGGGTCCTTCTCCTGTTGCAAGATGTATGTGGCAATGTATCCAGCATGACTACCCCATACTATCATATACATATGTGTACATATTCCACACACTGTCAGTCTATTTAAGTACAAGCGTAAAAGCGCACCCCACATAAAACTACCTAATGTCCTCATAGTATATGGGATTGGGGCAGGGTTTCCACATCAATCCATCTCATGCATTATGATGACTTTTATTGATGGTGATGGGAACCCTGCTCATTTCCTTAGACAATAATCATAATAATATAACAGTAAAACCGTATAACAGTATAACAGGGTGTCTGGGAGCCCCAAACCTTTTGTTCTTCCACATGGCAACAGCATGTGGAAGATAACCCAGCCCAAAATGGCCACTGCTGCCAGTCACAAAATGGCCCCAGCATAGTTCACACCAAATCCAATATGGCCACTGGCTGATTCATGACATATAGCACCAAAATAAACAATATATAATAATGATATTTCAACATTACTTTACACTTAACGGCCCAAAATTCATATATGTGTAATTAAAAAATATGATATTGTATTATTATGTCCATTTCATTATAGAACATCAAGGGTAACAACAACCCAGCACGCAAGGGGTTAATAGCCTTCAGGAAACCACATTTCCTAGGAACAAATACTCTAATGCATTGTCTATATATAATAATATATACATTAGGGGAAAATGGTATTTGATCTCCTGCTGATTTTGAACGTTTGTCCACTGACAAACAAATGATCAGTCTATAATTTTAATGGTAGGTGTTTTTTAATAGTGAGAGACAGAATAACAAAAAAAAAACAACAAGAAAACACATGTCAAAAAAGTTATAAATGGATTTGCAGGTCAATGAGGGAAGTAAGTATTTCACCCCCTATCAATCAGCAAGATTTTTTGGCTCCCAGGCGTCTTTAATACAGGTAACAAGCTGAGATTAGGAGCACTCTCTTAAAGGGAGTGATCCTAATCTCAGCTCGTTACCTGTTTAAAAGACACCTGTCCACAAAAGCAATCAATCAGATTCCAAACTCTCCACCATGGCCAAGACCAAAGAGCTGTCCAAGAATGTCAGGGACAAGATTGTAGAGACCTACACAAGGCTGGAATGGGCTACAAGACCATCGCCAAGCAGCTTGGTGAGAAGGTGACAACAGTTGGTGTCATTATTTGCAAATGGAAGAAACACAAAATAACTGTCAGTCTCCCTCGGTCTCCATGCAAGATCTGACCTCGTGGAGTTTCAATGATCATGAGAACGGTGGGAAATCAGCCCACAACTACACAGGAGGATCTTGTTAATGATCTCAAGGCAGCTGGGACCGTAGTCACCAAGAAAATAATTGGTAACACACTATGCCGTGAAGGGCTGAAATTCTGCAGCGCCCGCAAAATTCCCCTGCTCAAGAAAGCACATGTACAGGCCCATCTGAAGTCTGCCAATGAACATCTGAATGATTCAGAGGAGAACTGGGTGAAAGTGTTGTGGTCTGATGAGTCCAAAATCGAGCTCTTTGGCATCAACTCAACTCGCCGTGTTTGGAGGAGGAAGAATGCTGCCCATAACTCCAACACCATCCCCACCATCAAACATGGAGGTGGAAACATTATGCTTTGGGGGGGGGTTATGCTAAGGGGACAGGACAACTGCACCGCATCAAAGGGACGATGGACGCGGTCTAATCTTGGGGGAGAACCTCCTTCCCTCATCCAGGGCATTGAAAATGGGTCGTGGATGGGTATTCAAGCAAAACACACAGCCAAGGCAACAAAGGAATGGCTCAATAAGAAGCACATTAAAAATATAAACAAAAAATAAGTATATATATACAATGGTTCCTTGCCACAGAAGTTACCGCACTTGTTGTCACTCATTATAATAATCATGAGGTTCTCATTTCCTATTGGTTCTGAGATACATTTCTCATCCATAAAGCTTGGTTTGGCTACACCCTACACTGAAATCTCTTGCTGATAAGGCAGAATTTACGAATGTTGGCTGAGTGCCATAATTTTGGGGCGCTAAAGATATACATCAACATGTAACGTGGGGGAAAAAAGCCCCTGCAGACGATTTACGTGTATGCCTCAAATCACTCCACTCGATTTTCACAGGGCACTATATTTTTTATCCATATACAAGGAGTAAATCATGATACTTTAGTGCAGCAATTGCACTTATGGACTTACATGCTATTCTTTTTATGCTATGGGATTGATGGTCTGTTGTCAAGTAAATGTGTGGTGAAGCATAATAAAACTAAAATTTAATGGTTTTAAAAAAGCATGTTTTAATTATTAGAAACATTTTTTCATAACTTGAATTTTGCAAGACAAGCACTGATCATATACTGAAGCTGTGTGCTATTGTGTTATCTTATAAGCATGTCCCTTTAATACCCTAACTTCTTGGACTACTCTTTCCTGTAATTATATAAGAGCTGCTCCATTCCTATATTCACAACATGCTCTTTTGAAGAAAAACACTTTAAAATAGGCAAATGTTTTTACACTGAAAAAATAAACCATACACCCTCAATATTTTTACCTTAAGTTGCACTCTACCAATTTTGGTTTCTGATGATAGCTATTCCTGAGGTAGGAGGAAATTTGCATCTGCACAACTGGAATATGGCAGCTAGTACTGCAACATGACTAATGGGAATCTCAGTCATTTACAAGTTTAGTTATTCAAAAACCATATAAAATCACTGTAAATATCAACTTTATTAATCACCCGAATTATTTTACATGCCACATTAGTAGTAACATACAGATGTGAGTGATGGACCATGAAGAAGACTGAGCGCTGTAGAATTTACACCGTTGAATTGTGGTGCTTGGAAAAGCTGTTTAGAGTCCCTAGGACTGCAAGAAGATCCAGTCAATCAATACTACAGGAAATCAACCCAAACAGTTCACTGGAAGCTAAAGCTCAAATTTTTGGCCAAATCATGAGAAGACAGGATTCCCTAGAGGAGACTCGAATGCTGGGGAAGTTTGATAGATAAAGTAATTGCAGCAATGAAAATGAACTTGAAGGCGCTCAGAGGGGCAGTAGCTGACAGATGTGCCTGGCATACTGCGGTCCACAGGGTCACTGAGAGTTGGACACTACTGAAAGACTAAACAACAGCAATTATGTCAAAATATTAATGTACCTTACAGCTGATGGACTTTTTATCTAAAATTAACCAAAACCAGAATTAGCATCCACTAGGAATGACCTTGATTAGTTGAAATAACTTTGACATGCTATGGGTTAAATACATTTTCATAGCTTGTTAAATACAAACAAATTAAAATGACATCCGATTGTATGATTATTTAATTATTATTAACAAATATTTATATGTACCAACATTTTACACATTTTACACAACAACATACAGTTTGGGGTAATTACAATGTCATTTAGAGGGCAGTTAATCAATAAGGAAGCTTGTGAGGGCCCAGCTCTTGGAGCAGTGAGTTGCATACAAAGTCATAAGTAGACTTACATTGAGGTGGGGCCTAGACAGAGACCATTACATAGTTGTCATGTTGGACCAATGTACTGTATGATGGACAGTGAAGGAATAGACAAAGGTAGATTGCCTAGCATGAGATGTATTAGTATGGTGTTAGGGTTAGGGATACTATATGCTCAATAGTTATAATTTTAGAGTGAATTTAACGTTTTTGAGTCTTAGACTTATTCAGATCAAGTGTGGAAGTGAGTTCCAGAGGTTTGTATGGGGGAGTGAGAGCAGGTTAGGAAGATCTCTGGAGGAGACAAGTGACTGAGCATTTGAACAATGATGGCAGAGGTGTAGAAGAGTGCAGCACTATAGAGAGTCTTTTGTGGACTGTCTCCTCCATGATACATTTGAATGTGTTTTTATTCACTCTTGTTAAACAAGAATAACAAAAGGGTCAGGCTTTAAATATATCTGTGTTTGTGAGTGGAATTCTTGAGCTGTTCTCTATTGCCAACCGAACTCCATTTCCCAGCATCCCATTATCTCTTGCTCTCAAATTTTTCTTACATAATGTATAGAATAACATCAGAGATGCAAATGACTCAAGGCTCTTAGGTTGAGCTTAGTTTGAAAGAGCCTAGTTATTAATATTAAAATAAAAATGTGCTGCTTATAAAAGTGTCCTTATTTTACTTAACAACAGAATGCTATTAAACGTGGGGGGTTTTCATGGGAAACAGTTTTAGCAGACCAACGCTACGTGTGATTTGAAATGTCATCAATTATATTGATTCCAGAGAATATTCGTGTTTATCTCAATACTAGGGAATACATTGTACCATAATAGTGAAGACAGTACTTATGTGAAGGTAGTACTTTATAATGAAGAGATATTATAGTAGTTTGGATTTAAAAATAGTTTTTATTTGTACTGAATCACATATGATATATATTACAATATTGTGGGGTATCTGCAATATGTTTATGTTGTATAATTGCAATGACAGCTGATCACTGTCACTTCCAGGTATGGGTGTGGATTAACCCCATATATAGGCCCTCATTCAATTGCGATTTGGCCAATTGAATAGGGCTTTAAATAAGCACATAGCATATTTTTTTTAATACGTTTTTAGTTAGTAAAAACCTTGCTTTTGGATAGATGCTTACTAACTAAAAACTTCTTTAAAAAATATATGTTATGTGCTTATTTAAAGCCCTATTCAATTGGCCAAATTGCAATTGAATGAGGGCCATAGTCACAATATATTATTTTCTACCTGGCTATGTTTGTATATTCACATAAATGTCTTTATGTAGTGATGTTTTTGTCTGTAAGTGTACCATTTCTGATATATATATATATCAGTATCACGTTTTGACTTGATATAGAGAGGCCCTATTTCTCGAAAGCTCGTTGCTTTATTAGCTTTATTATGAATACGTTCGTCCAATAAAAAAGGTATCACTATTCACTGCAATACTCTGACTATTCAACTATATATATATATTTTTTTTATATATATATATATATATATATATATATATATATATATATATACACACACACACACACACATATATATATATATATACATATATATACACACCCACACACATATATATATATATATATATATATATATATATATACATATAATATAGCTAGTATCAGTATGTTTTTGTTATTTAGATTTTTTATAGTTTTAGAAGTAGAATTATTATTATCTTTATTTATAAGGAGCCAACATATTCCCTAGCACTAAACAAGGGTTAAGTACAAGGCAAAACAAAAAACATTGCAAAGAGTGGAGACAGTTAAGCAGGAAAGAGGGGAAAGTAAAACCCTGTTTTGGCTTTTAGTATGAAGAACACAAAATCCATTAACTGCAAAAATGCGTTTACTATACATGATGTTGCTTTAGAATAAAATACTCTGAACAGAAATATGTAATATCTATATTACATTTCTTCTAGGTAATTAGATTACTATTTTGAAGTGCAGAAAGACAAGCAGTTTACATGCAGCAGAAAGTAGCACTAAATAAGTCTAATGTACAAATATATTTCAGTTCATTAAGTTTATTATTAATTAATCTGCAATGTTTACATATTTTGCTAAATTAGAGCAAAAATATTAGATTTATTAAATAAATTTAATATAATCTGATGCTTTGATAAACATGTGCCAGCTTTTCATTAATCTTGCAAATGGGGGCTTTTGAGACCTAATCCCTAGGGACCGGCTGTTTTCTTCTGATTTTCTACCAGAGAATATTCCACACACAGGCGAAGAAAATTGGTTAATAAGAAATAGGAAGAAATATTACGCTGTGTTTTCTGTACTGAAAAGTAAAAATAGGATCCTAACAATGTCAGAGAGGACATATTTCTATTACAGTTCATTCAAGCGTGCCTGGATTTTGTAAACAGCCATAAATTAAGAACTGACATTCATCTAGTGATGTGAAAGGATCTGAGAGAAATATCTAATTTTCTCTTATTCTTGCAAGCGCTATGCATATTTATTGAAATTCTTATATATATGTAGGGGTTGTTTCCCACCTTATAGAAACAACCATAGTAATTTTACATTAGCTGTTAGGGGTGGCATATCCTGGTCTATTCTAGGGTCTTAATGTGTGTGACTTGTGTGTGCGGTCTTTTGAATAATTAAACATAATAATGGACACAATGGGCCTCATACTATTGCTACGTTTTTGAGAGCCGGGCTCACAACTGCTGATCACTAGCTACGTTGCTATTCTATTGCCTTCCGTTTGCGGGCTCAGATCCGGTTATGTTCTGCTAGCTACGACTCCTTGCAATTCCATCGATCGCAGCTTACTTAGGGAAGTAAGCTGCGATCGATGGAATTGCAAGGAATCGTAGCTAGCAAATCGCTATTCAATTGCTCCGATTACCATTCCATCAAGCCCTTAAACGGCTAAACGCGAACCACAGGTTACTCGTACCAAGGAGGTGTCGCAAAGGGCTTACTAACAAATCGTAGCACTTATTAAGCTAATAAAAAAGCAATCCTGTACTTCCAAGCCCGCAGTACAAGACCGCAGTACATTGATATCCTACCTCCATTTATTTTCAAAGTCCTATGGGCTTGTATAACGAGTTACGGGCTTGGAGGTTATTCAAGCACGTTGGACTTTGGACGGAAATTAAACATAAAGTTTTTGATTTTGGCGATGTGCAAGCTTGAGAATGTTGTGCTTTTATTGCTAATGTCACAAATTGTGTTATCCATCACTTACAGTGCTTTACAGTGCTGTCTTGAATTTATATTTGCATTTACAGTGCTCCGAGTTTGCGGTCTTGAAACACGAGTTACGGCCTTGCGGCCGTGATCATGTTCAAGCCGTGAATGCTTACTGCCAACAGCATGGTTTGTGATCAACGGAAAAAAGGGTTAACTTGCGTGCTCGGCCAAATGAATATCGGCGTAAACGTAGAGAAATGCGAGGACGTAACCTGATCGAGGCAAATCAGTGATTTGTGATCGAGTTATGTCCCCCGAATAGAATGAGGCCCAATGTTTTTAGAAGCAAATAAATAAATAAAATAAAAAAAATGCATTATAATAAAACTTGCAAGCTGCATGTCTCTCAGATTTGTGCTATGTAGACATCTTGGTATTGGCATTCCTTCTAATTTAGGAATTGAAAAAGTTTTGCTAAAATATATTTTATTGCTAGATGAACCTAAGGGGAACTTGACTTTTAATGCAGTTGCTTTACCCATTTCTACAAGTATTATGGCTCTAAAGCACACTTTTTGCATTGCTCAATTGCTCTGTATTGAACTGAACACTTGAAGAAGCATCCCTTCGCTGTTCAAAAGCTTTTACCAACTATGACCCTCCAGCTTTTCTCTCTAACTTATATAGATACAAGAAATGTTAATAAAACTTATAGCCTATATCTGTTAATTACATAAATGATGAGATAATACATTTCTCCAGCTGGTTGAAAATATAATCATAACAGCTTTAGAAAAAAATAATTAACCTGCTTATACCTACTGCATTGTGCTGAATGTGTAGTCTGCTGTAGCAGAAATTAAGACTATTAATTATAAGGGTATCAAGATCTTTTGAATACTCTCTTTATGTATTGAAGACTCTCTTTATATATATACGACCTACATATTCTCCATTTCCTAAATAGCGTAAATGTCTTATAAAATATGTGCATGTAATCTTTGACTAGAATTGACTTTATTGGGAATGAGTGAGGAGTTTTTATAGGGGAACGAAAAAAAAGCCAGTCAGAAAACAAACAACTTGTCTACATACCCAATTTAAACCTCCCCCTGAATCTCTCCAGTTGACCACTAATTAACCAAGGCACCATGCCCATGCGTGGCTGTTGTGCCAGCAAGCCTTATCTTTTACTTTAACGTCCCCCGGTATGTGTAGACTGCACGTAGGCACATCTCCTACCCAGGGAGCAAGCAAGGGAAAAAGTAAGGGGAACAGATTTTAGCTTGGCCAGGGCTTGGCTGGACCCTAGCCCTTGGGTAGTATATCATGTCCTTTGTCACAATACTCATGAAACAAACCTACTTAGGTTTTTTAATTCTCAAATTGAGCTTCTCTGACCTTGTTTTTTGCAGTTACCACAAGTCTCATATTTGTGTATTGGCCAATACATTTTCATTTCTTATTATCTCTATACTTATAAAAAAAACTATCTACATTATTTAGCTTTGCATCATTTTAGTTTAGATCCGTCCTAGTCAAAAATGGGGATATTGACATTGCACCCAAAATAGACGTGTTTTTCCTCATGATTACTACTAGTGTTTTCTTGAGGGTAGGAAATGGGGGTGTGCATTCTAGGACCTTTGCTGTTGCTTAGTATTAGGTTCTTCAGAACTACAATGATTACTAGCGAATTGCCCGTCAAAAAATGACGGCAATGAAATTGTAAGGTAGCTAATGCTGTTTGGTGTATAATAATGAAATATGTAATACATTACTAAATGAATATACTTTACCTATTTTGAAGCATTGTGTTGAAGAGCTGGCAATCTGTTTTGATGTTGCTGGAGCATTAGTGTTGTGGAGCTGCTGTGTAAGCATGCTGAATGTGTGCACTGTGTGGTATGAATATCCGTAGGTCGTTTGTGGAGTTTTGCGAGTTTCTTGTGGTGTTTTGCGAGTTTAGAGTGCTGTAGCCTCGTTTTCGTTTTGTTCGGCGGCCATTTTTTCTCTCGCTTACAGTTTTTTTTAGTCTCTAAACTCTTTTATTTCGAGTAAAATGAAGGTCTAAGTTGCATGTTTGAGGTCCTGGGTGCTCCCTCTTGGTGTAGGTAAGGTTTTTATGTATGTGCTGTGTGTATGTATTGTGTTTTACATTTTGTAATGTTCGCGAGTTGCGTCCGAGTGTTGCGAGGCCATAATGTGTGTGAACGTGTGTCGTATGTTGTTTGCGAGTGTCGTAATGTGTGTGTCATGCTGTTTGGGTTGCGACGTGAACTTTGCGAGGGTCGCAGTTGCTGGCATGGAGCAGCTGAGACCCTCGCCCAGTGCCTATCCAGGTGGGAAAGAAGAGCCGGCGCGTCGGAGAGACGTAGCAGGCAACAGAGGGGCAGAAAGGGAGCAAAGCAAGGATAGTAAGGAGCGTGTGGGTGAAGGCCAAACTGCAAGCAAATGAGCAAGTGAGAGGCAACAGTAGAAAGCAGAGGGTGTAGACAAAGAGAACAGGAAAAGGAAGGGCAGTAATGGAAGATGTGACAGGAGGGTGCAGCAGGAGAAATTGGGAGCTGGCCTGGAGGAGGATGGTGCTGGAAAGGCAGACAAGGAGCAGGGCAGGATGGAGAGAGAAGAGGCAGAGGTGGAGCAGGGTGATGGGCAAGCTTCAATGAGTGGTGGCAGTGAAGAAGAAGGTCAGCAAAGCAGGGAGCCAGCGGGAGCATCAGGGGGAAGGGTGCCGTTGTGTTGCCCTGTGTCTGCATTTTGTGATCCAGGAGAAGGGACGGAGACTGGGACTGATCCTCGGCCAAGAAGTGGTCGGCAAGAAGCATCTGCAGGACAACTAGACGCGAGGCAGCGGCACGCTCTTCAGTGGATACAGATTTGTCCCGGGACGCAGGGAGCAGAGGCAGCGGGAATGGGCGGAGAGTGCTGGCAGAGATTGTAGGGAGAGGCAGACTGCAGGTTTCTCTACTTTCAGATCGGGAGAGCAGCAAGATGGGATAGATCCGGCGGTAGGAGATCATCTTTGATCGACAGCAGGAACAGCGGTACAACCTCCCCGGAAAGGAGGTCAAGATCAAGGAGGTGTTCCCTGTGTCGCAGAAGAGTATGGTGAGCATGGCCGTAGAGATAGGAGCAGAGTGAGGTGTGCTAGTCATTACAGATACCGGCAAGGAGAGAGAAGCCACAGGGACCGGGTACTGCCTTTCGGTGAGGACAGGAGGGTACAAGGATCATCCAGGAGAGTGAGAAGTGAGAAGGACAGCAACAGGAGTGGAAGGAGTCCATCCCCGGTTGGGGGAAAGGATTTCAGAGAGAGCGGCAACGGTAGCGGAGGGCGTCCATCCTCAGCTGGATGAAAGGATGATAGAGAGAACAGCAACAGGAGCAGAAAGTGTCCATCCTCAGTCGGGGAAAAGGATATCGACAAGACTAGAACACCTGCAGGTGTGACTGCCCTTTGTTATCTACTGACAGGGGGTATAGGGGCAAGTGTGATACAAATACACATGATAAAACTGAAAATGTTGGTAATGTGCAAGAATTATTGTCGGGTTTAACAGGGTAATTATCTGAATTTACAAGTAGTAGGGGTTTAGGGCCAGGCAGGGCGTGGGTGGGTCATGAAGTGGGGAGGAGTAAGACTCTGGTAGGTAGTCAGCCGTTAGTTTTAGAGGTTCCCTCAGTGAGTGGTAAAGAGGTCCAGGAGGTTGACCCAGCAAGCAAGGAGACTGGAAAGAATAAGACACCGACTATGGGGAGTGACTCGGTATCAGTATACCGCAAAGCAGAAGTCAGCTTTATGCTCAATAGGCCCTATTGAGGAGCACGTTTCTAAAGAGATCAGGGAAAAAATATGGAATCGGGAATTTATAGAAATATTCTTGTTGCTCCCGCTAGATAGTTTCATTGAGTTTAAAAATTATGATAAGAAAGATAATTCGGAGAAAGAGGAATACTAAGGAAAGAGAAAATATTGGAAAATTCCTAAAACATTTGGTAACTGGTTACAGGCCTATGTCATACTGCCAGCATAGTGGGTGATAGATTCCCTAAGTGTTGCTCTTCCTTGTTTTGTTACTTGGACGAGATTGAGGGGATCCCCTTGACGTATGGGGGATTGGTGGGGTGGCAGTACGATGAACATTTTAGGCAGCGGATGGAGGTTAGGCCTAATATGCAATGGGACGATAGAAACATGGGTAGTTGGCTTAAGGTGGTTACCCCATTACGGCCAGGGGGGTACAGTGCCAAAGACAGGGCAGGAGAGTGTGAGTAAAAAAGGGGTTTTGTTTCGCGTTTGGGGTAGGTACATGTTCCAGGGGGACTTCATGTAAGTTTAAGCATGAATGTTCAGAGGGGGCATCCTCTTTTTTCTTTGTTTAAAAAAAAACAAGGAGTCAGAAAGGAGGGGTCAGGTTACCAAAGGGGATGAGTCCGGTGCAGCTAAGAAAGATGGGGGTGTGGTTAAGGTTGTTCGCTAGAACGCCAGGGAAATTAGAAGATACAAACCTGTTAGAACAGGATTTTGCAGAGAGGTTTGTAATCCCAGCTGTGGATATTAAGCCCTTGGGGAGGCCACCTAATTTAAAGTCGGCCAGAGATCAGCCTATGTTGGCATGAAAAAAGTTTATGGGAGTGGTTGCAAAAGGGAGAATGGCGGGTCCTTTCGAGTTGGTCCCTTTAATTAATTTGAGGATTTCCCCATTAGGTCTGGTCCTCAAGAAGGAGGTAGGTGAATTTGGGTTAATTCATCATTTGTCGTTTCCTAAGGGTCTGTCAGTTAATGAAGGTATTGACAGGGAGTCGGTATCAGTTACATATTCATCAGTTAAGCAGGCTGTTAAGATAATTAGGAGGGCTGGTAGAGGTGCAGGGTTAGCAAAGGTGGTTATAAAATCTGCGTTTAGATTGCTGCCTGTGCATCCGGACTCTCATTATTTGTTGGGATGTCATGTTTTGGATAGTTTTTTTGTGGACTTATGTTTACCAATGTGTTGTGCAATCTCATGTTCATATTTTGAAAAATGTAGCACTTTTTTGCATTGTGTAACGTGTTATAGGACAGGTTTACATTCGGTTGTGCATTATCTGGATGACTTCTTATTTAATGGCTCTTATGATTCGCAGGATTGTAGGAAGTTGTTTCAGGAGTTTCAGGTATTGGCGGGGGAGTTTGGAATCCCGTTGGCAGAAGAGAAGACAGTTGGTCCATGCCAGGTATTGCAATTTCTGGGTATTCACATTGATTCTGTGTCTTTTGAGTGCAGTTTACCATGGGAGAAGGTGGTGGATTTAAGAGGTGCAGTGCAGGTGGTGATGTCGGCTAAGAAAGTTAAATTGAAAGTTTTACAGTCTTTGTTAGGAAAGTTAAATTTTGCTTGTCGTGTTATACCCATGGGGAGGACATTCGCAAAGGAGGCTGTCGTTGGCTACTGTCAGGGATTGGACAAGGCTAGGTGAAGAGTCAATAAAATAATGGCCTCTTTTGTAAGGAAATTGGGGGGTTTCTCGATTAGGCATAAGGATCTGGAGATTGCTGATAACAAAGCATATTTTTTAAAAGATGGGGTTCACCTAAATGAAATTGGTCTGTCTTTGTTCAATTATTCCCTTTAGATGGTTACTGACCAGGCCATGGTGTCTTTTGGCGGTGCTGAGCCCAGTGGGCTTGTGGGTGGCGGGGGTGCTGCATCACCCTAGGGGGGAGCTCATTAGTTGGTTAAGTTTCCGGTGAGTGGTGATTGCCAGAAGCACATTGGGCGCGGGGTTCCATTGGTCCTCTGGCTGGTGATGAGCTCCTTTGGCGTAGGGGTGTGTAGCTACCTCATTGTTATCATGTTATGTTATTAATAAAGCTGTGGCCTGGTTATACCCATAGACTTGTTTCGTATTATTTATTTGGGTCAAGGGGTTTTGGGGTTATGGTATCTCGAACATGGGTCACTTATACTTAGGTTAAGGGAGCCCCTGGGGAAAAGCATTAAGGGAAGGGGTATTTGACCGGGCTAGTGCTGGGAGTAGAGCTTATTGGCTAGGGGGTGGAGCTGGTAGGGAAGTGTTAAATAGGGCTGCATTCCCGCCATTGTGCCACTGGTTCAGTGACACGTGCAGAGTTAGCCCCTCCCTCCCTGTTATTGGTAAAGTGTTGATTTATAGTTGTATTTGTCACAGCTTAGCAGGGGTGCTACATCACCCTAGGGGGAGCTAAGTAGTTGGTTAAGTTCCCGGTGAGTGGTCGTTGCCAGAGGCCCATTGGGCACGGGGTTCCATTGGTCCTCTGGCTGGTGATGAGCACATTCTGCATAGGGGTGTGCAACTACCTCATTGTTATCATGTTATGTTATTAATAAAGCTGTGGCCTGGTTATACCCATACAGTTGTTTTGTATTATTTATTTGGGTCAAGGGGTGTTGGGGTTATGGTATCTCGAACCTTGGTCAGTTATGCTTAGATCAAAGAAATACTGTACTTTTAGGAATAGTGAAAGTTATGTTAGGTCTTAATAGCATAACATTCTCCAATACTTTATTTTATATTCAATCTTCATGTTATATCGAACACGGCAATCGGCAATCAATCAAAAGTCCTATGGGCTTTAACCTCCAATCTCCATTTTTTCAAAGTAAAGTCCTACGGGCTTGGAGGTTGAAGTCCGTAGGACTTTGACAAATGGAGGTTGGATTTCAAAGTACTACGGCCTTCATCTACGAGTCGGAGGTTGGTCATGATGACGATCTCTGTTTCCATTGGCTGTTTCTGCATCGGGAGTTACAGGCATGCTCCTGTGACATGTTCAAGCCCGCAAATGCTACGTCCGACGACAACGGTTTCCAATTTTCGGTAACGACCCCTAATTTGCGGGCTCGCCAATTGAATAGCGTTGCAAAAGTAGAGCAGCGGGAGCACGCAAATCAATCGCAGGCATTTGACTGTCTGCGATGGAGTTGCTAGACCCAAATTGAATGAGGCTCTAGATTTCTATGAAGCTTTGAATAAACAGGAACTTTCTATCAACATAATGGGAATTTGGCAAATACAAATAACAGGGCTCTCATTAGGTCTAATGGAAAGCTCACTGCAAAAAATGCACTTGATTGAGACAGCAGCTGTAAGAAACAGGCTCAGTAAAGAAAATGGAAGCCTGCAGTACAGAATAATTGTGTATAAAATGGAAATTGCACAGGCGTTTGCATTTTGCTCATTGTCAAGTTAAGTTATTCAAGAGTCCATATAGAAAAAAAGCTGACCACAATGGTGCTTTAACTACACACCATGCAATGTAATCAGCTTTTCTTGATGGTTCAAATGCTCAGAGTTGATGGAAAAGACTTTTTAGATAATGTTATATAACATTAATACTTTAAACAAAATTATGAAAAATAATGTAACCTGCCATATATAAGATATATAAAAAATGCTTCTTGATTGGTAATGTATATTTTGCTGCCTTAAAAGCTTCTGTATCATTTTTGGAGCAATGCACATATGGCAATCCAGGTTGTATTTCACTTGTACGAGATACCAGGAAATATAAATATATATTGTCATTATAAAAACCTAAATATAGAGCCACTACGCTAATGTTCATGGTTGTATGTCTTGAAATTATCTTTATCACATTTCTGCTATTCTGGTTGGGAGAAAAAATCTAGTAAATTATTATTGTACATTATTCACACGTATTGTCTACTGGTATTTTTGTTCTGACATAAAGATAGAAATAAGAACATAGCCACATGGCCAAGGGAGATTAAGCAGCCATCTCCTCAGTGGTATATGTCTGCCAAGGCCTAAAGGGTGCAGGCCTAGGGTAGCATATTTTCCAGAGTACCTATTTGCTTCCTCTCTTCCTGAAATATAGAGCATGAGGCTGTTTCGATGTAATATATATATATATATATATATATATATATATATATATATAGTAAATAAAAAGCACATCTGTGTTCACATTTGAACGTCTAAAGCAAGTTAGAAAACCTGTTTCCAGCTCAGAGTTCCGCGAAAAACAGTTATTACACTGCATTCTGGGAAGCTGAGCTGGGATGTGCAAATGTGCCCACAAATGCCTCGCTCTTCAATCCATAGCCATTATCAAACATGGCTTCCTTTAAGCTTATGCATGCTGTATTACACAGCTTTAATGCAAAGCCAAGGTTGGATTAAACACAGGTTGAGTATCCAATCCATGTACAGCTGTTTCAAGTTTACTGGCTATCATCAGCATGGAGCAGGATCTCAGCCTGTGTTGTGGACTTTATGAGTAGGTAGTTCACCACAACAATCATTTATAATATGGTGGGCAAAAGAGCGATAGAAGCCCTCCACCGTACAGTAGTACCGTAAATAAATAGTACATATGTGTTCACATTTGAACTACCTACTCATAAGGTACTCACATTTGAACTACCTACTCAACACAGGCTGAGATCCCGCTCCATGTCGATGATAGCCAGTAAGCTTGAAACAGCTGTACATGGATTTGATACTCAACCTGTGTTTAATCCAAACTTGGCTTTGCATTAAAGCTGTGTAATACAGCATGCATAAGCTTAAAGGAAGCCATGTTTGATAATGGCTACAGAATGAAGAGCCAGGCATTTGTGGGCATATTTGTGTGTCCCAGCTCAACTTCCCAGAATGCAATGTAATAACTGTTTTTCCTGGAACTCTGAGCTGGAAGCAGGTTTTTTTAACTTGCTTTAGACATTCAAGTGTGAACACAGATGTACTTTTTATTTACTATATATCTATCTATCTATATATCTCTCTCTCTCTATATATATATATATATATATATATATATATATATATATATATATATATTACATTGTTGTATAGTAATTGAGATTGATAGACTATTAATTAAAATGTTTTTTTAGATCTCTTCTGATCTTTGTAATATGCAGATTAATTGTTAATTGACCAGAGGAAGGCAAACAGAAACATTGAATCTTTGCCAATTGTTTCAAAATGAGAAAAAATAAAACTACTTTCTGACCCCAGATACTGGCAATCGGATTCCTCCCTGGATCAATACTCCCCCTCTGGTTATTCAGAATAACCCTAAATGCCCTTTTTATTCAAAAATATATCTAATTGCTTTTTAAAGTGATCTATTGAATTCGCTGTTACCACCTTTGGTAGAAATTTTCACAATTTAACCACCCTTATGGTGAAGAACTCTTTTCTTTTTTTAAGGTGGAATCTTTTTCCTTCTGGATAGTAACTGGATGAGTATGGGTGGGGGATGCGGTATGGACCGAGGGCAGAATAAAATCTAAGTACACTTCTGGGTCTCCGTTTTCAGACAGCAGCACATCTCATCTTCATGGTATATACTTGGTTTGAGAAAGCAGTGTCAATCAGACTTTCAGTGCTTACAGGCTATTCATTCTTCATTCTGGTAAGCCAAAAAGGGCCAGACTCTACTGTCTTCAGTTCACTGGAAGTTGGCAGTGTCCCATCTCCAGTCAAGAAAAGCCAGACTTGAGCTCTCGCAGTGGTGATAGCTACACAGCATTTTCAGATCTCAGATTGGCTCAGCCTGCTGAAAGCCTGTCACTAGCATTGATAAGGTCTGGCTGCACTTTAGAGAGTAGCAGTGAAAATGTGGATTGGCTAATGACAGAAATAATTGGATGATTCTTGATAGCTGCAGCACAAATGAAGAAGCCTATTTAATTGTTATCTCAGCAATAGACATTTTTTTTTTTTTTTTGCACAAGAGTGGATATTAAAATAGCAATTTTTAAGCATTATCCTCTAAGGGAGAAGTAGGTGGAAAAAGATTTTTCCAGACATCTTCAGTAACCCAGTGTGAAATATTCACCTGGTAAAGATAAATTGTCCAATGTAGTCGGCATATATCTACATAAAGTCAATTCAAATAGCCAAAGAGGGACTTTTATATTCCTTAAAATGGATGCTTTATTATTTAGTGTAACCACCATCCTGTACATGTTATGGATGTACACACTTAATATATGCACAATATTTTCTGTAGAAATGACTCGTCTGGCTTCTGTCGTTCTCCTAGACCTTGAGAGAAAACAACAAGACGAACCAGAGAAATTTGGACTTGTTCAGGGCTGGAAAATGAGTTTTGCCTTTAAATGTGGGACATTCATTCAAAAGAGGGAAATTTGGGAAAAGAAGAGGGGCAGGGAATATCCCTGAAAATTTGGATTTTCCCCCTAAAATAGGTACAGTTGCAAGGTATTTATCTATCATTTTATAGCAAGTATAAAGCAAACTTTAGTTGCTCTTGTGAGTATTATTAAAAGCAACATACACCACTAAATATTTCTGTTTTAGTTGTACAATACTGTATATGACTATATAAACTGTTAGACTGTGTATTATAGAGAAATAGTGCTCAAGAAAAAAAAGCACTATGAAGGAGATACAGGTCAAATGCCACGAACAAGGTTGAGCTGTTGGAACATCTCAGCATTCAGAAGGATCTCAAGGAACCCATGTGGCAAGCTCCATTAGTGCAAGCTCAGTAGGGTATGCCATCATGTTATAAAAGACCCTTAATTTAGTGGAAATGTAATACTTTTTTTAACAGGTTTTTATATTATTCAGTATTTTTCAATGTATTTTGCAAATGACTAACCTCTAAGAGTTACTGGAAAATAGCTGTTTTTGATAAGTGTGCAGTCACTCCCATAAGAATCCAGTGAATATTACGTTTAAAGTGTAAAAAAGGTTTACACGATTGATGTTTTTTTTTTGTAGAGACGGTGTTATAAAAGACATGTTACACAGTGTCTTACATCTTGAAATATATTTGCTTATATAAAGACTAACCTTCTAAGTGGGGCAGCAGTGTCCGAAAAAACTTGTAAGTGATCATCCAGCACGCATAAGACTTGTGACAAATAACTGTGCTGCATCTCTACTTCATGCAGCAGAATAAGATCTATGAGTGTACTAGTAACTTGCCCATCAGAAATGAAGGAAGCATATGTTATGTTCAATTGTCCTTCTCTCTGTGCTGTCTCTCTTTGTGTGCTCTCTGTCTCTCTGTGTGCGCCCTCTCCCTCTCTCTGTGTGCCCTCTCTCTCTCTGTGAGCCCTCTGTCTTTCTCGGTAAGCTGTCCCTCCCTCCCCTCCCGCTCTGCCTCCTCTTTTCCTCCCTCTCTCTCCCCCCTCCCTATCTCTCTCCCTCCCTCTCTCTCCTTCCCTCTCTCTCCCTCCCTCTGTCTCCCCCTTCCTTTCCCCCTCCCTGTACGACGGCTCAGCCACGCATACGCAAATTCGACACAACTGGGCATATGCGACTACTATTTCCTGGGATTTAGGAACAACAGCTTGTATCTCGCAGGAGTTACTCACAACTGTAAACTGTTAGAATGGATCATATATTCATATAGTTTGTGTACATACACACTTTATAAAATGCATCATATTTCAGATTGTGTCTGCATCCGATAATAAAGTCATTCCTGATCTCTACCGCTGATTTTGCTTCTTCTCTTTTCCATCACTTGCAATGGGAATTTAGATTCTGTATCTTGGGTGCTTGTCTAATCAGACCCACCTCCTCTGGGTTGTATTTATGAAGTGTTGAAGAAAGAACACTGAGGGTTTCAAGTGATGTTTTGTGGGGTCACTACATACTCCCAACAAAGGATGACAAGCCACTCGTAAAATGAAATGTACGTCTGGGGTTTGCTGTTTCTCCTGTTCAGGGTAGCATTGCCTGGTATTTTGGGGCTAGATCACTCTAGTGAGTGGGACCAGATTGATATACTACAGGATATTTCTCCCTGTGAAGGGCACAAGTGAGCTAAAAGAGGCTGCTCTCAAAGTGGGTTATCATGTCCATAGAACAAACCTATTAAGGTTAGTTCGTTCTCAGATCAAGCATCTCTATCTTGGTATTTTGTTTAATTTGATTGAAAACTGAAAATCTCTGCTAAGAATTATTCTTGCACTACCATCCACTGTAATCCTGATCCAAAATAGATTACCATATACCATGTCAGCCTCAGACCCCTTGTGATTTTCATACCCATTCCTCGCCCCTATATAGCACATTCACTTCTGTGTAACCTCCTTGCTTTCTAGCTATATTCACTGCTTGTATCCTAGTTCCCTTCATGGGCCTCTGGAAACCAGGTGGCTGCACAGCTGAGGCTGCATCTATACTCTTTTCAGAGATTCAGATAGTCACTATTTAAACCAGCTGATCTGGAGCTGATTTGGTTAGTTTAATTTGTCAATTTACTGTATTTATGCATTTGTTCAGGGTCATATTTAGGTTTTCAGCCCCCCCCCCCCCCCCCCGGCAACTACACTGTTACTACTACTCCTTTCCCCTTGCTATATCCCAATTAAAAGTTTACCACACTCCTATATAGACAGCGTTCAGTGTGGTGTATATGTATGTATGTATACAGTAAGTCACAAAGTGCCAGCTACACTAACACCTGCATTGCATCTGCAACTTATGGCAGCCTATTGCCCCCTGAAAATGTGCTGCTCTAGGCCTATGTTTGTTCATCGTTATATTTATATAATACTAGCGAATTGCCCGTCAAAAAATGACGGCAATGAAATTGTAAGGTAGCTAATGCTGTTTGGTGTGTAATAATGAAATATATAGTACATTAATAAATGAATATACTTTACCTATTTTGAAGCATTGTGTTGAAGAGCTGTCAATCTGTTTTGATGTTGCTGCAGCATTAGTGGTGTGGAGCTGCTGTGTAAGCGTGCTGAATGTGTGCAGTGTAATACTATGCAGGCGCGAGACCAAACCGTTAGTGTAGTTGTGTACTTCCGCATTGGCGTAAAATGGGGGGTAATGTGTGGTATGCGTCTTAGAGGAATATCCGTAGGTCTTTTGTGGTGTTTTGCGAGTTTCTTGTGGTGTTTTGCGTGTTTAGAGTGCTGTAGCCTCGTTTTCGTTTTGTTCGGCGGCCATTTTTTCTCTCGCTTAGCGAATTTTTTAGTGTCTAAACTCTTTTATTTTTAGTGAAATGAAGGTGTAACTTAATTATTTGAGGTCCTGGATGCTTCCTCTTGCTGTAGGTAAGCTTTTTATGTATGTGCTGTGTGTATTTATTGTGTTTTGAATTTTGTAATGTTCGCGAGTTGCGTCCGATTGTTGCGAGGACGTAATGTGTGTTGACGGGTCTCGTATGTTGTTTCCGTTGCAAGGTAAAGTTTGCGAGGGTCGTAGTTGGTGTGTTGTGTTGTTTGCGTTGCGAGGTAAAGTTTGTGAGGGTCGTAGTTGGTGTGTCGTGTTGTTTGCGTTGCGACGTAAAGTTTGCGAGGGTCGCAGTTGCTGGCAAGGACCGCCTTTGGCTACGCGAGGGCCGCGGCTTGCTGTGCGAGCCCACAAGCGTTAGCAACAACTCGTACGCTCACAACTATATATGTGATAAAAGTACATACATTGTTTATTTTTGTGTTTCGTATCTCTCTGACCTTATTCATTCACCCCAGACATTTCACATACATTATTTTTTTAATGTACGATTCCACCTTTTCTGTTATTCTGCACTGGAGTTACTACATAATTTGTAATAAATCTAATCAATATTGCTTTTGAATTTACAAACGGAGGTTCAATAATGCCCATTTATTAACATACAGCCTTATTATTCAGTAAATTTAAAAGAGCTCTATTTAAGCACACAGCATATTTTTTTACAGAAGTTTTTAGTTAGTGAACTTCTATCCAAAAGCAAGGTCTTCACTAACTAAAAACTTCTGTAAATAAAATATGCTGTGTGCTTAAATAGAGCCCTTTTAAATTTACTGAATCACAATTTAATAAGGCTGATAATAGTATATAGTAATACTCTTATTATTCATTTGTAAGATTTTACTTTCACGGCTGAGCTAGCTTCAGAATTAACTTATTAGAAGAAGAGTACAATCATTTATTTAATAGTCTTGTAAAAATAGGCAATTATGGTATTTATTATAGATATTTTCTAGAGTGACCTAACTTATAAAGTTTATACTTTTACATATTTGTATACGGTGAGTGAAAATTAGATTTCTTAGACCCAAAACTGACAAGTGTGAATTCAAATCAGAATTTTGAAGAAACAAAAGCAGTCGTGAACAATAGATCTGAGGCGATGTCCAGTAGAACAAAGAATACAATCTGCCACCTTTTCAGTGTATTTTTTTCTCCTTTTCTCCGAGTGACAGAGTGAAAGCGGCAGCAACAGCTGCTGTCCAAGGCCTTTAACTTCCTCGCTGCAGTCCTATCCTCAAAGCCAGGGTCCTGCTGAGAGACTCCGAAACAGCATGTGAAGCCTGCCAGGCAGAGGGCGTGGTGTCACCAGCTCCCTCAACAACAGCGAGAGACTGCAGTGCTTTGTGTGCAACACAGCAGATTATTGCATGGATAATACACACCTCCCAACATATCAAATGTCCAAAAAGGGACACTCATAGTCTTGCAAGGTTGTATTATGTATATTCTGTGCAATGTGTAAACACTTAATATGTGCACAAAGCTCCATACAGACATACTGTTTATCTGTAGACACCCCAGGCTTATATCTTTCTCCTGGGTTTTTGGAGAAAGCAAAAGAAGGAATCAGAGAAAGTCAGGGATAGGAGACTGGGTTTGGCCTTTAAATGTGTGTCTTTCCTTCAAAAGTTGGACATTTGAAAGGGTAAGAGGTGCAGGGAGATTGCTCCCCTGTAAAGAGGGACCATCCCTCCAAAAAAAGAGACTGTATGCAGATATCTACAGCCCTGACAGATGTGTACTGTATATAGATGTATGATAGTGGCGATATATAGGACTATAAAAAGTAATTGACACTAAGTCCAAGGCACAGAGCAGACAGTAGAACCCAGAAATGTCATTGTTTGCTTATTAATTGAATTGAGCCTTCGGTGCTTTAAAGAAACAAGACATCATATTTAAATAAACAAATGGGGCCCAAACTGGCTAAATCTTTTATGAGCTCTGTGATCAGTTTAGCAGTAGCTAATATTCTGCCCCAAAAGGATTTGGCCTGGATTCAGTTGAGCCCATAATGTAGCCCGTAAACTAATTTCCTTTTTAATTGGCGTCTTTTTGCGAGCCACAAACAACCTATGGGTTAAATTGAAAATCCATGACAAAATCGTAACTTACAACCCATCTAAGCCTTTGATCTTTCAAGCCTGCAAAATCAAGCCTGCTAAAATCACAAATCGCTATTCAATTGCTACAATTCCTCAAGCACGCAAATATTATCACACGCGTGAATGGCAAATGTAGAAGAAAATCCTACGGGTACCAGATAGGACTTGCAAGGGGGTTAAACACCTGTTTGCAGCGCTGTAAATGCAAATAAAAAAATCAATACTGGACTTTAAAAGACGGGAAAGCGATGAAAGACATTAGAAATAATTGCAGTCTCAGGCTCGTAAATCTGCAATCAAAAATAATTTTTTTGTTTCATTTCGGTGTTATATCAATCTCAGGAAGCAATGAGTTAATACATATTAGGCCACCCACATGGGCTGAAACAGTATCTCCATTCATTTTCATTATTTTGTACATTGCGAGTCTGATCTCATATCGGACTCCTAAACGCTAATTGATTGACATTTAATCTCCATGTTTTACTGACGTAATGATGCTGGCCTCATTTTTTATTGTCTGTTTCTAAATCGGTAGTTAGGGCCTTGCTTAACTGATCATGTTCCCGTCCTGAAATGCTACATACGATTGCATGGTTTACGGTTTTGACTTTCGGCCCGTAACTTGCGGGCTTGTTCAATTGAATCGCTCTGCAATTGTAGCAAATCTCAAGCCCGCAGACATATGGCCTGTACAACGCAATCTGTGGGCTTGCAATTGAATAAGGCCCTTTGTTAGCACCCATACTGTTCTATTTTCATGTTTAGATGTTGTATCTGTATCATAGCATAAACCTTTATTTTACCCACAAAACATCTTCTCTTATTCTTTAATCCGATATTCTCCTTTTCCACAACACTTTTATAGCTCTTCTTCTATAGATCCAACAAAAGTGTCACATGTAATAATATGTGGGAGGCACTTGTGGTAAGTTTGTGGTCAGCAGCATGCAGGCGTAATGCAGCTTCATGATGGTGCAGATACAGGCCCTATCCTGTTCCCTGGAGTGGAAAATCATGTCACTCCTCCACAGCACACACTGCCGTTTTCTCTTCTCACAATTATCATATCACTAACTTGTTCAATAAGCCACTCTACTCACAATCCTTTCATCTTTTCTCTCCAGAAATACGTTTTAGCATTTTGCTACTTAGCCAAAAATGGTTATATATAGTATAAAACCTATCTGGGGACCCAAAGGCAACATTTGCAGCCCTCCAAATAAAACACTGCTCTAGGTAGCTCCTTCAGAAATGGTTTGCTAAAGGAACACAGCAGAAGTCCTGATTACTACAGAAATGAAAAAATAAACAAATAAATAAATATAATTGTAATTGATTTTTTATGAGTTGATGCATTAGATAACTGAGCTTGAAATGTAGGTCCCGAGTGACCTTTTCTCCTCTATGGCTTATAGCCTGTTCTTGCATTCACAGTTAAATGTAATAACAGAATTACCTCCATGGAGCACAGAGACCCACCTCTCTATGAAAAAGTGGGGGTTAAACACCTGATCGTAACACTGTAAATACAAATAAAAAAATCAATATTGCACTAAAATACGGGGAAAGCAATGAAAGACATTAGAATTAATTGCACAACAGTCTCAAGCTCACAAACCTGCAATAAAAAACATTTTTAACGTTTTATTTTGTGTTATATTGATCCCAGAAATCAAGTAGTTAATACATATCAGGCCACCCACATGGACTAGAACATTTCCGTCATTCATTTTTATTATTTTGTACATTGCCAGATTGAGAGTCTGATCTCATATCAGATTTCTAAATGCTAATTGATTGACATTTAACCTCCATGTCATGATGACAGTCTCATTTACTATTGGCTGTTTCTAAATCGGTAGTTACGGCCTTGCTTAATTGATCATGATCACACTCTGAAATGCTACTTACGATTGCATGGATTACGGTTTCAGCTTTCGGCCCTTAAATTGCGGGCTTGTTCAATTGAATCGCTCTGTAACTGTAGCACATTTCAAGCCCGCAGACTAACGGACTGTATAATGTAAGCTGCAAGCTTGCAATTAAATAGGGGCCTATGTTTAGCAGAGATAATTGCTATATATAGCAAAAGACTGAATAATTTGTTAGGACTGAATTCAATTTGTGCATGTTTTGAATAAAACAGTTTCAACATTGTGTTATTTCTTCCATTTTCGATTGAGCAATCTTCATAATGTTTGCATAGTGTGGCTAATTTCCCTTTTCAGTGGCCACACCTGTGACTACAATACAAAATAGGTTGCCCACACTCCTGAGCTACAAATGTTAATTGCTTTTCAGGTGTTGGAAAGTCCCTTCTGCATTTGATGTATTTTTATTTAATAAACATGTCTTTGATGGTTAATTATTGTTATTACTTGGCTATACCAACCTTTCTTCCATAATTTAGAATGATATGGTATTGTAATGGGAACAGTCTTTATTAAGCACAAGGTTGTAGGGCAGCCAAACATAGGCTGATTATGTATGTAGTGGATTATTTCCTTCTAGCCCACTTGGGTCCTTACATTGCCTTCTATCTCATGGTTATGCATTCCTTGCCAGGTATTAAAATATGTTGATTCCTTCAGCTTCAAAATCCATTCAACCACCCCCTTTTTTTACTGCTGCACCCTCCACCCAATCTTCTACCAGAAGTGGGGGTCTATCTCTACATATTGAGCATTATATTATCAGCTTTAAAGGCTACCATTTCTGTGGTATATATTCTATCATAGGGTAACTTCCCTGACCTGTCCTGTGACAGTCATATTTTATAGAAAAAATATAGAAAAAAACAAATGATATAACAATAAATGCAACAACATGAACTAAGTAGAAATTAGAAAACTGTTTAAAAAATGGAAATGCCCACTAGATGGGGGTATGAGAGATATGTAGGTTCTTGTTTGATATATTTCTTAACAGGTGTGATAGAGTAATCATTTATATATGTGTACTGATATTTTTTACATTGTATAATGAAATGAACAAAATAACTAATTTAGATCTGCTTAAAATAAATCCTATGTGTTGTGAAGATTGTGTGTTTTCATCATTTTTTTTTTGCTGTAAATTGGGATGTTTGATTCTCTAATTGTCTGTACATTGTGTACTGAGTAATTTTAGTCACTCATCTATATTCAATTAATATTTTCTCTACTACAAATGTATGCTTGCTCTACACCATGAATCCTCTATAAAGAGCTATAATTTCTCATAGCTTATGTGTCATTCATACTCCAATCATACCATTCTCTCCATTAAACTACCTCTGCTTGCAATAAAATAATTAATGTACAAGAATGAGACAAGGTGATTCATCCATGGTGGAAACATTCAACCCTATTCTATCCTCACCCATAAATCCAATTTCTACCGTATTACTATAGGGCTACAAACTCATCATTTGTGTCCTGTACTATCAAGTAGAGCTCATTTGGCAAAGTAGAGCTCAGTTTTAGAATAGAAGAGTGTTTGATTCTCTCCCTGAAACTTTAACGAGTTGGCACCAATTAAGGCATTTAAACCTTTTGTATATAACTGTACGATAAATGGCTATATAACTAAAGGAGGGGTAGCTGTATAACACTCAATCTCAGTCAGTGGTAGAATATTTGACTGCATTAACAAAGGTCTCTGTCCAGTTCCAGGTGTACTCTTTAAAAAAATAAACTGTAATGAGTTTGCAAGATAAAACAAACCAATATAAACTGTAATGGGTACGTATAAGACAATTATTACATTTGACACACATATTTAGGTATTCCCCTGTGACACATATACAGAATATCACTTTTTACTTGCACATCATTGCAGAATATCACTACCGCCCAGCAGAACTGGCACAGGATATTTCATTCCAACGACTGGCCTAGTATACAGATAAAAGCTTATACAATATGTCTGCATCAAAACTCTTGTAGCTGATTAGAGGAAAAGAGAGCACTCTGATTGCTAGTTTGCTGGTGCTATTACCCTGAAGCTGTTTGTCTCTACGAGGGGCTGACGCCATCATTACAGCAGTAAAACATGGAGACCGCCATCATTACGGCACTAAAATATGGAGATTACATGTTAATCAATTAGCGGACTCGCATATCCGCAAAGTATAAAACAATTAAAATGAATGCCAATACTGTTCTAGTCCATGTGGGTGGCCTGATATGTATTAACTCATTGATTCCCAAAATCTATATAACCCTGAAATGACAAAAATAAAAAGGTTGCCGATTTGCGAGCTTGAGACTGTCTATCATCGCTTTCCCTGTCAATTACAGTGCAGTATTGATTTTTTTATATGCATTTACAGTGCTACAGATAGGGGTTAAACACCCTTGCGGATCCTCTCTAGCACTCAGAGGATTTTCTTCTACATTTGCCGTCTATGGGTGTGAAAACATTTGGGGATTTGTAAAAATTGAATAGCGATTTGTGATTTCAGCGCTCGTAACTCTTACGGGAAAGATCAAAGGCTTTGGGAGACTGTAAGTTCCGGGTTTAACAACCGCAGAGTTTTCAAAGCTGTAACCCATAAACTATTTGGAGCCCGCCAATTGAAAAGCAAATTAACTAAGGGCCTCACTTACAGGCTCCAGTAACTTACAGCCATGGATAACTTGTCAAGCTATTACATGAAACCCAAGATTTGCAATCACACGCTAAAACCCAAAAACAAACAGCCTTTGCAGCGCAGGAATGGTAGAAGTTAATATATAATGTATGCTGGGTGGTTTATATCCACCTTCTCCTAGCCTATCCACATACCAAAAATAAAATAAAGTTCTTTGGTCTCCATTAATAACTCTGTTGCTTTTGGGTGGGTTACAATTAACCCCTAAAATACTGCCCCTACATATTCCCACCCTAGACCCCATCAGCTCTAATCAGTTTACAATAAATACCCCACTATCTCTTAGGGCTTACTGCACTCATAGTGGAAAATAGAAAGCCTAAATAATATAAGAAAGCATGTTATAATGTAGAACTGACATATTTTTCGAACTTCAGTGGTCCTTTAAAAAAGTAAACAACACATTGGGCAGTAACCAGATAGCACATTTTCACTCTGAATATTGCAATGTCTGAATATGTATTTTGCAGGGGAAAAAAAATATTTTAAAAATCAATAAAATAATCATTTATGATGCTAATATGGCTTGATATGAAATGTTTCATCTTTCCTTTCTAAGTGCAGTTGGACCATTCTCTCATTGCGTCATACTACTAATTTAAGCTCAAAGATGACAGAAGCCAGCTGTGATATATACCAGTACAGTGCCACAGTAGTGCCATGCAGCATTAAAATGACAAATCAGATGATATAGTGCATTGGCAGGTAATACCCCATTAGCCTATTCCTCTGAGAACAGATATTGTGGTAGAATATTTCATCTCTATGTTTTATACCACTTGGTTGTCATGGCTGCTGCAACAAATATTTAGCTGGCATCCACTACAGTGCTGTGTAAAAAAAACAACCAGTTCTTATGTAATTTTGCCGAGTGTATTATTGTGTTTTCTTATTTACAGCAGGGTGTGTTTATTTATAATCTTGCTGGTGTTCCTATGCATGCCCAAGTAGAGGGAAAATCTAGTGGTGGAGGACAGGAGCTGGGACAAATATATTGCCACAGTATCTACTATACTTAAAGGGACCGACACGTTTGTTTCATCTTGTTGTTTAGTCGTTCAGTTGTGTAGGACTCTTGGTGACCGTATGGACCGCAGCTTGTCAGGCACAATCATTAAGTCTCTGATTTTGCTTATCCATAAGGTTTACTTGGAAAATATATTAGAATGGGTTGCCAGTTCCTTCTCCAGTGGACCGAGATTTATTTGTCCACTCTGCTACTACCTGCCCATCTTACTTGACTCTACATGGTATGGCTCACAGCTTTATTGAAGTACACAAGCCCCTTCACTACGACAAGATAGCGATCCAGAAGGGGCTGTTTCATCTTACAATACATTAACAACTGATTCTAGATTGTACTAGCAACTTTTCTCTACAGTATATAATTTCTGAGATTTTCAGAATAGTTTTGCTAATTTATGCCAATTTGTGGCTCCATATTCTAAGTTGTAGCTTATATTGTGGTGAATGGGATCTAACTACATGCCATACACATTGGCATACACTGGTTTTGCCACCACATAAACAGATAAGCAGATTGTGTTACTACTTAACGCATCAAAACAGCAAATTTGAATTTAGGAGCCACTCATTCAAAACTGAACATCTCAGAAATAATTAACTTTAGAAAGAAAAGCCTGACTCCAGAACAAGCCCATAGTGAGTGAAACGCATTTAGACATTGCTATAGTTTATCAAGTTGCAAAGCCACCTCATTTAATAGCACAGCAAGAACAGAGAGTTGCACCTACTAACTACCAACTGGATGGACTAAACAGTTAAAACAACTCCAAACAATAGCGCCTTTTAATATGTGATTCTACAAGTTATTGTAACTAATTAACACATCAAAGCAGCATATTTTTATTCAGCTTATTTGCATAATAATGACCCACAAACAAAACTGAAATCTTGGGAATTATTTTTTTTAAATGCCTAATCCAATGTATAGCTTTCCATGCTCTTTAAAATTAATTAAAAAAGCAATATCATTCTGGAGTGACAGAGTCACTTTAATTATACATTTTATTTCAGTTATTATGTACGGCCATAACTCTGTTCATTAAACTGATCAAGAATTGACTTGCATATTGTCAATTTTAGTAATTGCTTGTATAACCCTTAAAGCACTCCCACAAGAAACTTAATAGTTAATTCAATTTGTGACTGTTACACTGATAATATTTTAGCTATATTGACTTTTATGCTCTGCCTTCATCAGGCAGAGAGGGTGGGGAAGTTGGTAAAGTATCTGCCTTAGAATTGTAGGTTGCGAGCTGTTCTTTTATACATTTACATATTTTATTTAGTTTAATTGTTTTAAAACGATTACAGCACAAATTATTTGTAAAACAAAGAGGCATTCATGAGATTTCAAGTTAAGTCCATTTTATAGCCTGCTATGGGCTTGATATAATAACTATACTATTCCTCTACAAAACTAGCAACAGGTAAAAAAGAACAATATAAAAAATGTAGACAATGTTTATATTTTTATGTTTATGTATTATATATAAAACTATTTACTGCTACATCATGTAAGAAATTAATTAGGCCAATCTGAGCTGCAGCTTCTTGTTCTTATTTATGTGGAATTAGAAACAGCCACGGCAAGATTTTATTGTATTTCAACACTATATTCATCTTTCACCTCTTAAAAAAGCTACCAGTTTTAGCCCCTTCCTCACATAAGGAAACCTAAGGCCGTAATCCAGGATCTTGTCTTGATATTGTATCATCCACATAAAGTGCATATCACTTGTCTTTCCCCAGTCCAGTCCATCCTGAACATAATTATTAAGCTTGTTCACCTCTCCTGATGTTCATCATTCACTGCTCCTCACTGCAAGTCCCTACAATGGCTCCTTATGTCCTTAAATACAATGATAACAATTCTGAGCCTAGCCTTCAAAGCCATCAAAAGTATTACTCCTTTCCGACATCTAAGCTCTCTGCTCTACTCTCCAACCCCTCCACCCTGCCCATGACTTGCTCCTCTTTTCCCCATAATATTACCTTCACACCAACACTTTGAATTCCCTACCTTCCTTTATTAAACTCTCCCCTAGTATTCAAATATTTTAACATACTTTGAAAATCCATCAATTCTGACACATACGTATCCACACAGGTCAGTGGTTCCAGCTGGCTCATACCTCCAAAATCCCTGTGATACTCTCTCAAAACAGGTGTCCCCTATTGCTAAATGTAATAACATGAAGTATTGCCAATGGGAAACTCATTTAACTATTTTGTTTAGATTTTGTGTAATTAATGTGCCCTTTGCTGCTTTTTAAACAAGACTAATAATAAATTAATGGCAGTGTTGGTCCATGCTTGCTAAGCAATGCTGACAGGAGGTAGGTGAGGAAGCCTGACCTAAAGCATAATTTCATATAAAACTATATATATGTATGTGTATTTTACTTTCTAAAAAGATTTTGCCCATTATCTAGTTATTCAAAAACCAATAGAAAAATTAACTTGACCAGAGAGCTCCACCGTATACAGTTTGAATGTGCTCCATTTGTCTCTGAATATTTCCTCTTCTTTCATATCAACTTTTCACAACCAATGGGGATGTAGTTCTTCCTGTAATGGTGTGCTTGAATCTATGTGTAAGATGAACATTATGTGCTACCTGTGATGTTGAGATCTAACAGACATCACTTAGAGATGTACGTCTTCATTACAATGTGCATTTGGGCCTACTCTGCTGCCTAAAAATATACTTGAACAAACTCATCTGATAACAATGGTGGAGGGATCAACTCCAATTGCTATGGTTACCCTTAGTATGGATGTACACCAAGTCCAAATTATACATAACAGTGACAAAAAAATGCTCAATTACTCATCCATCTCTCTCACATTGTGTCTAGCGGTGGGGTCCAATCAAAAGATACTTGAGAATGATTCCTAACTGGATCAAAGCATTCGCTAGATAGAAATTCATCTAATCTTAATACCAGGTATGTGTGGCTACAGAGGTAGGCCACCATACCAAGACTCTGATATGTTTTAACAGCTATAAAAGATCAACTATTGACTTTTGATGATGCTCAAAGCTATCATGATAAACTGGATTGACTAATGTCCCAACAGCAGACTGACCACTTACTGCTTAATGTCATGACAGATGACAGTTTAGATTACCTTCCGGACACTGAGAACAAGCCAAGAGATTTCCCTACAAAACTATACACCATAATTACTACAACACAATCTTCAACCCCTCATAAATACTAAAAACTTTTAGCTTCAATCAGTGAAGACTGGCCTTATGTGGGATCTGGATAACTGAATGATTCTGTATTACAGAGACAGTGTGAGATGGGCACAGTGGCTGAAGCCCACATTACTACAATACCATATTGTATCTTCATTGGAGGTGCCGCTTCAAATGACAAGGCAATATAATAGGATTCTTACTGTTTGAAGCAGCACCTGGGAGACAGAATGAGGGGAGGAGATTTTTTAAGTTTGAGCAGGAAAGTGGTGGTGGGGGTAGAAAGGATAAAACTGCCTGTGAATCTTCTACGCTGCCATAGCTTCTGCTTTAATTGCCTCACTTCTGTCCCAGCTGAGAGAGCAGGTCTCGATTCATGGCCCAGGATGGCTACAAACATGAAGCAGCAAATTGAGAGGGGATCTGAGGTTGCTGTGGGGGCCCACTTACCACAGCTGCCAGTCATCCTTCTGTGGAAGATAGCGCCCACCACAGTGTCTGAGCCCCAGAGCACAAAGAGAGAAAAGGAGAGCCCACCCCTCCAGCCTTCCAGCTCAAAATGTGGCAGGATCAGACCCAGGTATATTCCCTTGCCTAGGTCCAGTGGGACAGAAGGGACTATTACACATGGATCAAGGGGTTAATGTCAATGAACAGTTGGGGGTCAGGCAGGATCACAACCTAATATATCCCCTTGCCTTATGGTCAGTGGGATAAGGGGAGTCAGTAGCTGGTAAGCAAGGGGTTAATGTTTGTGGACAGCCAGAAGTCAGTGATGTCAAATTGCTGCTGCATGATCAGGACCAGGTTTACTGGGCCAGAGGGACAAAGGGGGGCTGATCGTTAAAGCACATGAGGAGGTTGGTGGAGGACAACTGGGGGCTAGCTTCAATTATACTACAGGACTTGCATGTGAATCCTGCTGAATTATATAATGACCCAGGGGAGAGCACATCTTCCAGGTTGCAGGACCTTACCACCTCACCAACATATACAGGCTTTACATATAACAGTTGGCAGGAATGTCACACTACAATCTAGCTCATTAGACAGGTAATCTGTTTCTAACAACCAGCGGTTACTGCCTATTACCACAAGGGGTGGGCAAACTAAAAGAGGTCAGCATGTTCACTTTAAGAAATCCTCCTACTTTCATATGACAGGCTAGTTAGCATGCATCAAGCCACCCACCTCAAAAACACGAATAGGGGGCACTTAAGGTTATTAACCCAGGAGCATATTGCAGCTCATCAGTTCATAGAGAGAAGGCAGTTTCCAGATCATCCTGTCCTAGAAGCCTTTATGGGTCCAGTCATTACATGTCCAGGCGTACTTCCTCCCGTATAACAGAAGCCATAGCCCTAGGAACAAGCAACACATGGAGTGATAAAAGGAGGCAGGGATCGCTTCCCATCTCCCATCAGCTTCACCAAAGAGGTGATGGCTGTCAGAAGCAACAACAGCCACCTAATGTGCTTAGGGTGACCCATGTGCAAGATTTTTTGCATGCCGGATCCACAGCCCAGATGCATCAAGGCCATTTGAGGCCAAAAGGTGAGATTCTTTCCACCTATTCACCCAACACTGTTCATTCACCAAATAGAGTAGAGTTGCACCAAATATTACTGTCAATAGAGTTGCAGCAGGCTAGGTCTATTGAGGGTTTTATAGTCTTTTCTGTCCAAATTTGAGAGTGCACAGGTGGGGGTTGGTGCTGCCTCTGCTTGGGTGCAACCAATGATAAAAATTGTTACTCGGGAGAACACATCAAGTACCTGTGCTATTTCAGAGAAATCTGCCATATATCGACTGATCTACTTCATAAAGTGCAAGAAAACTGTGAATATGAAGGAAATATGTGTCTCTACAATGGAAATGTGGCAGTTATATCAAAAGGTGCTCCTAACTGGACTAAAGCAATGCTAATTAGTTTATAACAATACTCTTCATGAGAAGGTATCAGACAGTAGCGGGCATGGATACAAAATGAGAGTCTGTTATGCAGAATCATTGCATATATGTATAGCCTGTATTATATTTTTTTGCCTTCTAAAAACACCTTTTCCACTTCCATCTAGTTACTTATTATCATTTAGTTAAGGTATTCAAAAGACCATGTACAAAAAAGTGACTGCAGTGATCCTTAAAAAAAAATTAAAAAAAATAAAGCAAAGTAATCCTATCAAAATGGTTTTATATATATCTGTATAGCTTGCCTCTTTTTTATGTTAGTGCCTTTAAATACATTTTATTATGTGATACTGATACATTGCCTGCAGAATGTTTTTCTATCTAAGTGGAATTAGCGCTGTATTGTACACAATAGCTTTTCATACAAATATTTATCTATTGCTTGGTTAGTAAAGCAATTTGTTCTTAGTAAGTGATTCTAACAAGTGTTTTCTTTGATTTCTCATTCACAGGAGAAGAGTTTCTTACATCAAGTGCTCTTTTACAAAGCTCTCGAGAGGGTATAATCACTGGCATATCGCATTATATTACAGTAGGACACAACGGGTATTTAAATCTAAATGTCTAAAGAAAAGTCGGTATAATGAGAAGATTATTTCTAAATATGGTGGAAAAATTGTATAATCCCAGCATCTTCTAGGGCAAATATCTGTAGTTCATCTACAGTTCAGTGTATCTCTTAAGTTTCATCTAAATAATAGACAAAAAAAAAAGTCACTCAACATTTGGACTGTTGAAGTGTATGCAACAATATAATTGCATATTATGAGGTGTTACTCAACTGATGACTGAAACCTTGGACAGTGCCATTGAAATTTGGATCCATCTGTTTCCCAGCTTCAGCTCTGCACATGGTATTTACTCTATCACAAAAATATATAATAGAAGGCTGTCACCATAAAGGTAATTTAAAGTGTAACAATCTTGTCAATCTCGGTTGTCCAGAACTATGAAACTTAAAATAAAGAATTTAACACACTTTTGTAAAGTTCTTAAGAGCACAGAGAGAGAAGTTAACAAATAGTTTTTATATATATATATATATTATTATGTCCAATTACACTGTATATTAATAATAGAATTAGAAATGCATATTTAAGTATATTTAGCACAACTGATTATTATTAAAATAACACAGGGATAAAATACAGAAAGTCCCACATATTAGTTAGAGTTACCAGATTGTGTAATAGGTATATTTCCAAAAAATAATATTGTATGAATGAGCAAATAGGTGGACACTCTCATAGCTTCTAGCTAACCCTATTTTCAACTTATTTGTAATAGATTGTGACTGCAGGTATTTTAGTGGAAATTTAAAGTTGGCAGATTTTGGCTCATGTCATGGGCATTTCCATCTTGGACTGCAAGTTTGCCTGGAAACCGGGACAGATATCCTACTGAGAATGGATCTACTAAGAATGGATCTTCTCTTTAGTCCTCTTGTCAAGTGATTATTCATAGTTGCTGCCTTTGAATAAAACTCCTATTCCTCCCAGTTGTCTAATCCTGTAAGGAACAAAAGCAAAATTCTGCTGTTTTCAAAGCAAAATTAACTATAACAGATAAAATTATAGGATGTATATATTTGCTTTAAACTTTCAAAACACTTTATGCACATTATCAAGTCATGCTATCCATAAGAGCATAGTGGTCCTTTCAGTTAAAGACATTGAGTGAAAATGTATGAAAATAAAGTCAAGTTGAGTTAGAAGGGTGAATAACGTAGATAGGAGAGCGCTCAAGACATATGAATAGACTTTTATATATTTAGATGTCATGATCAAAGTACACAAGGTGTTAATAAAGGGTATAACCATCATTAACATGGTTAAACACAACATAAATGACAGATGACTCCTTTTCTTTACTCTTCCATTGGGATACACATGTCAAGGCTGCTATTTATTTAGAGCTGACAAATAAATGAATATCTAAATTTAAAAAATCAATCTCATTGTAGTAATTCATCTTTTACAACCCTGATTAATTATCTAAGGTTTTGACTATGTTCCTTGAGAAGACAAAATAACTTTGTTTATTCTCTTGCAGTCAAATATTTTTTTTCAGTGGATCAAAATTACACATTGTACATAAAGGATTCACAAAACCCACAGCACATCACATCAAGGTATGTGGCTGAATAGAGGATGGGCAAATATCTCATACACACATATAAATAGGATTTCTATTGAGAGAGTGAACGGCATACTTTTTATTAAAATTCTCCTTCTTAGTTGACTGCAGCAACAGCAACTCACAGTATGAAGAGGGTATTAAAGCTTCAGTTCCACTCAGCAACCCGGTTTCAATGAAGCAAATATGCGATTGCAAAATGTAAAGGGTACATTTCTTTGTAGTAACACAATGAGCAAGAATGAGAAAACACTGTAGTAACATCAATATCAAGAAACAGGTCAGATGATAATTATGCAACAGTGCTTTACGTGTGATATGCTGTATTGCAAAGCACATTTTTTGACTGCCCCAAGTACTTTCTTTCTTTTTTTATTGTTTTTATTAATGGGAATAAAAGTTATAACAGAGTTAGATGTACAGTACAAGAACAACATATATTGTATTCAGATGACACCAGAAAAGGCTTGTGTCTACTTTTCCCATTTTTTTGGAGTTTTGTTTCATAAATTACAATTAAATAAATTAGTACCAATTAAAAGAAACAAAAAAAATATATAGAAAAGAGAAAGAAAGGAAAAGAGGGTGGGGGAAAATGGGATGGGGGGAAGCTTAGTATAATATCGTCCCTGAGGAATGTTTATGTATTACCTTTTTTTTTATGCTACCATCCAATTCTTGGTTCCTAGATGTCCCAACAGGAAGCCCACTTTTTATAGTTGTCATCTAGTTTGGCAGAGATCAAGCTAATTGAATGTATGTATTTACGATTTTTCAGTACTTCCCCAAATGCAGAAATGACGTCTTCCAAGTTTTAGCAATAGTGTTCCTGACTGCTAAAAAGATTTGGTTTGATTTGGTAATAAGCCACAGCTGATGCTTCCGAGACCCAAAATACCTTTAATATAAATGTTATGCCATGAATGCTCCCTATTTACAAGTTTGTGCTACAGGGTTCTGTGAAGGCTGGCATGGTGTAAGGATATTGATAATGAAATTGATATTTAATAAGTATTTACTATTTGACAGATTGGTCCAATAGCCAAAATATAGTCAAACAGCTTTATTCAATGAACCATCTCCAGGCCTTACGTCTGCTCAAGTTCACTAAGTCTATATTTAGAAACAGTTGAACTGGAACTTATTATGTTATGAAGCTAAATTAAACTAAGAGAATTAACTCCATATGTTGTTTGCTTGAAATTGTTAAGTATTTAAATTTTTATATTATATTTGAACGCGAACACATTCAGGTCCTCCTAAGCAGTTAAATCATGCAATCATATACTCTTTTATGGGGTCCTTCACATTAGTGCAAATATGTTATACCTTGGTCTTCACTTTTGTACCATGAACCCCCCCACCCTTAAAGTCTATGTACATTCCTTACTGGTTAAACTTTTGAACTGTTTTGAAGTTCTTTTTACTATGTAAGATTTAGAAAAGATGTCTCTACTGGCTGCCCTGTTCTTACATTTCTATTATCAGTTACTGTTTGCGTAGGCGCACAACTATTAGTGAGTCATTTGTAATGTGTTGCTAAAGCAGACAGATCAATTACATTTGTTAACAGTATGAATGTGAACAACACGTGTACAAAAATATTGTTACTTGTAAAACAAGCATTTCCCTCTACACTAAAAGCTGGAAAAATGGTGTGTGTTGATTGTAATCTCAACATAAGAATAAAAATGGATGAATTCATTTCTTCCTTGTGGTTAAAATAAAAGTCAGTTATGAAGGCACCAACAATTCAGCATTGTTTTAATGGATTTCTTATTTGTTGGGATTATTTCTATGAAATGCTTAATGGTAAGTCTTGAAAGCACATATTTAGTCAGTAAAAACCCAGACAATAATTAGATATATTATGAAATTATAATATATACAACTAGAATAAATACAAAGTAATCTTGCATATATTTTAGTACTTTGGCAGTATAAGAGTTTCTTCACCTTGGCTGCACCACTAGGACAAGGAGCTTATTCAAGAAAGACCTTCTAACAATAAATTGTGTGTGAGGAAATGTATGAGCATACACAGCCACAAATAAGATAGCCCTGAGATAAGATGTTAACTATATAGTGTATGACATTTTCTAAATATATAACATATCTCAACATTAGTAATAATATAAAAGATAATTATATATACAGTAATTTTGCATTGCACAAGTATAGTTAATTGTTGAATATTCCTTGCAGAGCGAAAATATGCACAAGAAAATGTATCTCCTTTTGGTTGCCATGTTATAATCTGCCACTTTTTCTCCAAAGTACAAAAATATGCTCATATAATGAATAAGTAAATGTTAAATGATGCTTCTCATCTAAAACACATATAGAATGGCTGCCTGTACACCTAAGGTGCATATACGTGTCAAAGGGTTAACCCCAAAACAGTCTGTCCGAACTAGCATTCACCTACAAATAGTGTAACCCAAAGCATACATAGATCAGTCAATCTAGTCAAGCACTCAGCCGAGAAGATGAACAGTTTGTTTCAAGCTATTAATGGTCTTAAAGCAAAACAGTAACATAGCAATTTAATATTAATATATAAAGGTGTACACTCACAAGTCAGTATGTGAGAGGAGAGGTACTACATCCCACCAAGATACAAAAAAATCAGATTTTGCTGTTCAATTCTTGCTAGGAAACAAAGATCCTCTCAACCTTAGTATCCCTGAAACTTGAGTTTTAGAATTCCTCCAGCAACAAATATTTGTGTATTAAAGACAGACAAGCAGAAACACTGAGCCAATGGATAGGTTAAACAACATGCGTTTTGTAGGGTAATACAAATAGTTAGTTGGAGTGTTGGTTTGTAGGATGCAAACAGTCAAATTTATATAATTTGAAAATAACAATAAACAAATAGGCACACCACACCCAATACAGTAAAATAAATAAAGTAGTCCTTGTCCACTGTACAATATGCCAGTAGTCTATTATGTAGGTACTGGATCTTAGATAAATTGTTTGCAGTCCAAATTATGATTACATCAATTAATACTGTGCTGCTATCCAACACAAGGCTCATGTCCAGCCTCTCAACTTTGAAGAAAAACTGTAGAACAAAAAAGGAGTGCAAAAAACGATATATAATGAGGTATGTAAAAGTGTATTAAATAAACACAAACTATTTTATAAAGACAATAAGAGATAAACATGTGATACAGTTTGATCCTCTCAGAGAAGCTTGGTTCCAGGAGTAGAAAATAAGGAAAACACCCCACAGGATCTGACCTGTTCTAAATTAAGATAGCGAGTATGGCTGAAAACCAGTTCAGAATATACTATCAACACTGGTGACTGGTTTACTAAAATATAAATTATACTAAAACATATAGGGCCTCATTCTATTACCGGCCGTAAATCGGCCGTAAGGCTGCGATTCCTTGCGGGGGTTCAGTTAACTCGCGATTCTATTATATGGCCCCGCAAGGATCTCATCTTACGGCCGGCCGCATATCTTGGAACCGGCCGTAAGCTGTGAAATATAAAAACTGAAAAATAAATTCAAGCCTGCACTGTACAGCTCTGTAAATGCTAGGGATCATATTGGGGGACATGAGGATTAAAAGAAACCCACTCTCAAGCTTGCACATCTGCCCAAACCAGAGTTCAAATTAACTGTTTATTTTCCGGCTGCGGCGTGGGTGTGTCTGAGGTGCTCCAAGCACTCTGGACTTTTTACATGGATATTTTACGGATATTAAAAATTAAATATTTTACGGATTTGAGTACAGGATAATTATGTGCTATTTTTTCTAACACCTAAAATCCCTTTATAGTCTTCTCAAAGTGCAGGATGGCTTTATTTGAGCTATTTTATGTGCTTAATTGGTGCTAGCGAGACCTCTTTCCTGCAAGTAAGCTGCGGCTCGTTTTTAGCCTTGCAGAGAGGTTTCCCGGAGCAATTGAATTGCAAAACTCTTGCGGCCGTTTTAGATCAAAGGCTTTCCTCTGGTGCGAGCGGCCGCAAGAGATAGCAAGGCACCGGCCGCAAGCCTGCCGGAGCCTCCGGCCGTAAGGGAATAGAATAGCAGAATAGCTTGCGGCCGGTCCTTGCTGCCCCGCAACGCCTGCGGCCGCTAATAGAATGAGGCCCATATATAGCTTATAATCTGCAGCTCTACTTAGCTAAAATAGTGCATCTATCTCCTATCCAACATGTTTCATGAATAACTTGCCTGTATTACACATGCATTTATATACATTTGCACTTATCACAACTCCTCCCTCATTTAACAAACCCAGCAAGGAGGAAATTGAAAAAAATATTCATAATTGTAAAATACCAACGTAGGCCTCTATGCTAATCCTGGCAAAAGCACAGAAAATCCTACCTAACTATACTAATCCCTGATCATTAAAACATTGTGAGAGAACTGCTACGAGTGACTGCACAGCAAACCAACTGGATTTACTAAAGGATTTCCTAAGGACTGCAGTATCTTTGCTTTACACAACATACTGTTTTAAGATCATCTTAGGAGCCTCAAGAACGATCCAAACAACAGCACCTTTTATTATATCATCTATACAGTATGTTTGAAAACCAAGGGACTGATAAGGCTGAACTTAGTGCAGCGTTACCTATATAATTTTAATTATAATATTTGTCCAAAATAACACGTTGTCAAACACAAATATAGCAAACATTTTATACTCAACCATTTTAACGAGATATTTAAGAAGCCATTGAGCATATCACAATAAAATTATTATTGAAAAAGAAATAAACATGATCAAAAGAAAGTTGCCAGTATAAAAATACTTATTTGTCTTGACAGCATTATGTTTAGATGATACTAATAATTTTAATCAATTAAGCAGCAAATGCATAAAAGCACACTATTTTAAGTCACCTAGTTAAAACAATTATATATAACATACAAACATTTTTTTTCCCCTAGAGACTACCTTTAAGGACCCTCCTTTTGTGAGATCTTATAGTTTATATGGTCAGTGAGGGATGTATAAACAAAGTAGTTAGAATTGCTTAATGGATTACTTAAGTGTCATATTAATACAATGCCCTTACAAAGAAATCGACTTGATAGTGTGCAAATAGTTTGTTTGCAAAGTTGAAAATAAATAAAAATAGTGATTTTATTTTACAACCGTTGAATAATATTTTCCTTTAAAAGGTGGCCAATGTTTTTATTAGAAATCTGTAAAGAACTGTGCATTCAGAAAATATATTAATAGCAATTTAAAGTTGTCTACTGTTGATTGCTACTTGATAATATAACTGAATAGAAGAGTAAGCCTCAGTAATATAACACTCCCCCTCAAGCTACATTTAAGCTAGCAGTCCTAATGCAACCGCATGTTTCCACATTTAAAATGTTCTTTAAAAATGCTTTTATGCTCCTGGTTTGCATAGTTGCTAATGTTTGTTACATACTTAACCAACATATGAAATTTTCACAAACTATAATGACCTTTAATGATAATCTAATAAACTGTCAGGATCCATGAAAGGAGGGCATTTTCTAATTTGTGTAGTAGGAATGTATTTAGGGACACTCTGAGAGACAAGCAACCCCATTAAATTTGGGCTGCGTGTTAAAATGTAGCTCGAAAAATAGCTCTTAAGACTTACTGCTATTAAATTAGCCCCGTAAAGCAGGCTGCTGCCAATCTGCGGGTTTGCTGTGAAAAAACCCACGGGTTGAGCAACATTTAACTTTGCGGCCGTAAATTCTTTGATCTGTCAAGCCCGTAACCGATACATTTTCAATTTAGCTATTAAATTGCAACTAAGTCCCTCGTGAGCAAGCCTGTAACACTTAAATGTAACCCAAAGCCCAACGAGTGCTGGAGAGGACTTGTAAGGGGGGTAAAGGCCAAT
This sequence comes from Discoglossus pictus, assembly GCA_027410445.1. NCBI lineage: Eukaryota > Metazoa > Chordata > Amphibia > Anura > Alytidae > Discoglossus > Discoglossus pictus. The sequence continues at coordinate 79,729,617 of CM050165.1, forward strand.
AAGTAGCACTGGAAAAGCAAATAAAAACACACTACTGTACTAATATTAAAAGGGAAAGTGGTCTTAAAATTAATAGCACAACATTGTCAAGCCCGCAAATCTGCCCAGAAAAAAACTTTATTTCATGTTATATTGATCCCGGCAATCAATGTGTTAATACACATGTGATAGAATATCATATTTATGGCTTTATTAATATTGCATTATAACTGGAATGTGGGTCAGATCGTAACTTGTAATTGAACCCCGTAAGAATGCAACCTCCCCATTTTCAGTGACATAATAATGATGATCTCTTTTTCCATTGGCTCCGTCTAAACCCGCAACTATGGGTTTGACTAATTGATTACGTTCAAGCCCGCAAATGCGATGGCCGATGAATGGTTTACGGGTTTGCTTCTCTAGCTTGTAGCTCGCAGCCCGTACTAATTTAATAGCACAGTAACTCGACCAAATTTCAAGCCCACAGCCATTGCGAGCTTCACGTTTTTACTGGCTTCGATTTTAATGTGGCTGTAGGATGGAAGCTTCTCAGAATGTGAAGCGAAATGTTGTAATGTGTAGGTGCACCTCAAAAAAATGTTTCAATCTTTAATACTGAATTTGCTAGAAACTCCATCTACCTCATATACAAATATATAAGTGTACATGCATATTCCAGTAGAGAACAAAAAGACTGCTTGGTATAAAAACATTATGGGATATTCCAGACCTCTTTAAAGTGGATAGAAATTACCTCAGTCTGGGCAGCCATTAGTTTTATAACATCTATTAACAACAACGGAGTATTGCTAAGACTTTTCTAGGCCACATTAAAAATATGTGACAGGTGCAGTTAGTTGCATATTTGGGTGTGGGGATAACCCTTCTACATAATTTATGACTCATTCCTAACTCATTCCATGCTATCATGGCTTAAATAAATAGGAATATGCTCCACTTGTTACTGATTGTGCAGGCTGAAAACTGGGACAAACCACAAGCTTCCCTTGAGCATATTTTATCTTCCCACAGTACTCTGACATTTGTACTATGGGCAGATAATAATATTTCAACTTTATGTATATATAGCTGACAGAGTTAGTATTGGTGTGCACAGAATCATAAAATCATCCATTTCTGGTCTCAAAAAGCACACAATCACACTATGCATCTATTTTTAGCATCCATATCAAGTACAGGATGGTATTTGACACTGCTTGTTAACAAAGATTGACAGCTTACAAGAAGCACATATAGAATAAGGCCCTTATTTTTTATAGTTTACATCTCCACTGGTGAAATTGTAGATTGAAGCTTTGTTCTAGTACTGTCAAAATGGGAACCACAGTAATGAATAATGCACAGCTTAAAGGATATTACAGTAAATATTAGGGAGTGGGTAAAAAGCAGTTTTAAAAATGTAATTTTTTATTAGTTTAGTTTTTTATTTTACATTTTTATATTTTATTATTGATGATGTCACTGAAGGGCACAGGAGTGGCAGAAGGAAATCACAATGAAGCTTGTTGTAGACAGGAGTAAGGATACATATGTAAGGATACATACAATCAAGTAGTCAGGGTGGCAAAATATTGTGGTTAGAGAACAAATAAGAAGGTGGAAGAGCCAGGGGTCAGAGTCAAGTGAACAGAACTAGAATGTAGAGTAGCCAGGTAATACCAAAGGTCAGGAATTGGAGAGTAGAATAATCCAAATGTCAAAAGGAGCAAAATTTAAAGTAGTCACATCAAGCAGACAGATCTAGACAGAAAATGCTCAGATGCAGCACAGTGGCAAAACAAATGAGCACTGTTCCTCAGTTGCTGGCTCCATACATTGGTGGAAATTGGTGCAAAAGGCTGCATCATGAGAGTTACAATGTACAAGCGTAGAGCAGATCTAGGAGTTCATGCCAGTGGTATATAGCATACTATAAAATATAACCTAAGCATGGCACAGAACATGTGTAGTTTACAGCAAAACTTGCTAAGCAGAAATACTAAAAGATGCCACACTAAAGTACAATACGCAAGGCCTAGGTAAAGACTATCCCATGATTTATATAACATGTATACTTCAGGTTTTGCTGCTGTACAGAGACTACAGTGAGTAAATGGTGGTTCCACTTTCTGTGTACGGTAATTTAAAACTACATTGCCTTGCAAAAGTATTTACCCCACTTGGCATTTTTTGTGTTTTGTTGCCTCACAACCTGGAATTAACATGGATTGTTTGAGGATTTGCATAATTTAATTTGCAGAACATGCCCACAACTTTGAAGATGTTTTTTTTTTTTTTTTATTGTGAAGTAAACAACAAATAGGACAAAATAACAGGAAAAGTCAATGTGCATAACTATTTACTCCCCTAAAGTCACCTTTTGCGGCTATCACAGCTCCAAGTCGCTTTGGATAAGTCTCTATGAGCTTGCCACATCTTACCACTGGGATTTTTGCCAATTCCTCCTTGCAAAACTGCTCCAGCTCCTTCAAGTTTGATGGTTTGCGCTTGTGAACAGCAATCTTTAAGTCTGACCACAGATGTTCTATTGGATTGAGGGCTGGGTTTTGACTAGGCCATTCCAACACATTTACATGTTTCCCCTTAAACCACTCAAGTGTTGCTTTAGCAGTGTCTTTGGGGTCATTGTCCTGCTGGAAGGTGAACCTCCATCCTAGCCTCAAATCACACACAGAGTGGTACAGGTTTTACTCAAGAATATCCCTGTATTTAGCACCATTCATCTTTCCCTCAACTCTGACCAGTTTCCCAGTCCCGGCTGCTGAAAAACATCCCCAAAGCATGATGCTGTCACCACCATGTTTCAATGTGGGGATGGTGTTCTTTGGGTGATGTGATGTGTTGGGTTTGCGCCAGACATAGCGTTTTCTTTGATGGCCAAAAAGTTAAATTTTAGTCTCATCGGACCAGATCACCTTCCTCCATATATTTTTGGGAGTTCCCACATGCCTTTTCGCAAACTCAAAATGTGCCATTTTGTTTTTTGCTGAAAGTAATGGCTTTCTTCTGGCCACTCTTCCATAAAGCCCAACTCTATGGAGCATACAGCTTTTTGTCATCCTATGTACAAATACTTAAGTCTCTGCAGCTCCTCCAGGGTTACCTTAGGTCTCTGTGCTGCCTCTCTGATTAATACCCTCCTTGCCCAGTCTGTGAGTTTTAGTGGGCGGCCGTCTCTTGGCAGGTTTGCTGTTGTGCCATGTTCTTTCCATTTGGTTATGATAGATGTGATGGTGCTCCTGGGGATCATCAAAGATTTGGATATTTTTTTATAACCTAACCCTGACTTGTACTTCTCAACAACATTGTCCCTTACTTGTTTGGAGAGTTCCTTGGTCTTCATGGCATTGTTTGGTTAGTGGTACCTCTTGCTTAGATGTTGCAGCCTCTGGGGCCTTTCAAAAAAGGTGTGTATATGTGATGACAGATCTTGTGACCATTAGATTGCACACAGGTGGACATCATTTCACTAATTATGTGACTTCTGAAGGTAATTGGTTGCACCAGAGCTTTTTATGGGCTTCATAACAAAGGGGGTGAATACATAAACACATGCCAATTTTCTTTTTTCTATTTCTAGAAAATAGTTTGATGTATATATTTTTCTCATTTCACTTCAGCAACTTGGACTATTGTGTTCTGATCCATCAAATACAATCCAGATTAACAAAACACTGAACTTAAGGCTGTAATGTAACAAAATAGGTAAAAAGTCAAGGGGTGAATACTTTTTGCAAGGCACTGTATATATAATAACAAGTACTTTATCAATTGAATGTTATTAAAATGTACACTGTACTTATATTTACATTTTCAATTTGTACCTGTTAATCAACGTTTCTGACAGCTGTTGTCTTTGGTGGAAACTCATGTGAATAAATGATTGTGCATACTCAGATCACAGGGAGTAATTTATCTAATAAGCCAAGAGATTCAGATCACCAGTGGTAATTAGTAATTATTGGCAATGGTTTACAATTGGATAAAGATACAGAATAAGTGGATCAGGAAGGCTGATGGGTAAAAGTCACAAGCTTACTGTAGAAAAAATGTATTTCCTTTAATAATACCCAAATTTATAAAGTAACTGTTATTACCTACAGATTTAAGTTATACTATTATATATTCACTAGATCAGTAGTTAATTTTTAACATAGTGGCCAGATGGTTACCTTCCAGTGCTCTTCGGGACTGGCTGTTACCTTCCAGTGTTCCTTGGGAAGGGCTGGTTTTCTTCCAGTGCTTTTGGGGATGGCTGGTTTTCTTCCAGGGCTTTTGGGGATGGTTGGTTATCTTCCAGTGCTGCTGGGGACAGCTGGTTATCTTCCAGTGCTGCTGGGGATGGCTGGTTATCTTCCAGTGCTGCTGGGGACGGCTGGTTATCTTCCAGTGATGCGGGGGATGGCTGGTTATCTTCCAGTGCTTTTGAGGATGGCTGGTTATCTTCCACGCTGCTGGGACCCGCATTTGAAATATAGACAATTTCATGGAGAGTGATGTTTCATGTGTCTCTTGGTTGGCTTCTTCTTACCCTTATCAGAGGGAGTTCAGTTCTTGTTCCTTCTGCACATCCCCTGCCGGTGCATAATTTTGTGGAGGCAGGGAATCCGCAAAAGGACGCAGGGGAGGTGCAGAAGAAGCAAGAACTTAACTACCGCGGATCCAGGTAAGAAGAAGCAAACAAAGAAAGAGGGGATCCTGGGGAGGCTGATAGGGCCAGTGGGATTTGAGAGGGCATTGGTCGGGGTGGAGGTCCCAACACTACGGAAGAAATGTATGCATAAAAAGCTAATTAGATTGCACTATGTTATATATATTAAATATATGTCACCAGCGGGGGAAAAATCTCATAGAATTATTTATTTATAATTTGATAGTATACATTTATAAACTATATTAAACATATTTATATACTAGCGACTTGCCCGTCGAAAAATGACGGTCAATAAAAGAAAGTGTTGAAATGCTGTTTGTCACACAATGTGAGTGTACTGTGTGCCTCAAGTAAATTCCTCAAAAAGCAGAAATCTACATGACATAAAATAAGAAAAACTTAAATCCCCAAAAATAAAAAATGTACATTACAGAACCAAAAAAAAAGCCTAAGTCACAAAAAATTTAAAAAGGAACATTACAGAAAATAACAAAATACATTACAACTCCCCCTTAACTACAATTTTGTTTTTTAAAATTACACACCTGAAAATGAAATACATATACTACATACATATAATACAATACGACACAATTGAATAAAATACAATACAACACAATTAAATACAATACAACACAATTAAATACAATACACCCCTATATAATATACATGCCACTATCTAATATACATGCCACTATATAATGTAATATACATCCCACTATCTAATATACAATACTATCTAATAATACATTCCCCTATCTATCTATTTAATATACAATGCATGCTATCTATATATATATATATATATATATATATATATATATAGCTACCCTAATTGTAAGCTACAATAAAATAATTAAGACCACTTACCTTTGAGATGTTTCTTCAGATCAGCAACCTACGGTAAAAAAGATGAAAAAAATTAATACAACATGTTTACATGACATAACTAAACATTCTAAACATTCTAAATATTCTAAATATTATACTCACCTTTCCAGCATGTCCCGTCCCAGCATGTCACGTCCTCCATGTTCCGTCGTCCATCTTTGCGTCTTGTCCGGTGCTACTCCTGTAAAAAAAACCATTACATTAGTAAACATAAACCAAAGTTAAATAAACACAATCTACATTATACTTACCTTTCCGCGATGTCTCCGGCCTCCTCGTCTTCTCCGGAAGCATCCGCGCATTAAAAAAAAAAAAAAAAGCAACACTCATCCGCCCTGGCGGATGTCTCCGACGATAATGACCTTCCTATGGAGTGTTCCAGAATAAAATTCGCAATGGCGGCTTCTGATTGGCTGAAAAGGCTGTCTATCAAATTCAGCCAATGAGAAGACCCCATTTGTGAACCAATGAGAAAAGTATACACCCCAAAATACAACGCTGATTGGATAACACACCTGTCAATCTTTATTTGAACCAATCCTAAGGCTTTATTGCCATCAGCCAATCACAATGGAATATACCCCCACCTACTGATTGGTGAAGACATCTGCGCTTTCCCATTGGCTGTAATATTGATTGATATTAACAGTAGCCAATGAGATTGCGCAAATCCTTTACCAATCAGTACGTGAGGGTGTATTCCATTGTGATTGGCTATTGTCAGTGCAACCAATCAGAATGCGAATACACCCCCTGAAGGCATCTTCGCCTTGTGATTGGTTTAAATAAAGATTGACAGGTGCATTATCCAATCAGAGTGGGATTTTAGGGTGTATCCCTTTGTGATTGGTTCACACATTGGCACCTCCTGATTGGGTGAATTTGATAGACAGCGTTTTCAACTAATCAGAAGGCGCCATTGCTAATTTTCTTCCGGAAAAGTCTCCTGGAGCCTCATTAGCGTCGGGGATGTCCGGGAGTGCGGATGTAAGTATATATATATATTTTTTTATACAGGGCGTGGCAGAAGAGGATCCGGAGGAGGCCAGAGACATCACGGGGAGGTAAGTAGAATGTAGATTATGTTTATTTTATTTTGATGTATGTGTATTAATGTTGTGTTTTTTTTAACAGGTGCCGCGCCGGAGAAGAATTAAAAGAATAAGGACGGGACATGCCGGAAAGGTGAGTAGAATATTTAGAATGTATAGAATGTATAGAATGTTTATTTTAGAACTGTAAACGTGTTGCACTAATTTTTTTTAATTTTTTTTCCGTAGGTGGCTGATCCCAATGGACATCTGCAAAGGTAAGTAGTCTTAATTATTTTATTTTAGCTTAGACTTATATTAGTTAATATATAGATAGCATTTATTGTATGTTAGCTAGGGGTATGCGTTTTATATAGATAGCATAGGATGTATTGTAGATAGATTGTGGTATTTATTTAGATAGATTGGGGATGTAATATTATATAGATAGCATGTATATTAGATTATGCTATTTAGATAGATTGTGTGATGTATATTAGATTGGGGTGTATTGTATTGTAATTGTATGTAATTGTATTGTAATTGTATGTATTTGTATTATATGTATTTGTATTATATGTATTTCCTTTTCAGGTGTGTATTTTTTTTCTGTAGTGAGGGGGAGGGGATTGTAATTTTTATTTTCTGTAATGTTCCTTTTTTTATTTTTTTGTGACTTAGGTTTTTTTATTTTCTGTAATGTAGTTTATTTTTTTGTGAGTTAGGTTTTCTATTTCATGTAATGTAGATTTTTTTTGTGACTTTAGGCTTTTTTATTTTCTGTAATTAGAGTGGTGGGGGTTAATAGGGGGTAGGTAGTGTAGATGTTAATAGGTTAGTGTAGAGGGTGTTTAGTTGATATTTAATGTTTTTTTGGGGTGGTATAGTGCAGTATAGTGTTTATACTTAGTGCCATGATGGTCCTTGAGGACCATCATGGCACTTATTTGGTTAATGTAGTGTTGTAACAGGCCCATAATGGTATTAATATACCCTTATGGGACTGATGGGGTTAAATAGAGGCTTATGGGGGTCTGTATTGACTCCCATGAGTGACAGGGTTAATGAAGGGCTTATGGGGGTCTGTATTGACCCCAATGAGTGACAGGGTTAATGAAGGGCTTATGGGGGTCTATATTGACCCCCATGAGTGACAGGGTTAATGAGGGTTTTATGGGGTCTGTATTGACCCCCATGATTGACAGGGTGACAGTGTATATTTTTTTTTCTTTTACAACGGGTCCTTTAAGGACCTTTACGGTCCTTTAAGGACTTGTAATGCAGGAATTTTGATTGCAGCGGGGGTCCCCGATCGAGTGCAATCGGGACCCACACTGCGATGGTTAATGTGGGGTTAATGCAGGGCTCGGAGCTTATCTCGGATCCCCTGCGGTTAATGCGGGTTTCTGAGCTTATCTCGGATCCCTTCTTGGGTAAGTTGTAGGTGGCTGGGCGGTCCTGGGTCTTTGAGCCTCGTTTTCATTTTTTCAGCTGCCATTTTTTCTCTCGCTTAGGGGATTTTCGTGTGTCTGAACTCGGGAATTTGGACTTAAATGGAGGTGTAACTTCACTTTCAGAGGTCCTGGGTGCCCACCCCTTGCTATGGGTAAGCTTTTTATGTTGTTTGTGTGGGCATTTGGTGTGTTTTCACTGTTTTTAATTGCACGCGGGTCAGCCGTTATAGTCGGATTCTTAGTGAGTGTGGGTGTTTGTTACGTTAAGTTTGGTTCCGAGGTGGGTTTAACGGCTCGCCAGCAATGAGCGCCTGTGGCGCTCATTGCCTCATTCCCTAAGTGCTTTGCGAGGACCCGCATTTGCGGAGACGTTGGGATGCTCCACCACCGCAAATGCCACCCCTCTTTTCGCGAGGACCCGCATTTGCGGAAGCAAGGGCCTCAGTTGCTGGCATGGAGCGGCCATCAATACGCAAGGGACGCGGGCTCGCTATGCGAGCCCGCAAGCGTGAGCAACGGCTCTGGCTGGCTTGCATGCTCACAGCTATATATGTGAATATATATATATATATATATATATATATATATATTTATATATATATATATATATATATATATATAAAAAAATATATATATAATTTATGGTGGGCAAAAGAGCGATAGGATCTCTCCACCATTCAGAAGTTCAGTAAATAAATAGTACATTTGTTTTAACATTTGAATGTGAAAAACAAGTTTAAAAAAAAAACTTGTTTCATGCCCAGAATTCCAAGAAATACCGTTATTACACTGCATTCTGGGAACCTTGGTAGGGACTTGCAAATGTGCCCACAAAGCGTGGTGCCAGTTCCTTAGCTTGTGCAGTGGATATTTTGATGAGGTAGTTTACCACAACAATCATTTAATTTATGGTAGGCTAAAGAGCGATAGAAGCCCTCCACCAAACAGTAGTACAGAAAAATAAATAGTACATTTGTGTTTATTGCATGTCCCTGCCAAGGTTCCCAGAATGCATTGTAATAACTGTAATTCTCTAAATTTTTGGCATGAAACAAGCTTTTTAACTTGTTGCAGACATATTGATGGACCAGGTACAAAAAAATGTTTGCCCCTCTGAAGGGGGTTGTAACAATATGTTTTCGCCCCCCCCCCCTTCTCAATTTATTCAGTGCCCCTCTCCAAGACTTCTTCCCATAACAGCACCACTCCTCAAGACCCTTCTCCATTGCTGCACCACCTGCACCATTGGTAGCACCACCCATGGCTCCATGGCACTTTCTGTACAGTAATATTCCTCGCATTCTCATTGCCAGCTCGCAAGCCTGACCCCTTATAAAGGTATATGACTCACATCCTCGCAGTAAGCTCTTTCTTTTCTAAGCCCTAATGCAAGTAAATAAAGTATTGAATGCTTCAGTGCAGTCCCAGACCTCTCTTTAGATTGTCCTCTCTTGCATTTCCCTGTGCTCTGATATACTAGAGAAATAAATAAGACATGATGAGGCAGTCACGATAGGATACAGATCTATTCTCACAGATTTCATAGTGATTACTTTGAGCAATGATGCTATGAAGTCTGCTAAGCAGCAAGAGAAATGAGTTAGGGATAACTATATTACTCCCCTGACTGAGCCGTTAGAGAGACGGCAGGTCAGGGATAAAGAAAACAGCTGAGCAAACTAAAAGGATGCAAGAGAATGGACAAATTTGCTGTGTTAAAGAGACAAAAAAATTTAGCAATTTCACCCACAAACTCTTTTTTGGTCCTTTGTGGAGATAAGAAGATCTACTAATTCGTAATTACTTTATATTAGGAGCAAAATCTCCTATAAAGACCGCAGGTAATATTTGTGAAAACCTTATCAAGTATATATTGTAAGACCCATCCCAATGTCATGAATTTACAAGTTATATTTATGCTAATCCATCTTTAAGGGAGCTTAGAAATGTTTTTTTGAACAATTGTAAGAGCATGAAAATACAGTGGTACCTTGGTTCCTGTCTGCTCTAGTTTGCGTTGTTTCTGGTACTTGATAGGTTTCACAGGGGGAAAATGTTGCTTGAAACCCAACACTTGCTCGATACTCGAAGCATAGGACTGATTAATTGCTCGGAAGTTGATGCGCTCATGACACCCCACATCCTGTCTATGCAAAATAATGTCTGTTTAGTTTTAAGGTTTTGTATCCAAAAACAAGACCATCAGTTCAAACTAAAATGTGAAAAATCTGGGATCTGGAACGGATTATTTAAATTTACAGTGATCCCCTCCCCTCCATCCACTGATACAAACATAAACACACCCGCATTATCCAACACGGTGGAAGTGATGTAACAAACACAAAATATATTATATGTCATGCTATGTTAAAAGCTACAGGTTGCACATGTGCAATAAGTGCCGAAAGATACGGCTTCGATGTGATCCACAATAAGCGACAAAGGCCCGCGGAGGCCGAAGGCCCTCAACGCGAGGCCCGTAAAGTAGAGGAGGGAAAGAGGCCTGCGATGTGCTCCAAAGGCGCTCATTTCGAAGGCCGCAACTTAGATGGGGGTAAAAGGCCGTAGGCCTTTGGCACTCATCGCGAGGCTCGCAACACAGGCTCTGACCAGATTCCGAGTTACAGGATTGAAAAAAAAACGCTGCCATTTTTTTTTCAAGCCCATAACTCGGAAGCTGTTGGGAGAACCCCAAAAGACGCCAATTAATTCGAAAATTAACTTACCATCTCACACACAGCACGGGGAGAGGCAGGGAGACTATAAGTGAGGTTGAAAGCTAATTTGCTATTTAACTGGCGTTTTTGGGAGCTCTCAGAATGGCTATGCAAGGAAAAAAATGGCGGCCCTAAAGACGTAATTTTGTTTCAAGCCCGTGACTTGGAAGAGCATTTTGGGCTTGGGGAAATGGATCAATTTCACCAAGCCAACAAATGGTTTCACACCCGTAAATGGCAAAAGGAGCATAGGGGAGGGAGAGGAGGACACAGAGGAAGGAGAGGGGGGAAGAGAACAGGAGTGAGAGAGGGGGAAAGAGACACAGGGGGAGAGCAGGGCAAGAGACACGGGAGGGAGTAGTGGGGGGAAGAGACACAGGAGAGGGGGAAAGAGACGAATGGAAGGGATAGAAGAGAAAGAAAAAGGGGAGGGAGGGGGAGAGAAGACACAGGGGATGGAGGAGGGGAAGAGACACAGGGGAGGGAGAGGCAGGAAAGGCACACAGGGGAGGGAGAGGGAGGGAAGACACACAGGGGAGGGAGAGGGGGAAAGAAACACAGGAGAGGGAGAGGGGGGAGAGCGTGGAAAGTGACACAGGGAAGGGAGTGGGGAGATATAGACACAGGGGTGAGAGAGGGGGCAAAGAGACACAGGGGAGAGCAGGGCAAAGAGACACAGGGGAGGGAGTAGAGGGGGAAGAGACACCAGAGAGGGGGAAAGAGAAAAAGGGGAGGGAGAGAGGGGAAAGAAACAGGGAAGGGAGGGGGAGAGAAGACCCAGGGGAAGGAGGCAGGAAGAGACACAGGGGAGGGAGAGAGAGGGAAGACACACAGGGGAGGGAGAGGGGGAAAGATACACAGGGTAGGGAGAGAGAGAGGGGAAGAGACAAAGGAGAGGGAGAGAGAGAGGGGAAGAGACAAAGGGGAGGGAGAGGGGGGAAAGAGACACACAGCACGGGGAGAGGCAGGGAGACTATAAGTGAGGTTGAAAGCTAATTTGCTATTTAACTGGCGTTTTTGGGAGCTCTCAGAATGGCTATGCAAGGAAAAAAATGGCGGCCCTAAAGACGTAATTTTGTTTCAAGCCCGTGACTTGGAAGAGCATTTTGGGCTTGGGGAAATGGATCAATTTCACCAAGCCAACAAATGGTTTCACACCCGTAAATGGCAAAAGGAGCATAGGGGAGGGAGAGGAGGACACAGAGGAAGGAGAGGGGGGAAGAGAACAGGAGTGAGAGAGGGGGAAAGAGACACAGGGGGAGAGCAGGGCAAGAGACACGGGAGGGAGTAGTGGGGGGAAGAGACACAGGAGAGGGGGAAAGAGACGAATGGAAGGGATAGAAGAGAAAGAAAAAGGGGAGGGAGGGGGAGAGAAGACACAGGGGATGGAGGAGGGGAAGAGACACAGGGGAGGGAGAGGCAGGAAAGGCACACAGGGGAGGGAGAGGGAGGGAAGACACACAGGGGAGGGAGAGGGGGAAAGAAACACAGGAGAGGGAGAGGGGGGAGAGCGTGGAAAGTGACACAGGGAAGGGAGTGGGGAGATATAGACACAGGGGTGAGAGAGGGGGCAAAGAGACACAGGGGAGAGCAGGGCAAAGAGACACAGGGGAGGGAGTAGAGGGGGAAGAGACACCAGAGAGGGGGAAAGAGAAAAAGGGGAGGGAGAGAGGGGAAAGAAACAGGGAAGGGAGGGGGAGAGAAGACCCAGGGGAAGGAGGCAGGAAGAGACACAGGGGAGGGAGAGAGAGGGAAGACACACAGGGGAGGGAGAGGGGGAAAGATACACAGGGTAGGGAGAGAGAGAGGGGAAGAGACAAAGGAGAGGGGGAGAGAGAGGGGAAGAGACAAAGGGGAGGGAGAGGGGGGAAAGAGACACAGGGGAAGGAGGTAAGGGAAAAATAATAACACAACAGATATGGCCTTGCAAATGCGTGCAGAGCATGCAACGGCCAGCAATGAGAATTGAAGCCATTCATTGCGGGGCCCGCGATGAGCGCCAAAGGCGCTCATTGCGAGGCCTGCAATGTAGAGGGAGGGAGACACTCCAAATGAGCAATGAAGACACTCCTTGCGCCGGCCGCAATTTGCGGTTTTGCCGAGGACTGCAATGAGTGGCAAAGCCAAAGGCACTCATCGCGAGGCCAAAGGCACTCATCGCGAGGCCCTTAATGTAGAGGTGGGAGAGGCTCGCAATGAGCGCCAAAGCCGCTCATCGCGAGGTGCGCCACTTGGAGCGGGGAGAGTCTCACATTGTGTGGCAAACGGCATTGCGAGGCTTCAAATTTTATTGCCGTAATGTTTGACGGGCAAGTCGCTAGTATACAATAAAATGGGACAGCTTTCCTTCAAAGTTTGGTTACACCATTATAATAATGAGAAAAAAAAACAGATCTCCCTTTGTTGGTTAATAAAGAAATATGTAATGCTATATCAAATTGGCCAAAGTGAATTTTGGAAGTAGATGTCATCCAGGGTGTATTATCGTAGTACACCCACCAAAATATTTTGCAACTCTAAGTAAAGGGGGTTTTGAGTTATTTTCTGGAGTACAGACAAAGCCCATAATGGCTCAAATTTGTAGAGACATTGCCACAGTGATTGATACTACCTTGTCTACTTGCTAGAGCCAACTCTAATGTCATCACATTGCAACATCACCTGATTTGGAAGAACAGCAGGAACCCGGAGGTGCAGCTACTACCTACCAATTGGATGGACTAAAGATTTACCTAAGGATTGCAGTAACTTTGCTTTGCACTAAAGATTGTTTCTATTGTCATCTAAGAAGTTTCAAACTGATCAAACTACAGCCAATTTTAATATATGATAAAAAAAACTACATGTTTGAATATTAAGGGACTGAAAAGGCTGCAGTTTACTTGTACCTCACATCTACCTAGCTCAGTATTACCCATTCATGTGATTACTCTCATAGTATTCTAGGGAAATATTATTTTTTGCTTATATTGTCCTAAACCCATTTCCTTATCAAATGTGGGCCTATTCACAATATTTTAAGTCATATTGGCATAGTAGGGCTCAAAATATCAAGTCAACCAATGAAAGCATTTTATCGTATTTATGATTGATTTTCTAAAAGCCTATAAACCTCAGTTAGATCATCCTAATCTAGTGATGGATTTATCTAGATGAGGGTGAGGTATTATAGTAGTACATATAGTAAAATATTATTCATGTATATATTATGTTTTAGTTGTAATGATTTCTGCTATACTGAACCATTATAACTATTTTAATCTTACTTTTAAAGCATAACATGTAATAGGTATTTGTGTTTTAAATGATCCTAAACAGTAATATTAATAACAGTTTCCTGGGTTAGATTACTATTGCTCAAATGCCTTTTTTAATGTAGTTTGTGGTGGGAAATTTAGATAGTTGAACAAGACTTAAGTTGTAGCAGTAGCATGTAATTTGAGACAGTTGTTAATATTTTATATTTTTTTAAGTAATGTATTTTCTAAATTGCTTCTTTCTGCTCCGGCATGGTTACACTGATTTGCTCTATCAATAGTAATTTCTGGAAATTTTAAAATGGGAGAAATACACCACCATATGCTATCTATTAAAATATAGTTTGTGCCTCCTAAAACACATAAAGTAAATTTAGACTCACAATTAACAATTCTCAATACCTTGTATTGCATAGTTAGTTTATTTGTCATCCACAGTAATCAGATCTGTCTAGTTCCTATTGTTTGCAGGACAACAAAATCTCAACAGTTCAATAAGTCGGTCAGGATCTTTAGTATTATTGGGAGGAACCAAGGGCATGTTTAAATTGGATAATGAAATTTATATATATATATATATATATATATATATATATATATATATATATATTATCTCAATATACCACTGTATAGTAGTTCCTTGGTGCCTAACACCTTATTTTTGTATTCAAATAATTGTGTAAAATAAAGTAACAAAAATAGCTTATGGATGGGTGAATTACTCTTAAAGAGCTAAGAATATACCATAATTCACCAATTATTATAATTATGCAGTATTATAATTATTGGGGAATTATGGTATATTCTTTGACTCCTTTGACTACTTAGAATTGCAAGTCTGCATTAATGACATATAGTAGTCTTTGGCAATAAGGAGTTTAGTAATTAATAACCCTTAAAAAAAATATTTTTGGTACTCCCCATATAAATATTAATTATACAACAAATATTTATTATATAACAACTAATTATAAAACGTTTTTGATAACCGTAAAGAGTACTAAGGATGCGCTTTTCTCTAGATTGGTTTTAAAATTGAAAAAAAAAATTCTCGCTTTTCTCTAGATTGGTTTTAAAATTGAATGTCTATAACAAGTTAAAAAACCTGTTTCCAGCTCAGAATACCGATAAAAACAGTTATTACACTGCATTCCGGGAAGCTGAGCAGGGACATGTGCCCACAAATGCCTCACTCTTCAATCCATAAACCATTTCAAACATGGCTTTCTTTAAACTTATGCATGCTGCACTACACAGCTTTTATGCAAAGACAAGGTTGGATTAAACACAAGCTGGAAATCCTATCCAAGTACAGCTGTTTCAACCTTACTGGCTATCATCAGCGTATATATATATATATATATATATATATATATATGTACACTGTTCTCAAAAGTTTGCATACCCTGGCAGAAATTGAGAAAAGTTGTCATTTATTTTAAAAACTAGCAACTTGCTCGTCAAAAAATGACAGTCGATAAAAGAAAGTGTTGAAATGCTGTTTGCCACACAATGTGAGTGTACTGTTTGCCTCACCTATATACACCCCTTTAACTCAGTAATGAACGTATGTAATAACACTATAAATGCCATGAGGGTCAGCCAGGACCCTCATGACCCAAAGTGTAAGCACTACACCATTTTAACCCGGTCTCTTATGGGGGTCTATCCAGACCCTCATAAGCCTCTATTTAACCCCATCAGTCCCATAAGGGTATGACCATTATGGGCCTGTTACAACCCAACATTAACCACATAAGTGCCATGACGGTCCTCAAGGACCATCATGACACTAAGTATAAACACTACACTGCACTATACCCCCCCAATTAAACATTAAATATCAACTAAACATGCTCTACACTACCCTATTACCACCTACACTACCTACCTACACTACCAACCTACCCCCTAATAACCCCCCACCACTCTAATTACAGAAAACAAAAAACTAGTCACCAAAAATAAAAACTTTACATTACATAAAATAAAAAAAACTAAATCACAAAAAAAAATCTACATTACAGAAATTAAAAAAGACTAATTCACAAAAAATAAAAAAGGAACATTACAGAAAAAAAAAGAATACATTACAACCCCACCCCCCTCTACTGAAAAAAAAAATTACACACCTGAAAAGGAAATACATATAGAATACATACAATACAATACATGCAATACAAATAAAATGAAATACAATACACCCCTATCTAATATACAATACATCCTATCTATCTAAAAAACATCCCCCTAGCTAACATACAATAAATGCTATCTCTATATAGAAACCCTAATTCTAAGCTAAAATAAAATAATTAAGAGCACTTACCTTTGCAGATGTCCCTTCAGATCAGCAACCTAAGGTAAAAAAGAAAAAAAAAATACTACAACACGTTTACATAAAATAAATAAACATTATACATATTAAAAATATTGTACTCCCCTTTCCAGCATGTCCCGTCCTTCTTCTTTTCTTCTTCTCCGACGCGGCCCCTGTTAAAAAAAAACATAACATTAGTACACATAAAACACTTACTTACCTCCCCGCGATGTCCCCAGCCTCCTCCTCTTCTGCCCCGGATGGGCCCTGGAACAATCCGCGCAGTAAAAGAAAAAATAGAAAAAAAAATAACAGAGATCCGCACTCGCGGATGTCCCCAATGCTAATGAGCCTCCTATTGGCAATGGCGGCTTCTGATTGGCTGAAAACACTGTCTTTCAAATTCAGCCAATCAGAAGAAGCCAATGTGTGAGCCAATGAGAAAGGGATACACCCCAAAATTCCACTCTGATTGGATAACGCACCTGTCAATCTTTTTTTGAACCAATCCCAATGCTTTATTGTCATCAGCCAATCACAATGGGATACACCCCCATGGGGTGATTGGCTGAAGACATCTGCGCCTTCTAATAGTGATTGACATTGACAACAGCCAATGAGAAGGCGCAAATGCCTTCAGCCAATCAGTACGTGGGCGTGTATCCCATTGTGATTCGCTATTGTCAGAGCAACCAATCAGAATGCGCAGATGCCTCCAGCCAATCACCCTGTGGGCGTGTATCCCATTGTGATTGGCTGAAGGCATCTGCGCCTTGTGATTGGTTTAAATAAAGATTGACAGGTGCATTATCCAATCAGAGTGGGATTTTAGGGTGTTTTTCCCTTTTGATTGGCTCACACATTGGCGCCTTCTGATTGGGTGAATTTGATAACAGCGTTTTCAACCAATCAGAAGGCACCATTGCCTATTTTCTTCTCGAAAAGGCTCTGGGAGTCTAATTAGCGGGGCAGAAGAGGAGGAGGCCGCAGACATCGCGGGAGGTAAATACAATGCAGATTATGTTTATTTTATTTTGTTTTATTTTTATATATTTGAACTAATGTTATGTTTTTTTTTAACAGGGGCCGCACCGGAGAAGAAGAAAATAAGAAAGACGGGGACATGCTGGAATGGTGAGTAGAATATTTATAATGTTTATAATGTTTATTTATTTTCTGTAAATGGGTTGCACTAATTTTTGTTTTTGTTTTCCCTACGTTGCTGATCTGAAGGGACATCTGCAAAGGTAAGTGGTCTTAATTATTTTATTTTAGCTTAGAATTAGATTATTTTATATAGAAATAGCATTTATTGTATGTTAGATAGATAGGGGTATGTACAGTATTTTATATAGATAGCATGTATTGTATATTAGATAAATTGGGGGATGTATTTTGTATAGATAGCATGTATTGTATATTAGATTGTGGTATTTATTTAGATAGATTGGGGATGTATATTAGATAGATAGGATGTATTTTAGATAGATAGTATTTATTGTATATTAGATAGATAGGATGTATTGTATATTAGATAGGGGTGTATTGTATTGTATTTCATTTTATTTTAATTGTATGTATTGTATTGCATTGTATTGTATGTATTATATGTGTTTCCTTTTCAGGTGTGTAATTGTTTTTTTTTCTGTAGTGGGGGGGGGGGGCATTGTAATGTCTTTTTTTATTTTCTGTAATGTTCCTTTTTTATTTTTTGGTTTTATTATTTTCTGTAATGTAGATTTTTTTTTTTTGTGATTTAGTTTTTTTTATTTTCTGTAATGTAGATTTTTTATTGTTGGTGAATTTAGTTTTTTGTTTTCTGTAATTAGTGTGTTGGGGGCTTATTAAAGGGTAGGTAGGTAGTGTAGATGTTAATAGGTTAGTGTATAGGGTGTTTAGTTGATATTTAATGTTTTATTGGGGGTATAGTGCAGTGTAGTGTTTATACTTAGTGTGATGATTGTCCTTGACGACCGTCATGGCACTTATGTGGTTAATGTTGGGCTGTAACAGGCCCATAATGGTCATAATATACCCTTATGGGACTGATGGGGTTAAATAAAGGCTTATGAGGGTCTGTATTGACCCCCATGAGTGACAGGGTTAATTAGGGGTTTATGGGGGTCTGAATTGACCCTCATGAGTGACAGGGTTAAATAAGGGTTTATGGGGGTCTGTATTGACCCCCATGATGGGGGTCTGTATTATGGGGGTCTGTATTGACCCACACAAGATGACACACATAGGTTAAAATGGCAATTAAAGGTTAATTTCCCACACCTGTTGCTTTTTACATTGCAATTAGTGTCTGTGCATGTGTTAGCTCTCACAAGGATGCACTGAGCTGGCTAGATACTGAGCCATGTGGAGCAGAAAAGAACTGTCAAAAGACAAGGTGATGGAAAACAATATAAAAAGATATCAAAAGACTTGAAAATGCCAGCCAGTACTGATCAATCACTTATTAAGAAGTGGGAAATTTGGGTTTCTCTCGATACCAAGCCAAGGTCAGGTAGATCAAGAAAGATTTCAGCCACAACTGCCAGAAGAATTGTTTGGAATACAAAGAAAAACCCACAGGTAACCTCAGGAGAAATAAGGGCTGCTCTGGAAAAAGACAATGTGGCTGTTTCAAGAAGCACAATTTGATGATACTTGAACATGAATGAGCTGCATGGTCGAATTGCCAGAAAAAAGCCTTAACTGCGCCAATGCCACAAAAAAGCCTGATTACAATATGCCCAACAATACACTGTAATTTGGAGTGACGAGACCAAAATAGAGCTTTATGGTCACAACCATAAGCACTATGTTTGGAGAGGGGTCAACAAGGCCTATAGTGAAAAGAATACCATCCCCACTATGAAGCATGGTAGTGGCTCACTGATGTTTTGGGGGGGGGAGGTCTAAAGGCATGGGGAATCTTGTAAAAATTGATAGCAAGATGAATGCAGCATGTTATCAGAAAATACTTGAAGACAATTTGCATTCTTCTGCACGAAGGCTGCGCATTGGATGCTATTGGACTTTCCAGCATGACAATGACCATAAGCACAAGTTGACCCTCCAGTGGTTACAGTAGAAAAAGTTAAAGGTTGTTGAGTGGCCATCACAGTCTCCTGATCTGAATATCATCGAGCCACTCTGGGGAGAGCTCAAACATTCAGTTCATGCAAGACAACCAATGACTTTGCATGACCTGGAGGCATTTTGCCAAGACGATTGCGCAGCTATACCACCTGCAAGGATTAGGGGCCTCATAGACACCTATTACAAAAGACTGCACGCTGTCATTGATGCTAAAGGGGGCAATACACAGTATTAAGAACTAAGGGTATGCAAACTTTTAAACAGGGTCATTTTATTTTTTTCTTTGTTGCCATGTTTTGTTTTATGATTGTGCCATTCTGTTATATCCTAAAGTTGAATATGAATCCCATAAGAAATAAAAGAAATGTGTTTTGCCTGCTCACTCATGTTTTCTTTAAAAATGGTACATATATTACCAGTTCGCCAAGGGTATGCAAACTTTTGAGCACAACGATATATATATATATATATATATATATATATATATATATATATATATATATATATATATATATTTATATATATCCAGGGCTGATCTTCCTGTTATGTAGAATTGGCAACTTTTTAGAAGAGCTTGCCGATAGAGGAACCACTCACCTGCACTGAAAAATGTGTTAAAATCCAGGAAATGAGTCTTATGAAGCAGAAATAGAGTAATTCCACTGTGACTGACTGAATTGTGCATCCAAGGTGGAGTTCCTCTCTTCTCTACATTGCATGCCAGGAGTTGTAGTCTTCTTTTGATATTACAGACAAAAAATACTATAGGCCAAAAAATCCCAGGCAACCCATTTCCAATAGCATGAATTTCTGGTCAGTAGCACATTCTGTAAGGGATGATCAGGCTTGAGGTCTCCATGATGGACAGTGAAGTTCCAAATCTGTGTGAGGAATATTTGCCTACCTTAGATGTATTTTTTATGTTTTTAATTAAAATCACAAAAACTGTCTAGCTATTTCTAATTCTGTTAATCATTCTTGATATATTCATCAGTCTTTATGATTTGAATATGTTAACGCGTGACTCAGATATGATATGACACAATTTGCTTATTTTTTTACTGTGTTGAAAATTAGAATATTAAAGCCCGAAAATAGCATATTGGACTCACATGCTCTGCAGTATATCTGAAGAATGATTTTCTCTGGAGGAAATAACTATAATATATCTTTATTTTATTTATGAAAAACTATTGTTGTTGGTGTATATTTAAGTTTTATGGATTATGAATGCATCTGAGGAGAATCAGCAGTGTATGAAAACATTTTTGAATGGAAATCCCTGCTAAAATTGGCATAAAATAGCTGAATCATTGCTTTGTGGATTTCTGCACTGTGCTGTTGTTGGCTTGAAGGTAAGTAAAGAGTTAAAAATCATACCCTAATGCAGTTTTTCTATTGATTAGTACAGGGTGCCTATGTAAGCAGCTCTGGGGGTGTGGAAAATAGATTTTATTTTTAAGTAAAATAAATCTGTGTGTATAGAATGACTTATTGTAAGCAGCATGTTTTAGATTTGCAAAAGTTAAAAACAGGGAAACTTACTTTTAAGTACAAGTTCTATGGCTGCTGAGCAAATGTATTAGCACTATAATAATTAGTGACACATGAAAAACGAATCTACTGCCCAAAATCGTATTCTGTATATATGAAATGTAGTGTCCTTTTGAGGATATTTTACTTGAAATATGCAGTAAAATGTTTTATTCCTTATATTAATCATTTTTTCTCTCTCTGTGTATAGTGAGGGGCATTGGGCACAATTCTTTTTTCATGCATTTAAAAGAGCATTCTTTAAACATTACCAAAGTTGTGTTTTGCACAAATAAATATTAAGCAGGGGCGGCCCGTCCATTGGGGCGTCAGGGCAAACGCCCCCCCAAATATTTTCTTCACCCTGCAATAAAAAAAACACAACAATGTATTAGTATAACCCAAAAACAAATAAATATAAGGTGTACATCATCATTTCAAGTCTAAATAGTATTAAAAATGAAGTAAAATTAGAAAAGGGACACTGTCACTTTAAAATAACCCTTGCGCTACATTAACTAATGCTGTGTATCTATCGCCCCCTGCCTGCACCCTGTGTGATCAAATTACAATAGTTATACACTGTGTACACTAACCTTTAGACTCTTTTCTCTCTTCAATGAGTCCTGGCCTGGCCCCCCTGACCGTTAATGCATGCCGCCCACCATCACAGTGACGATATGCATGGGCGGTCATAAATGTATCAATTAATAAATGACAGTCTTCCATCATTGACCAATCAATGATGGAAGGCTGTCCAGTTACTAAGTGATCAATCTAAACCCACCCAGACCGTTAGCCCTGAGCGCCCGCCAGCAAATAGGGCCTCGAGTTTAAATTTTGATTGACTGATACAGTCAATAAAACCACCAGTTCCCTGTCCCTTCCCCCTTTCTGTTTCCTGACCCTGCTCGCGCTGAGACTGAGAGACCTCCCTGGCTGAATCTACTCATCTGCTCTGCCTGCCTAACACAGTAAGTCTACACCTGCCTCTGCCTGGCACCTGCCCTGCCCCTGGCCAAACCAAAACCCCTAGTAGCCCCTAATAAAAGTTAGGGGTGACCAGTTACCCCCAGTCCCCCACTATGCCTGCCTAGCCTGCCAGTGCCACCTACCCAGCCACCCACCAACTACCACCGACGACCCCAGCCATCACCCCCATGTGGCCTGTGCCACCCCCGATCAGGCCTGCCCTATGCTAGCCTAGCTATGCCATCATGCCACCACCGGATTACACCGATCACGGGATCGGGGTAGTCGGGTGGTGAGCGGGGTGGCACAGGCCCACATGGGGGTGATCGGATCACCCCCTTGATGAGGCCTGTGCCACCCCTGATGACCTCCATGTTGCCGCCCTATGCCACCCCCGAGGCCCGATCACCACCGGGCCCCCGGCACCACCCCGATGCGGCCTATGCTACCCCGGGTATTCGGGCAGTGAGCGGGGTTGACCAGGCCACATGGGGGTGGATGTTCACCCCCATGAGGCCTGTGCCACCCCTGGTCGTGGCCTATGGGCGACCGATGGGCGCCTGACCGTGACCGACCCCACCCTGGGTGATCAAACTACCTACCCCGCCCCCCCTATTTTTATTCCATTTTTAGAAGTAACAGGCATGTATATGTGCCTGTCACTTCTAAAGATAAAATAAAAATAAGGGAAGGGAAAAAAAAATACAGTAAAAAGTAAAAACATTATTACAATTAAACAGTAAGCTAACACATTGTTAGTACAGTTAGTAACACATTTTTATACAAAAATAAACAGCTTTAAACAAACATTAAAAATAAAATAAAATAAACAACAGCACATACTTACCTGTAAAATTGACCCCTCCAGCGTTGGCCTTCTGTCCTCTCTGGATATAGTCATGAAAAATAAATAATCCATGTTGATTGAAGCCAATGGTCAAATAAAATAATCCATGTTGATTGAAGCCAATGGTCAAAATAAAATAATCCATGTTGATTGAAGCCAATGATCAAAAATAAAATAATCCATGTTGATTGAAGCCAATGATCAAAAATAAAATAATCCATGTTGATTGAAGCCAATGATCAAAAATAATCCAATCTTGATTGAAGCCATTGTCCATCCATCCATTCTGGCCCATTGAAAGAGGCCTCCACAAAAAAAAAACGACGCTCTAAAAAAAAAAAACAACACACTAAAAGAGCTCCTCCTACAAGGAGCCCCTCCCGCGATTAATTGTTTTTTTCCCACGGTCTGCTATATATACAAATTTTTGAAGGACTCTGATTGGCTGAAATTTTTGATTGACATCGATTTCAACCAATGAGAGTCTTCAAAAAATTAGCAAATCAGCAAGCAGGTATGGAAGCCTGTAAGGGTAAAAAAGGTTAGTGTAAACTTGTTTGACCCTGTATGTATTATACATATTACAGGGCTATTTTATGTGATATACATGTTACAGGATAATATCCTGTAACATGTATAGCCAAAAAATAGCACTGTAATATGTATAACAAATAAAGTGTAATAGAAATGCATGAACAATATAATATACCATGTAATAAAGAACATCAATTAATCAAATAATAAATATCAATTAATATATATTGTTGTATGTATATGTTTATGTATATTTATGTGTAATTTTTTTTATATATATATATATATATATATATATATATATATTTGGATATATATATATATATATATATATATATAAAAATTAATATCAAAATATCACAATAAATAAATATATATATATATATATCAATTTGATATATATATATATATATATATTTATTTATTGTGATATATTGATATCAATTTTTATATATATATATATATATATATATATTTATTTATTTATTGTGATATATTGATATCAATTTTTATATATATATATATATATATATATATATATATATATATATATTTATTTATTGTGATATATTGATATCAATTTTTATATATATATATATATATATATATATATATATATATATATATATATATATATATATATATTTATATATTATTTTTTTTTTTTTTTGGGCCTATATGTTATTTAAGGTTTTTAAGGTACGGTTGGGGCCTATATGGTCCCAATTTGTTATTTAAGGTTTTTAAGGTGCGGTTGGGGCCTATATGGTCCCACTTGGTCTTCTAAGGTATGTTTGGGGCCTATGGTCACACTTGGTCTTCTAAGGTATGTTTGGGGCCTATATAGTCACACTTGGTCTTCTAAGGTATGTTTGGGGCCTATATAGTCACACTTGGTCTTCTAAGGTATGTTTGGGGCCTATATAGTCACACTTGGTCTTCTAAGGTATGTTTGGGGCCTATATGGTTCCACTTGGTCTTTTAAGGTTTTGAAAGTATGGTTTTGTTCTTGAATGGTCTGATTGATTTGCTTGTTTTCTTTCAACCCCAGGTGCAAACCCTATGTGGCTGCAGATTTGTTTCTACTCATTGGTCAACTTAATGAACATGAATACCCTGAGAAGAAGAGCCGACTAATGGTAGGTGTCACTCCTTTAATTTTTCTGTTAATACGTATAGGTGCAATTATGATATTGCTGTAGTCTTGTAACATGAGTTTTTTCAAACTATATTGTATACCAATGAATTTAACACATTGTTACTTTACTTCTTGACATTTCTGCATTGCAGATCATGTATTTCAATGGGCTTCACAAGCATAAGGTCATTGGGCGGGGCTTATAAAGGTCATTATGACGTCAGGGGGAGGAGTTATAAAAATGGGTGTGGTTTGAAAAAGGGGGAGTGGCTATGTTTCGCCCTGTCGCCCCTCCAACTTGAAAAGTCACCAGCCGCCACTGATATTAAGTAAACCCTGTTTATACTTCATTAAAATTAAAAGGAATGGTACAGAACATATGTATGTCTGTAGACTTTATTGGCAGTGACTGTGACTCATACATCTATATTACTGCTCATTGGCTGACAGGGGCAAGCCCTGGATCAAATAAATATTAAAATATTAAATATTATAAAAAGTCTACACACCCCTGTTAAAATGTCAGGTTTCTGTGCTCTAAAAAAATGAGACAAAGATAAATCATTTCAGAACTTTTTCCACCTTTAATGTGACCTATAAACTGTACAACTCAATTGAAAAACAAACTGAAATCTTTTAGGTCGAGGGAAGAAAAAATATAAAAATAAAATAATATGGTTGCATAAGTATGCACACCCTTAAACTAATACTTTGTTGAAACACCTTGTGATTTTATTACAGCAATCAGTCTTTTGGGGTATGAGTCTATCAGCATGGCACATTTAGACTTTGCAAGATTTGCCCACTCAACTTTGCAAAAACACTCCAAATCTGTCAGATTGTGAGGGCATCTCCTGTGCACAGCCCTCTTTAGATCACACCACAGATTTTCAATCGGATTCAGGTCTGGGCTCTGGCTGGGCCATTCCAAAACTTTAATCTTCTTCTGGTGAAGCAATTCCTTTGTTGATTTGGAAGTATGCTTTGGGTCGTTGTCATGCTGAAAGATGAAGTTCCTCTTCATGTTCAGCTTTCTAGCAGAAGCCTGAAGGTTTTGTGCCAATATTGACTGGTATTTGGAACTGTTCATAATTCCCTCTATCTTAACTAAGGCCCCAGTTCCAACTGAAGAAAAACAGCCCTAAAGCATGATGCTGCCACCACCATGCTTTACTGTGGGTATGGTGTTCTTTTGGTGATGTGCAGTGTTGTTTTTGCGCCAAACATATCTTTTGGAATTATGGCCAAAAAGTTCAACCTTGGTTTCATCAGACCATAACACCTGTTCCCACATGCTTTTGGGAGACTTCAGATGTGTTTTTGCAAAATGTAGCCTGGCTTGGATGTTTTTCTTCGTAAGAAAAGGCTTTTGTCTTGCCACTCTACCCCATAGCCCAGACATATGAAGAATACGGGAGATCGTTGTCACATGTACCACACAGCCAGTACTTGCCAGATATTCCTGCAGCTCCTTTAATGTTGCTGTAGGCCTCTTGGTAGCCTCCCAGACCAGTTGTATTCTCGTCTTTTCATCAATTTGGAGGGAGCTCCAGTTCTTGGTAATGTCACTGTTGTGCCATATTTTTTCCACTTGATGATGACTGTCTTCACTGTGTTCCATGGTATATCTAATGCCTTGGAAATTATTTTGTACCTCTCCTGACTGATACCTTTTAACAATGAGATCCCTCTGATGCTTTGGAAGCTCTCTGTGGACCATGGCTTTTGCTGTGGGATGCGACTAAGAAAATTTCAGGAAAGACCAACTAGAGCAGCTGAACTTTATTTGGGGTTAATCAGAGGCACTTTAAATGATGGCAGGTGTATGCTGACTCCTATTTAACATAATTTGGAATGTGTTTGCCTAATTCTGAACACAGCTACATCCCCAGTTATAAGAGGGTGTGCAGATTTATGCAACCACATTATTTTTATTTTTTATTTTTCTTCCCTCCACCTAAAAGATTTCAGTTTGTTTTTCAATTGAGTTGTATAGTTTATAGGTCACATTAAAGGTGGAAAAAGTTCTGAAATGATTTATCTTTGTCTATTTTTTTTACAGCACAGAAACCTGACATTTTAACAGGGGTGTGTAGACTTTTTAGATCCACCTTATACCCTAATTCAGATGCAACAATTAATGCTTTTAATGTTCCTTTAAAATTAGTCAGAAAACATGGCTTTTAAGAGCACATCCTAAATAACTAAAATATCAAAGTTCCAACAGGTTGTACTGCAAAAATATCCACTCTAAAGAAAATAAGTAAAATTGTGAAAGTTGAAGTCACTCTCCAATGATTCTAGAAATATCCCCTCTCTCTACTACTAAATAAAAAAACATTTAGAGCAATTCCCTTTCATACCAGGCCAACAAGCATCCCTCTAGATGCACAATATGTAATCCCCTATTCACAAGCAGAGTTGGTTGTAATGCAGATTTTCTCTAAAAATACTTTTATTATAATGGCTTAAGCAGCACCTAATGTTTGTGTGGATTTTTTTTCCAACCTAGAGTGGCCCTTTAAAGGGACACAAAAAAGCCGTCTTAGTAATAATATCTTCTAAGAATACTAATAAGCAACTATTAACCACTGGAATTTTTTTTAAATAGAGTTTTATTACATTGTCATGAATGTATATAAAGTTTGATGCAAGGTACTGTACATACATTCTGTAAGGAAAATGTACTTAATATGACAAATTATTGTCATTTCATAACTACAGTGTGATAGTCAGGTCATCGCCTTTGTTCAACACAGTGGGAAAGCATTAATTCAATAGTCAGTGTATTTTTAAATTGATCATGAACTTTCAATACCCTTCCACTGGAACATTTAGAAAGATATTCAGCTATTTCTTTTTACAATATGTGTAGGTACTGTCTGTAACCAAAGACAACAGTTATAGTCCTATAAAAAATAATTCGTCCACAGGTGAAAATAAGGGTAAAATGATTTAGATTTTGACTCAAAGTACAATAGAAAAGAAAATCAGTTTAACATCCTTTCTATCTTCCCATCCTAAATTGTATTTGTTTTTTTTTAGGCACACAAACAAAGCAGAGAAAATGTGACCGGGTGGTCTTTTGACGTGCTAAAAGGATAATTCAATTTCTATATTCACTAAATCATTGAAGTAACCTTGCCCCATTGTCTTATGATACCATTTATTTATATCTGGTGAGCCTGGTCTTTGCTGAAATAATGTGTCCGCCTTCTCCTCCGCCAGCTGAGCTACATTTAAATCGCAATCTACAGGGAATAAAGATGAATATGGTAATTTGTCAGGATCCCCAGATTTTCTTTTCATTCCCAACCAAGTAGTAAAAAATCTCCTTTTATATTTTTACCCCAGAAATTGCTCTCAGACACAAAGCCCTCGCTTAGTCTAGGTTTTGATGCGTATTGTGCTGCACACATGAAAACAGAGGAATTAGTCATGGATCTAAAAGATTTATTATTGAGTGTAAGGATGTGTGTACATGTGAATGAGAATGAGCTGGCCTATTAAATGAAATAGGGTGAACAAATGTGTCTCTTTGCATACGTGCAGATATTTATACCTTGTAAATCACAAGATGTATGGAGAGCGTCCTTTAATATGTCAGATTCAACAAGGATTGCTTTCTCTGTGCCTGTTCACTATAAGGATCTATGAAATGAATCGTCTAGCCGTATTTGCATGATAAATGCGTATGATACAAACTTAATATTGCAGATAAAAACACTTATAATAAAATAGAGATTTATTTTATTGAAATGTATATATCATTACATCAATATTTATCAATTTCTAGTGATATATATGAATTTAATCTTAGTCAAAAATATATATGTAAAGAAAACAAAAAAAATTACTTTACAAATACTTGATCTGGAATGCTACATATATATATATATATATATATATATATATATATATATATATATATATATATATAGATAGATAGATAGATAGATAGATAGATAGATAGAAGTTGTTCTTGGTTGTTAAACCATATTTTTGTTATATTTTCTATTCTTCCTTCATTTCTCTTCACTGCCATTTACCAAACCTTCATATTTAGATTATATACCTCGTTATGACCTCCCAAACCTATCTCTGTAGGTTCACTCTTCGTAGTTTATTAACATCTGTTTGTATTTATTTTATCAACTAAGTAATTCTGGTAGATCCACTTAGCCGTTGCAGGGGCCTCGGAGAGCCATGAAATGCTGTGATGGTAATTTTCCCAATGGCAAATAAACGTTACAGCATTCAGTGAACCACTTTGCAGCCCCTGCGAAGCTTAAAGGACCAGTGTACATCCATTATCATTTTTTAGCTAAAGATTTGCTTTGCTGCTGTTTGCACATGTATTTTTATGTTAATTGTGAACTAAAAAAATGTTAACAAGAAAAGTGTGAACACTGGCCTTTTAAGGGACACAGCAGAGGTTACAAATATAGTATAATTTTATTTTATTCATAGGTAGTTACAAGTACGTGATCCATTGAATTTATTTTAATAAAAAGCATTTTTTAGCAGTACATTTGCATTGAAGCTTGCCATATTTCCTTATCATTGAGCTTTTCTGCTAAATCCATCAAACATAGACTATTATTTATATATAATGGGTGAATATTTCCAATCATTTCTAATTAACAGTGGGGGTCTGGCTCTATTGTCTTCAGTTTTATGCCATATGAAACTGACAAGTCAGAAACTGAGCACATACAAACCCCTGGGGATAAAAGGCTGATTAGGTTTAAATCATACTACATTTTGAGCCTTAATTGTGTCAATTTGGTAAATATCAGACAGTGGTTCCCATTTTTTTTATGGACCACTTAAAAGTTGGAGTCTTGGCAAACCACCTGAATACTGCTAAGGGTCTCCACAGACCACCTAGTGGTTTTCCTGCTGGCTTCTTAACAATTATAATGCACTGTGCTATACTGGAATATAGTATGTGCGCTTATAGACCATAACACCTAGTGTGTAGGTTCTTCTGCACTGCATTTTATTGCATTTATATTCATCCTCTTAATTTTCTTTCAAGATTGTTTTGTAATCTCAGTTGTGTTGTGGACTATCTGAACTGACCACTATGACTCCAAGGACAAGTCAGATGGAAAGACAACTTCTTGCAAGAGCTCCTGGAAGACAGTCAAATCCAGCCCTACTTTCCCAGATAGAGAACCTATGGAAGTAGGTAACGAATGACTGCCTGAGACTGAGAAGAAGGGTGGAATTTATCTCTTACTACTGTGGTGAGAAAGGCCATCTCTATACATTATATCTCATAAAAGTGGGAAAAGTCAGCGTCCGAAGGTCCAAGAGGAGCATCCTTCAGAGAGAATTACTACTGCTCCTTGTCAAGTTATGCAACTATTTGTCAGACTGAAGTGGGAAAACCAAGTCATAGAGATACTGGGATTCATTGACTCCAGTTCTGCAGAGAATTTCATCAATAAAATAATTGAGAGACAGGTGAAAATCACCCACCCAAGTCAATGAAGGACCACTACTCATCAATGCCATTGATGATGACCCCTGGTCACTGGATGAATTTCTCACAAAACCTATGACCTCATCATGCCTATTGGCCCCTTACACCATGAGACCCTAAAGCTGAACTTACTTGATCTGCTCATCACATACCTGGTTCTTGGAATGCCATGGCTTCAACGTCATAATCCCAAGATATCATGGTCCATGGGCCAGATAATGTCCTAGAGTGATTTCTTTTACAACACATGCTAAGCACCAGACAGCCAGTACAAAAGAACCACAACATAGAAGCACCCAGCCACAATAAACCTGTTTTTAATTATCTGGAAGCTGTAGAAAACCAGAAACTTTAGACATTCTGGGGTGGCCATCGTCATTTCT
Source organism: Discoglossus pictus (assembly GCA_027410445.1). Taxonomy (NCBI): domain Eukaryota; kingdom Metazoa; phylum Chordata; class Amphibia; order Anura; family Alytidae; genus Discoglossus; species Discoglossus pictus. The sequence continues at coordinate 79,759,932 of CM050165.1, forward strand.
AAGTCTGATACCACCTCAGTTATCATGAATCCAAATTACTGTAATGTCCATGCTAATTACTCAGAATATCTGAACGTATTTTCTACAGTTAAAGCAGAAACGTTATCACCTCATTGAGCTCCACCCCAGAACCATACCTCACCGAGGCAGAAAATACCCTCTGTCAGAACTAGAAATGAAAGCGATCTCTGACTACATTAAGGACAATCTAAGCCCAGGATTAATTCAGGAATCTACTTCTCATTCAGAAGCAGTTTTTTTCTTTATCTGCAAAAAGGATGGAGGACCGAGGCTGTGTTAGATTACAGAGGTCTGAACAAAGTCATGGTACTGGATCTGTACTCATTGCCTCTCATTTCGAAAGTGATAATCACTTGAGAAGATCAAGTATATTCACTGAGCATGATCTCCACTGGGCCTACAATCTCATTAGAATCTAAGAGAGTGATGAATGGAAGACAGCATTCAACACCCAGTATGGCCATTAAGAGTATAAAGACAAGCAATGGTGTGCCATACAAGACAAGGCCAAAGGCATTAGACAAACTGTACATTTCTTCCTACCCTGTCAGATCATATCATATCCAACTGTTTCAATGTAATTCCCTGCCCTATTTTTTCCCCACATAATAATGTAAAAATCCATCTTATAACAGTCATAAAGATCATAAATATATAGATAGAAATTCCCTTTTATTGCAGTAAACCATAAGGTAGAATGGCGTGATCAATTTTAGATATGAAAATATATCCCACTTAACAAGTCAGATTTGCTTTCTTAGTCAGAACAGTTTAAAATATTAAATCTAATTTATTGAATATATTCCCTTTTTCAACCAATTTGTAAAGTACAAAGAGCATATTACTAAAGGGCGGTGATAAGAATGATCAGAGGCTAAACTGAATCTTCCACTGCAGGAATCTCAAGCAGCTTGTATATAGTATCTCAAACCTCTTTCACCTCCAGCCCGTCTGTCAAAGATTGGCTTTCTCTCTCCAGGAACATGACTTAAGTAGATGCCAGGGATTTCAATACAATGTTTTACGAGCTTGATTATCTCACACACTACAACACTATATGTCAGCCAGACTAATACGTATCTGCAAGGTTATCTGTATATACTTAGCACAGATGTTGTACAATTACAGCTAAACAGATTGCCATTGTGTTGTGTCATGTAATGTTTCTTTGTTCATATATAACTAACATGCAGTGAATGTAAGGGGGGGCACCTGAGGAACTTGTGCGTAGTGGTGCCAGAGATGTAATCTGGGCCTGTTTCTACAACAGAAAAGCACTAGTGAAGAAGACACACACACTGATATTTCTGTTCCTAGAACAAAAAAAAGACTCTGACATAGGAAATCTTATATTTGGGACAATGCAAGTAGGTTCAAGTTAATGTTGCAGTGCCACGTGCACAGTGATGTCTATATGCAGAAACATTCCTGTCTGTAAGCGTAATGGACATATACAGCCTTATTAAATTGTGATTCTGCAAACTGAATAGGGCTCTATATAAGCACACAGCATATTTTTTTTTACAGAAGTTTTTAGTTAGTGAACTTCTATCCAAAAGCAAGGACTTCACTAATTAAAAACTTCTGTAAAAAAAATATGCTTTGTGCTTAAATAGAGCCCTTTTAAATTGTCTGAATCGCAATTTAATAAGGCTGATACTGTATATATCCATGCTTAAAGGGCCAGTCTAAGCACTTTTCCTTTTAAACCTATAAAATTATGCATGTGCAAACAGCAACAATCTTTAGCCAGAAACTATAATTAAAAAATAAAAAAAAACAGTTTACCTCATTAATTGCCACTGCTCTCCCTCTCCCCAGTTGTCCTGACCACTGAAAGAAAATGATCAATTTCAACTGCCATAACATTGATCATGCAGATCATGCAGTCTTGTGGGGGGCGTTACAACCACATCCATCAATAAGGTAAACTGAAATGTTTAGGCTAAAGGTTGCTTTGTTGCTGTTTGCACGTAAATTTGTTTATGTTAATTAATGGTAGACGAAAAAATAAGTGTAACATGAAAATTGCTTACACTTGCCCTTTAAGGTGGTAATCATGGAGTGAGGATGTTGCAAGGGGACAGCAGGAGTTGTAACTGGGGATGTGATTGGAGAACAACCTAAACAATAAATACATCTCAGAAGGCAACAAAGTGATATATACATGTATTTATTAAATAAATATTTGGAGTATAATTCACAGTACTACTGTCACATACTGCATCGTACGCACACAATAAAAATATGAAATTCATAGGCAGGGACATATTTAGGTTTTATGCTACCCCAGGTCCATTCAGAGTTGCAAACCCCACCTCAACACACCCAATAAGTAATATACTCATTGAAGTAAATTACATCCACATAGAACTGAATAGGATGACTGTGATTGGACTTATCTGTTATAACCATTGTCACACCATTAGGTGAATGTTTAGAGAATTAAAAAAATTGCCTTCATTCAGTAATTAAAGATGTCACCATTTAAAGTACACACATTTAAGCAAACGCAATAAAACACACATGTTCCATGTCCACTTAGCAAGTAAAATGATGTGGTTTATGTTCTGATTTCTTATATCCATGTTTACCTGTAAGACAAAACAATAATTATAACTTAGTTCACGAACAGACAGAAACCAGTTCTAGTCTGTAATACATCTGTAAAACTGCAGTATTTTTGTCAGTGCAGTCTGTGAATGGAGAGAGAATGTTATACAGGATATGTGTTCAGGAAATGAGCAGTATCGGGACACCAAGGCAAAACACTAGGTAGTATGATAGTGGCAGCATTTAGACTTTTGATTAGGAAATATACTAGCTTTTCAGATTATGGTTAGATTTCTTATAGATCTATAAGTTTTGTGTTAAGTGTGTAACAAACAAACAACATTAGCAGCTATGTAAGAGCAAATCTTTATTTTAGCAGCTCCTTCTTGCGTCTGAGGGCTTCCATGTGTATGGCTTCTACGTTTCCTACTGGATTGGTGCGTTTTGATATTGTTTTTTTATATTTTCATGAGTGAAAAAAAGGAAGGAAAGGGGATTTGTATACTCATTGGTAGATACAGGGACAATTTTAGTATTTGACAACTTCACTCTCCCGCTCACATGCTCAGTAGAAGATAGGCGAAAGTAATCTGTACCTAGCATCTCATGCATTGAAAAGGAAGTTTTACTATCATGGCAGCTTACATGCAGAGTCAGCTAATATGGAGATGTTCTCTGAAAATACTTCTATGCCCATGGCTAAGACATCTCTGCAATATTGTAATCAGTAGCATAGCTAATGCCAAATTTATGTTCACAACCAATAAAGTATCTAAACAAACTACATAGCTGGATGCTAGGAGTAGCAGCACATCAGACTTAGAATAATCATATGTTCTAGTATGGCCCACAGTCCCTTAACTCTCATTTTTGCTAGATGGTCATTCTGCTAATGGTGAGCCCCAGTATGGTGAAGCTAAAGAACCCATGAAGCATTCGTTCTTGAGGCATATATAAAGTGCTCCCATTCCTGGTAGCTGCTACCCAGAACTGGAGGAACACATACTACTGCAACTTTCATTACTAGTACAGAGTTGGCCATTCACTGATGATGATCTAAGGCATATGTTCCCAAACTTTTCTACCTGAGGACCATTTGAAAATTGCTCAGAATCCAATGGGTCATTTTGGATTTTATCATTTACCCTGATCTATGCTACTTGTTAATTGGCCACTATGGAATTTTATTCTATATGATTTTCTAAATAATTAATCTTGAAAAAAAATTAAAACTAAAACAAATGCAGGCTTTAAATTTGTAAGTTTTATATGGGATTATTCTTCACTGTGGAGTTTAATTTTCTTCTTTCATCTAATTCTGCTGCACCTTTCTCAGGAAGGTGTGTTCTTGTATTCTAATGAGATATCCATTAGTTCTGTTGAAACTACTGGTAGTTTTAATGGTCACATTTCTATAGATAGACATTCTGTACAATTAAAGTCACCTCCCAGCTTATGAGGTTAATCAACAGAAGCCATCATATTTACATATGCAAAGTAATACAGTGAAACCTCTATATTCGTCAGCGCCTAAAACAAATGCTCTCATATTTTTCCAAAAATCCAATATTCATCACGAAAAGTCATCTTCCACATGGTAATCAAAATATAAAGGATTTCAATGAAAATGTGATTCTATATTCATCCAAATCAGTATTTGTCCGTCCCTCAGGAATGGATTAATCATGAATATAGAGGTTCCACTGTATATTAGAGCATATATTAAACAGTTTTCAATATAAAAAAACGATTTTTCCTATATTCAAGTGCTTTAAATGGTCATTTGATTAAATTTATTTAAAATGTATTAATTATACCTAACATTTTTTTGAACTAGCATTTGTTCCGCAGACTACCTGAGTGAAGCCCGTGGACCACTGGAGGTCTGATGATCGTTACCAAAGTTTGCAAAACACTAATTTAATGTTATAAACTGAAAGTCCATTCACAGCTACAATAATATAAAAAACATTAAAAAGCCAGAAATTAACCATGCCATGCCCAACTTAACAGTGCTGCCAGTTAATGTTGGTGCTTTGTGAAAACTGAACTGAAACATGATGCAATAAACATTTAAAGAAACAGAGTAAACATCTACTCTGTGACTATAGCAACTACATGATAGCTTGTCAAGTGGATATACAGCAAGCAAAGATGGATTCTGAATATAGTATGTAACAGATATTTTTTTTTAACTAATAGGCATGACATTATCCAGATTACCTATATCTTCTCATGAAGGAAATTCAGACATTTATTTAAACTATCAGGATAAAAAGTGAAGTAAATTATCACATACATTATCATGTAACAGGCAAATTATAAGCTACCTGTTGTAAAAAAAAATGTAAAACAGCCATGTTAAAGCATTGCACTTGAAAATAAGCAACATGGTTTTAGAAATTAAAAACGTTTAACAGGCTATAATTTATTATAATTTGTTATAATGCTGTGGAGTCTGCCACTTCCAGTGACCTACATCCTCAGGCGGAAGTTTGTATCTAAATTTACACAAGGGAGGTACCAGTGGTTGGGACACTGCAACATAATGGGGCTACACTACCTTCACTAAATAATTGGTTAACGCAGGAAGAAATACAAAAGAGGTTGGAGAAAATAAATGTTAATAAAGCCCCAGGTCCTGATGGAATACATCCAAGGGTACTGAGGGAGCTGGGTTCTGTAATAGCCAAACCATTATATCTAATCTTTAAAGACTCGCTCACTACAGGGTCTCTACCAGATGACTGGAGAAAAGCAGAGGTGATACCTATATTTAAGAAGGGATCTAGAGCAAATCCGTGGAATTATAGACCAGTGAGCCTCACTTCTGTAGTTGGGAAGCTTTTAGAAGGGTTAATAAGGGACAGAATACAAGAATATGTCTATTTGAACAGGATCATAGGTAGCAGTCAACATGGATTTATGAAGGAAAGGTCGTGTCAGACCAATCTAATTAGTTTTTATGAGGAGGTTAGTAGGAACTTGGATCAGGGCAACTCAGTGGATGTAGTCTTTTTAGATTTTTCAAAGGCATTTGATACAGTGCCACATGGAAGACTAGTGAGCAAACTAAGGGATACAGGAATTGCAGTAAATATCTGCTCATGGATCGAGAGCTGGCTAAAAGACAGGAAGCAAAGGGTTGTTGTAAATGGAACATACTCCGATTGGTCTAATGTGATAAGTGGGGTTCCTCAGGGCTCAGTATTGGGTCCTCTCCTTTTTAACATATTTATTAATGACATTGAAGTAGGACTCGAATGTAGTGTCTCCATTTTTGCTGATGACACTAAGTTGTGCAAGGTAATAAAATCAGATAATGATGTACTTTCCCTACAAAAGGATTTGCATAAATTAGAGAAATGGGCGGCTAAATGGCAGATGAGATTTAATACAAATAAATGTAAGGTTATGCATTTGGGAAGGAACAATAGCCAAGCAATCTATAATCTTAATGGAGCAAATCTAGGGGTATCAGATATTGAAAGGGATTTGGGAGTACTAGTGGACAACCACCTAGGTAACAGCGCTCAAAGCCAAGCAGCGGCTGCAAAGGCAAATAAAATATTAGCATGTATTAGGAAGGGTATAGAAGCCAGGGAAGAAGATATAATTCTGCCACTATACAAATCTCTAGTACGCCCTCATTTGGAATATGGAGTACAATTTTGGGCACCACCTCACAAAAAAGAAATTTTAGAGCTGGAAAAAGTACAGAGAAGGGCTACAAAACTAATAAGGGGAATGGAGGGGCTAAGTTATGAAGAAAGACTAGCAAAATTAAACTTATTTTCGCTAGAAAAAAGGCGTCTAAGAGGAGATATGATTACGTTATTTAAATACATCCAGGGTCAATATAAGGCTTTGTCAAGTGAACTTTTTGTAGCAAGAGATTTTCAACTGACAAGAGGACATCCGTTGAGGTTAGAGGAAAAAAGATTTCACCTTAAACAAAGAAAAGGGTTCTTCACAGTTAGGGTGGTTAAACTGTGGAATTCTCTACCAAAGGAGGTGGTGACAGCGAATTCGATAGACAACTTCAAAAAGGGGTTAGATATATTTCTGAATAAAGAGGGCATTCAAGGCTATCCTAGATAACTAGCAAGGAATATTGATCCAGGGAGAAATTTGATCGCCAGTTTCTGGGGTCAGGAAGGAATTTTGCTTTTTTTTCCCCTTATGAGACAATTGGCAAAGTTTCAATGTTTTTTTTTTTTATGTTTGCCTTCCTCTGGATTAATTAATAATAATTAACAATAATAATAAATAGTCCAAATTAAAAAGATCAATAGAGATCTAAAAAGGTTGAACTTGATGGACTAACTGTTTATTCATTCTCCAATACTATACTATTAATAATTATTTAATCAATAATTTAATTAATAACTAATCCGCATATTGCAGATCAGAGGAGATCTTAACAGGTTGAACTTGATGGACTGAAAGTCTTTTTTCAACCTTAATTACTATGTAACTATGTAACTATGTAACTATGTGGCATATAAATCTTCAAGAACTCTAACTGTAATGGAAAGCTCATTATACTACACAGCAAGCAAAGTGTTAAGAAATAAGTTGCAAGAAGCAGCTTTATTAAAGGCATACATATGTTTCCAGGAATGCATCTGATAGAGGAGAATCAGTAGTGTATGCAACATTTCTTTGCATGAAAAAATACCAAAATAAACATTTAAACACTTACCTTGAAGTTAGCATTAATTTGAAAAAAAATGTTGGCCAATCAGGAGGATACAGAGGCTGAAACATTTGTGGTTGCTGTCTGTGCTGCAAAGCATCCTGGGATATGTAGTCAGACTCACATGAAAATAAATAATACTTTCTAACATATGCCAATGAAAATGAACACCACATTATACGTGCCGCTTGCATCACTGCTGCTGGTGTTTAAATTTCCCACAAGGTGACAGGCAGAGAGAAGTAAGCTGTGACCCCAACGACCTGTAACTAGATGGTGTGCAACCTGTACCCCCTGTTATGTACCCCCTATGGGTGTGCAATTCCAGAAAGCAGGACCCAGCATATAAATATGTAAGTACATTCAACTTTCTAATATAATACTGTACATATTTTTCTACAGATCAGTGGCTGTTTTTAGGAAATATTTGAAACCCAGGAATCTTATGTACACCTTTAAATAAAACTGAAGCCAGCAGTAAATAATAATTACTCATAAAAGTGAAAATTGCAAACAATGTGTTTTTTATTTTGTTTTTTACTTTTGTGAAACTTTTTGCTAGACCATATAGAAAAAAAATTGACCACAGTCGTTATTTGAAGGGACACTGAAGCTACACATTTGTTAATATGTATTTGATAGAACAGAAGCCTGATTCAATTAGAAGCCTGCATCTGTCTGCAGGTGAGCTGCAGGCATGAACTCTGCTACAATTCTGGTGCTATTCAAGTGAACAAGCCCGCAAGTTACGGGCTGAAAGCCAAAACCGTAAACCATGCACTCGTGCGTAGAAGTTCAGGGTAGGAACATGATCAATTAAGCAAGGCCATAACCTCCCATTTTGAAACAGCCAATAGAAAATGAGGCTGTCATCATGAGGTCAGTAAAACATGGAGGTTACATGTCAATCAGTTAGCGTTTGGGGGTCCAATATGCAATCAGACTTGCAAAGCCGCAAACTTGAAAATAATAAAAATGAATGCCGCTAATGTTCTAGTCCATGTGGGTGGCCTGATATGTATTAACTCATTGATTCTCGATATTGATATAACCTGGAAAGGACACACACACAAAAAAAATGTATTGCCGATTTGTAAGCTTTCCTTGTCATTTACAGTGCAGTATTGATTTTTTTGTGCATTTACAGTGCTACGGACAGGGGTTAAAACCCCTTGCGGGTCCTCTCTAGTACTCGTAGGATTTTCTGTGAAAACATTTGCGGGCTTGGGGAATTGTAGCAATTGATTTTAGCGATTGTAACTCTTGCGGACTGGAAAGATCAAAGGCTTCGAGAGGCTTTAAGTTACGAGTTTAACAACTGAAAAGTTTTCAAAGACGTAACCTGTAAACTATTTGGAGCCCACAAAAATACGCCAATTGAATAGCAAATTAACTTACCGCCTTACTAACGGGCTCCAGTAACTTACATATATATATCATATTTACTAAAGCTGTTTCTTTGTATGGAAGTTATTAGTGTTGCAAGGTTTATAAAGGTTCTTTGGATTTTTGTCCCGTCAGCACCTCCTTCTGGCAAACTCTAATCAGGGTGTGTCACGGCACTGCACCAGTTGAGTTATGGAGCTCTATGGAAAACAATCCTCCTAATGGATGTATGTTATATTTCTAAAACAATATTTCAGTGGGAAGACCTGACTTTGTTCTAAGAATTGTCCACACTGTAATTCAAAGAACATTTGAGCCATTTCATCTCTCATTTTTGTTCATTTTTTAAAATACTTTTTATTAAAGACAAAGTTGTTGGTACAACAATTTCAAAGCAGGGTATGGAGTGGTATTAGATGCATACAAATAAAAAGGTACTGCTTTTAATAATGTATAGTTAGGGTCGTACAACAATGTCAGATGGATAGAACTGGAAAAACTAAAAGAAAAAGATATAAAGAAGGTAAGTATAGCTAAGAAAGGATGCAGGGGAAGAGGAGGTGATTACTCACATCTTATATTACAACTAGAGTATCTGGGATGGAGGCTTATATTCATCCTTCTCATGGACCACTTGGTTTGGAACAATGTTGAGGTGAATACTTCACGCAGTATTCATTCGGGGTCCAAAGGGACCAACACACTGCTTTTTTTCTTATAAGAGTCCTCTAGGGCTTCCGAAAAGAAGGACATTTTCCTTTTAATATTATGAATAGTAGGGGTTGGTCCCTTCCAAGCAATGGTCACGTTTTTATGTTTCAGTTATACAATTCACTTTTCAGTTAATTCTGACTAAATAAAACTATATTTTGTGAGAAAATAATATAAATTGTTTTGTGCTGTTTGCAAGTTCTTATGTACTTGTAATTGATGATCTATCTAAATAAATCTAAATAACTTACTTTTAATACCTGAACAAAGGCAGTACCTGAAAATTCTTCTCTAACAATCATGTCTAGGAGAAATATACAGTATTTTGCCTTCATATAATGCAAAACAACTAGAGCAACAACTATTGTCTGTACCTGAACCCCATTTCATTATCTTTCCCTCAAAAATGTTATAGCAGGTGCACATATACTGCCAAATAACACAACAAAATGATCTTGGTTTCAAAATAAAATATTAATTACAGGGTGCTTTGCATAATTATTCACCCCATGGACTTTTCTACATTTTGTAGCATTACAACCAGTAATTAAAATGTATCTAATTTTTACCATTTGATTTATACAGCAATATTTTGAATGGGTAAAATATTTTTTATTGTGACATAAAATAGTTAAGAAAGTATTTTCAGCTGTGAATTTTGGGGGGATACGTCTTACCAGATTTGCCCATCATAATCCTCTGCCCCAGACTCTGGTATCCTGCAGACTGCAAACTTTTTTTATATTTGGTTGCATCCATAGTATCCTCAATCCTGACCACTTTACCAGCCCCTGCCAATGAAAAGCATCTCCACAACTTGTTGCATCCACCACATATTTTACTAAAGAGATAGTGCTCTCGAGATTCGGAGGCGCACATCGTTTTCCATTAGTATTACAGAAATCACTATGATATTCAGCTGTCACTTTTTCATAGTTGTGGTGAAAACTTTGTCTGCGTTTGAGGTGGAAGGTAGTCAGCAGAAAAATAAATAATAGTAGCTTCCACAGCAGCAAAATCACATATTATAATTGTCAAACTGCGAGTCATTGTCACGCTTTGTGTGCTTGGAAAGCGAGCTTGCAGAACTGCGTCCCTCGCAAAGCAAGGGCCACATTTGCGGAGGTGGAGGCTCCCATGTCAGCTGCAATGAGCCAAACGCGGACCCTCGCGAAGCAACCCAGAAAAGCAGGACTTTAAAAAAAAAAGGAGCCGCGGGACATAGAAAAAAAAACATTAAAGCGGAATGAGGAAATTACGACCCGCAAAGTTACGAAAGTCAAAACGCGTACAACAAAAAACACCAAAAACACTGAAAAATAAAACATAAAAAAAATCACACACAGCACGAGGGGACAGCAAGAAATTAAAGTTGAATTTAAGGAGTTTCGCCACTTGAAAATCGGCTAAGCAAGAAAAAAAATGGCGGACGAAAAATATGAAAACGAGGCTACATGACCCCGAAGCGCAGAAAACACCAACAAGGACATAAGACTTTTAGAAACAACAATTACAATCCATGGAACTTAGAAAAAAAAATACGAGGTCGTAACAATACGAAGTTAACGTTCAAACCGCGCACATCCACAAACACGAAAAGCACAACAACAAAAAAATACCACATAAAACAAACATCACACACAGCACGGGGGGACAGCCAGGACAGTCTGGGAGTGAGGTTGCATGCAAATTTGAGACGTTTTGGCACATGAAAATCGGCTAAGCGAGAAAAAAAATGGCAGACGAAAAAAATGAAAACGAGGCTAAAGGACACAAAGTCGCAAAAATTTCTGCCAGGCACGTAGGAGTTAGCCAGATACAAAATATACCATTACAATGGACATAAAATGCTTGTGAGCCAAGTAACACATAGAAAAAGACGCCATTTTACAACACTAAATTACAACTCATAACATTAGGATTCTAAAATGCCGCTTTACCCGCCTAAACGCATGGTTTGCCTTTGCGCACGCAGCCTATTTAAGCTGCACACTTGCCACATTACTGACACTTTCTCCTCAGATGATCAACAGTCCAACTGTACATTTTCACATGCAGGAAAATCCAAAGAGATTGTTAGCTCTTCAGGATATTGATTGCTGCATATTAAATATAAATAGGTAAAGTATATTCATTTATTAATTCATATTACTTTATTAATTCACTGTAGTCAAATTTTTTGGGCATTTTACACTGCACTTATATATCTGTCTTTGTGATGAGCGCCAAAGGTGAACGTTGCAAAGCCAGGCAGTTGAAGTACACGAGGGGATAGGCTCACAATGAGCGCCATAGGTCCAAAAGCCTTACATTGTGTGGCAAACAGCATTGCCATGGCTTCAAATTTTATTGCCGTTGTATACAATAATAATAATAATAATAAAAATAATAAGCTGTATTTTACATACCAAAAACTATTTTGATCCAGTATTGCTCTTTAGAAAGATTATGTTTTAAATATATGAAAGTGATCCTTCTAAAAAAACAAAACATTTTTCTAGCTTTAGATGCTACGCTGTGACATCTTTTACAATTTGCCACTGACACAAACAAAAACCTGTGGAAGAAAGGAAACAGCTGTCAGTATAAAAACTCAGACCACCTCAGCTGCGCAATTATTTCATATCATACAAGTTTCAATATAACCATATCCACTTCTAGCTTTCTTTAAAAAAACAGCACATTTTTACAAGTAAGAACACTAATGCTAGTTTTCAAAACACATATTTGCTGTTGTTTCTGTTCAAATAATAATGAAATGTGCAATGTTTATCTCAATGGTGTATTAAGGTTTGATGATACCCTAGGTCTATTCAGATTTACAGTGCCTTGCAAAAGTATTCACCCCCCTTGGCTTTTTCGTGTTTTGTTGCCTTACAACCTGGAATTAACATGGATTGTTTGAGGATTTGCATCATTTAATTTACAGAACATGCCCACAACTTTGAAGATGTTTTTTTTTTTATTGTGGAGCAAACAACAAATAGGACAAAATAACACAAAAAGTCAATGTGCACAACTATTCACCTCCCTAAAGTCAATACTTTGTAGAGCCACCTTTTGCAGCAATCAGAGCTCTAAGTTGCTTTGGGGAGGCGCACATCGTTTTCCATTAGTATTACAGAAATCACTATGATATTCAGCTGTCACTTTTTCATAGTTGTGGTGAAAACTTTGTCTGCGTTTGAGGTGGAAGGTAGTCAGCAGAAAAATAAATAATAGTAGCTTCCACAGCAGCAAAATCACATATTATAATTGTCAAACTGCGAGTCATTGTCACGCTTTGTGTGCTTGGAAAGCGAGCTTGCAGAACTGCGTCCCTCGCAAAGCAAGGGCCACATTTGCGGAGGTGGAGGCTCCCATGTCAGCTGCAATGAGCCAAACGCGGACCCTCGCGAAGCAACCCAGAAAAGCAGGACTTTAAAAAAAAAGGAGCCGCGGGACATAGAAAAAAAACATTAAAGCGGAATGAGGAAATTACGACCCGCAAAGTTACGAAAGTCGAAACGCGTACATCAAAAAACACCAAAAACACTGAAAAATAAAACATAAAAAAAAATCACACACAGCACGAGGGGACAGCAAGAAATTAAAGTTGAATTTAAGGAGTTTCGCCACTTGAAAATCGGCTAAGCAAGAAAAAAAATGGCGGACGAAAAATATGAAAACGAGGCTACATGACCCCGAAGCGCAGAAAACACCAACAAGGACATAAGACTTTTAGAAACAACAATTACAATCCATGGAACTTAGAAAAAAAAATACGAGGTCGTAACAATACGAAGTTAACGTTCAAACCGCGCACATCCACAAACACGAGCTTGCCACATCTTACAACTGGGATTTTTGTCCATTCATTCTTGCAAAACTGCTCCAGCTCCTTCAAGTTGGATGGTTTGCGCTTGTGAACAGCAATCTTTAATTCTGACCACAGATTTTCTATTTTATTGAGGTCTGGGCTTTGACTAGGCCATTCCAACACATTTACATGTTTCCCCTTAAACCACTCAAGTGCTGCTTTAGCAGTGTGTTTGAGGTCATTGTCCTGCTGGAAGGTGAACCTCCGTCCTAGCCTCAAATCACACACAGAGTGGTACAGGTTTTGCTCAAGAATATCCCTGTATTTAGCACATCCATCTTTCCCTCAACTCAGACCAGTTTCCCAGTCCCGGCTGCTGAAAAACATGGGGATGGTGTTCTTTGGGTGATGTGATGTGTTGGGTTTGCGCTAGACATAGCGTTTTCTTTGATGGCCGAAAAGTTCAATTTTAGTCTCATCAGACCAGAGCACCGTCCTCCATACATTTTGGGAGTCTCCCACATGCCTTTTCGCAAATTCAAAACGTGCCATTTTGTTTTTTGCTGAAAGTAATATCTTTCTTCTGGCCACTCTGCCCTAAAGCCCAACTCTATGGAGCGTACGGCTTATTGTCATCCTATGTACAGATACTCCAGTCTCTGCTGTGGAACTCTGCAGCTCCTCCAGGGTTACCTTAGGTCTCTGTGCTGCCTCTCTGATTAATGCCCTCCTTGCCCGGTCCGTGAGTTTTGGTGGGCGGCAGGTTTGCTGTTGTGCCATGTTCTTTCCATTTGGTTATGATCGATTTGATGGTGCTCCTGGGGATCATCAAATATTTGGATTTTTTTTATAACCTAACCCTGAGTGGTACTTCTCAACAACATTGTCCCTTACTTGTTTGGAGAGTTCCTTGGTCTTCTTGGCCGTGCTCGGTTAGTTGTGCCTCTTGCTTAGGTGTTGCAGCCTCTGGGGCCTTTCAAAAAAGGTGTGTATATGTAATGACAGATCATGTGACACTTAGATTGCACACAGATGGATGTCATTTCACTAATTATGTGACTTCTGAAGGTAATTGGTTGCACCAGAGCATTTTATTGGCTTTATAATAAAGGGGGTAAATACATACGCACATGCCAATTTTCTGTTTTCGATTTCTAAAAAATAGTTTTATGTATATATTTTTTTCATTTCACTTCACCAACTTAGACTATTGTGTTCTGATCCATCACATTGAATTCAGATTAACAAAACATTGCTGTAATGTAACAAAATAGGTAAAAAGTCAAGGGGGTGAATACTTTTGAAAGGCACTGTATGTGCCTTACGCCACAGTTTAAACTCCTTTTCCTTTGCTATTTAGTATCATAAGATAATCATATATATCTATATGTATATATCTATATTGTGACAAGCTATCTGTCTCCCAGTGGATCTGTGCCCTTGTTTCTGGTCCTTTTGGACACAATTACAGGAGGCTTAAACAGCTTTTTCCAACTTTACGATATTTCATCACCAGTAATACTTCAAAAATAGATCAAAGAAAATAACAGGCCTAGCTCACAGCAGATCACTCCCTTCACTGATAAACAGATCCCTAAATGAGCTAGGATCCAGCTACACCTGGATGGAGCTAAAAACAAACAGTCCATTATTTTATGTTCCATTACTGGCCTGTATCCTTAGATGTCCAGTCTTTCACCTTTTTTCTGCCGTCTGCTTACCAGCTTCATATTTCTGTATATCTGTGTCTTCTCTCCAGCTTCATACAAAAACACTTTTCTCTCTGGGTGTCTCTTGCAGATCCAATAAACACCATTCTGTGTTTCCTTCTTTGTAGCTGTCACAAACAGCGTATACAATTCTGTGAGTCTGTATTCTGCTTTAAGCAACCTTTCCACATTTTGCTTTCACAGTATTTCCTAGGCGGAAGGCCTCAAACAAAGCCTGCCTCAATTAGAGCCTCACACTTATGGCTGCAATGCATAAAACGGCCTCGCACACTGCTGGCTGCAGTACATAAAATGGCCCACCTATTTTTCTGGCCCGTACTTTTAAAGACTTTGATCATGGGTATCTGATTAAACACACCTACCCGACACTCGCCTCCTCGCCTCGTCAATCTACAGCTTGTGTCGTGCT
Organism: Discoglossus pictus; assembly: GCA_027410445.1. Lineage (NCBI taxonomy): Eukaryota > Metazoa > Chordata > Amphibia > Anura > Alytidae > Discoglossus > Discoglossus pictus. The sequence continues at coordinate 79,775,240 of CM050165.1, forward strand.
GATGGGACTGTTTCGCTGTGTGCTTTGTATCCTGCCACTTCACCGTTCTGTTTGTCCACCTCCTAGTTGGATATTTTCCCCGCTCTCTTGCTCTGCCATTCCCTGCTTTCTCTGTTTCTTGGTCCTCTCCTGCTCCGGGTCCCCTGTGCTAGGTTTCGCTCCAAGGTGCTTTACTCTCCTTCCTTATCCTCCACCCAATTCTCTGCTTTTGGTTCTCCCGCCTACTCTCTTGCCTCTTCTCTGGCAACACTGCCTTTCTGGCTCTGGCTTCTGCATCACCGGCTCCTGTCAGCTCGCTACTTCTTCCCAGGCCATTTCTTGCTTTGCCCACTGCATCTGCATTCTGCTCGCCTGTCTCTGAATCATTGTGCCTCCCTGCTTCACTCCTTTGGCGTTCTACGCTCATTTCTCCTGCTGATTAATGGTGCTCTTCCTTCAGCCCCTCTTCTTCCCTCTGACATTGCCACTGTTTCTCCATCGGCTCCACTGTTCTCCACTGCGTGACACCTGTTTTTTGGGCCTTCCCTTCTTGTGCCGCTTGATGGCGCAGTCACCATCTTTCGCCAATTGGTGGGTTCATTCTTCCGGCCACCCCCCTTCCCGCTCCTCGCTGCCTATATGTTATCCCGCTCCCTGCTGCCTTTCTGGTCCTCTCTTTGCTGCCTGATGGTTGCCCCACCTTTTGTTGCCTGATGGTGGCCCCGCTACTCATTGCCGGTCCACTGCCCCACTCCCCGCTGCCTCACTGTTACCTTTGCTCTCCGCTGTATGTCTGTGGCCCCTCTTTGTGCTCGCACCCCTTGCCCTTCTCTCCCACTTGCATCTCTTGGCTTCTTCTCCACTTCATACTTGTCCATCTCTGCCTTTGTTAGTTCATGGCCCTTCGCTGCCTGTCCGTGGGCCCGTTCTATCCAATGCCTCTGTGGTCTGCTTTGTGTTCACCTGTCTTCCCTTCTCTTCCATTTGCCTCTTTTGGCCTCTTCTCCCTCTCCATATCATACTTGTCCATTTCTACCATCACTGCCTATAGCCCTTTGTGGTTGTCTGTGTCCCTTCACTGACTCTCTTTGGCCCTGCTCTATCCGCTGCCTCTCTGTAGCCCCACTCTCTGCTGTCTGTCTGTGACCCCAATCTCTGCTGCCTCTCTGTGGCTCGCTTGTGTTCACCCCCTCCACACTTCTCTCCCAACTCGCTCATTGGTCTCTTTTCTCTCTCCATCTCATTCTTGTCTATCTCTACCTTTACTCATATGTCGCCCTTCGCTGTCTCTCAGTGGCCTCACTCTTGCTGCCTCTCCTTCAGTGACATGTAATAACAAAAAAAAGTATATAAGTAATAACAAGAAATAATAAGTACAGTATCAATTGAACGTTATTTAAGAACTAGCAACTTGCCCATTAAATATTACAGCAATAAAATTTGAAGCCTGGCAATGCTGTTTGCCACACAATGCGAGTCTATGGCCCCTCTGAGCACATTCGGAGCGCATTGCGAGCCCTGTGCTGAGCACCTTCAGCACTCATTGCGAGCCACGACTTTCCTGCTTTGCAATGATCACCTTCGGCGTTCATCGGGAACCCCACGATAAGCACCTTCAGCAATCATCACGTGGCTTGCAATGAGAGCCTTTGGAGCTCATTGTAAGCCTCTCCCCTGTGTACTTTATAGCCTGTCCCCCTCAGTGTAGTTCAGGGGCCTCGCAATGAGTGTTACTGCCTTAATTTAAGTGTTACTGCCTTGGATTAAGCGTTACTGCCTTGGGTTAAGTCTTCCTGCTTAGGGCTCGTTTTTACATCCTTCAGCCTCGTTTTACGTCTTTCAGCCTCGTTTTAGTCGTGTTACGTTTTTCGGCAGCCATTTTTATTCTCGCTTAGGTGATTTTCCTAAGCCAAATATGCCTCAAATTAGCTTGCAACCTCACTAACAGGCTCCCTGGCTCTCCCCCTGTGCTGTGTGTGAGTGTGTAAGAGGTCCGCAATTTTTGCAAGTCCCGCAGGCCTCCACTCCCGCAACTTCGCCTTGCTTCACGAGGGCTGTAGTTGCAGCCTGCAATGAGGGCCTTTGACGCTCATTGCAGCTAAGTTCTGCGGGCCTCCATCCCCGCAACTGCGTCGCTCGCTTCACGAGGGCCATAGTTGCGGCCTGCAATGGGCGCCTTCGATGCTCATTCGAGCTAAATTCCGTGGGCCGCAGTTACGGTGCTCGCTACGTGAGCCCCGCAAAGAGTGACAACTATATTTGTGATACATTTCTCACAGCAAACTTTCATTAGTTCACAAGTTCACAAGTTGTACCAGTTAATCAGACTTTCAGATCCACCAATTAAGCTTAGACTGATATTTCTTTCTAATGGAGGATTATTGCCAAAACTTTCCATATGAAACCAATAAGAGCATGTGCAGACCCCAGGCAGTGAGTATGCTTATTAGGCTAGATAACAGTCTTGGTGGGTGGATCAAAACGGCTGATTGACTAGTAAGCATTGCAATCAATAATGTATGTTTACTTTTAGAAAAAAAAGTCAATTTTAAAAAGTATATTCCATGATTGTTAAGCTAGATAGAATCTGGAAAAGATAAGCCCTAGATTGTGTTTGCCTTTTCGTAGCTTTTTTTATTTCTGAATGCGTGACCATATGTATCCACCCTCATTGAGGTAGGAGGATGAGTCGCATAGATGATTGTGCAACGCTAGAACATCATGCGGTGTAAGATATTTAAACACCAACACTATAGCTACTTATAGGATGCATCTCTCACTTGTGTGCATGACTGTAAGTCATGCTGAATCACTACCATTTGAGGCACTGTGTCATCAGTGCACGTGGGCTAAATGTCACAGACAGCAAGATATATTGTTTTCATCCAAGCAGCGCTGCAGTATTCCATTATTATCTCTTTGTGTAACGACAGCTTTTCTGCAATACAGTGCACGGGGGCTTCGTTCACTCCACGCTGCTGTTTGCAGTCAAACAGTACCTTGTATTACACAATGTTCACAGATCCCTGTGCTTATCTGTCTTTTTATTCTCAGTTCTATTGAGAAAGCTCATAACACAAAGATTTCTTCATTATCAATTAACAAGCTTTTGGCATAATTAAAGAAACAATGCTGTAATTGCCTTTATTTCCCTGTTGTGTCCTTTTGTCTCACCATACCATCTAATTTCTCTATTTATTTTTTTTCAATCATCCTCACTCTACTTAATTCACTGCAGCTCATTATCAAAAACTACACAGTATAAAAATGCACAATAAATGTTCACTATTTTTAATTAGTTGACAATTGATATATGCGCTAACTTTGTTTAAAGACATAGACGTTGATTCTATGGTGCATTTTGTTAATCTATGATCACACACATTTTATAATAAATATTGCATATACAATAGACAGGTAAAAGCTCATAAAACATATGAAATATATATTTTAATACAACTGCTGGACCCTAGAGATATGCATGATACTTAGAGAAGGTTTATGTCTCTGTAGGAGAAGGGTTTGCAGTTTACCTTCTAATTGCCTACCATATGCTATGGAATAGATCAACTACAATAATCCCTTAAAGGAACACTGTGGTCATATTTTTAAAATGTACTATTTTAGAAAAAAACTTAAAATGTGAAAAACAGTCTCTAATGTATCACATTTTATATATGCAATTATGTTGTATATGCAAGCATGTGGAAATCTACCATTACGGTTTTAGCAGATTCGTTCACTGAGGTCGGAGGTGCTTTTGAATACACAGGAAGTGTATGTCTACACAATGGGAATCTGACATATGCAAAGGCCGGTGCACTCAGTAGCATTAAAGTAAAACTCATCTGTTTGCAATGACACACCCTCTAGACAAAGTAACAGACAGTAGCACATGGATCTCTGCAATAAAGAATAATTGTATTTAACAGCTGCAAAATGTAAATGTTGATATGTTTTTGCTGTCTAAAACTAATTTGTTAACTATCATGTTTAGTTATTAAAAAGATCATGTAGAAAAAATGTTTCACAGTGGTTCTTTAAGTAAATTAATGGAGATGAGAGGTTAGCGGGGGTCTCTCACAATCCCTCCTTCATGAACCTCATTGGATTACCGTATATATTCGAGTATAAGCCTGAGTTTTTCAGCCCCTTTTTTAAGGCTAAAAAGGGCCCCTCTGCTTATACTCGAGTCACTCCCCCCCTTGTCTATCTAACCCCCCCGTGTCTCTCTAACCCCCCGCCCTGTCTCTCTACCTCCCTGTGTCTCTCTTCCCTCCCCGTGTCTCTCTAACCCCCCGTGTCTCTTTCCCTCCCCCCTCCTCATCCCTTACCCCATCCTCATTCTCAACCCCCCTCCTCATTCTAAACCCCCCTCATTCTACCCCTCTAAATACCACCCCCCTCTACCTTTCCCCTCACTTACCTGCATCTGAAGCTCCTGCTCCGGCCTCCGCTCCTTCCGGCGTCTTAACGTGGCACGCATGTGACGTCACGGCATTAGCATATACTGAGGAGTGGGGTTGAGGAGGGAGGTTGAGAATGAGGAGGGGGGGGGGAGAGACACAGCGAAGGGAGAGGTGGGAAGAGACACAGGGAAGGGAGAGGGGAGAAGAGACACGGGAGAGAGAGGGGGGACACAGAGGGCACAAGAGGGACCCAGGGGGCAGCACATTTCCCACCCTCAGCTTATACTCAAGTCACTCATTTTACCCAGTATTTTGTGGTAAAATAGTTGCCTCGGCTTATACTAGGGTCGGCTTATACTCGAGTATATACGGCAATTAAGATTATACATTATAGATCCTTTAAAAAAATATTTGCGATGTAGATCTGTTCATTGATCTATTTGTATACTTAAATATTTATTGAAAATATGCCATTATTTAATATTCCATACTAAATTATTTTATTTAAGTGATATTTTATATTATATAGGTATTTCATATTTCAAATTCATACTAAAGAATTAATATCTTTTACAGATATTTTTTAGATTTTACTTATTCTATTATCTTCTATCTCCTTACATCCCTCATTGTAGAAAGTCTCATTGTCTCTTCCTGCTATCCTGTGGAATTCTACATTCAGTTGGATAAATCTTTTCTGGTCTCTACTACCTTTCGCTTTCCTTCTTTCCTGTGCTACTTTCAAAGCCTCATCACAGATATCCAGTTTGATTCCTCATTTTATTTCTTTTGGGATATTTGTTGCTGTATATAAATCAGTCTATACTGGAATTCTTGGAGAAGAATATTTTGATATAAGAGTAACTCTGATATTCTTAGGCCCCTATTCAATTGAGCAATTGTTGGCTACTGTAGCCCGTAAATTAATTTGCTATTCAATTGGCGTCTTTTAGCTACCCAAAATTATTTGTGGGTTGCAGGCTGAAAATCCCTGCGGTTGTCAAAATCGTAACTCCAATCCATCTAAGCCTTTGATCTTTCAAGCCCGTAAATGTTACAATCGCAAATCGCTATTCAATTGCTACAATTCCTCAAGCCCACAATTGTTTTCACACCCATAAATGACAAATGAAGAAGAACATCCTACAAGTACCAGATAGGATTCGTAAGGAGGTTAAGCACCGGATCATGGCACTGTAAATGCAAATAAAAAAAAGCAATACTGCACTTTAAAAGACGGGGAAAACGATGAAAGACATTAGACTCGCAAATCTGCAATCACACATTTTTTTTTACGTTTCATTTCCATGTTATATCAATCTCAGTAATCAAGGCGTTAATACATATCAGGCCATGAACATGGACTAGAACAGTATTGTCATTCATTTTTATTCATTTGTAAATTGCCGGATTGCAAGTCTGATCGCATATTGGACTTCTAAGCGCTAATTGATTGACGTGTAACCTCCAGGTTTTACTGACGTAATGATGACAGTCTCATTTACTATTGGCTGTTTTTAAATCGGTAGTTACGGCCTTGCCTAATTGATTGTGATCATGCCCTGAAATGCTACTTACGGGTGCATTGTTTACGGTTTAGCCTTTCGGCCAGGTAGCTGCGGGCCAGACTTACGGCCAGTATGAAGTAGACTGCGGGCTTGCAATTGAATGGAGGCCATAGTGTAGTATTTAAAACCAATAGTTTATTAAAAAAGTAAAAATGTACTCACAAATAAAATTGTTGTATAAAGCAATAATGTTTGGGTATCTTTGTACCATATAATAAGAATCTTCTCTTTCTGCAGTTTTTAATCTGTAATGTTTGAGCTTTCCCCTCATTAGCACCAGTTTTGGCAACATTAAAATGGTAAGTCTTTAATTGGTATTATCAGACATGTTTACAGGACCCTTCAATAGACTTGGGATTGGACTGGGATAATTTACGGAATAAAATACCTTTTAAAGGAATATCATTTTAAATATTTGGCAACTGCTATGAAGGAAACCCTTTTTTAGATCACTACCTTCTCATGGTGAAGGGACTTGTGTACCTCAATAAAGCTGTAAGCTAATTCATTTAGAGTCACTACAGATGGGCAGGTTATAGCAGAGAGGTCAGACAAATTGTGGTCCACTGGAGAAGGAACTGGCAACCCACTCCAGTATCATTGCCAAGAAAACCTTATGGATAAGCACAGTTACAGACATAATGATAAAGATGTGTCTGGAATGATGCAGTCTATAGGATCGCAGAGAATCAGAGCAGATTGAACAACAACAATCTTATAATGAAAGAAATGATGTTAGATGCTATTCCTAATTGTTTATTCTGGTAGATGATTATAACTCTATGTAGAGCCCTATTTCTAGGTGAAGGTCATAGTTGCAGGTAAAAGCCATTGTTTTTATTGATTGTCATAGTTTTCATAATCAAACAAGGCTGTGACCACCTCATAGGCATGGTTCATGCTGCCTTACTGGACAACAAATAAAAACAAACCCCTTTCCTTTTGTGTCTAATACCCTTAACTCACTTCCACAATAAGCCATAAGAGAGCAGGGCACTCTACACCTTCTGTACCAGTATATAACGTTTGTCACATTTGTCTTTTGTGCTCACTATATCCCCTGTTCTCATCACTGTGGAATATGTTGGTGCTTTATAAATAAAGGATAATAATAGTAATAGTTTTGGATAATGCCTCGATGCGCGAGCCCGCAGTTTTAACGTTGCGTTACCAATGTTTTTCGGCAAGCCTGCGCTGCTGAGAACTATATATGTGATGGTCTTAGTAGTGGTTGATAAGTCTAGTAGTCTGTACCAGTCCTATACCTGGGTAAAGGCCTTATGCTGATCTGATATCTCTAGTATTGGATGATGACCATAGTTATTATATTTAATATAAATCTAGCTCAGAAAGAACTTGTGTCAACAATACATTCAGTAGCATATTCTTAAAGGACCACTGAACAATGAAAAAATATATTTGTTTGAAAACTAAGAACATAATTAAGCAGGAAAAAGTCATACTTCTAGTTTTTATTTGGAAAAAAATATTGAACCATCTGCTGGGCCCTAGAGGATTTCATGATACATACAATATGAAGTTTTGTGTGTGTGAGAATCTGCTTACATTTCTTGAGAGATGTAGTTGCATTTCCGGAAGCAAGGAGTCTGCTTCTGGGCTAGTGAGGAGGACGGACTGTGGTGTCAATTTCAGTCACATCCAATTATCTCAACAAAGGCTCTGTACTAACAAAAAGTATTGAAGAAAAAAAAAATCACAAAAAAAATGATTTAAGCTGCTAATATTGTTAATTTGGTATCTACATGCCGAACATGAGTTGTTTCTGAATCTGCAGTGGTCCTATAAAAGAACCATCGCTAAAATCGAATTTATCATCACATGAACTTTATTCTTTAACTAACCCACATCTAGTACAAAAGCAATTAGAATATTTTATTTAGAATTTCCTGCCATTCAAGTATTTTAGATTATGATCAAGAAGAATATAATAAAGGTCTATAATGCTACAAAAATATACAAAAATGCATTTCAGGAAACAAATATTTTTGGAATTATTTGCAAACACTGAATGCACAATGACAAGACAAAAACATCAAAATATTCCAGAGGGGAAGCCCTAAACATTTCATTGGAAATATTTGTAGATTTCCTTTATGAAATGTAGTTTTAATCCTATTTTATCTATCTTTTCTTTGATATGAATGTAAAATTACCCACTACTCTGTGGAGTTGGTTTCTTGTCAGCCATTAAACTGTATGAATGTCAATAAGTTCTTATAAGCCAATATTAGTGTCCATTGGCTTAAAGGTGAAAAGTTACAGAATCATGCATGGGTTACAATTTTCCTATAGGACCACTGGACATATTTTATTTTTCATCTTAATAATAAAGAGTCAGAGTAGTGCTCACATAGGATTGTGTTTATTTACTAGCTGATTTGCAATAAAAGCAGTACTTGAAGAAAAGAGATTCAACATAGCTTTCAAATTTTCCAGTTCTGAAACTGGTAGAGCTGCTTTTCTTTGCTCCTTATTAGTTGTCTAGATGATGCTGAGAGGATCTGCCCAGGAGGCTGTACTAAACAAATCTGACTGTCAGGATAGCATCCCGGATAGATATTTTCCTACAGAATGGATACCTTATAGGGATGAGTTTTTGTTGCTTATTAGTTACTAAAATAAACAAATGAAACACTACTGAATGCCCACCACAGTGGTCCTTTAAGTGTTCATAGGCAGCAGTTAAAACTGCAATTTGTATGCAAACAGGTTTATTAAAATTTAGATTGTATATGATACAACAAAAATATTGAATAAATAAAGCAGGATCGGAGAGCTGTAGCTAAATATTCAATGAGATCCAAACCAGGAATGTTCTATGAATAGCCACTCTCAAGGTGAAAATATATAGATTTGTTACAATATTTCCTTACTCTATTATAAATGTTATATTTAGGTGGAAAAAACTAATTATTACAGCAAAGTACAAATCAAAATCCCCTTCTGGATTATTAATTTGCCATGGTGAAGGGGTTGTGTACTTCAACTAATCTGTGAGCTATACCATGTAGGGTCACCCAAGATGGGCAGGTCATAGCAGAGAGGTCAAGCAAAACGTGGTTCACTGGAGAAGGACTTGGCAACCCACTTCAGTATCTCTGCCATGGATGAGCACAACCAGACATAAGATGTGCCTGGTGTGCTGCTAGGATCACAGAGAGTCGGACATGTCTGAACAACAACAACAAAGCAACATACAAATGAGATATAAATAAAACATCTCTTATTACATATGTATTCCTTTGTGGTATTCTGAGCATTACAGTGAGAGTAGTAATTCCTGGTTTCTACGGTATATTTGTTAGCATTTTGTGCTCCATGTGTTTGTTATTTTGCATTGGTTTCTCCGTGCACTAGCTTTCTTGTATTCTCAGCTGCTGTAAGAACAGGAGAGCTGTGCTTTCTAACACCTCTGCTCACATTAGCCATGCACTCCTGCTGCAGTGAAGAGCTTACAAACAGTCACCAGATGCCAAGAACCAGCGTCTGCAATCTTGTGGCCTTTCTTTCACTTTCATCTCGGTGAAAAAAGAAAAAAAACACACCAGCTGCTTTCACACAATAGCTAGGAGTTTCAGTCTGCGTTTACCAGTCGCCAAAATACTTTGGAAAATGTATTAAATCCCTACTTTGTAATGCATTGGAAACTAATACTAATAATATAGATGGTGCATGTTTGGAAGGGTAATCTGGAGCTGTTCAAGCATTCTACCTTTACAGTTATTAGCTGCTGATCCGTGCCACGAGGTTATCCAAATTCTGGCCACATCTCTGCTGTGTTATGTTTTGTCAGCAAATGTTTCCACCATGGACATACTTCAAGAGAAGCCCATATTAGGGACATAACACAGCTGCCAGCAGTCTTTGTGGTATATGGAGCGTCACCCACAGAGCCCCCTATTATCAGTCTTTACTTTTAGTTCAAGTAAGCTTAGGTAAGCCTAATTTTTTATGTCTATTATCACTTTCTAGATAAAAAGTGCAATCATTCTTTATTATTATTATAAAGCAGAGAACATGGGTGGTAGTAGTTAGTAAGGAGAAAAGAGGTGATGGTGAATTGGTATTTTGAGTAAGGATGGCTGTGAGTGGGAATTAATTGAGTTGAAGTGAGTGAGTATGACAAGGAAAATTGAAGGTAAGTTCTTTGGGAAAGAGGATTTGAAAGAAAGAGAGGTGTAGGACCTTTCCTGTTTTGTCCCCACCAGCAGTGGCATGCAGCAGTCAGTAGGTGGCACAATGGTGGCTCGCCGAGACTTTCTTAATTTGCTCATAGGGTTAGGGTTACATTTAGGCGTTAGGGTTAGGGTTTAGAGTTTGTGCATGACACTATTTTACTATGTAAAGCTTATCATCTGCCACTACCCTAACCCACTTAATCTAACACTCACCCTAAGAACAAATTGAAGGAAGTCTCAGTGAGCCACCGTCAAGCCGCCTGATGGCCAATGCACTCCAATGCTGGCATGGACGAAACCGGAAAGGTATATAGTAAAGTGTGATAGTGGCAACTGGTCATGAAATTTTAAAATTTCAAAGTATTGTAGGGGGATCTCTAAAAATATTTTGCAGGGGGACTTTGGCATTGTTTGTTATGTCATAGGTGTCTACAGTAAGTCAGTGGCTGATCAAATCAATAACCACTAACAAAACAACAACTAACAAAAAAGTTGATCTTTTGTGAGAAAATTTACATAGCAAATTGCTTATTTGTCCTTATCTATAGGCTCCAGACATCTGCAAAAATTGAAGGTTTCCAGTTGCCATTTGTTTCAGCACAAAATAGTGATCACCAGGACTTTTGGGTCACACTGTCGCACATGTAGACAAGTGTCTTGATGCTGATACTGCTTTTTTTTAATAAAGCTACTGTTTGTAGCGAAACGGTCTGTCAGGCAACAGTACCGATCTTATAAGTATATTATTTTTATTACTTCTACAGTAATCCAACTTAAGTGTAAAGTTCCTGAAAGGGCAACTTTAATTCCTTAGTGGTCAAAAGTGTTTTTTAAAAGCTGCAGTTAATTGCAATGGAAATAGTATTGTAGAAGGTTACCTTAAAGCTGTGGTTGCTATAAGGAATGGTATTTGTTTCATGACTAATCAGTGAATTTACATAGCAATGAGATGAGTTTCTCTCTGCTATTACTTCTTGTCATATTTCTATGATTTGTAGTTATTTGTGATATGAAAAACATATGTTGAAAGCTCTATAACCGTTGGAATTTTGTATCGATCTATCGGGAATATTATGCATTTTTTATTATTATCCTTGAGAGGATTTCCTGTCTTATTCTGGGGATCCTGGCAAGCTTTGGGGATCAAGCTAGTGGAGCCTTCCAGACAGAAGGTATCCCTTGAGGATCCTAGGTTTTCAGCACTACACAAGGACACTGTTTATGTGACATGTATCCGGTTCGTATATAATGTAATTTACACCATTACAACCTGGTTCAGACTGTTGTTGATATGAGCCTGAGTTGGATACCGTATTGAGAACTTATTTGTTGGAATCTGATTTTTTTTGCTGTCTTTTGAGAATAACAGACATTTACACCTTAGAAATACAGCTAATGATATAAATCTGAGCTGGTTATACTATTGATCTATACAACGTTAAATTTGAGTTAGTTCAAATTACCATACTTACCTAATGTAAATCTGATTTATAAGACTGGTGTGGATATAAGCCCGAGTTGATCATAACATTGAGAATTTACTGGGTCTGATTTTCAGGATATGTCCTTAGCAGGAGAAGGATCTTATACATAGTAATTTTGTTTCGTTCTCAAAAATATCTCTGAAGATTGATCAAATTTTTAATAATGATTTATTATGAACAAGAGTATATATTTTCTTTAATTTATACTGGGTTATTTGGATATGTTTTAATTACAATCTATAAATTTCCTATTTTTTGTTTAAATAATTGAAATGAATTATTATGCACCAGGAGATTACTAAAGTGGTTTCTTATTGCTATACATCACTACATAAGTAATTTACAGTTGGCTGTTTTAAGGTGAGCTATTTTAAGACAATGCTCATATGAAGGGTCTGCAAGAAGATCTCAGGGCGAGAAACTCAAACTTCTGCTTATAACAATTGCACAAGTAAGGCAGGTGAGATTTTCTGTCTTGGGAGTTTGGCATATAATTGATAGACTGATGCAAGGAACATAATGTTTCTGTTTGGGATAAAAGAAAATTATGATAACTATAAAGTGCGAGATGGATGATGTTTAAGAGGTCAGAGAAATCGGCCTAGAAGTGTCAAGATCTTAAAGGGGTGGCTGCTCTATAAGTGGGATGAAGCATTATTACAACCTAGAAATACTGATGTACTATGGGGTATATTGAATAAGGTGAGAGTTTTCACCTCAAATCCTATGTTATTTAATGAAGCGTATTCTTCATACTTTAGTAAACAGGCTGCTCATAACAACATAGAAACCATAGAGGTTTTGCCGCACTAGTGAAAATAGTGAATAAATCCAAAGTCTATGAATTCATTAAAAGTTGTAAAATACTGACAAATTGCACTTTTGTTTGGGCATAAAATACATTCTTTCTGGAAGGTTTGGCAAAAATAAAATATATTAGTTGAAAGGATAAATAATTTTTTTCCCCCCAAATAGGTGAATGAAAACCTTGAAATGTTGTGTTCTCCAAGTCAGGAATAACATAAAAACAAGATGCTAAGTGCCACTAGAAGGCATTACATTATGAGAGCTGCCATCTTGGAGACAAGCTGAAAACCATATCAGAAGTGACGATAAAGCTTGTTTATATGACCAGAAAATAGGTATTACTGTTCAGCTTGAATAATGAAACAGTTAAAAGTTGCATGAGTAGGCTGCATGAAATTCCAGAGTGCAGAGACTGCAGGAGACAGTAAGTCTGAGAGACACAAAATGAGAACAACACAGAAGGATGTGAGGGCAATGCAAGGAGAGTTGTGTACCTCAAATGCCTTGTTATGTGTCAGGTGGCAGCGACCTAGATTCACACCTCAGAGGGGCCCAGAATGAGTTAGGCTCTGAATGGGAGCTAGGCTTATTTTTTGTAAAAATATTGTTCTTGTTGTTATTGTGTGTTTCAGAACAAAACCCACACAGAGTGGTCATCAGCCCATCATTTTCAAGGGGCAGAGAAGAGGAAATGTAGAATATTGTGGATGGAAAATTATATTTATTTACTGCCATTGGAGGATTGATCAGTGTATGGTCTGGTATCTTTTGGCCTAGGCTACTTCCCCAGTGGGGTTCCTTAGTGGTCCCGTGGTTAGGATTTGGTGCTTTCACCTCTGCGACCTGGGTTTGATTCCGGTCCGGGAACCAAGAGGTCACACCACTCTGAAGCTATGCAGGGATGGGCCTGGTCAGTACTTGGATGGGAAACTACCTAGAAATACCATGAGCTGTATGCTGTGGCCCACTGAGAAGGAGCTGCCAACCCACTCATGTATCTCTGCCATAAATACTTAGTGGATCAGCATGGTGTGTTACGGTCCATTAGGTCATAGAGAGTTGGACACAACTGAACAACACAAACACACACACACACTTCCCCAGCATTTTCAGACAGGTGAGATGAAATTAGTTGAAATTTCTATGATCCAAGCAGCAGCTAAGTGACCGGGTCCTTTATACCTATGTATAATGGAAGTTAGGACTAAGTTTAATCGCAGACTTAACATATTGCTTTGTGTATGTGCACCAGAGAACATTTTGTCAACCTATATTTCACATAAGACACCTGGTAAATAAATGTATAAAATATATCACCTTGAGAACCAGTGTATGACCTATATTCATTCATCTCTGAGGTTTATTCACTAAAGTTATTTTCCTAATCGTCTTGCCTCCTTCCTAACCACATATGCATTGTGTTTGTGTTCTATCTTAAACCACTTAATAGCCAGCAGTGGAGTTACTCCAGGTGCAACTACAGTGTGGGAGCCCCTGCTATAAGAAGCAGTCTGGAGTAAAGTAGTATTCTTAATGTACTAGGGATGGGGAGAAGGGTGTAAAATCAGCATTTGTTCCTTTTTTATTGATCCTCGTGATATTGTATATTGCTGATAGCACTTGATGGAATGATTTACATTAAGGAAGCAGCCATCTTGGAGATAAACTGAAATGCATAAAAAACAGTCATAGAGATTAGATATATTTCACCTGAAAGATGGATATGTGAAGTGAGTAGATGCAGCAGGTTACAGGAGACACCAATCAAAAAGGCTGAGAGAAACCAATGGAGCACATGCTAGGAGGCTGCAGACTGTAATTGCGAGCAAGCTCTGGAGGCTCTGAGTGCACTACAAGAAGTACTGTGGCTTCAAGAGACTTGTTATCTTTATGTATATTATGTATAATGTGGCAGTGGCCTAGCTACCTACTTTATAGAGAGGGTCCAAAAAGTGAGGAAGGCTCTGAATTGGAACTAGGCTTTTAATTTTTTCTTTAGTATTTTTTTTGTGTGAAAAAATAAATGACTTAAGTATCTATTTTAAGGTTTCCAGATTCCAATTTTTTTCAGCACAAAGCCCATATATGCAGAGAGACAAAGAGGGACAGACAGAGAGAGGCAGGATACGAGGGGGGCACCCAAATTTTCATCAGGGTCTTCCCATCACTAGCTCCGCCACTGCTTTTAGCTTAAGCAAGGTTACAATGTTACAAATACAGAGGAAAACTATTTTAATAAAAATATTTAAGTTGTGTTATTACTCTCATAATCACAAGTACTAGTGAGAATATCTAGAGAGAATATCTCAATACAATTAAAAACAATTTAAAAGACGACTGTATTTTGGGAACAATATCTTGGTCAGCTAGTTGGGCTGCAGCCTGAGAAGGGTTTATACTATTAAAACTTGCTTTGTAATTAGTCATATTGTCACGTGACACTTCACAGAGGCAGGCTTTTAGTAAGACTGAATAGAGATGTCACCTGCATCCAAGATAACTTCCGTTCCTCTCAGGTGTTTACCCCTGGTAGGAAAGAAAGCAAATGTCTGTTGAATTTAAAGCAGATTCGAATATGATAGTTAAAAATGACATTGTTTTAAATAATTTGAAATGCACTAAATCTATTTTGACCATTATCAAGTCAAGTTCTTCATATGAGCATAATGTGATATTTTAATTAAGTACAATTTGTACTTTTAGATGTTCAGGTACAGACAATGCAAGTTGTATGTTGAAAAGTAATAGTAGATCAGTCAAATGCATCATGCTTGAGAGGTGAAAGAAAACTATATTTTCCATGGATATTGGGGTTTATGTAAGGCGAGGGTCTTGCAACATTTAGATCACCACTTTAAAATGGAAACCTGAATCTTGTGAGGAGAGAATAAGACCAATAATGAATACTGGCTACTAATTTACAAATTAGCAAGCTAAACGGTTATTACTTGTTTTTGTTTGTATGTTCTCAAGTGACCACTACAATTTCATGTAATGTCTATGAATCCTCACTATCGCACACAGGAAAGTAAATCCACAGTTAATTGTATTCCTGCAGCGAAATCGCAAGGCACATGATGCAATGATAATACTAGTTGACACTTATCCCTATCCCTACCTACAAGCTTACACACCCACTTCACAGTGAGTACAGTATCATGGAGCAGCAGAGGAAGAAGGAAGTTACAGTACAGACCTGAACTGGTACTTGACAGGACCAGACAACACTAGAAAGACACAGAATGATACGTTGCGGGTGATGTGAGGGGGGAATTCAGGGATCTAGGAGAGAAAGAAAAGCTTGATTTATCCCAAATAATATAATCGTTTTTTTTGTTTCTAATATTTGTATGAAAACAATGTTTGTTCATGTGGATCAAAGGGACTACGTAGATCCAGCACTGTATATAACATGTCTAATTAGATATATTCGCTAAATATAAATGTGAATTGTTAAATATATACATACATATTTACATATAAATATATATATATATACATGCACATGGATAGATGCATGTATACATACATGCACGTGTACATACACTTACACATACATGCACACATATTCACATATTTTGCAAATGGATTTTCCTTTGCAAGTAAAGGATGATAAATTGCAGAGTGCACTAATTGTGCCCAGGTGAGAGGGGTGTGTCTTGACTGTGTTAAGCTAGTATAAAAGGTTTGTGAGCTGTTTGGGGCTGTTTGCAAGTGGATTTTCCTTTGCAAGTAAAGGCTGATAAATTGCAGAGTGCACTAATTGTGCCCAGGTGAGAAGGCAGACGTTAATATAAACAGGAGAAGGGGCAAACTTGTGAGCTTGCGAACATTTCTAGTATAAGTGCAATTCTAGTAAAAGTGTAGGAATTTAAATAAAAAGGAGGGAGTTCAAAGAAAAGGGGGCAGATTTATAGTGCAAAGGAGGAACAACACAACTTTATACAATTTTTTTATATTCTTTATTTTTCCCACTGAATTTTTGTAGACAATAATAATAATAATTATGAGTCAGTCCAGTGGCAACCTCACTCAGTGTACATCCTGTCATATGTATGCAATACTGGAACAGATGATCCATGGTCAATACCTCTGTGGCAGGTGTGAGCATGTTGCCTCTCTGGAAGCTCAAATTGGAGAACTGGAGAGGAGAATTGCAGCACTTAGTGATATTGCTCCACTGGAAAGGGAATTGGAGCTCACTGAGCACAGTTTAGCTGGGCCTAACATGAAGGGTGGAGCTGGGGCTAGTGAGGAGTCCAGGGAGGTAGCTGGGTTACAGTTAGAAGAGTAATCAGGTGGAACAGGAGGAGGCAGGCCAGTTCTGAGTTGGCAAATACCA
This sequence comes from Discoglossus pictus, assembly GCA_027410445.1. Classification (NCBI taxonomy): domain Eukaryota; kingdom Metazoa; phylum Chordata; class Amphibia; order Anura; family Alytidae; genus Discoglossus; species Discoglossus pictus. The sequence continues at coordinate 79,792,028 of CM050165.1, forward strand.
ACAGATTTGCTAGAATGAGTGAAACTGTTGGGGATGTCCATTCAGGAATGGCAATGCCACTTAGAGCTGTTCCCTCTAGAACAGTTCTACTGAAGGAGTGGGAGGGGAGAATAGGTAGAGCAACAGAAAGGTTTTGGTGGTAGGGGACTCTATTATTAGGAAGGTAGACAGGGTGATTTGTCACCCAGATACCAGCAATCGAACAGTTTGCTGTCTCCCGGGTGCTCGGGTTCGTCATGTTGTGTATCGGGTAGACAAATTATTGGGAGGGACTGGAAATAAACCGTCAGTCTTGGTACATATTGGTACCAATAACAAAGTTAGTGGAAGATGGAGCAGGGATAGGTTGCACCTTAATGATAAGGGAGCTTTTGTGCTAGGTGATAGGATGGTAGAAAGGCTGGAGGAGTTTTTAAACTAGTAGGTGGTGGAAGGGACTAGATATACATAATGGGGTAGAAAGTGTAAAGGGTATAAGGGATGAATTAACAACTCATAGGGGAGGAAATTGGGGAGGGGTAGTGTAGTCAATAGGGAGGTAGTACTAAGTAACTTAAGTACAGTGGCAGGAACTTCAGAACTACAGACTCATAACATAAGTTGTATGCTTGCTAATGCCAGAAGAGGCAATGGTAAAAGAGAAGGAGGGATGTGTTTGTATGTTAAGCCTGAATGTAAGCCTATAGTCAGAGAAGATCTTTATGGCGGAACTAGTGTTAAAGTTGAATGTTTGTGGGTAGAGTTAAATAGCGGAGGAGCAAATTCCAAAAGAATATTAGTAGGAGTATGCTATAAACCCCCAAATATACCTGAAAGTGAGGAAATGCAATTATTGTTACAGGTTGGAAATGCAGCTAAGCATGGGCAAGTTCTAATAATGGGAGATTTTAATTACCCTGAAATAAACTGGGTAAATGAGACCAGCAGTTCAGCTAAGGGGAGCAGGTTCTTGAGTACACTCAGGGATCATTATCTGGCCCAGGTTATACAAGAGCCTACTAGAAATGAAGCTATCTTAGACTTAGTCATCACAAATAATATTGATATAGTATCACATTTTGGAATATGGCAACCATTGGGAAACAATGATCACAACACAGTCTCATTTGAGATTGAAGTAAAAAAACTAATTTTTCAGGGGCCAACAAAAACTCTTAATTTTAAAAGGGTAGATTTTAACAGTCTAAGGGCAGCAATACAAAGTATAGACTGGGACAGAGAACTGATAGGTAAAAACACTGGACATAGGTAAAAACACTGAACATAAATGGACAACATTTAAATCCTTACTAAATATACATACTTATCACCATATACCAAGTGGGAATAAAAGTAGTGCTGTACAGGGGATAAGAACAGGAAAAATACAATATTAATCTTCAGAAAGTGAAGGGCCCTGTTTTGAGCTTAGAATCTTTATAGAAAGTGCTTTTTTCCAAAGCACCCTACAAGATTGCAAACTCGCTACTCACAATTTGATTAGTAGCTCTATATTACATATATTCTTCTTTTTCCCATACTAGAAGGTAGTGCATGTGCGATAGTTGGTCTATAGGTGCCATATCTTTTTATAGTGGGTAAAGGGATCTTTCCTAGCAAGCTCTTAACGGCAAATGGTAAAGGCAATTTTTTGTGAACTGTACGATAAAATGTACTACACATTATTTGTTTAATAAAGTGCTCCTTTCCTGATAGAGAGGATGAATCAGTGGCTATATTGGCTCCCCTGCCATATGGAGCCTGCCCAGCTGTGTGAATGAATTCACCCCCAACACTGACTATCTTCTTTGCATATTCTATTGCAAGCACAAGCTAAAAAAGATAATGTACGATATCTGAGATGGAGAATGTGAGTGGCAAAATGAGCAATACAAGTGGCAAAATAAAACAACTATGGCAAAATATTTCACTAAAACGTTTACAAAAAGTATAGAATAGATTCACTTTAATTACATTTTTTATTTAAAAAAATCCACTGTTCAATGGTCTTTGAATTATAATCAAAATGGCAAAATATTTCACTTTTTTCACTATAAAGTTTATAAAAAGTATAGATGAGATAAACTTTAATAACTTTTTTTTTTAAATCCAGTGTTTATTAGACTTTTAATAATAATCATTTTTTATTTTTTATTTTCCACTTTGCTGTCTTATTAAAAAAGTAAAAATCTAATATATTTTTAAAAGCTTTACTAAAATGTATTGAGCAGCATTGGTTAACATTATAAAATGTTAGAAATTCAAGAAATTTTACCTCCGAAAATAGTTAAATCTATAATGTACACAAGAAGCGTAAAAATACTGTAGTGAAATGACCCCTGGCTTCCAATAAAACAGATGAAAACAGGGCCTCAGTAGCAAGTGAAAGGGGGTTAATATGCTTTGAAGTGTGGACTGCGTGTGCAACAAAAGGAGAAAAGAAAACATGTTTCTGTGTATATATTTTATAGCAATGTCCGACCCAGCAAAAGATTTGAGTCTGAACATGTAGAACAAAAGCCCGTTGTGAGCTGTGTACAAGATTTAGTGAGAGTTTGTATTCTGCCCTTTTTTCTGTGGGAGTTATTTCCTGTTGTTGACTAGAGTTCTTTATTTAGAACCACCTAGCTGCAGAGCGACGGTTTACTTGCAGAATATGTGTCATTAGGACTTTTAAAGGCTGATTTGAAGAATATTTCAGTGCTTTTCACAATTTTATGGCACTAGGCCTCCTTCCAGTGCCTTTTACTTTAATCCTTCATTGCAAAAAAAAAAACTCCCTCAACAAATGTACTGACTTATAAAGAATGGTCTGAAAATAAGTAAACCAAGGAAATATGAAGCGATATATAGATATTTATTTGCTAAAAGTTGATGCTATATATGTATATATATATATTAAAGCTTTTTGCGGACCAATTTCCATTTCCATTTGCAGTCTTCCCTATCCCCCAATTTAGTGCGTCACCACGTCTTCTTCTCACTCTTCCTTGTGTTTTGCTCTTTTTCTTTCCAGAAAAGAAACCACTGTAACTAGAACTAGACTTGAAAATGGACAAAAACATCATATAACCAAGCCATCAATTTATTACTGTTTACATTCAATTATGCTGCAATGGAGTCCACCATTTTGTTTTCTGGTAATATACTACATAAGGTGGGAGGCAAATGTCAATATAGAAGCTTCTATCTGCACAATGGGACAATAATAGCTAAAACCGCCAGTGCTTTCAATAGGACTAATGAAAAATACTTTTGTTTACAAGGATGCACCTGAGAAAAGCAGCTGAAACAATCAGCTTAGTAAAAGAAATGGAACTCCAGAGTATAGAATAAGTGCATATAAAAATAAAATATTTAAAGGCCGTGCTCGCTTTGTTTGCTATCAAAAACACTTTCCTTTTGTCATATTTAATTTCAAAATACCATATATAAAATGTAATACAGTGACCCTTTAACATCTTCTTTATTGTCACTTGTTCCTGTTTTACTTTACTTTTATGCATCCCATTTTAGCATAGACAAAAAAGCTCAGTCACAACACCTTAGAATTTGCGCCCTAGGCCTATGCCTCTTTAGCCTACTCATGAATAAATTACTGGTCCCGAATAATAGTGTTGTAATTGTAATATTAAAGTTTAAGGACCACTGTAGTCTCTGTTGACATCACATAAGAAAAGCAAAAGTCTGCTTTGTTTCTGCATACAAACGGAGTAATATATTTTTTTGGAAAACCACTGTTAAATTATTATTAATTAATTAATTAATTAATTAATTACTCATCTCATTTTACAAAATTATAACTTATTAAAAAATTATTTTATTTGGGTTTTTTTCATAAAATTAATTACAAATGCATGTTCAAAAAGTGACAGAAGTGGACAAATTTAAATAAAAAAAATAAAAAATACTATCTTTAATTTGGCACTCCCTAAAGCTAGGTATCCTGGACAAATGCCTAGTTCACTGAAATGGTTGGGCCATCAGCATATATATTGGTCTATTCAAAACTTGCAATTATATTCAAATGTGTTATATTTTCTTTGACTCATTTATATCAAGTGCTTACATTGGTCAAGATGTAAAATATTACACTCACCCAGACAATGTAAAGTCACGGTTCCTAATTTATTTTCAGAAGTACTTTGGTATTTATTGATCTACAATAACTATTGGAGTCTCCAGTTTCAACAATTTAAAGCCATTTATGTATTCGTTAAAAGCAATGGCCATCTGTCCTAATTATATGGTGACATTACACTGGCTACAAAAGTCACCAAACATTGGATAATAGGGATACCACATTGCCTCCCGTGAGATTTAAAGTATCATTATTCAGCAATATTATAGGAAATGCTCTGCTATAGTATTCATATAATGTAAACCTATACCCTATGAGTGCAATGTGCAAGCAATAAAATGAGATTTCGGAGCTAATGAGACATAGTATTGACAGTGTTTTGGAGTCAAATGGATATCTTCTTGTGATTAGTTACTATTTATTTTCTTTGTTTCCATTAAAAAGACATTAGAGGTTTGTATGTTCAAAGTCAGTAAATACAGAATCATCCATAAAATTTAAAGTTGACTTGCTGTTTTAGAGAGCTTTAAAACTAGCCCTTTAACAACTTAAAGGATAGTAAGTTTGAGTTCTCAATCTTTCAAGGTGCTATAGGGAACACACTATGCACACTAGATTCTAAGTTCAAAGACAGGGCACCCCATTATTTGCAATGTTTAAAAATTTGCCTTGTAATTATCTTGTGTATAGCGCTACGGAATATGTTGGTGCGCTACAAATAAACAATAAATAAAAAATAGCTGTATTAGTCATGCAGTAGTGTTTCAATTGCTAATTTAGGAAGTAAAATCAGTATTTTAAGTGCAACATTTAAATGTGGCTTTTAAAATTTACAGTTGAGCTTTAGCATTGCTGACTCTGACAGAGTCCACCACCCCTTTTAGATATTATGGAGAAGGAAGAGGATCTGCCAGGTGTCTTTCCTTAAAATTCTCCTAGACCAGTCTTAATCTGTGTGCCACAACAGAAAAGGGGTGCAGATAATAGCTTATCTGGACAGCCCACTGGGCAGATCCTCTCCACTTCCAGAACACTTATTAGAGGTAGAGATAAGTTGGTTTGCTAGACTTTGCAACGCTTAAAGTTCATATGCAAGTATTAAAATTGATACTACTAAATTTAATTTTTTTTTTTATAATTGAATTTATTGCTATTATATACAATTAAAATTGAAACCCTAATGTATGAACCCCACATATGTCATTTTATAATACTTGAGATACAGAGAGGTTAAAATATATTCTCTTTGTTTCTGCATTGTTATATCTCAATTTGATATGCAACGCAACTGCTATGAATGGAAAACTGCTGGTACTAATTTGTAATAGAGTGTGCTTTATTACGTTAAATAAAGGGAACCTAACTGAATGATAACACAGGATCAGATCATTGTTGGCCACTAATTAACACAGTGTGGCACTGAGCAACATAATGTGCTCATAGAGGGCATAACTGAATAATTATTTTGTTAAGAAAGAATGACTAGCAAAAAGCCGGTCTTTAATCAATTAATCTAGAATCAACAGATCAGTATTAAAATAAAAACAGTATTTATGTATTTGTCAGTAATTTCTATAAATATTAAAGATTTTCTTAATAAACACACACTTGCATTTGTAATTGGTTTTGAAACGTAATGCATATATTTTACTTACAATACATACAAAGATGGCTGCTTTAACTTTGTGGCTGTTTATATTACCTTTTAGGCTGGCCCCTTTTAGTTGTTCAGTGGTTTGCCAAGTTATCTTGTTGCATTACATTTTAAAACTCCAAGGGCCTCATTTAATTGCGATTTGGCCAATTGAATAGGGCTCTAAATAAGCACATAGCATATATTTTTAAAGAAGTTTTTAGTTAGTGAAAATATTGCTTTTGGATAGATGCTTACTAACTAAAAACTTCTTTAAAAAATATATGTTATGTGCTTATTTAGAGCCCTATTCAATTGGCCAAATCGCAATTGAATGAGGCCCCAAGTGATTGGAAACTTGAAGAAGACATTGCAAACAGCCGTTTACAAAGCTTCTCAAACACAATAAAACCTGCTGTATCACAAGAAGTAAACACTGCATTCTGGTGTTGAGAGAGTGCAAAATAACATATAGTAGACTCTCAGTTACCATGGGGATTGGTAGATGCCGCATAAATGTAGTTTCTGGTTGCTTGAGAGTTACTATTAAAAGAGGCCTAGATTAGCTGCACAGTATATTTGTCAGTGAGGGCTGTTCTTGCAGCAGCAGCTTTCACTCCTCACTTAGACACAGTCAAGTTCGGCTGTAGGGTGTTGGTGCTGAACTTGGGGAATGTAACATCAACCCTGCACTGGCTCAGTCACTCGTGCCTGTCTGCTACCAGGTAACATTGAATTGCAGAGACGTACAGTGGATGAAATATAGGTGCCTGTAAGCATTTTGTGGCATGACAGCCTGGCTCCTGGCATTTGTTGAGCTCTGCAAATTTTTGTTTTTATTTAAAGGACAGTATTCCATTTCTTTTCTGGTTGCTTGAGTTCTGGTTAACCGAGAGTCTACTGTATTTGATATGCATATTGTGTTAAAAAAATTAGCAAAAATACAGCAAATCCTATTGATGTGTAACACTGGTGGCTTCTAAAGAGGATGTGGATCTATGAGACAGAGGTAGAGATTATAGACCAGACTTTAAATCAATGTTCAAGTCTAGTTAGCTGAAGGATTGTTGAGATATATCCAAGAGTTAAGGTCACAGACAATGGGTCATAAGGAGAAAATCAAGGAAGATTTAGGCAAAGTGATAGTTGGTGTCATAAGCCAAGGTTTGTTTCAGAAGGTAAAGCAGAAAACAAATAACACCGGCAAGTTCTTACTCATGCAAGGTGTCTCCAGATTGAAATCCTGGTTGTTCAATTCACATAAAAAAAAACAAGTATGCTATGATCAGAAGTAAAACAACTTATCAACAAACCTAGAGTATGAAGAAGAGTTTATAATCTCTGTATGTATTGCCTAAAATCAAACAAATAGTACCTGCATGGGTCTCTGTAGGGCTAGAAGTGCAGTGTAGTGTCCAAGCCTGCCAGGGACACATCTCGACAGCACGTTGCAACATATACTGCTAAGAGATGGTCACCAATTGGTTAATATGAAACACAGCAGGGCAGAAACAGCAGAGGCTATGTCTTCATTAATTGTAGAGGGCAGACCCAAGCAGGTAATATTTGCTTGATTTTAGGCAGTAAAAACAACTTTTAAGCACTTCTTAATAAAATAAAATAAAGTAAATAAAAGTAAATACATACACATGTATATTATATACAGTACACACTCCCTCAAGCTCCAAGCTTTCAGAAAGTTCTGAAATTGCATGTAGTTGCTAATGTTAGTTTTGTTTTCATGCTTCACAAGCATGTGAGCTTTCTCTTACCATACAGTAATCCTTTGATGGAGTATAGAATTACCCTTTTTGGACCCTGCATTCATCAGAGTTTTGGCTAGTGTTGGAGAATTCTTGGGGAACCTCTCCAGTCCCATTTTTTCTATGGTACAAATGTCACATATCTCACATGTTCTTTAAGTTGTCACCCTTTAGTACATACAGCCTCATGTTTTAAATGCTAAAATGATGTTTGCATGCATGAAACAATTGCTATAAAAGTAAAACTATTTTTTTTTACTAGTATTTCCTACTCTCAATATCACAATGGAAGATTGAATTCTACATCCATCTGTACACATCCCAACTGGCTAGACAAATTGAAGGGAGACAAAGCTGGCAATAATACAAACAATGTGAGAAGAAAAAGTGCTAATGGATGTAAATTTTGTGGGAGTGTAGTGCAAGTCAAGGCATAGTGTATAGCAGGGATGGATATGGTCTATTGTTTCTATATAATCAGATTTGGAAAATTCTGCCAATTACTAAATTACTAATTACAGTCAACTGTGATATGCAGCAATAGTTTAGCAAGTGAAAAGTATAAAGTAGGAACAAATAACATAATAATACAATCTTTCTTTTTCTTTTTTTTTTAATCTTTTCTATAGAATACGTTCTTTAGTTATATAAAAGTATAAATAATATAAAACTATTTTTAAATACACCTTTGGGCATGAGCCTTGTTCACTAAATTTAACTTTCCTCTTGAAATGGAAAGTTAACTAACACTGCCACGAGTTGAAATTATTTTCCACTATAGTTTCCATGGTTTTTAAAATATTTCTAAATTGTGGCTCATATTTAAAGTGCATCTTGCAAATATGTCTGATTTGAAAAAGAAAATAATGTATTTTACAAGGTAAACATTTTTCAATAAAATATATCTTTGGAGTAGATTTATTAAAGCAGTCATTTTGGAAACGTGTTATTATAGGTGCTTGTTAATTGGCAAAGTTAGGAAACAGTTGCTGGCAAATATGTAGCACTTTTCATATGTCGATCAAAACAGCCAGATTTTTGCACCACAAGTGGGAAGTATGCAAAGGCTGGAAAATTATGGATATATTTAGCAAGCAGAGCAGAGAGTAGGTTTAAGCTTATTTAAAGGGACTCTGTAAAGCTGTTTTTCTTGATGGAATTGGGAGCAATTTGCACCACATCGATTCTTTTTTGCATGGTCATCTTACTTTGTTTACCACAATTCTTGTAAATTGATAATTTTTCAAATACATTTTGAAACTGATTCAATGTGCCTGCCTCCTTATTTTGTGATTAGTGATTGGTATGTACACATGCACTAGACCAGGTCTATTCCATGAGCCCAGGATTGCTTGTGTATTCAGGTTCTCTGTGATGTGACCTCCTTTTTTTGCGATGGGACACCTACCTGGTCTGAGGTAGATGTGGAGACTGACCTGAGACAAAATAGATGACAAGAGCTAGGCTGAATAAGGCAGGAAACTGGCTACCAACAGGCTCTGCAAGTTGGGAATACACTGACAGATCATCATGACTAGCAGAAAGCTATGGGAGATGCTTGAATAAATCCCTTCAAGTGTCCCTTGATTGGCTCAGAGATCTTGGGAGGTAATTTCCTAGCCATGCTTCTGATGTAAACACCACATTGTCATAGAAGGAGTAGTATGTTAGGCTATTGTTTCTTCAGTCATCCTAATTGACTTATCTGTCCACATAAAGGAAATCCACAAATCCAGGCCTGTGTGCGGCCCAGCAGGACGGAACGTGGCTACCCCTGAGTTAGAGGGTGGAAAATCATGTGGAAAATTTGTTTACATTTTTATAATTGATCAAGAATTTACTTAGATATTGTCATTTTAGTTTAGCCCTTGAAACCGTACCACAAGAGCCTGCATAAATAATGAGGCTGAAGTCTCTAACTGCAACACAATGTATTAGGAATTTACACTTAATTTATAAGCATTGTAAGGTGGCAAAATGGTTAAACCTTGTTTTAAAGATTTTTTTTTCATTGCCAAGTCATGGGCTCAAACCCCCTGTCTTCCACTTGTTTCTTTTTTTTTTTTTTATTAAAACATGTATTATTTATTTATATTTGTTAAAAAGTGCATTATTTAATAAAAAAAGATTTAGAACCAATGACTTACTAATGAAAACACTATATTTATATATATATATATATATATATATATATATATATATATATATAAATATATATATATATATATATATATATATATATATATATATATATATATATATATATATATAACAATAATTTATAATATGGTGGGCAAAAGAGCGATAGAAGCCCTCCACCGTACAGTAGTACAGTAAATAAATAGTACATCTGTGTTCACATTTGATTCTGGGAAGCTTTAATCTAGCCTTGGCTTTGCATTAAAGCTGTGTACTACAGTATGCATAAGCTTAAAGGAAGCCATGTTTGATGATGGCTACGGAATGAAGAGCGAGACATTCGTGGGCATATTTGTGTGTCCCGGCTCAACTTCCCAGAATGCAGTGTAATAACTGTTTTTCTCGGAACTCTGAGCTGGAAGCAGGTTTTTTTAACTTGCTTTAGACATTCAAATGTGAACACGGATGTAATTTTTATTTTATATATATATATATATATATATATATATATATGTGTGTGTGTGTGTATCTAAATTACAAAGAGTTGGTCACAGCCTGATTCACTCACTGAAAGCTTCTGAACCTGAATATAATTATTTAATAATTGTTCTGCACGGTACAGAGCTCATTACTAATTTAAACACAATTAGCTCACTGAAACAGGCAGATTTCAACTGATCATAACTCCATCAATTCTTCACCAATTATCATTATGAGCCTCTCCCCTGTGTACTAATGCTGTTTGCCTTACAATGCAAGGCTCTGCCCCCTTCGGCGCCCATTGCGAGCCTCCCCCCCCCCCCTGTGTAGTTTAGGGGCCTTGCAATGAGTGTTAGTGCCTTGGGTTAAATGTTACTGGCTTGGTTTAAGTATTACTCGCTTGCGTTAAGTGGGGTCTTTCTTACTGCCTTCAGCCTCGTTTTCATCCCATTTTTTGGACGCTATTTTTTCTCTCGCTTAGGCTATTTACAATCATGTAAAAATGCCAAATATGGCTCAAATTAACTTGCTACCTCACTCACAGCCTCCCTGACTCTCCCCTTGTTCTGTGTGTGAGTGTGTGATTTGAGGCATATTTGTTTTTTTTTTGTTTGTTTGATTTTCGCGGGTTGACCATTAAATTCGTAATTTTTTCATCCTACTGGGCTCGCGATGGCCTTTGGTGCTCATTGCTGCCAAGTCCCGCTGGCCTCGGGATGAGCGCCTGCGGTGCTCATCTCCACCCCTGCATTGAGTGCCTTTGGCGCTCATTGCAGCTAAGTCCTACGGGCCACCACCCTTGCAACTGCGTCCCTCGCTTCGCTAACTAAAAACTTCTGTAAAAAAAAATGCTCTGTGCTTATATAGAGCACTATTCAATTGGCCAAATCCCAATTGAATGAGGCCCCTAGTAAAAAATCAGCTTGTAACTTAGATAGGGCCTCATTCAAATGAAATTTGGCCAATCGAATAGGGCTCTATATAAGCACATAGCCTTTTTTTTACAGTAGTTTTTAGTTAGTGAAGACCTTGCTTTTGGATAGACGTTCACCAACTAAAAACTTCTGTAACAAAATTATGCTATGTGCTTATTTAGATTCCTGTTTAATTGGCTAAATGGCATTTGAATGAGGCCCATAATATGCATGTGTGGAGGTGGACAAAATATAAAGTTAAGTGGTGCTTCAAAATCTTTAACACAAAGGAAAGAAAAGTTTTGTTTACTATCAGCCTTATTAAATTGCGATTCAGTCAATTGAAAAGGGCTCTATTTAAGCACACAGCATATATTTTTTATAGAAGTTTTTAGTTAGTGAACTTCTATCCAAAAGCAAGGTCTTCACTAACTAAAAACTTCTGCCAATAAAATATGCTATGTGCTTAAATAGTGCCCTTAAAGAATTACCGAATCACAATTTAATAAGGCTGCATATGTATAGTGCAGAGTCTCATTATTATGTAGATGCTGAAAATAAGCCCTTCAAGTTAATAATAACAGGGTGCACTTATAATAATACACTAATATTATTAATATCCCAGTAGAAAGCCATCTACCTAAAATCATGAGATTCATTTCTGGAAACTTATGGTTTTCACTAATGTGTAGGACATACAACATTTCAGGACCACTGTAGATCCATCTTAAACTTCTAGCCTGTCTGTAACTGGTTCGAGTAGGCAAAAAAATAGCTTTTTACTTTTTAGTTTAATAATAACATTTTTAATTTTTAATTCTAGTTTATTAAAATAGAGTATTGACAATATCGGCCTCCATTGCCTAGTGAATCTTGATATCTTAGTGGATGAGATACATTTTTATTTGGAGAAATGGTGAGCCAATAACAGGATTGTGTATTTAACTAGTTCCTTTAGTATGAGCATTGGGATTGTTTGATGTAAAGGGACATTGTAATCCAAACATTTATATTATATTATTTATGTTTATATTGTGGATTTAAAAGATCATGTTTTAAACACTACACATGGTTGTTTTTTTTAAACAATTTGTAGTGTAGAAAAATGTAAGTTTCTATCCTAACATGTTACAATAAACAGAATATCTGAGAGTGTTGTGATTTTTTGGACTGCAGCAACCTTGCCCTTATACTGTCTCTCTTTTGAATGTAAATCAGATAATAAAACACAGATTCTTCATGAGATTTTGTTTACATTTCCTCTCTAGTATCAATGCACTGGTAAACGTATTCAATGCAAGTATTTGGTTTAAAATGTCCCTTTAATGTATGTACAGTCTCAAGGTACTATAGATGCTTTCGAATTCTTGTTGTGAGCACTGATATTAGAAGAGTCACTTGTAGATTTCTTGTAGAGACAAACTGCAGCCACCATGTAAAGAGCAAGCAGCATACAGATAGATGTTACCATGACAACCTAATAGCCATCTGGAAGAAGAAAAAATACACTTCCAGACTTGTTCATGTTCTTTTCTAGCATGTATTGCAACTCTAGTGAGCCATCCTGGTCTTTCTTGAGGCAGGGCATTATTTATGTTGATATTTTAATTTGCATTTATTAAAGTACATATAATAAGTAAAAACTATATTATGGGATTGAGTTAGTTTGGGATGTATTTACCATTAGGTCTACAAGGCATGGGCCAAGTGAAGAAGGGAAGCACAATCTTACAAAAGCTCTGAAAATGTGGACAAAAAGATTGACTACAATTGTAGATATTGAAGAACAATAAAAATTATGACTGCCATTGGATGGTAGAATTTAGAGCAGTATAGGGAAATCAAATGACAACTGTATGTATGATCAAAAAAATTGGAATCTGGCTAAGATTTCCTTTCACTGACTAATTACTCATGTTCTTGAACTCTGTTTACCTTTTCATATGCCAATATTTTATGGTTATCCAGTACTCCATGCAGATTATTTGCTCTATTGTGTCTCCATGTTGGTTATTTGCGATAGCAAGTCCTTTAGCTGTCTATTCACTCTTGTGCGCTCTGTTTGTAGCACATTCTTTTTCATGGTTCTCATTTACTGCCTATTTACACTCATGAGCCTGACTTCCAGCTTATTTTCTCTTGTAGACCTCATAATCGATAATTCACTCTTGTTCGCCCCAGAATAACTTATAGCATTTGTGGGGCCCCTTAGTCGCTTATTCACTCTAATGTGCCTCATTTGCTGCCCTATTTGCTCCCATGCACATAATCGTTCACTCACCGTCATGGCCACATTGGTTATCCAGTCTTGTGCTCTGCATAGTCACTTATTTGCTCTTTTGTGCATCCTATAATGATATATTCATTATCATGTGGCCATTTTTGCTGCCTATTCACTATATCCAACCCATAATATCCTATTTGCTCTAATGTGTGTCTTAACCACTCTAATAATATAACTATCTCACTTTCCCTGCTTCCTCTTCCCTTCTCTGCTCCCATGAGCTCCTCTCCTACCTTTTTCCAGTCACTATCTCATCCCTCCTCTAAAGCTGAAAAGCAGAAATGCTCCTGTAAGTCCTATTCCCATCTCCTTTTACTCTCTCTCCTTCTTCTGATGGCTTGTGGAGATATATCCCCTAACCCAGGCCCCTCACTCATTCCCACCTGCTGTCAGCCACGCAGAGTCCCCAGGGCAGCAAATAGCCAAAACACCCATAATCTAATACCCATCACTTGTCACAAACCATCTACTTTGCCCTTCTCATGTGCCCTCTAGAATGCAAGGTCTGTTTGCAATAAACTTACCTTCATTCATGACCTCTTCATTTCCAACTCCCTCAATTTACTGGCTATCACAGAAACCTGGCTCACTCCATCTGACTCTGTCTCCCCTGCTGCACTCTCTTATGGTGGTCTACACTTCAGCATCTTCTCTCCCATCTCTCTGCGAGTAGCTGTGATCTATCGCCTGCCTGGATCACCCTCTCAATTTCTGGACAACTTTGCCACCTGGTTCCCTCACTTTCTCTCCTCCAATATACCATCACTCATTCTTGGCGATTTCAACATAGCCACTGACACACCCACCTCCCCAACAACTGCAAAATTACTTGCACTTACCTCTTCCCTTGGCCTCTCACAATGGACAGATTCAGCAACTCACAGTGTTGGACACTCCATTGACCTTATTTTTACTAATCTCTGCACTATCTCCAACATTAACATCTCCCCACTTCCCCTATCTGACCACCACCTGCTAACTTGCAACCTCACCTCATCTTCCGCTCACCACCCTTATTCAATCCCTGCCATCAGAACCCGCAGAAACGTGCAAGCACTCAACCCACAATGGTTTTCAAATGTACTAAAACTCCTTCTCAGCCCTCTCACCACCCTTGCCTGCCCTGACGTCGCAACTTCCCAATACAACGCTACTCTAACCACCACCCTTGACTCTCATGCCCCCATAATCACAAGCAAACGCCCTCGCTCTCATCCACAACCATGGCACACTACACAAACACACTATCTACAGAGATGCTCACGCACTGCAGAACGACTATGGAGGAAATCTCGCACTTCAGCAGATTTTCTCCACGACAAGCTTACCTTGCACTCCTACTTCTCTGCCCTCAATCTTTGCCAAACAACACTACTTCTCATCACTAATATCAAACCTGTCCTCCAACCCTAAACCTTTATTTGCTACATTCAACACCCTCCTTTGCCCACCCCCACCTCCTGCCCCATCCTCTCTCATGCTGATGACTTTGCCTGCCATTTTAAAAATAAAATTGAAACCATCTGAAATGAGCTCTCCTCCCAGCTTGGCCCTATCCCACCATCCTCTCCACAAACTGACAACACCCCGCCCTTTCCATTCCTCAATCCTTCATCCACTATGGACTCATTTGACCCTGTAACTGAGAATTAAGTATCTACTTTACTATCAACCTCTCACCTTACAACATGTCTGTTTTGTGCAACCAATAAGTGCTTAGCTAACCCATATGCTTTTTACTCTCAAGTCCAATGTCTCATAAGGCCCATAATCTTTTTCATTCACCTTCCTGTGTGCCTCATAGTTGTATATTTGCTGTTGTGCTCTGCATCACCATTTATTCACCATTGTGCACCCCATAAGCAAGTATTCACTTTCATGCAGCCTCTTTGTTGCCTATTTGCTCTCATGCACTCATATTCCCTCTTGCGCACCCTATAATCGATTATCTACTCTTCTACTCATTTGTACTCTACTGTCTACTTAATTGCTTTTATACGCCATATAATCTTTTATTTGCTCCTTCTCAATAATTGCTAATTTGATCTCTCATTGTTACATTCTAAAAGCAAATTGCACATTTTCAAATAATGTTCTTCAAAATAGTTCATTTTAAGAATATGGCAGCAGTGGTCCTTTATGGCACTGGCGGAGCTAGTGAAATGAGGGCCCTAGTGCAAATACATTTTTCCTTACCACCTGTGAGAGTCAACAAAAAAGCACAAAATCTATATAGGTGGTAGGATCACCCCTATGGTGGTCAGGTTCTTTCTATAAAAATAATTAAATGCCCCTCTCCCCCCCCTACCCTGTTGTGAACCCTAGTGCTCCACTACTGCTTTAAGCCACACCTCATTTCTCTCACTCGTCATTATTATATACTAGCGAATTGCCCGTCAAAAAATGACGGCAAAAAAATTGTAAGTGAGCTAAGGGTGTTTGGTGTATATAATGTGGCTGATGTAGCGTCGTTCGTTTTGTATGTCGTGCGAGTTTTTTGGAATATCCGTAGCTGTTTGGTGGGCTTTTTTCGGAATATCTGTAGCTGTTTGGTGGTGTCTTGCGTGATTATGGTAGGGTTTTGCGTGTTTAGGGACCTTTAGCCTCGTTTTTGCTTTGTTTGGCGGACATTTTTTCTCTCGCTTAGGTGATTTTCAGGTCTCTAAACTTCGAAATGTGTGGTTAAATAGAGGTGTAACTTCACTTGCAGAGGTTCTCGGTGCCCCCCCTTGCTATGAGTAACCTTTTTATGTCTTTGTTGTTTGTATTTGTTGTGTTTGTAATGTTTTTGGGGTTGCGCTGGTTGCGTCCTTGTTTTCTAACCTCGTAGGTGTTTTTCAGCAAATACGTAGGTGTTTGGTGGTGTTTTGCATCTTTAGACTGCTGTAGCCTCGTTTTCGTTTTTTTCGGCGGCCATTTTTTCACTCGCTTAGAGAATTTTTTAGTGTCTAAACTCTTTTAATTTGACTTAAATTGAGTTGTAACTTTAGTTTTCGAGGTCCTGGATGCTCCCTCTTCCTGTAAGTAAGCTTTTTATGTATTTGTTGTGTGTATTTGTTGTATTTTTCATGTTTTGATGTGCGCGTGTTGCGGGCGATTTTTGCGAGGTCGTAATGGGTCGTAACGTGTCTCGTATTTTGTTTGCGTTACGACGTAAATTTTGTAAGGGTCGCAGTTGCTGGCAAGGAGCGCCTTTGGCGCTCCTTGCCAGCAACTGCGACTCTCGCTTCGCGTGAGCAACGGCTCGTATGCTCACAACTATATTTGTGATCTGCATTGACTTTATTACTCAATCATTTCTTTAGCTACAAGTATATATAAATATGTATCAAGAAATAATGTATTGCAAGCTATTTTACCAAACTGAAAGAAATAAACTAAATTTCCAACTACAGAGCGTTTTACCATAAATAAATCAAGGTTGTAATCTCTTTTCCATACCATGATAATGTAGGTTTGTATCTAGTGAGTGTTTTTACTTCCTTACCATCACTAAGTTAGAGACTCTGGATCTAGTGGATTGTAAAATACTAGCTACATGATCAAATACAGGTACCATCACTGAACCCAGAAACCTTACATTTTATTCCTACACAGTATTCAAACCACTTTCTCCATTTCTCCTTGTTATTTTACTTTTTACTTTCTTGACACAACAATCGGTTGCTTTTAGTATGGCATATTTCCACGTACATACCTTAGTGCTGCCAAACAATCCTCTAGATATTTTTCAGTCTATTCAAAAATACGAAATGCTAAATCTTGTTTCTGTGTGGTATTCCATGAGTGTATACAATCACTTTTTACTGTGCTTTAATATATTTCGTTGTTTTCATTAAAGTGATTGTATTTTTGTTGATTACTTTTCATTACAAAATACTAGGTACTGTAACACTATAACAATGTCAACCACCATCTATTCCTTAAGTAGCTACAGTTTCTCTTTACCTCTCCTTTTCACAAGTGTCTGCAAAATTTGTCGGCAGAAGGGCAAATAAAAATAAAAATCATTGTAGACAATCAAATATGTAAATGTGTACATACAAACATACATATTCAGATTCAGACAGACAGAAAGACAGAGAGTGAGTGAGACAGACAGACGGGAGAGACAAAAAGGTATAATATAGAGAGAGACAGAAAGAAACAGACAGGGAGACACACAAAGAGGGCTACAGAGAACGAGAGACATACATTGGGTGGCTGTAAGGCGTACTGGACTAACGTCTCTGGTTCATTATCTCGACAATTTTGTATTCATCGGTCCTCCCGGGTCAAATGATTGCCCTCTTTTACTGGAAGAATTCTTGTCAATTGCAGCGAAGCTCGGGATCTGCTTGTGGCTGAGACAACGGTGGGTCCTATGAATACCCTGAGTTTTCGGGTATTCAGATCGATACATCAACCATGATATGTAGCCTTCTGTTGGATAAAGTGACTGATTTGATTGGCACGGTCAAGAGGATGCTAACAAGGAAGAAAGTGACTCTTCGGGACCTGCAGTCGCTGTAAGGAAAATTAAATGTTTCTTGTCGGATTATGCCGATGGGGAGGATATTCTCAAGACATCTGTCGCTGGCCACGGCAGGGGTAGTTAATGCGCACCATTACATCAGATTGTCAACGGAACATAAGGAAGACCTCAGAGTGTGGCTGATGTTCCTTTCCCATTTTAATGGACAGTCATGCGGGACCCGGGAGCGAATTCCGAGTTAGATCTTTTCACGGATTCGTCGGGTTCTCTCAAGTTTGGCGGCTTTTTTTGTGGTTGCTGGTGTGTGGAGGAGTGGCCGCAGGATTGGAATGATAGCCTCCTAAAGAAAATTGTCTTTTCTAGAGATTTTCCCTTTTGTGGTGTGTTGTCTTTATGGGGGGATAGTCTCCTGAACCTGGTATTTTACTGTGATAACTTGAGGGTGGTTCAGGCTATCAATTACATTTTGGCATCATCAATACCAGTGATAAGGTTGCTCAGGAAGCTAGTTTTAAGTGGTTTAGAGCTAAATGTTTTATGCAGGGCAGTACACATTCCTGGCGTATGTAACATTATAGCCCATGCTCTCTCTCGATTTCAGTGAGAGAGATTCTGGGAGGCAGCCCATGGCGGATCTGCACAGAACTCCCTTGCCATTGGAGTTCCCAGCATCCCAGGTATAACTGCGTTGGTGCGGCATTCATTGGCAGAGAGCACGTGGGAGTGTTATAGTAAAGTTTGGTCAGAATTGGTCAGTTTTAGTAACAGCGAACAGCAGCAAAGGTTGCGAGGTACCATAGTTCAATTTCGGTTAGCCTACATAATAAAAAAGCATGTAGTGGGTATTTCTTTTACTGCCCTTACAAAGCTTTAGCCTTTGACTTTAAACTACAAGGGGGTGAGGACATTACACATTTTTTTAGTTAAGCAAGTAGTAAAAGGGATGCGTAAGGGGGCAAAGAGCAAGGTTCAGGATAGGAGGAGGACAGTTTCTTATTCATTGTTGAAAAAAATAGTTAATATATTGTTTAAAACAGCTTTTGTGTTGGCTTTCTTTGGAGCTTTCCGTATTTCAGAATTAGCGTCTCCATTGAGATTGGTAATAGGGGGTCTACTGTTGTCGGACGTAACCGTTCATGACAAGTATGTCTCTATTTATCTCTGGAGATCTAAGACAAATCAGGTGGGATGGGTAGATTAATTTTTATATACTAGCGACTTGCCCATCGAAAATGACGGGGCAATACTGTTTGACACATAATTGAAACCGTTTTGTACTGTGAAGACCTTTGGCGCTTATTGCAAGGCTTGCGCTGATTTATTGAATAAATTAATATACTTTAATTATTTATAATTGATATATGCAGCGAGCAATGGGCTGAAAAGCGAACAATCTGTTTGTATTTTGCGTCTGCATACAATATACATTGTGAGTGTTGATGCCCTGCTTATAAAGTGTAATGAATGTTTGAAATGTGCATTATAAATAGGCTGCGTGCGCAAGGTAAAGCCATTTGGTTTATTGTGTAAAGCGGGATTGTATAGTCGTATTGTTATTAATGCGGTACGTGTCTCGTGAGCATTTTCTGGATTTTGTACCAGTGTATTTTGTAGGTCGTAGTTTGATGTCTAAAGTGCTACGCGGTTTGCAGTGTTTTGTGTGGTCCGCGGTCGTGTAGCCTCGTTTTCATTTTTTTTGGCAGGCTTTTTTTTCCTTGCTTATGAGTAGGTAGCTCACCACAACAATCATTTAATATATGGTGGGCAAAAGAGCGATAGAAGCCCTCCACCATACAGTAATACAGTAAATAAATAGTACATCTGTATTCACATTTGAATGTCTAAAACAAGTTAAAAACCTGTTTCCAACTCAGAATTATTATATATTATATACAGTTATAATTATATATAATTATATACAGTTATTACACTGCATTCTGGGAAGCTGAGC
Organism: Discoglossus pictus; assembly: GCA_027410445.1. NCBI lineage: Eukaryota > Metazoa > Chordata > Amphibia > Anura > Alytidae > Discoglossus > Discoglossus pictus. Next base: position 79,811,726 of record CM050165.1, read on the forward strand.
AGGGACATGCAAATGTGCCCACAAATGTATTTAGTACCTTGAAAAGGTATTTGCCCACACCCTGATGTCCTCTATTAATAAATATGTATGCAGCATGCTACAGTGTCATATACACTTACAGACATACAGTGTCACTGCACATAGATATTTCTGTTCCATGACACTGCAGTCCACAAAAATATGGGCCTCACTGGCATAGGCAGACATATACAATTGTTTGCTAGCTTTAAGTCTTATGTTAGTTACATAGTTACATAGTGATTGAGGTTGAAAAAAGACTTTCAGTCCATCTAGTTCAACCTTTTAAGATCTCCAATGATCTGCAATATGCAGATTAGTTGTTAATTAATTAGTTGTTAATTAATTGTTATTGCTAATTATTTGTTCAAACTTTGTTTTTGACACCTCAGTCATTGATTTTAAGCAAATCATAATTAATTCAAGTCAGTAAAAATTGTTCAAAATTCTAATTTTCACCAAGAAGAATCAATCAGGCTTAAAATATACACTAGATTATCTTTTTAAAAGTCTTTGTACCCATCTATAATGGAGGTTGGACAGAACAATTTATAGAGTTCCTATATTATAAAGGCAAAACATGCCTCAGCGTCCATTGTTATTTTTGATAATTAATATTTATAATGTATGCAGTTCATTAAAATATGAATGTATTGTAAAAAACAGCCCTACGGGTAAACACAAACTGAGCGCCGGCACTGTGTTACTGATCTGATGCCTCACTTGGAGAAACTGTGCAAAGTCCAACCAACTCATATAAATTATGTCAAGTCATGTTTTCAAATATTTAATTACATTAACCCTTATAGATCTTGCTCCATTGACCGAGATTTAAGGAAGTACAGTAAGTCTGTGTAACGCTTTGAAGTGTGTCAACTAACACAAATATCTGCCGGTTTATTGTGCCCTCAGGGAAGTCACATACTCTCCCTGCACCTCACGCAACTGAATAGTCTATAAAGGCGTGTAAAGTGGGTAACTATTAGGATATATGCATTGAAACTGAAGTAGGTAACCATTGGGGTACAGTTATTAAAGGATGAAAAATGCAGTTAAAGGTTTAATGTAGCAGCTGCGTAAGTCAAGAATATGAAATCATTTTTTTAGAAAATCATACTCTTAGCTGATGTTTAAATCTTATCAGATTGTTGTCTTTCCTGTTGCCTTTCCTGTTCAGGGGTTAATACAGAGCTGGAAAAGCAGGATTTTGGGATATTTGAGGATTCCTGATTAGATTTTAAAATTTGCATGGTACATGAAAGTGTTAAAAAGAAGTTTGCATTGAATATTGCATTAAAAAAGATAATACTGAAAATCTCATTGAATGTTTGTAGAAAACAAAACTATTTTTAAAGGGTGTACTCCTTTTACTTAAGCCCATTCTATGGGACAGTGCTGTGTTAAAGTGACTAGCCCAGAGAGGGTGTGCACTGGTTTTAATCCTTTACAAAATACATGAACTTGCTGGGCTTCTTGGAAAGCACTATCTATTCAACAATATACTGTACACCTGCTACAACAAGCAAAGTTTGTTTGTAAGAAAGCAACATATATTTTAAAAATATCATAATCTCAGCTGGAGTAGAAACTGGGGGGATTGGGGACAAATGCCTTCAGATTATATGAATAGGGGACACACAAAATATCAAAATTAAATTTAATCATGCATTACCAGAGTTCGCCATTTATCTAGAACCTTTTATTTTAAATTAATGCTCACAAAAGTGTAAATAATCTGCCATAATACATACATTAAAAAAGATGTTCTACATAAGTTTTATGCCAAATAATTGACTTTTTTTAGTATTACATAGTTAAGCAGTTTTATATGTTTTGTAAGTCCAATATTTATGTATTAAAATAACCAAAAATGACTTTGCCATATGTATTTTGTGTTTTTTGCAACACTTAGGGACACTTTTTTTTGTATCTATAAACTTTATCACCCCAGATTTTTTTTTGGCTCCTACACCCATGCCTTCAACGCAATTTTCTCCATTATTAGATTATTTTAAGCATAATAAACTTTGACTTAATATTTAACATTATCTTAACCACCACACATTTTTAGAAGCTTTTATCTCTCCTTTTTTAATCTTATCTCTTATGTTTCATAAACATGCCCTCGTTATTTAATAATGTTGTTCAAATAAGAAATTAGATACAAAATTAAGTTGTTAAGGGGTTAAAAAAATATCTGTCTACTGAAGAAGAGGGGTATAGGCGTCTCTATCTCTAATCTGAAGATCGGCCTGCACACTTTAAATAGCACGTTCCTTGAATTATCATCCACTTTAGAGTATATTTAGCAACTGTTCCTAATTTAGGGTGTAATACTAATTACGTGTGAGACGGCAAAATTCTATATACAGTACTGTTTGTTGTATCAAAATACCTAATAGGAACTATTCCTTGTCATAAAAATGTATGATATAAGATAAAATAATCAATACTACTATATACATGCATACCATAGAATATTTCAATCAGCAAATATAGAAACTTAGGGCCTCATTCTATTAAGGGCCTTAAAATGGCTGCCAAGATACAATTACTTGCGGCCAGTTTATGGCCCTGCGAAGCGCTACGGCTACGCTGCTATTCAAATGGACAGCGCCGCAAGGAGGTCCCCTTACGGCCGATTGCAAACTATGCAATCGGCCACAAGCATTTCCCGCGCCCGTAAATCGTGTTTCAAGGCCGCAAAGTCGGAAAACTGTAAATGCAAATATAAATTCAAGATGGCACTGTAAAGCTCTGTAAATGAAAAAGGCAACATAATGGGGGACATGAGGATTAATAGCAACACCCTCTCAAGCTCGCACATCGCCCAAATCCAATATTTCAATTCAGGTTTATTTTCCATCCCAAGTCCTGCGGGCTTCAATGACCTCAAAGCCAGTAAATCATTGTTAAAACCCGTACGGGTTCGGAGGTTGAAGGCCGCAAGCTCAAAGCATTGTAGAAGCAAATATATATTAAATCCAGCACTGTAAAGCACTGTAAATGATGGGGAACACAATGGGGGACATGAGGATTAATAGTAAAACATTCTTAAGCGTTCACATCGCCAAATTATAATCTTTGATTTTAGGTTTAATTCCGTCCAAAGTCCCTTGGGCTTCAATGACCTCCAAGCCCGTAGCTCGTTATTCAAGCCAGTGCAGGCTTGGAGGGTGATTGACCTCCCAAGCCCATGGGACTTGCATGATAGATAGAACACGAAGATTGAACATGAAATTCAATTTCTTTATTTGCAAATTTGAGAGTAGGGGAATGTCAAGCTATTAATTCTAAAACCAAACATCACTTTCAATTTTAATAAAAGTACAGGATGGCTTTTCTATTTGCTTAATTAGTGCTACAATTTGTAAGTAAGCCCTCTGCGACACCTCCGTGGCCCAAGTAACCTTTGGGTCTATTTTACCCATTTACGGACTTGACTGGAGCTAATCCCGCAGCCGTTGCGGGTCTGATGTGCTCCAAGCCCGTGGGACTCGGACACGGAAATTGAACATGAATTACCAAAAAAAGGATTTTCAGATTTGAGTGTTGGGGAATGTTGTGCTATGACTTTCACGTCTCATCAAAGTACAGGATGGCTTTTTATGTGCTTAATTAGTGCTATGATTTGTAAGTAAGAGCCTTGAGGGACCTTTTTTGTTGTAAGTAAGCTGCTGCTTCTTCTTTTTAAGCAAATTACGGCCTTGACGGAAAGGTTCGCATAGCATTTGATTATCGACCTGGGCTTTCTTACGGCCACAACTTTTGCGGCCGCGTAAGATCAAAGGCTTTGACGGAAGTAAGCTCATTGCAAGCGGCTGCAGCTCAATGGCCGCAAGCCGCAAATTGAATAGTGTTGTAGCCTGTGGCCTCCCCTTGCGGCCTCGCAGCTCTTACGGTTATTAATAGAATGAGGCCCTTAGATTTCTATATTTAACAACCAATAAGACCATGTAAGCTCCCCATTCTCCTATCTACTAAGATATTTAAGAACACAGCATTCCTAAATTTTCTATCATACATTTCAAATTCTTACACAAAAAGTTGTGTGGAGTATATAATAAAACTAATAAAATTAGCATCTGTGTATGCCATAAGCATGAAAGCATGCTTAGCTAAAATCTTCTACTTAGGAGACTTAGGTTATGGGTGCTTCCATCTTGGACTGCTAGGTGGTCTGTCGCCCGAGGGGAAGGGTTATCCTACTTTATCCTGTTCTGCTATTTACTTATAATATAAAGTGGCAATCCAAATGGTTAGTCTTCCAATATAATCTATAATTGTATAGATATGTTATCTGAATCCAGAGTTCTTCCATTCCTCCTAGGTATCGGATTCTATACCTATCCCAGGCATTGCTGAATACATCTACTGAATTAGTTCCCAACACAAGCTATTCTCTTTTTTTGTAACACATATTTGGGTAGATGTAGTTCTACTTAAGTATTTATTACAAATCAACTAAAAACATAATTGTTTCACTGATATATCTGAAATAAAAATATTAAATTCAGAGCTGCAGTATGATTAGAACATTATCTTTATACTGTCTGCTCTTGTTCTATATACTCCTGACTAATGATCACCTTTATGTAAGGTCTTAAAGTTTTATTATCCCAAAGTACACTTGGTTTAGTGCATCATTAAAGTGCAAATGATGTGAGATGTGTTTGGGGTTATAGCCAACATTAAGATACTTAAATTGCATTTTATACCTGCAAGGCGCCCCGTCTGATAACATTTTATCAGTTATTAGCAGTAGTATAATTCTAGTTAACACAGTGCATATTACTGAACACAGGGAAATTACACTGGGTCACATTATCTCTGCTCATTAGATGTTTAGGCCACTGTTCAGCATGGTATTATGATATACTACTGTATTCTCTTGCAATGTGCTAAACTGTAGTCCCATATATGTAGTGTGCTCTTTAAAGAACTAGACTTGATCGGCAATGTATTTAGAAAGTAAAAAAACACAGCTTTTCATTTATCAACTACTATACGTAATTATGCTTTTATGGGGCCAGCAATTTATTTATTATTTAATCTGGAATGTCATCTGGGAGGGCAAATTTACAGTAGCAGTCAGTGTTGCCTTCTTTGCATTCACACCCACTTAAAGAACTACTACAGTCCAACATTAAAGGTATATATAAGTTTCCTTGATTTCAAATGTTTGGTAAAAAATAGGTAGTGATAAACAGAAAAATATGTGTTGTATAAAAAGTTAGTGTACTTACAAAGTTACATGCAGGAGAGTAAAATCCAACTTTGCACACCACAGGGAGCTTACATAACCAAGTACACAGAGGAGAGGCAGCCAGTTACAGAGTTTGACGTTTCTGGTAGATAACAAAGGATGTACTGCTGCAGAACAGAATTACATGGTTTGGCAGGGAGTGAGTTCACAGCTGAATCGGAGCACAAGGAGAGAGAGAGATTACATATCCCAGGCTGCTTTGCAACATAGGAACCCCAGACTATGATACAAATATATCAACTAACCTCTGCTTTTTTCTGATTGGACAAAACAAATTATGAATATTATGCTAATCTTTGCAGGGATTTTCAGGGGTGTCAGATAACAAAAGCTGCAGCTTGCAACCTGTAAAGATTTAGCTAGCATCAGGGTGAGTTTGTAAATATTTCTGTTGGTATTCTTTCCTGCAAAAAAAAATGTCTATGTACATTACGGATTCTTCTCTATCAGAGGAATTCATAATTCAGCAAACTTAGATATGCCTTTAACGAGCTTTTATTGCATTTTATACTTAGACACTGCATGACACTGCTTCTGATAACATTTATCAGCTATTAGCAGTAGTATAATTCTAGTTACACTGGGCCTGTATACTATGGCCCTCATTCAATTGCGATTTGGCCAATTGAATAGGGCTCTATATAAGCACACAGCATATTTATTTTACAGAAGTTTGTAGTTAGTGAACTTCTATCCAAAAGCAAGGTCTTCACTAACTAAAAACTTCTGTAAATATAATATGCTGTGTGCTTAAATAGAGCCCTCACAATTGAATAAGGCTGTTGATGTTTAGGCCACTAAAGAAAAAAGGAAAATGTGAAAAAAGTGTTTACAAAACTAACAATATTAGCAGATGTTTAAGCCATGGACATAAAACATTTATTTGGGAATTCACACAGAGAGCTGAATAATCAGTGTGTTTTTTCTAGTTATCAGTGAAGGCAGGAGTGGGAAGGAGAAAACAGGCAGCAGTTCAGAGAATTTGCTTGATAATAGAATAAGATTGAAATTGACTCCGCACCCCTTACCTCTCACTGGCTCAGGTGCAGACACCTTGTATCACTTAATGCAACCACAGCTCCCCAGGGGCCTCATTCAATTGCGATTTGGCCAATTGAATAGGGCTCTAAATAAGCACATATATTTTTTAAATAAGTTTTTAGTTAGTGAACATCTATCCAAAAGCAAGGTTTTCACTAACTAAAAACTTCTTTAAAAAAATATGCTATGTGCTTATTTAGGGCCCTATTCAATTGGCCAAATTGCAATAGAATGAGGGCCCAGGAATGTAAACACCCCTCTCACAGACACCGCCTCCACCACACAGCATATGTTTTTTCTAATTAATAAGTAGCTGAATGATTAATTAATTATGATGCATTATATACTGAATCAAACTTAAAGTTTTCAAACTTAATTTTTTTTTCATTGTACAGTGGTCCTTTAACAGGAAACTACAGACCGCAAATTATGCTTCATAACTGAGCCCAGATTCAATTTGCAGAAGAGTAATCCAAGCTGGTTCTGTGTTCAGCCCAGGCAGCAGTTATGAGGGTTGTGGTCTCCAGTTAAGATTTGGGCCTGGCAACAATAGACTAAGCAAATGGTCAGGGCAGGGGTCACTAGCCAATAGCCACACTGAGAAATCCAAAAGATAATTCTCAAAAGCAAGGAATTGACACATAAATCTCTTTTTCACACCAGAATCGAAGCAGACTGCATCATCTCTCTTCTGTCGCCCTGGAATGATAAAACCCGCATTTACATTGTAGTGTGTCACATTGCCCCGCACAACATGGATAACACAGCTAGGAGAGCACAGCCTTACACTCTGATTCAGGGAAAATTCTCCCTGAACTACTCCAGCTTCCATATAGAAAAATACACAATGGTCAGACAACCCTTCTGGGATGCATCAGTTTTTTTTATATATTCCAACCCATCTGAGACATTCTTTGAAGTGGAAGATGGTGGTTACACAATATTTTGCCTAGAAACTTAAGTTTCAAATGTCAGTCTGTCTTTAAGTATATTATCTGTTGGAATGAATGCAGTCACATTCAAATTAGCACAACATACAAACAAATAAAATATCATTTTCTTAAGACTATTATATATTACATTATATATCATTTATAATTCAAATCTCTTTCTCATGGTCAGCCCTAGGCACTTCCGCACTTTTCACATTTTTAAAACAGCCCAAGTACTCTCTTTAGTGTATAGTATATTTAAATTCAATAAGGTTAGATGGTACAGGCCTGGGTTGGTGAGAGGTAACTTAAACTAAATATTCAACTGAACTCAGGGAGCTATGCATAGTATTCTTATAATGGAATATAGAAAATACAGCCTTTAAATTATTACATTTTAAATGCAATAATGCTGCAGTGGGATTTACCATTTTAGCCTCTGCTGATGAACTTGGTGGGAGGATGCATTGAAAGCAGATACATTTTCTGTCTGCATAATAGAAATGTTGTAACTAAAACTGCCTGCAGTTTCAATAGAACCAATGAAAAGCTCATTAGTTTACAACCATCCTGAGAGAGAATCTATTACTAATTAATAATTAAAAATTAAATAAAAATAATAATTAAACAATTGATTAATAATTCATTAACAACTAATTAATTAATATTTAATCCACATATTGCAGATCAGAGGAGATCTTAAAAGGTTGAACTTGATGGACTGATAGTTTTTTTTCAACCTTAATTACTATGGGCCTCATTCTATTAGCGGCCGTAAATCGGTCGTAAGGCTGCAATTCCTTGCGGGGGTTCTGTTAACTCGCGATTCTATTATACGGCCCCGCAAGGATCTCCTCTTACGGCCGGCCGCATATCTTGCAACCGGCCGTAAGCTGTGAAATATAAAAACGCAAAAATAAATTCAAGCCTGCACTGTACAGCTCTGTAAATGCTAGGGATCATATTGGGGGACATGAGGATTAAAAGTAACCCACTCTCAAGCTTGCACATCTGCCCAAACCCGAGTTCAAATTAACTGTTTATTTTCCGGCTGCGGCGTGGGTGTGTCTGAGGTGCTCCAAGCACTCTGGACTTTTTACATGGATATTTTACGGATATTAAAAATAAAATATTTTACGGATTTGAGTATAGGATAATTATGTGCTATTTTTTCTAACACCTAAAATCCCTTTATAGTCTTCTCAAAGTGCAGGATGGCTTTATTTGAGCTATTTTATGTGCTTAATTGGTGCTAGCGGGACCTCTTTCCTGCAAGTAAGCAGCGGCTCGTTTTTAGCCTTGCAGAGAGGTTTCCCGGAGCAATTGAATTGCAAAACTCTTGCGGCCGTTTTAGATCAAAGGCTTTCCTCTGGCGCGAGCGGCCGCAAGAGATAGCAAGGCACCGGCCGCAAGCCTGCCGGAGCCTCCGGCCGTAAGGGAATAGAATAGCAGAATAGCTTGCGGCCGGTCCTTGCGGCCCCGCAACGGCTGCGGCCGCTAATAGAATGAGGCCCTATATAACTGTGTAACTATGTAATGGTAATTGAAACACCCAGCAAAGAATAATTGCATATACACTTTAAATATTTAAATATAAATAGTGTATTTATGTTTTTACTTTCTAAAATAACTTTAAAAGGTTGGCCGAGAAGGGTTAAACATTTTTAGTCACTGATCAATAATATAATTCCTATACAGTAATTTAAAAAGCCCTATTCATTATTAAACTTACTTTCAAGCAGAAGCTTCTCAGCTTCTCCAACCACCCCCATAAGACCCTCAAGTAGGTGGAAGTGGCTCTGGCTGGGAGGCAGCCTCACAAATAGACATACTGCATCCCCCTTAATGGCCTTTTAGCATATAGAGAGGAGTAGTTTGCTAAATGGGAAGTTAATGTTTGCAAATAAGCTTAATTGTGCTTTTTAAAAGTACTTGCATAGGAATTTTACAAATGATTGACAACTATATAAATCATCAAGCTCCTGTTGTTAGGCATTACAGGGGCTCTTTAAAGGGGCACAGCAAAAAAACCTAGTTATTGCAGAAACTACACATATTAATTAATATAATTTGCTGCAATTGGTTATTACAAATTAGGAGCTGAAGTAAGGACCTTACACCTGGCCAGGTTACTCATTAGGCCAACTAGGCAGCTGCCTAGGGGCGCCACTATGTGAGGGGCGCCACTTTAAAAAAAATAAAGGTTCCTGTCTTTAAAAAAAATAAATGCTGCAGTTCATAGGGTCTCATTCAAATGCGATTTGGCCAATTGAATAGGCTCTATATAAGCACATAGCATATATTTTTACATAAGTTTTTAGTTAGTGAAGACCTTGCTTTTGGATAAAAGTTCATTAACTAAAAACTTCTGTAAAAAATATGCTATGTGCTTATATAGAGCCCTTTTCAAATGGCCAAATCGCATTTGAATGAGGCCCATAGACTGGCTACTAGGGGGTAACCCCCTAGAACAAGAGAGTTACAACATAAAAGGTAACTTACACGCACAGAAAAGACAAAATTCAGTCACAATTGTCATTTATTTGTGTGTGTGTGCCTTTTCAATTCTTCAATATCTTTAAGTATTTCAGATTTTTAATGACTGAATTGCTACTTTGCCTAACGTTGTATCCTGTGTAAATCAGGCCATAAAAGCAGCCGTTCAGAGAGCTACGGATCAGATGCATTATAATGAGAGGTGATGTAATGGTGTGTGAATAGTAGACACAGCCTCTGAAAAGACATTTTATGTCAGCTGTGAAGGAATATTTCATTCTCTTATAGATGCAACCAAGTCAAAATGGGAAAGTGAGCCAGACCACAAAATACTCTGTTTAATCAGGGGTAGGCCGCAGCATGACTGGGATTATCAAAGGCTAAATCAGAAGCAAACTGGATGTTCATATTACAAACCAGGCCGCAAGCCTCATATATGGGCAAGGAAATGCAAGACATTTTTAAAGGGCTAGTTTAGTCCCACATTTACAGCATGGTCTGTTTTTGAACAAGGATATATCATAGGCAACATGTTTTTTAGAAATGATAAACAAAATGCAACTTTTCGTTTCTTAAAGGAGCTCTGAAAAGTAATATTTGTTGTATGCTCTTATGAACAACTTGACTTGATAATAAATGCAACCTTTATTGTTTTATTAATATGGTTATTCCCAATATTATTAGAGGACTGGGAGGAATGAAAGGAACTTTGGATTCAGATAGCCTCTCTATTGGGTTCTGTTGGAAGAGTGTGACTATCAACAGCCACTTGATAATATAAATGCATTACAGCATTCACCAGTAGTATAAGCCTCCCTCTCAGACAGAATCCATGTCAACTAGCAGTCCAAGATGAGAAGCCTGGTGACACCAGTAGAAGCAGCTGAACTTAAGAGTTTTGTGCTCATGGCTTATATTGTTGCTAATATTGGGCCTCATTCAAATGCGATTTGGCCAATTGAATAGGGCTCTATATAAGCACATAGCATAAACGTTTTTAGTTTGTAAACTAGTAAACTGAACTAGACTAGATCTTGCTTTTGGATAGAAGTTCACTAACTAAAAACTTTTGTAAAAAAATATTCTCAGGCCCTCATTCAATTGCGATTTGGCCAACTGAATAGTGCTCTAAATAAGCACACAACATATTTTTTTTAAATACGTTTTTAGTTAGTGAAAACCTTCCTTTTGGATAGATGTTTACTAACTAAAAACTTATTTAAAAAAATATGTTATGTGCTTATTTAGACCCCTATTCAATTGGCCAAATTGCAATTGAATGAGGGCCTAAGTGTTTATATAGACCCCTATTCAATTGGCCAGATCCCGATTGAATGAGGCCCATTGTTTGTTGTTTGCATATATATGTTGTTGTTTTTTTTCAAACATACCTTTTTTTATATATTATATGCATTTATTGTTTACTGGGACAGTATTCCCCCACTACCAGCACTGCTAAGTTCAAACCACAGCATTAAATTAACGAGGCTGTCCCTAAAATCCCAGTCAGTCACCCGGACTTTGCTAATTTCATGTTGTTGGCACTCTGAGGGTTAAAGGATAACAGTAGATGAACAAAAACATCACGTTTCTGACAGATGTAATAAACTAATACATTAGTAGCTATGTAAGTCTTGGGCATATAAGCATTTTCAGAGAAAATCGTCATTTTAGGAAACTCAGTTAGTGTGTGGACGCTGCCATGATAGTTAAATATTTCCTCTTCAGTGCACAAGGAGGTGGTTACAGAGCAAGGCAAGCTGCCTCTATTGCTCCTATGGGAAAGCTTTCTGTGATGAAATCTTATCTGAATCGACCAGTCAGTCAACACATTTGCCCCAATCCTCCTTCCACTCTTGAATCAATAATAAAAATGGTGGGCACACTCACTCAGGGCCTCATTCAGTTGCGATTTGGCCAATTGAACAGGGTTCTATATAAGCACATAGCATATTTTTTTACAGAAGTTTTTAGTTAGTGAAGACCTTGTTATTGGATAGATGTTCACTAACTAAAAACTTCTTTCAAAAAATATGCTATGTGCTTTTTAGAGCCCTATTCAATTGGCCAAATTGCAATTGAATGAGGCCCTCAGTCTCCAAGCCATTAGGAAGGAATGGAAGAAACAAAAATAACATTCTTCAGATGTAAGCAGTGTTTATTATAATAAAGATTTTACCTAAAATACTTTTATACCCACAGTTGACACAGCTGCAGTATTGTTACAAACTTGACAAACATCTGACGTTTTCTGAATCTACAGTGATTCTTTAAGAACAAATGTTATATTTTAGCAATAAATCAAATATACTGCATGTTACATAGGACTCAATACTGAAAATAAAACAATTGACAACAATGAATCTGATATGTTATTACACTCAGTTTGTCCAATAGGAACTCCAAGTTTCTGACCCTACTTATCCTCTTCCATGTTCAGACCGACAGAAAGAAAGAATTGAGAGGGATATCAAGTGCAGATTATTTTTTATAAAAGAAATATGTCATTACACAATCACACAATTCTTTATGCAATGGCTGTTAATTATAAAAATCAACAACTGGGTATAGGAAGACATAATTTTTTATAAGTGTGCAAAACATTTTAAACAGTCCAAACAATATAAAAACATATGATGTACCCTCTGAGACCAGCTGAGGCATCTAATTTTTTTCTGATTAAAGGGGCTTTTTATGCAAAAACTTGTTTTGGCTAAACTAGTTAAAACATATATATTAATTAACTATGTACTCCTAAATGTAATTGTGATATAAAATTTTAATTCACTTGTTTCTAAGAAGCCCCAGAGTAACAAATTATTACCTTATGGAGCTTCCTACTTTCTTCCTGTACTCCCTCATGAAAGTTGCCATCTTGCACAACTGTGAACTAAAGCCACACCAACAGGAGACATACAAATCTGTTACTCTATGGGCCTCATTCTATTAAGGGCCATAGGAGATGCGTGGCAGCAAGGGATGGCCACAACCTACTTGCCTATTCTATTCCCTTGTGGCCGAGGGCTCCGGCCGGCGCCCTGTTATCCCTTGCGGCCATCCCCGCCGCAGGGAAAGCCTTTGATCTTATGCGGCTGCAAGAGTTGCGGCCGTAAGAAAGCCCAGGTCACTATTCAAATGCTATGCGAACCCTTCCGTCAAGGCTGTAATTCGCTAAAGCCAAGGCTCTTACTTACAAATCGGAGCACCAATTAAGCACATAAAAATGCCATCCTGTACTTTGATGAGACGTGAAAGTGATTGTAGGTGTAAGAATTCATAGCACAACATTCCCCAACACTCAAATCTGAAAATCATTTTTTTTGTAATTCATGTTCAATTTCCGTGTCCAAATCCCACGGGCTTGGAGCATATCAGACCCGCAGCGGCTGCGGGATTAGCCTCCGTCAAGTCTGTAAATGGGTAAAATAGACCCACAGGTTACTTGGGCCACGGAGGTGTCGCAAAGGGCTTACTTACAAATCATAGCATTAATTAAGCAAATAGAAAAGCCATTCTGTACTTTTATTAAAAGCGAAAGTGATGTTTGGTCTTAGAATTAATAGCTCAACATTCCCCAGCTCTCAAATCTGCAAATAAAGAAATGTAATTTCATGTTCAATCTTCGTGTTCTATCTATCATGCAAGTCCCAATCACCCTCCATGCCCATACGGGCTTCAATAACGAGCTACGGGCTTGGAGGTCATTGAAGCCGGTGGTACTTTGGACGGAAATAAACCTAAAATCAAAGATTATAATTTGGCGATGTGCAAGCTTTAGAATGTTTTGCTATTAATCCTCATGTCCCCCAATGTGTTCCCCACATTTACAGTGCTTTACAGTGCTGTCTCGAATTTATATTTCCATTTACAGTTTTCCGACTTTGCGGCTTTGAATCACGGGCGTGCGGGAAATGCTTGCGGCCGATTGCATAGTTTGCAGCCAGCCGTAAGGGGGACCTCCTTGCGGCGCCATCCATTTGAATAGCAGCGTAGCCGTACCACTACGCAGGGCCGTAAACTGGCCTCAAGGAATCACAGTTTTACGGCCCTTAATAGAATGAGGCCCTGAGTGTTTACGCAAGTAAAGTGTAAATTTTATATCACAATTACATTGAGGTGGATAAAATTTAGTCCGTAACCAAATTAAAACATACATATAAAACCACCAAAAAGGACTGAAAAGTTTTAAAAACAAACTTTATTACATTTCTCTTGCTTAATTATGATCTTAATCTGACTCAAATACTTCAAACATATATATTTTTTTTAATGGTCTGTCAATCTTCAATGATCATCTCTCCTTTCTGATTCCTCTATGACAGGCAAAATTGCTGCTTCCTGCAAGTATCTCTATTGCTCTTCCTCTTGGACTGATTCCTCCCTATCAAGGAAGGGAACATCTGACAGCCCATGGTGTAGCTCACACTTGGCAAGTAGAGACACGTATTAAGACCAAACCCACATACTCACAAAAGCACAGGGCCTGCTCTTTAAAGTGACAAAGCAAAAAAAAAAAGTTCCTTGATGTTTTTTTTAATCACTAAAGTGTGTTTTGTGAGTATCTTATTACATCAAGCTAAGAGACAACTACAAAACAGAAACAACTTCCAGTTCTTTACAAATCTTATGAGAAAACACTAAACTATATATTGGGCACTGACCCGCAGCTCCGATCCATTCCCTCTCTCCATTGCAGTTGTGCCAACTTTTTGCACAGTCCACTATTTTGAACTTCCAGCCAGTCAGATTTCTTTAAATATATGCCTTGACAGATTGGCCGAATTGTGCCATTAACCAATGCACTTCTTATCTACACAGCATGTTGAAAAGCATAGCCTTGTCATCAATGTTATCAACTACAAGCAAAATAACTATGGAGGTCAGCACTCTGAGATCAGTAACTCAGTTTTCTGGGGAAGATCACAGATTTAAGACTACCCATTTCAGACAATAATGATCAGTGAATTTTGCAAAAGTACAGGTAAAAAGTTGTACAGGTAGGGAACCGTTGCCGGAAAATCGATTTTTGCCAGACCAGCATTTTTTAAATTTTTTGCAAGAATACTACAGTTTTATAACTCTGTTCAGATTATATCGGTCCAGTTCTTATCAGCTTGGTTCACACTGATTGATATCTTGCCTGTTAATTTTAGGTCTGTTTAGTTCTTAATGAGTTTACATATCATTAGTTAAGTTATCATTAGTTCACATCAGTCCAGTTCAACCACAAATAAATTAATTTTCTGTTTCCCCAGTTCACTTTGTACCTTACCAGTTTGCTTCACATTAGCCTAAATTATTTCAGTCCACATTACAACCCTTCACTTCACATTTGTTTCATCAGTTTGCTACTTCCTAGTTTTTTTTATTTTTTTAATCTTGTCCAGATTAAAGGAGGTTCCAGATCGACCAATGCTGGAAAATAGGTGCCCTACCTATACAGTAGACTCTCGATTAACAGAACCTAAGAAACCAGAACTCTCAAGCAACTAGAAACAAATTGAATACTGTACAGTGCCTTGCAAAAGTATTCACCCCCCTTGGCATTTTTTGTGTTTTGTTGCCTCACAACCTGGAATTAACATAGATCTATGGAAATAACATAGATTTACAGAACATGCCCACAACTTTGATGATATTTTTTTTTTATTGTGAAGCAAACAACAAATAATATAAAATAACAGAAAAAGTCAATGTACATAACTATTCACCACCTAAAGTCAATACTTTGTAGAGCCACCTTTTGCGTCAATCACAGCTCCAAGTCACTTTGGATAAGTCTCTATGAGCTTGCCACATCTTACCACTGGGATTTTTGCCCATTCCTCCTAGCAAAACTGCTCCATCTCCTTCAAGTTGGATGGTTTGCGCTTGTGAACAGCAATCTTTAAATCTTACCACAGGTTTCCTATTGGATTGAGGTCTGGGCTTTGACTAGGCCATTCCAACACATTTACATGTTTCCCCTTAAACCACTCAAGTGTTGCTTTAGCAGTGTGTTTGGGGTCATTGTCCTGCTGGAAGGTGAACCTCAATCCTAGCCTCAAATCACGCACAGAGTGGTACAGGTTTTGCTGAAGAATATCCCTGTATTTAGCACCATCCATCTTTCCCTCAACTCTGACTAGTTTCCCAGTCCCGGCTGCTGAAAAACATCCCCACCAGGGGATGGTGCTCTTTGGGTGTTGTGATGTGTTGGGTTTGCACCAGACAATTTTAGTCTCATCAGACCAGAGCACCTTCCTCCATACATTTTGGGAGTCTCCCACATGCCTTTTCGCAAACGCAAAACATGCCATTTTGTTTTTTGCTGAAAGTAATGGCTTTCTTCTGGCCACTCTACCATAAATCCCAACTCTATGGAGCGTACGGCTTATTGTCGTCCTATGTACAGATACTCCAGTCTCTGCTGTGGAACTCTGCAGCTCCTCCAGGTTACCTTAGGTCTCTGTGCTGCCTCTCTGATTAATGCCCTCCTTGCCCGGTCCGTGAGTTTTGGTGGGCGGCCGTCTCTTGGCAGGTTTGCTGTTGTGCCATGTCCTTTCCATTTGGTTATGATAGATTTGATGGTGCTCCTGGGGATCATCAAAGCTTTGGATATTTTTTATGACCTAACCCTGACTTGTACTTCTCAACAACATTGTCCCTTACTTATTTGGAGAGTTCCTTGGTCTTCGTGGCAGTGTTTGGTTAGTGGTGCCTCTTGCTTAGGTGTTGCAGCCTCTGGGGCCTTTCAAAAAATGTGTCTATATGCAATGACAGGTCACATAGAATGCACACAGGTGGACATCATTTCACTGATTATGTGACTTCTGAAGGTAATTGGTTGCTCCAGAGCATTTTGTGGGCTGCATAACAAAGGGGGTGAATACATACGCACATGCCAATTTTCTGTTATCTATTTCTAAAAAATAGTTTTATGTATATATTTTTCTCATTTCACTTCACCAACTTAGACGATTGTGTTCTGATCCATCACATAAAAATCAGATTAACAAAACACTGAACTTAAGGCTGTAATGTAACAAAATAGGTAAAAAGTCAAGGGGGTGAATACTTTTGCAAGGCACTGTACTTTCAATAAAAATGTACAGGGTTCAACAAATGCCAGGAGCCAGGTTGTCATGGCACACAATGCTTACAGGTACCTAGATTTTATCCACTGTACGTCTTTGCAATTCAATTTCACCTGGAAGCAGACAGGCATGAGTGACTGAGCCAGTGAAGTGTTGGCGTTACATTCCCCGTTTTTAGCACCGCACCCTCCAGCCGAACGTACCTGTGTGTAAGGGCCTCATTCAATTTTCCCAGTTGAATAGGGCTCTCTATAAGCACATAGCCTTTTTTTTTTTTTACAGAAGTTATTAGTTAGTGAACTTCTATCCAAAATCAAGGTCTACACTATCTAAAAACTTCTGTAAAAAAATAGGCTATGTGGTTATAGAGAGCCATATTCAATTGGCCAAATCGCAATTGAATGAGGCCCTGTGTGAGGAGTGAAAGCTGATGCTGCTAGAACAGACCTCACTGACAAATGTACTCAGCAGAGCAGCCTAGGTCTAGACCTCTTTAATAGTAACTCTCCAGCAACCAGAAAATACATGTATCCGGCATCTACCAATCCCCATGGATGCCAGATAACTGAGAGGCTACTGTATAAGAGAAACTGGGAGCCAAAAGACTCTGATAGTTGTGTATAAGATTAAACTGCTTTGCCCACAGTTCTCATTTAGGGTTCTGAGCTATATTATGAAACTTTAATATTAAATTACATATTATGTGGTTAGGGGTTCACCTGAGGAATCTTTGTCAAGGAGCACCTCAGATGTAAATCCAGCGCTGGGGATAAACCACTTGTTGAACTTTCAAAATACTTGGAAAATAAAACTATCCACAAATTCCTAAGTAATAACAGCTTTCTTCATTAAAAACGCAATTTACAGATAAAGTATTAATTTGAACTGATCTTTATTGAAAAACAACATTCTTCAATTCCACCGTGAAGTCCGACTCTTGAAAACAAAAGCTTTATTGTTATTGAAAGCTAAGACTGTTGTGTAATTGTTCTGATTTTCAAAGATAAGAGATATTATGAGGTCTAACGAGTTGGTAAATATGTTGACTGAGAGGAGTTAACACATTATACAACTCTTTTTGCTGCAATCTAAATATTCAATTAAAATAAAAACAATATAACAAAGGACATAATTAAGATCTATCACAAATTTGTAGTTTGAGAAATACTTCACGTTTTTAAAGAATGTAACAAACTAACAACATTAGCAATTACATAAGTCATAAGCATAAAAGCAATTTAGAAAAAACTCTATAAATTAGCAGAATCTGCTTGTGTAATGGGAACTTCTTTATCTGAGGAACAGGGTTATCCTACTATTCATTTTAAACTTTCTAAAAAAACATTTTGCACATTATCAGTTTCTTCATAAGAGCATACTATAAAAGTCTACACATGTCCAGTATATGGAAAACAAGGGGCCAGATATACTAAAGTGCTATGCCACAGTCTGAAAAAAGATGGATGTAACTCAGGGGTGTAGGAACTTGGGGGGATGGGGGAGACAAATCCTCCCCTTAAGATTAAATGAATGGGGGACACAACATTTTTTACAATTAAACTTAGTTATGCACTAGAGGGCGCTATGGAGCAGTATGTCTTTCCCATGAAAGTTTTGACCCATAATTATTTTATATATATATATCACATATTATAATTGTCAAGCTGCGAGACATCATCACGCTTTGTGTGGTGCGATCGGGCCTTGCGATCGGGGACTCCCGCTGCAATCAAAATTCAAATTTCCTGCCTTAAAGGACCCGCCTTAAAGGACCCGCAATAAATAAAACTTAACACTATCACTCATGGGGCTCAAATAACCATGTCACTAATGGGGACAATACAGACCCCATAATCCCTTAATTACCCCCATAATCCCACCATTAACCCTGTCACTCATGGGGGTCAATACAGCCCCCCATAATCCCTTAATTAACCCTGACACTCATGGGGCTCAATACAGACCCCCATCAGCCCTTTATTAACCCTGTCACTCATAGGGGTCAATACAGACCCCCATAATCCATTAATTAACCCTGTCACTCATAGATGTCAATACAGACCCCCATAAGCCCTTCATTAACCCTGTCACTCATGGTGGTCAATACAGACCCCCATAAACCCTTAATTAACCCTGTCACTCATGGGGGTCAATACAGGCCCCATAAGCTCTTATTTAACCCTGTCACTCATGGTGGTCAATACAGACCCCCATAAATCCTTAATTAACCCTGTCACTCATGTGAGTCAATACAAACCCCCATAAACTCTTAATTAACCCTGTCACTCATTGGGGTCAATACAGACCCCCATAAGCCCATAATTCACCCTGTCACTCATGGGGGTCAATGAAGACCCCCATAAGCCCATAATTCTCCATCACTCATGGGGGTCAATGAAGACCCCCATAATACCTTAATTAACCCTGTCACCTATGGGGGACAATACAGACCCCATAAGCCACTAATTAACCCCATCAGTCCAATGGGGTCTATATAGACCCCTATAGATACTAATTAACCCATGCAATAACACTATAAGTGCCATGAGGGTCATCCATGACCCTAACAACACAAAGTGTAAGCACTACATTATTAACCCTAACTATACCACCCAACCCTGGCCCTATTTAATGCTAACACTACACATGTAACCCTAACAGTACCTATCTACCCCTAACTGGCCTATTTACCCCCAACTGGCCCTATTTAACACTGTCTCTTGTGGGGGTCTATACAGACACTTATGGGACAGTTAGAACCCTAACATTAACCCCATAAGTGCCATTAGGGTCATGACACTAGTAGAAACACTACACTGCACTATACCCCCCAATAAACCATTAAATCTAAACTAACCCCCTTTACACTAACCTATTAACACCTATACTACCTACCTAAACTACCTACCTACCTACCCCATAATAACCCCCCACCCCACTAATTACAGAAAATAATAGAACCTAAGTCCCAGAAAATAAAAAAGACTATCACAGAAAATAAAAAAACCTACATGACAGAAAATAAAAAAGCTACATCACAAAAAATAAAAAAGCTACATTACAAAAAATAAAAAGAGCTACATTACAACCCTCCCCCCCACTACAGAAAATTAAAAAAAATACACACCTGAAAAGGAAATACATACAAAATATATACATTACATTACAATACAATACAAATAAAATACAAAACCCCCTATCTAAAATACAAACATACCCCTCTATTTAAAATACAATACCCCTATCTAAAATACATACATACCCCTCTATCTAAAATACAATACCCCTATCTAAAATACATACATACCCCTCTATCTAAAATACAATACCCCTATCTAAAATACATACATACCCCCTATCAAAAATACATACATACCCCCTATCTAACATACATTAAATCCTATCTACATACACAAACCCTAAATCTAACCTAAAATAAAATAATTAAGACCACTTACCTTTGCAGATGTCCCTTCACATCGCCACCCTAGGAAAAAAATAAATTAGTTCAACACAGTACATACGAAAAATAAACATTCTAAATATGTCCCCGTCCTTCTTATTTTCTTCTCCGGCTCGGTAAATAAATAAACAGGTATATTATATACCTAGTAAAATCAAGGAATCATCCTTGAATAACATAGATCCTCACTTATTTTAAATCATTACATGCATTAACTTTACTTTGTCTTAAAATATTGTACATTGTTTTATTTTTGTAGGCAACACACTGTGTATAAATGATACTCAGATCAGGGCCCCCATTCCATTCGACAAATTGTAATTACTGTAGCCCATAATGTAGCCCGTAAACAGTTATTCAATTGGCTACATTTTGCTACTCGCAATCCATTTGCAAGTTACAGTCTCAAAGTCACTTAACTTAACTCCATTCTATTTATTCCTTTGATGTGTCAAGCCCGTAATTGTTAGCAGTGCTAATCCATATTCAATTACAACAATTCAACAAACCCGCAATTTCCTTCAAACCCATAGGACTCGCAAGTGGGTTAAACTCCTGTTTGTAGCACTGTAAAAGCAAATATAAACACACTACTGTACTTTAAAATACTGGGAAAGCGATGTAAGACGTTAGAATTAATTGCACATCAGTCTCAAGCTCACAAATCTGCAATAAAAAAATATATATATTTTTTTACGTTTTAATTCCATGTTATATCTATCCCGGGAATCAAGAAGTTAATACATAACAAAACAGTTTGTTCATTCATTTTTTGTTGATTTCTACATTTCTGGATTGCGGGTCTGATCACAAATCGTACTTCCAAACACTAATTGATTGCAGTTTAAACTCCATGTTTACTGAAGTCATGATGGCAGTCTCATTTACTATTGCCTCTGTCTAAATGATAACTTACGGGCTTGCTTAATTGATCATGATCATGCCATGAATTGCTACATACAGGTTCATGGTTTACAGTTTGTCAGCCTTATTAAATTGCGATTGAAAAGGGCTCTATGTAAGCACAGAGCATATTTTTTACAGAAGTTTTTAGTTAGTGAAGACCTTGCTTTTGGATAAAATTTTACTAACTAAAAACTTCTGTAAAAAAAATGCTATGTGCTTAAATACTTCAATTGGCCGAATCGCAATTTAATAAGGCTGTTAGACTTTAGCCCTGTAATTGGGTGCTTGAGCCAATTGAATACAGCCGCAATTGTAACAAATTTCTAACCCGCAGACATGTGGCCTGTATGAAGGTAATTACAGGTTTGCAATTGGATGGAGGCAATGGTGTGTTTTCTGCAATGACCCACATAGCCCATGCCTAGGGCAGCACATATTCAGGAGGCACACGGCTGCCTAAAGATGCAGTGCAGTACATTAAAATATGATTGTATATGCACAGAAATATCTATATGCAGTAATATTTTGCTTTCTCTCTATAAGGGTACTTGGCACTTTCTGACATATTATTATTATTATTATTATTATTATTACTATTATTATTATTATTAACTTTTATTTGTAACATGCCAACATATCCCGTACTGCTGTACTGGGAAAAAGAACAAGGAAAAATACAATTTTAACAACTGCATAAAATGGAAGGCCCTGTTTTAAGCTTAATCTTTATAGAAAGTGCGAGCCTCTCGTAGCAAGGCGAGCCATTAAGCCACTAAAACTCGCAGCAGTCGCGAAGCGAGGCGAGCAGTTGAGGCAATGAAACACGTTGTAGTTAGCCAGAAAGGAGTGCCGAAACGCAGGATCGCCTTAGGCTGCAAGCAGTTGACGAACACAAGACTTAGAACAAAATATACGAAACGCGGGATAGGAAAAATACAAAGTTAACGGCCGAACCACGCAAAGCAAAAAACACAAAAAAACTGAAAAAAAAAATACAACAAAAACAGCACACCCAGCACAGGGGAACAGCTAGAAAATCGGCTAAGCGAGTAAAACACCGCCAACCACGTACCACTTTCACACAGGCACCTACAAGGTACAAAAGACATTATTACAAAGGTTACTCTATGTAGAATCCCATATATAGTTGTCAGTGTTGGGAGCGCTTACAAAGTTGGTGACGCTTTGCGAGCCCTGTACGATGCACCACTTTGGCTGGATGCGCTGCAAAGGAGCTCATCTGCAAATCCTTGCAAAGCGTGGCAAGCCGTGTACGACACACCACTTAGGCTGGATGAGCGCTGAAGGTGCTCATCTGCAAAGCCTCGTGAAGTGAGGTGAGCCGTGTCCGGCACAGGTCTTTGGTTCAGCTAACTCTCGCAAAGCGAGCAGAGCTGTGTACGGCGCAGGACTTAGGCTCAGCGCTGGTGCTCAGAGGAGCAAAAGCATTACCAGCCTTACAATTTTAATCCTGGTATTTTTGACGGGCAATTTCCTAGTGTTCAAATAATGTTTTGTAGCAAAGAAACACATAAAAAAACATTTGTGAGTAAAAAAGTCCATGACATCTTCAGATCTCCAAGTAGAGATGATCGTGTGTAACTAACAGATAAGATCTCTTGTTTAAGGTGAAAGACGTCAAGCTTTGCTGTAATTGAGACTGCTCAGCCACAAGGCTCAGTCTGAGTCTCCCTTCACAGCTGCATCTTGTAGGCTGCTTTGGCACTGACATCAGGAGGATGAGTGAAGGTTTAGTTGGGACTCTTGCCTGGAGTTTTGGCAGAGAGACTCGGTTTGCAGGGATGGCTAGACTGGCTGCTAAGTGCTCCCTGTTGAGATTGGGCCATTAAGGTAGAAATCGGCATTGCTTGGAGAATAAAATGATTATGTGTAGATTGGAGCTACTGCTTCGCCTTATCTTTTTAAATCTATCAAGAAGGGTCTTTAAAAATATTCCAAATATAGAATAATAGAAAACTATTCCAAATAACAAGCACTTTAACAATTAAATGTTATTTTTAAAACAAATAATTTTCATACAGTAAGCTAATATTTAAAGGGCCACTTAATTCAGCACAATTTGGGCCACATCATTAAGATCTCCTAAAAATATTTAGAAAACTTTAGATTTTTTGAAATGTGTGCATTTTTCACTGACAAATCTTATAAAGTAAAATCTGTGTTTTCATGTGCCACTGCCTGCCCACTGCCAGACCCACTGCTGCAGCCATGTAGTGAGCAAAAGAATAAAAAGAGTTTACCCTTCACAAACCTGTCTGTGCAGCGCAAGAAATGCTGGAATCACCTAAACAGGTCAGTTATTGGTTAACTGGTGAGTGCAATCCTGAGTTCAGAGGAAAAATCCTATCAATCACTGTCTTCACCATGCACTCAGCTATCTGTTATTATTCAGATAGAGAATCACACAGTACGCACATGCACTCTGCAATCTGTTATTACTCATGCAGCAGCCAGTAGGCAGGATAGACATATATATATATAAACAGACTTAAAACTTTAGATTTTGTTAGCTGTTATTAGTGTAATTAAAAGAAAGACCATTTTAACATATAATCTTGTGCTCTTTCACAACATGAAGAGCACTTACAGGTAGGTAAATGGCCTTTTAAGTTGCAATGTCTACCTGTGAGTCAGCCTTTCTGATTAACAAACATAGGACAGTCTGATATATCTTATTCATGGACAGATCATTGCCAGTAATTACTAATTACCCCCTGGGTCTCTGAGTCCTTAGTGGTAGTCCATGTAAAAATCCTTGGCATGCTCAGACCTGAGGAAGTAACAAGACCTATTAGATAAATTACTTTGCGTGTTCTGATCATACTCAGAGCCCCATTGTGTAATCAGTAATAATTAGTACTTATCTGCAATTTGAAACAGATAGTGTCCTTACTGGGTGGATCTGAAAGACATGCAAACATTTCAAATGTCTGTGTAAGTTTACTGTAGGAAAACACAATTATTTTAACAACCTATAATTGAGAAAGAGCTTGTTGTTTTAAATGATACTATAATTAGAACCTCTGCTGTGTCACTTTAAAATAAAATTGACCCTCATTGAAAAGTTTATTTAAATACAAATGTTTAGCTTCTGCATTTGTGTGTATTCTTTAATTGTATAATTAAAAAAGTTATTAATGTATCTATATTTTTTTTAACATACTTAATACTAAGTTTACCCAGGAATGGACTACTGAGCGCTGCTCCCTTATAATGTATGTTTGATTGTGTTGCTCAGTCATGTCCGTGACCTCATGGACCGCAACACACCATGTGGTCCACTTAGTATTCATGGCAGAGATACTGGAGTGGGTTGGCAATTTATTTTCCAGTGGGTCACAGCATACAGCTCCTGGTCTCCCATCCATGTACTGACCAGGCCCAGCCCTGCATGGCTTCACGGTGATGTGACCTCTTGGTTCCCCGACTGGAATCAAACCCAGGTTGCAGCTGTTCAAGTACCAAATCCTAACCACTGGACCACCAGGGATCCCCTGTTATTCATGTTACTCGCTCTTCAATAATATAATACTGTTCTGCAGAGCTGCCTTGTTTCTGATGCATCTCTGCAGCCCTGAATTTTTCATAAGTGCCCTGCGGAGGTGTATTCGCTTTCCATATAAGACAATATTTCAGCTTGTGTTGCGAATGGAAGAGCAGTTGTTTCCAAGACCCTTTGGGACCACCACTACAAAGTAAACAAAGAACTACCTTCAGATAGAACATAGGGTATAGTGGTGTATAAAATGGGGTAAGAGAGAAAGATGTTGGGAGTGGAAAGACGCTGGATGGAGAAAATAAAGTGTTTTCAAAAACAGAAGGAAAACATGAATAAAATAACATAAAGATGGAAAAATAAAGATAGGTATTTAGATAGATAGATAGATAGATAGATAGATAGATAGATAGATAGATGATAGATAGATAGATGATAGATAGATAGATAGATAGATAGATAGATAGATAGATAGATAGATTCCCAACCCTCTCTTCACCAGACAGGTCATGATTTAAATGTAACACTTTATGAATTCAAGTGAGGCAATTAGCGGCTCCATGGCGTCTTGAATATCATAGTGTTAAACCAAAATCATGGACAGCCTTTGTTAGGTTATTACAAAATATTACTAGCTACTACTATATATATATATATATATATATATATATATATATATATATATATATATATATATACTACTACTACTATTATTATAACTATCTAAATATTTCACATATCACATTTGTTTTTTTAATGCTGGAAGATGAGTAAAAATCTGTATAAATACAATTTTAAAAATGTTCTGTTTTTTTCAATAAATGTGAGTAATTAGTTTTGCAAATGTGTTATGTAGTGAGTTTTCATTTTTAGATGTCATAGTACAAATCATAATTATTTTTTAGATGCTGAACTTAATTTTTTTCATATAGACATCTATAGGTAGATAGACAGACAGACAGATAGATAGATAGATAGATAGACAGACAGACAGACAGACAGATAGATAGATAGACAGACAGACAGACAGACAGATAGATAGATAGATAGATAGATAGATAGATAGATAGATAGATCGATAGATAGATATATAGATAGATAGATAGATAGATAGATAGATAGATAGATAGATAGATAGATACTTAACCCTGTATGTGAATAGAGTTCTTGCCTTGTGCGATGGCCATGGGCAAATCATCAGCTACCTTTGCCAAAGCAATTTCTGAGTAGTGAGAGTAAAAGAGGAGTAGAAGACAAGAAGTGAGAGTTTAGTAAATGTGAGCAGGGGGCTATAAATAAGAATCAGGTGGGAACAAGGGGACCCATTTTTTGGATAGACAAGACCATGCCATGTTTGAAGGAAAAGGTAACTGTAGCTATTGTGAGAGAGGCATTGAAAGTGTATGTAAAAGAATACATGATAGAGGTTTGAGTGAATGGGAAGGGATAGGGCCAAGAAGACAAGTGGGACATGGAGATTACATAATTAGGGATTCAAAAGCGATGACATGGCATGACTAAGAACATTGTAAAACAATAGGAGGGCAATAAAGGAGAATATGTGATTGTTCACAATGAGGCCTGTTGTTCATTTACCACTGTGGCAGTGTGTTGCAATAGGGGAGTCACTGTGTCCAGGTATAAATACCTGGGCCAGTCAGGTGCTAATTTCTGGTTGATATATAGTATCACCTGTACAGGGGACCTCTTGGACAGCTGGCTTAACAAACGCCATGCTGACGAAGAGGTTCTACATTGGATGTCCCCACATATGAAAAACCTACACAAAACATATACTAAACATACATGAAATAGTACTATATAAAACTCCCCACCATTAAAAAACTTGACTTCCATGTTTACAGACCCATACATTATTGTATAGGGAAAATACGTTAAATTAAAATGTTACTTCAAACACACTACTATTCATTATTCACAGAGTGAGATAGGATTGGTGTCCTCTAAATATAGCAAAGATGCCATAAGTAGAAATATCAGTGTGTATCTGCTTATTACTTTACTATGTCCCTCTGCTCTAAGGTAATTATAGACAAAGAAGCTCTACTGGCAATATATCATCATTTTTTGGAAGCCACAAATAAGGAAGTGGTTGTGGCTTTTCAAAGCTTGGATGTGAATATTATCAAATGTCAACACAGTAATCCCTCATTGTTTCTGGTCAAATATTATTTGACAATAAAGGTACATGGAATTCATCAATATTGCTCAATCAGGACTCTGAAAATCATGTGTAAAAACTTTACATTTTTTTAAAACTGATGCACATTTCACTATTTTATAAACATTTTTATACAACCTTGAAGATACATAAATCTAAATTGTCCAGTGGCAGTATAAAACCTAAATACGTCCTTTAAAATTACATTATATGTCTTAGAAATATACATTCTGAGGACTGGTATAAATTATGCTGTATACATTTAACATACCGTTATACAAAGGATGACTAAATATACAACCCTTTCCTATGATCAGAGCTCCATCAGTTGACATGAATCCATTATTTCCGGTTACTTTAATAACTTCCATTCTATGGGCCTCATTCAAATGCGATTTGGCCAATTCAATAGGGCTCTATATAAGCACAGAGCATATTTATTTCAGAAGTTTTTAGTTAGTGAAGACCTTACTTTTGGATAGAAGTTCACTAACTAAAAACTTCTGGAAAAAATATGCTATGTGCTTATATAGAGCCCTATTCAATTGGCCAAATCGCATTTGAATGAGGCCCTATGTCTTGTAAGTTCTATGGGCCTCAGTCAATTGCGATTTTGCCAACTGAATAGGGCTCTATATAAGAACAAAGCATATTTTTTTTACAGAAGTTTTTAGTTAGTAAACTTCTATCCAAAAGCAAGGCAAATTAACTAGGGCTCTATTTAAGCACAGAGCATATTGTTTACAGAAGATTTTAGTTAGTGAAGACCTTGCTTTTGGATAGAAGTTCACTAACTAAAAACTTCTGTAAAATAATATACTCTGTGCTTATATAGAGCCCTATTCAACTGGCTGAATTGCAATTGAATAAGGCTGATAGTATTGGAATGGTTCTCCAAGAGTTCTACAGTCTTTAGTGCACCTGCCCAGTAATATATTAGCAAAGTGTATGTTTATTTGTAATTAACATTGTATTGATATTATTTTCTATAAGTGCATGAATCCAAAAGTCTGTACACAACTACTGATACTAAGATGTTTCTTGATTCAACCAATATTGTAAACTGTTATGATCATTATCCTCAACTAAAATATCTCTGAATAAACATGTATTGTCAGATATGATGTTGTGGCATTTCTTTATAAAGTACTATGAAATATGTCTGGCTCTCTGTCACTATAAATAATAAAATTGATAATAAAGTTTAGCCTTCAATAGCGATTTGGCCAATTGAATAGGGCTCTATATAAGCCCATAGCATTTTTTTACAGGAGTTTTTAGTTAGTGAAGACCTTGCTTTTGAATAGAAGTTCACTAACTAAAAACTTCTGTAAAAAAATATATCTGTATCTGGTACTAAGGCCCTCATTCAATTGCGATTTGGCCAATTGAATAGGGCCCTAAATAAGCACATAGCATATTTTTTTTAAAGAAGTATTTAGTTACTGAAAACCTTGCTTTTGGGTAGATGCTTACTAACTAAAAACTTCTTTAAAAAATATTTGTTATGTGCTTATTTAGGGCCCTATTTAATTGGTAAAATTGCAATTGAATGAGGGCCTGAGTGT
Source organism: Discoglossus pictus (assembly GCA_027410445.1). Lineage (NCBI taxonomy): Eukaryota > Metazoa > Chordata > Amphibia > Anura > Alytidae > Discoglossus > Discoglossus pictus. Next base: position 79,840,191 of record CM050165.1, read on the forward strand.
TCCTTGTAAGAGGACTTAATGGAACCATTTTGATAAAATGTATGACCTTTCAACAGTAATATTCAGAAGGAAAATTATATTAGAAAGAAAAAGCGGTTGTAACACCTACAGCTTAATATGTCAGAAAAAGGAATAGTTTTGTCTATTTTGGGGGGAATTAACTATAAAATCTGAGGATGATCAGCTAAATGCTTGATCACATTCCATCCTGTTATCATGGAAATCTACTTCACAGCCTGGTAATTATAAATAATGTGGTTTATCCCTGAATTATTTTATTAATTAATTCATCAATCAAATTTACTATATATATCTGTATACCCATTAATGTTATTAATATTTACTGTAGAATGATTCATATTAAACTATTTGTTATTCAGTCTCTGCTCTCTTTTTCACATTGACAAAAAGTTGTTTTATAGTGTGTAAGGGACAATGTTTCCTTTGTGACAAAACTGAGGATGAATTTAATAACTGTGGGCAACAAAACACTCCAGTAGATAGCTATACCTTAAAGGGCCACTTAATTCAGCACAATTTGGACCACATCACTGTAAAGATCATATAAAAGCATGTTGAAGTGCTTTTTAAATTTTTTAAATACATGCATTTTTCCACTGAGAAATCAAATGAAATAAACTTCTTTTCTGCCACCAATCAGGTTGCAGGGATGTGTTCCCCATTCAAGTCAATAGTAAGGTTGTGCCAGATTGCTTATATTTCAAGTTTGAAGGGAGCAGGTTCTATGTTTCATTACGGACAGAACATTCAGGTTTCTGCTCTCTTGCCTCTCTGGGATTTGAGCAATGCAGACCAATTCAGAGAGAGCGGGGCTCGGTGCAGCTCTGTACTCCATGCTCGTTGCAGATCCTTACAGTGTACCAGCAAATAAACATTTAACCCTCACCACATGTATCTATGCAGGCATGGAATTTTGGATTTATCTAAACAGGAAAGCTATGGGTTAACTGGTCAGTGCAGTGTAACCTGAATTTAGGGGATGCTGTGCTATCCATCATAGCCTTGCCCCACAAAGCTTCACACAACATCAACAGCCAGTAGTTAGGATATACTTGTATGTAAACAGAGATTTTATACTTTTTTTATGTGTTATTAGTGTAATTAAAATATAGATAATTTTAACATACAATCATGTAAGAGCACTTACAGTGAGGGAAAAGGCCCTTTAAATTATCATGATATTGGCAGCAATGTATTATATATTTTGGAATGTGACAATCGTGAAGGTCTGAGAAACAGTGTTCAAAAGTGTAATTTAGGAGATGTCCATTTACTGTTTGGATGCCCCCTTTTTATGATTTATATGTAAAATAAAACATTTAAAGTACAAGTGATTCACATTCTTACTGCCCATATGAAATGCAAAGCAGCTAAATTATTGCTATATGTTATAATACATTTTATTTAAAATATACATACACATTTTCACATCTGTACATGTATTATCCACCAGTATTTGCTTGTAGTAACCACATGTGTTTACATACATAAATAGGCAAAAGGCATGTGATCATCACATGATCAAGTAGTAATGTGCTGACTTCAGAGATTATTCTCATTGTGCCAAATTGAGCATGTTTATAAATAGAGAAAGGGATTCAAAGGATTTACATATGTAGATCTTCTATTAATCTAATCAAGATATACTTTATGTTCAGCTATTAGGATCCCTGAAAAGCAAAGCATAATTTGTATTATTTTGATGGATTTAGATATATTTTGAGGCTAATTGGGAAAATGAAAAATTAAATTCTTGTAATTTACCATTCCCATGAAATGCAAATAGTTCTTTAAGACATTGCAGGTTAGATGACCACTGAAATGCACTTTTAACAGTATGCTTTTTTGAAGAACTAGACATGAAAAATGACACCGGGCCTCATTCAATTGCTATTTGGCCAATTGAATAGGGCTTTAAATAAGCACATAGCATATTTTTTTAAAGAAGTTTTTAGTTAGTGAAGACCTTGCTTTTGGATAGATGTTTACTAACTAAAGACTTCTTTAAAAAATATATGTTATGTGCTTATTTAGAGCCCTATTCAATTGCCAAATTGCAATTGAATGAGGCCCATAGAATGTTAGACAATAAGCCTTAAATAATCCTTGTAGTCTGGAAAAAAATAACTGCATTGTAAAATCTGTTATAAACTAACAACATTAGCACCTTTGAAAGCCTAGAGCATAAAGCAGTTTTAGTTTAAGTCTAAAGTAGGAGATGCTACTTCGATCAAGTAAGCTTCCATCTTGGACAGCTAATTGGACTATAGCCTCTAGTGAAGGTCATACTAGTGGGGGATGATCTGCTATTTAAGTTCTATTGTTGAGTAGCAGTCTTTCAAATGAACTGAATAGAGATGACATCTGAATTCATGATTCTTGTTATTCCACCAATAAACAAGAGCACATGTCTACTGCAATTAAATCAAAACTAAATCCAATACTTAAAAAATTTCTAAAACATGCACATTATCAAGCCTTCATAATAGCACACTATAAATATGATGCTTCAGTTGTCCTTTACATTTAGTAACTATTATATGCAATTGTTTTTTTTTTTTTTTTACTATGGATATCCAGTGCCTTGACTGGGCTGCTTTCTTAAAGGCATAACTCATTTTCCCTGTTATTACCTTTCTCTAATATAACACATGCTGCTTATATCAGAAACACACATTACATTAAGTCATTCTATACACATACAGATTTATTTTATTTAAAAATAAAACTTGTTTTCCACACCCCCAAAGCTGCTTATATAGGCACAGTGTCCCTACCAATAGAAACACTGCATTTGGGTATGGATATTACCATCCTTCAAGCCATCTGCAGCCCAGACCTGCTTCCTTCTACAGGGAGACTACACAACCCATGATTCCTTCCTGCACAAACTTCCATCACTGATTGTTACAATGTATTAAAATGTATAGCTGCCTGTGATTGGCCCACACAAATTATGAATTTTATGCTAAGTTTAGCAGGGATATCAAGGGGTTTTAACTCACAAAAGCAACTGCTTGCAGACTCAAGAGATTTAGTAAACATAAAGGTGAGTTTGTTAATGTTTTTTTTTTGTATTTCTTGATTCATACACTACTGATTCTTCTCTATCAGATGCATTCATATGAAGCAGATTATCAGAAAGAATAATGGTGGCTCACACTGCAACATAAATTAATATAGTAGATAATAAAGGCTATAATATTTATTAAGTGTAGTTATTAAAAGAAATTTTTTTAAAATATTAGAATACAGTAGGTTAGAGAATGGCTGTTTTTGACAGATTGATTGAGAATAACGAGTTTTGCTAAGTGATAAGTAACATTCCTGCTCTTATTCCTGATACTGTTGTTCATAATGACGATGGGCTCCAACTAAAGTGTTTATGAATTCTATTTCAGACTTTTATGAGAACGCAGGCACACCACCAGCACACGCAGCAGCAGTGGCGGTGAGCATCCGCTAGATGTCGCTGCCAAGATTTTGCTGCCAATGTCACCACTTTAGGTTCAGGGTTAGGGGGTTAGGGGGTCTGGGTTAGGAAAAGAGTTAGGGTAAGGGTAATGGTTTAAGCGTGTACGATCTCAGCAGCGCTTACAAACTATGTACAATTTCAGCAGCGCTATCTAGCAGCTCCTTGCTGCAACTGCTGCTGCCACTGCTGGCATTCTCAAACCAGGAAAGATCCCAGACTTTTTTCTAGCTCAAATAACAGGGATCCTGCCAGGCACCTAAATATAAACACACTGCATATAACATTATAGCCTGGCATATTCTACATCAAAAATATATACATATAAAGGGTCGGGAACATTTGTGGCATATAGAAGAACATTGGGGCGTATTATTATAATAAATATTAAGTGTTTTTACCATATTATGCAAAATTATACTTTGCTCCTTGCCAAAGCCCTGCCCCTCAGGTGACCATATCACTTTTAGCAATTATACATTTAAAGTTAAAACTGATTTTACAAATGCCTCCCTAACTGCACAAACCTCTCCTAGACTTGTGTAAAGTCATTCATCTATGGTGGAATATCCCTAAAATAAATTAAACTTATTGTGCGCAAAGAATACCAACAAATGAACTTACTGTTTGCAGTTTGCAAAATACAACCAAATTATATATTTTTTTAACAAGGATTGTTAACACGTAACGCGCAAAACAACTAACATCAAATCCTCATAACTCAATTATTTAGTATCAGTATTAAAAAGGAAACAGCTTTTCCATATGCTTTTCCATCCCTCTGTTTGATGGTAAATTTCCTATATTCCTTTTCGTAATAACTTTTTGAAAGATTTAGTTAATATTATGATGAATTGCTGGATGCAATTAAAGAGTAAGGCAGATGGGATGATAAGAGATATGCTGCGTTTTGTATTGGTTGATAATGGTAAAGCAGAAAATAAAAAATGAATCTACAGGTTCATATATAAAATAGCTTGATGTTCCTGGGCAGGTATAATTTATCTCTCTGATTTCTCACTATCTTTTTCCCCCTCACTCTTTCTTCAGTTTCATTTCTCTCACCTTATTTTTTCCCTATGAACTCCCTCTACATCTCTCTCTCTCCCCCTCTGATATTACCCCTCTCTGGCATCTACTCTCTCAGCTCCTCTGATGCCTCCACATTGCTTTCTCCCATTTTACGCTGTTGTCTACTCTCTGCTCTCTACCACTCACATTACTCAGATATCTCTGATCTTATCTTCCTCTGATCTCTACCATCTCACACACCCTCTGATATCTACCCATAATTATCTCACTTCCCTGTCTCCACCAAATTACATCTATATTCCACTTTCTTTCCTCTGAATCTCTTCCTTATACAGCTCTGATTTCTCAGCTCCTACTATATGCTGTTTAGCGGTTTTGTAATCATTTAACAAAACCAACAGTATGTGTGTGTAAAATGGTAGTTCCAGGTACATTATGGACAGATGGACATCGGTGACCCATTCAACCCTCTAGAATTTAACTCAAAAGTGTAAATTTAAGTTGAGTGTACCACATGCAGGAACTGTGTGGCATTTTTTCCATATGAAGAACATAGGATTAATCACTTGATAACCCCAGAAGACCTCCCTACTTACTACCTACTGGTTCATGCCTTCATATCGTCATAATTGGACGACTGTAACTGCCTTTATCTAGAAATGTTAAATAAAGAGCTACATTGTTTACAGCTGGTACAAAATGCTGGTGTGAGGTTATTATCAAACCAACTTTGTTCCTGTCACATAACACTTGCCCTCAGTGTCCTACACTGGCTTCCTGTGAAACATGTTATATATATTTAAAGCTTGGCTGGCTGATATACAAAGCTCTACATGATGAAGGCCCCACCCACCTGAAGGAGCTCCTCACTCTTCCAACAAGCTCTCTACGTCCCTTATTTATTATTATTATCTTTATTTACATTGCACCAACATATTCCGTATCACTGTACAGGGGTGGAGTGCATGGCAAAAAACAAACTTAGCACCTTATAAAGAATGGAGGGCCTTGTTTTTGAGCTTAGAATCAAATGTACATAGAGCTTGTTTCCAAAGCACTGACACATGATTGAAAACTCGCAAACGTACAATCCAAGGGTTTAGGTGTGATACAAGAGGGTGACCAATGCAAGATGGCAATGTGAAATCAATTTGTTTAGTCAAGTGGAGGTGTCTGTGTGTTGTAGTGTAGATTGTGGGTGTAAGTGTTATTAAGTTGTGGAGTGTGCAGTTGTATATGTTAAGGCTGTAGGTGATAAGATTTTTTAAACAGGTGTGTTTTTAGTAATTCTTTTAAGGTTTTGAGGCAGGAAGCTAATCTAATGGAGCGGGGCAAGGAGTTCCAAATAGTATACAGACACTGATCTTTTGGTATGGAAGATGAGTCTAGCGGAGGCGTTCATTATGGATTGGAGGGGAGACAGACGAGAGATGGGTAGGCCAGGAGGGAATTGCCGTAGTCGAGTCGAGATATGATGAGAGAGTGTATTAGAATTTGCTGTGTCTTCTGTAAGAGAATGACACATTGGAGATGTTCTTTAGGTGAAACTAACAAGATGTTGTTATTGATTGGATGTGAGGAATAAAAGAGAGGGCGGGATCCAGTAGAACCCCAAGACAACAGGCCTGGGAGGTGGGAGTGATGATGGTGTTGTCAACAGTGAGAGATATTTGAGGAGTGGAAGCTGTAGTAGAGGGTGGAAAGATTAGGAGTTCAGTTTTAGACATGTTGAGTTTGAGTTGACGGGCGGACAGGCAGGAGGATATGCTAGACAGGCAGTTGGAAACTTGAGCTAAAAGAGAGAGGAAAAGATCGGGTGCAGAGGTAGGTTTGAGTATCATCTGCATAGAGATGATACTGAAATCCAAAGGGTTTCATAAGGGTGCCAAGTGAGAAGGTATAGATGGAGAAGAGGTGGGGGTCTAGGAGGGAACCTTGGGGAACGCCAATAGACAGAGGGAGAGGTGAAGAAGAGGTGCCAGAGAAGGAGATGCTAAATGTACGATCTTTTAGATAGGATGTGAACCATGAAAGAGCTGTGTCCTGGATGCCAAAAGAAAATTAGAAGAGGGTGGTCAACTGTATCGAAAACCGCAGAGAGATCCAGAAGAATTAGATCAGAGAAGTGACCCTTTGATTTGGCGGTTAGCAAGTCATTGGTAACTTTTCTGAGGGCTGTTTCTGTAGAGTGTTGGGCCTGGAAACCAGATTGGAAGGGGTCAAGAAGGAGGAAATAAATTGAGTGAGGTGATTGAAAACAAGCCGCTCAAGCAGTTTAGAAGCCAGGAGAAGTAGAGAGATAGGGTGATAGTTGGAGGCAGAAGCTGGGTCAGATGAGGACTTCTTGAGAATGGGTGTAATTATGGCGTGCTTTAAAGAGGATGGAAACTTGCCAGTGTTTAGGGAGAGGTTGAATAGATGTGTGAGAGCTGGGATAAGTTTGGTGGATAGGGGAGGGATTATCTGTGATGGAATATGATCATGTAGACATATTGTAAGGTTAGAGGTTGCTAGAAAAGTACATACTTTATCCTCGGTTATAGGGTCAAAGGAGTCCACAGTGGAGGAGGGATTGGGGAATGGAAAGGGCGGGGTGTTGTCGGTTTGTCGAGAGGATGGTGGGATAGGGCCAAGCTGGGAGGAGAGCTCATTTCGGATGGTTTCAATTTTATTTTTAAAATGGCCGGCAAAGTCATCAGCAGTGAGACAGGATGGGGCAGGAGGTGGGGGTGGGCAAAGGAGGGTGTTGAATGTAGCAAATAAACATTTAGGGTTGGAGGACAGGTTTGATATTAGTGATGAGAAGTAGTGTTGTTTGGCAAGATTGAGGGCAGAGAAGTAGGAGTGCAACGTAAGCTTGTAGTGGAGAAAGTCTGCTGAAGTGCGAGATTTCCTCCATAGTCGTTCTGCAGTGCGTGACATCTCTGTAGATAGCGTGTTTGTGTAGTGTGCCATGGTTGTGGATGAGAGCGTGGGTGTTTGCTTGTGATTATGGGGACAATAGAGTCAAGGGTGGAGGTTAGATTAGTGTTTTACTGTGAAGTGGCGATGTCAGGGCAGGCAAGGGTGGTGAGGGGGCTGAGAAGGGGTTTTAGTACATTTGAAAACTGATGTGGGTTGAGTGCATGCAGATTTCTGCGGGTTCTGGTGGCAGGAATTGAAGAAGAATGGTGAGCGGAAGATGAGGTGAGGTTGCAAGTTAGCAGGTGGTGGTTAGATAGGGGAAGTGAGGAGATGTCAAGGTTGGAGATCGTGCAGAGATTGGTGAAAATAAGGTCAATGGAGTGTCCACCATGGTGAGTTGAGGAATCTGTACATGTGTTATTATTATTATAAATCTTCACCATGGCATCCTGTCAAATAGACATCTGGACCCCACCAAATAAGTTGGAGTGAACTAGTTTATACAAATATTATTTGTTGTGTGATTTCATTTTCTTCTCTGAATCTTGAAAGCACTGCAATTTAACTGCCATATTTCCACTGTGCAGATACAAACTTCCTCTGCATTAACTCTCCTGCAACCCCAGGAAGTGGATCAGCAAAAATCCGAAGTGTAGATTCTACTGTAACATAATTACATGTATATTAAACAAATTAGAGCTTGTATTTTTTTCATGGTATAGTTTAAACAGAGACTTGCTGAGGTCCAATAAACTAGCACTATTATTCAATTTTTTTAAAATACTGTTTGTTTTAGATATAAAATTAGTTTTTTACTGTGAAGAAAATTCACATTAACGTAAGATGAAGGTTATTTGTCCCCTTCTTCTCCTAAACATGTCATAGAATGTCAGGAAGCCTTGAGAATCTTGTATATGCCCATAAGAAACATAAACTGCATTTCCTACCTTCTGAATGCACATCTAGCTATGCAAAATGGATAAGGGGCTTACTGGGAACAATGGATATTTGTGTTGCTTTAGTGTTAATTTGGCTAAATTCATATAATTTAATTCTCATCCACAAACTATTGTGAAGTATAAAACATGCACTTTGAAATATATGATAGAACGTTGGAGGCAACAGTGTCTCATTAACAGCCTATGTAAAGTATGACACAGACTAACTCTTCATATCCAGACTGTGCCATGATGCACAGAGCTTGAAAAAGATGGACCAACATTCAATCACTGACAAGTACGAGTCATCACCAAGAAATTATGAATAAAAGAAACGTGCAAAAAGAATTAAACTAACTGCTTGTAACTCCAAATGGTTCTGGCACAAAAAAACCTTTTACCAAGATTTATATTTTTCACATTAAGTTGACAATTGGTAAGTCAAAATTGCACTGTTGTGGTAAATCAAGTCATGGCCTTCAAGTTGTTTCTAACAGTGGTACTATACTTTTTATTTTCCCTCTGCTTGCGTGTAGTGGGCTGCCATGCTTACCGCTCTCACTCTTCCCATCCCTTAGACTGTGAAGTGAGAGAACATATTGTGAATACGGCATCTTCTAATGTACACAGCACTGTAATGGCTTTGGTTCAAAGATTCATGTGTTGGTTACTGCAATACATCAATGGGTAGCAACTCGCTTGGAAGATGCCACTTTGGAAATTCACAGCTTGCTGTCTGCCCACATCACAGTGACACACTATGTGGCATGGGCGAAGTGAGGGAAGCCAACATGGCAGCTCCCAGAGAGAAATCACATATAATAGTTGTCAAACTGCGATTCGTTGTCACGCTTGCGACAAATCGCATTTTGACAACTAGGACCGATCGCAGAAAGCACTGTGCATGCGCATTGTGTGGCGTTAGCCGAGTATGCGCATTGGGCCTGGCCCGCGCATTGCGCGGCGTCAGCCGCACATGCGCACGGCAAGGGAGGAAGAGGCACACGGGAGGAGGTGAGACACACAGGGGAGGAGGGGAAAGGCAAACGGGGAGGAGGGGAGAGAAAGACAGGGGAGGAGGGGAGAGACAGACAGGGGAAGAAGGGAGAGACACACAGAGGGAGAGGGGAGAGACACACGGGGAGGGGAGAGACCCACTGGGGAGGAGAGGCGAGACAGACAGGGGAAGAGGGGAGAGACAGACAAGGGAAGAGGGGAGAGACACGCAGAGGAGGAGGGGGAGAGACACAGGGGAGTGAGAGAAGGGGGAAGAGACACAGGGGAGTGAGAGGAGGGGGAAGAGATACAGGGGAGGTAGAGGAAGAGGGAAAAGACACAGGGGAGGGGGAAAAGACGCAGGGGAGGGAAATGGGGGGGGGGGACACAAGGGGGTGGGAGAAGGGAGCCAGAGAAGGGAGTAAGAGACACACAGTGGAGGAGGGAATAGACACACAGGGGAGAGGCACACAGGAGAGGAGGGGATAGACACACAGGGGAAAGGCACACAGGGGAGGAGGGGAGAGAGACACACAGAGGAGGGGGGAGAAACATGCATTGGAGGAGGGGGGGAGACACACAGGGGAGGAGGGGGGATAGACACAGGGGAGTGTGAGAAGGGGGAAGAGACACAGAGGAGTGAGAGGAGGGGGAAGAAATACAGGGGAGGAAGAGGAAGAGGGAAAAGACACAGGGGAGGGGAAAAGACACAGAGGAGGGAGAGGGGGTAATAGACACAGAGGAGTGAGAGGGGGTAAGAGACACAGGGAGGGGGAAAGAGACACATGGGAGGGAGGGGGAGACACAGGAGAGAGAGGGGGAAGAAACACAGGGGAGGGGAAAAGAGACACAGGGGAAGGAGACACGGGTAGGAGGAAAAAGACACATGGGAGGGAGAGGGGAAGAGACACGGGGAGGGGGGAACAGACACAGGGGAGGGGGAAACTGACACAGGGGAGGGAGAGGTGGGGAAGAGACATAGGAGGGAAAGAGACACAGCGGAGGGAGAGGGGGAAGAAACACAGGGGAGGGGAAGAGAGACACAGGGGAAAGAGACACAGGGGAGGGGGAAAGAGACACATGGGAGGGAGAGGGGGAAGAGACACAGGGGAGAAGGGAACAGACACAGGGGAAGGAGAGGTGGGGAAGAGACACAGGGGAGGGAGGGGGGAAGAGACACATCGGAGGAGGGAAAGAGATACAAGGGAGGGAGAGGGGGAAGAAACACAGGGGAGGAGGGAACAGACACAGGGGAGGGTGAAAGAGACACATGGGAGGGAGAGGGTGGAAGAGACACAGGGGAGGAGGAAACACACACAGGGGAAGGAGATGTGGGAAAGAGACACAGGGGAGGGAGTGGGGAAGAGACACAGGGGAGGAGGAAAGAGGCACAGGGGAGGGAGAGGAGAGGGGGGAACAGACACAGGCGAGGGTGGAACAGACAAAGGGGAGGGAGAGGTGGGGAAGAGACACAGGAGGAAAAGAGACACGGGGGGAAGAGACACAGGGGAGTGAGAGGAGGGGGAAGAGACACAGGGAGGTAGAGGAGGGGAAAGATACACAGAGGAGGAAATGGGGGGAAACAAGGGAGACACAAGGGATGGGAGAAGAGACAGAGGGGGATGGGGGAAAAAGACACAGGGGAGGGGGGATAAAGCACAGGGGAGGGAGAGGGGGAAAGAGACACAGGGGAGGGGGAAAGAGACACATAGGAGGGAGGGGGTTAAAAACACAAGGGAGGGAGAGGAGGGATGAAAGGGACACTGGGGAGGGGGAAAGAGACACATGGGCGGGAGAGGGTGGATGAGACACAGGGGAGGAGGGAACAGACACAAGGGAGGGAGAGGTGGGGAAGAGACACAGGGGAGGGAGGGGGGAAAAGAAACAGGGGAGTGGGAAAGAGACACAGGGGAGGGAGAGGTGGGGAAGAGACACAGGGGAGGAGACAGAGGGGGATGGGGGAAAGGGGGACACAGGTGAGGGGGGATAAAGCACAGGGGAGGGAGAGGGGGAAATAAACACAGGGGAGGGTGAAAGAGACACATAGGAGGGAGGGGGTTAAAAACACAGGGGGAAGGAGACACAATGGAGGGAGAGGAGGGGGGAAATAAAACACAAGGGAAGAAGTAGATGGGGAGAGACTCTCAATAAGGCACTCATTGCAAGGCCCGTGGGAGAGAGATCTGCCCCTAGATGATCTGTCATGGCAAAAAGAACCATGTGAGGGCTGTCCTTGCCTGCTATACCTGTCGTCCAGTCCACTCCTCTCCAGTGATGACTTGTAGTTAGAATATGGTAAGGACAGCCCAGTCAAAGGGCTGTTGGCTCTAACCTCCCGAACAGCTCTACAGTCCTCTTCCGTAGCCCCTGTCGGTCCTCTGTAGTCGATAATTAGGTCATCTACGCCCCCCCCCCCCCCCCCCAAGCTGAGTAATCAACCGTCAATGCTTTTCGCATGGGTGGGTGAGGGGCCTGCTTCCTCTTGACTCTGGGCAAAGAGAAAGAAAGAGGGCTGTACCTTGCTGTTGGTTTCCTTGTTCTCACAGGACGTGGGGATCGCCTTGTTTCATCTCTCCTAATACTCTCCACCACATCTCTCTCTCCACCTTGTTTCTCTTTTTCCTTAGCTGCAATGATTGGGATGGCGGCAATCCCTGTGAAATCAAGGTTGGCACGTTATCACCACTCCCGCTCCCTGATAGTTCAACTACAGGTTGAGGTGTCGGAGCCCTGGTGGCACTCCTTTTAATGTTACCCCTCTGGTTCCTCTGAACTCTAGACTCGCTCTGCGATGGCTGCATGGATAAACAACCCACGCTAGACCGCCGTCCTTACCTCCTCCCTCGTTCTCAAGCGCTAGAAAGCCACCACCGACTGTGATAGGAACTGCCGCAGGTGCCGCTGCGGCCTGCCCACAGCCCAGACCGTATTCCAGCCATCTCACCCCATGGCTGACGGCTCTTGACCGCACCTCCGCCAAAATGTGCTCTAATCCCCAACATCCATAACCACAGACATAAAGAAAGGACAATGAGGCATGATAAATGAAAACAACCCACGCAAACACACACACCTCTACACTATGCTAACTGAAAGACCCAACACAGGGGTATGACTCCCAGCTGGCAGGCACAGCTGAAGCAAAGAAATCTAAAGGAAATCTAGCTGATAAATGCCCCACAGAATAAGAAAGAGGAAAATACCTAGTACAAAATATAAGCACCCCCCCCCCCCCCCCCCCAGACACAGAAAGAGAAAGCCAGATGCAAAGGGAGAGAAAGAATAACAAATAGGAAAATACACTGCAACTACTCCCACTGTGAATACCAGCTCACTGGTTGCGCCATGGTGGTCCTTCATAATGAATAACTTTTCTCTTGATCATTTTTGTCTTCCTTTGATCACTAATTATGTTTTCTTACTCATCTTCAGCAACATCACCTGCAATTAATAAAAATAAATTAACACCTGCAAAATGTCATCAGCATTTACCTGTTAAATAGCTGGAGCTCCCTCCTTTTCAATAGGATCTCTGTTGATGCCATTGACGAAACGCATGCGGCATGTCCACCTATAGCTTCTGTCCAACACCTGTGACATCATCAGAGGGCGCAGGATTCCCTTACAACTCAGTCCGCATTGAGCAACAGAACCTACAGATTCCAAGATGACTGAATCCAGTGTCCTGTAGGATGAGTGGGCAGCTAGGGGATTAGTCCTGGACAATACAGTATAGGGCCAGTTAGTTGTTGCATTTAGGGAAAAGGGGGTAAGTAGTGGATCCCCAACCGCCACTACAACAGGAGTAGGGCCACAGTGTAACGTCTGACAATATATCCCCAGTTGGCACCATAATATAGCAGCTACTCTGTACAGGGCTATTGCTGAATGTATATCTATGTATATATACTGGTATTGAGGCTGCTGCTGTTAATATGCATTTTTATATAGTATAGTATACTATATGTACTAGTTTACATTTTGTTTAACTATTTGCATATCTGATATATTCCTGCCTCAAACCTGTGGTGTATGGTGTATGATAGGAACACTATTGTTTTTACAATCTATATATTTTTTACTCTATGTACTTTACCTTTTAATCAACTTCAATAAACGTTATATTTTATTTACTGTATATGGCATCTTACTGGTCCTTATTTCGTCTATAGAATCAGACTAACAATTTTGGGAATCATTAATTGATCAGGTTCAAAGGTGTTCTTTTCTGACTCTCCCAGTTTTGCAATAATATTTTTTACACCGCTGGCCATTAATCTGGCCAGTCTCAGTACTTTTTGATAATTAAGATTCTTACATACTTCCTTCCAAGGGTCCCTTCAGTAACCTTCACTACTTCGTTTTGCACTTACATTTCAATTGGTAGCAGGATACCTAAAGTTTTATATGCAGATCCATGTGTTAAAACATGACAATTAAGTGTATCCAACAAGTACAGTACAGTACTTTTCCGTGTATAAGACGCCCCCATGTATAAGACAATCTATTTTTTAAAGCCCAAAATTAAGAAATAAATATGGTGACCCCCTACCCAGAGTATTCTTTATCCAAACCCCACTCTGTGCCCTCACCCCGTACAACCCCACATCCAGGGCCAGGAGCCCCTCACCCTGTGCAGCCCCCCATCCAGAACCAGGACCCCCCTCTTCAGCAAACACAGTCTCTGTATATCTCTGAAACTAGCAAAAATACCCAGTTTCTAATTAATTCCTTTCCTACAACTATTTTACCATTTTGTTTTGGTTTAAATCAAAATGTTTAAATCACTGTTAGACCCTTTTAAGTATCCAGGGGCCACACATGAGGCAATTCAAGTGAAAATGGTTGCCTGTTACTCTTATAGCTTCAGTTATGAATGTTTTTCCATAAGTTAAGTATCTTACATGCCCACAAGTGAGAACCAATGAGAGATCTCTCTAGCACAGAATGCAATCTATGTGCAGGCTTTGTAAAGTCAATAAAGGTATTAGTCAGACTCCAAGTGGTAGCAGGTACAGCAGAATAGAGATGCGAGTGCTCGGCTAGATGGTCAAGCATGAAGACAAGAATATGTTTTGAGTAACTACATAAAAAAATAAATGTGCACTATACATATTTATATGCAATTATTATTCACTGTAAAGGGCTGCTTCGTTCAGCTGCTTTCTCAATTATTCCTATTGAAAGCTCTCTCAGTTTTATCTGCCAGTTTTCATTGTGCAAACTGAAGCTTACTCCCTATTGAAGGTCTTCTCCCACATGAGGAAATATAAGCCCTATGCTAAGCCAGCAGTGTAAATTGCGGTATAGCCGTAAATCGTCTGCGATTTTTTTCTCTGGGGGAAGTATTGATTAAAAGTACAGTAGAGTCTTAGTTATCTGGCACCCATGGTAGATGCAGTATAAATGTAGTTTCTAGTTACTTTAAAGTCACTAATAAAAGAGCATTGATTAGCTGCACATAGGATGCTCTGCACAGTATATTTGTCATTGAGGACTGTTCTAGCAGCAGCAGCTTTCTCTCCTCACTTACACACAGGTACATTCGGCTGGAGGGTGCGGTGCTGACCCCAGGGAATATAACGGCAACACTACCCTGGCTCAGTCACTCATGATTGTCTGCTTCCAGTTAAAACTGAATTGCAGAGACATACAGTGGATGACATCTAGGTGCCTGTAAGCATTTTGTGTCATGAAAACCTGGCTCCTAGCATTTGATGAGCACTGTAAAATATAATTTTTATTTAAAATACAGCATTCATTTTTTTCTGGTTGCTTGAGAGTTCTGGTTGCTTGTGTTCTGGTTAATTGAGAGTCTACTGTATATATGGTTTCATCAAATACATAAAAACAGCAATATGTTATTGAGGTTTGTATAACTAAAAAGCATGTTGATTGCTTAATTAGCAAAATGTTAGTGTGGAATTACACAACTAAATTAACAGAACCCCAGTGCATGCAATTCTACAGACTGCAGGGTGGTGAATGACACTTTCTGTTGATTTTTCACTGCAGTAGTATTCGTGAGTTGTTATATACAAAGGGCCATGCTTGTTGATCTATCACATATAGTTGTCATAACTGCGGGTTGTCAGAAGTTGTTTCTTCGCGAGGGCCGCAGCGTTAGCGAGGGCCTCAGATGCTGGCGTGGACAGCAACTGCGGACCTCGCAACATTTACGGACTTACGACACACAAATACGAGCACCGGGACTTAGACAAAAAAAATCATTATGACCTCGCAAAATTACGACTTTAACAGCCGACCCGCGCTAACCTCAAAACATTCAAAACACAATAAATACACACAACAAACACATATGAAGCTTACCCACAGCAAGGGGGGGCACCCAGGACCTCTGCAAGTGAAGTTACACCTCAATTTAAGTCCAAATTCAAGAGTTTAGACACCCGAAAATCCCCTAAGCGAGAGAAAAAATGGCCGCCGAAAAAAACGAAAACGAGGCTACAGGACCCTAAACACGCAAAACACCACCAAACTCATACGGATTTTCCAAAAAAGCCGGACAAAGTCCAAGAACAAGGACGCAAAATCAGCAACAGCCGCGTACCACACATGAGGCGCCATTTTACAACACTAACTTACACAATCCGAAAGTACACAGCTAACCTAACGGATTCTACTCGCGCACGCACACTATTTACACTACACACTGCACACATTGCACACACTTAGACAGCAGCTTCACAGCACTGAAAACACACATTGTATGCTGCAGCATCATGAAAACAGATTGTCAGCTCTTCAGCATAATGCTTCCTGCATTTATTACTTCAAAATAGGTAAAGTATATTCCTTTATTATTGTTATTTAGTTCATTACCATACACCAAACAGCATTAGCTCACTTACAATTTGATTCCTGTCATTTTTTGACGGGCAATATTCTAGTATCTTATAGTTTTGCTACATAAATTATTTCATTTTTTTGTGTTATAGTCGCACCATAAATATGTCTTAATTCATAGTTGGAGCATGTAATGATTTTGAGGTTTATGACCCTTTGTTTCCTAATTAGGATTACTTTTAAAGATGGGTATAAACTAAACAACCTCCTTAAGTATTCAGACCTAGAATACATTCTTGGTGGTGGCAGTGAGTATCCTTGCAGTATCAGGTGACACTTTAGGGTGTGTTTAGCCATTTATATGCCTTGCAGAGAGAGTGACGGACAAACCATGCAGCTCACTTACAGTATGCTTAACCTTTTCAGTCTCTGACACACACACTAGACAAGCACACCAACAGTGCATAGAGTGTGTTTAATTTATTTAATTACATGTTTAATGTGTCCTATATATAGAATGCTCTCTTAATGTTCAAATTTTTTTTACAACGTTTAAAAAAAAAAAAAAAAAAAAGCCTTTATTTTTAAACTATTGTATTTAATTGTGTTTTAATGGAAAGATACATTTTGCTTTTGTTCTTAACAGGATTAAAGATGGGAGAGGAATGGTGAATTCAGTTAAGATCTCTATTCCATTATGTTTAAAGGCTACCACTTCACATTACAATAGAACTACATGGAAGAGTAAGCCTCAGTCGTATAACTCCCCTCAAGTTATTTGCAAAAATGTTATTTCTAAAATGCTTTTATGCTCCCGGTTTAGTATTCATTTGTAATCTTAGTTGTGCATTTGCAATTTTAGAGGCTAAATACTAATAACATTATCAAATAGCTTGAAAAAGATAGTTTGTCCCCTTCAGGATTGCTGCCTTGTCATGTTGAAGCTGTGAGCTATACCATGTAGGGTAACCCAAGATGGGCAGGCCATAGCAGAGAGGTCAGGCAAATCACTGTCCACTGGAGAAGGAACAATCCACTTCAGTATATTTGCCAAGAACACCTTATAGATGAGCAAAACCAGACAAAATATATGCCTGGTTTTCAGCTTTCCATAGGGTCATAGAGAGTTGGGCACAACTGAATGACTAAACAACAACAACAAGGTTGGTTGTAGAGTGAGTTTTGTAATAAGTGATATCTGCACACTTTCTGACTCACTTACACTGCTCAATAAACATTATTCTTGTTTAATTTCACTGTTAAGTTCAGTAATGCTGCCCTGAATCTCTGTAACAGACATAGAATGGGAGCAGCACTTTTTAAGTTACTCTGCAGTACTATTACCAGCAGCGATAGACTTTTTTTTTTTTTACAACCACTTCAAAGTCTCACTGAGTTTTTGCTGTGCAAGAAAAAAATTGTAAAAAACAGCTGCTGATGTGAATGTGAAGTTGGAAATGCATTTTTATAGGAGGCACACTGCTATAGTCCAACTTGTTGACCAGTCTCAAGTTGTTGAATAGCTCAAATACTTATCATATTTGTGGTTCCTCCACTCAGCGGGCTTACTCTGTTGTACATTAAAAGGGAACTGGCTTTTGTCACTCTCTGCCTTACCAGATACACGTCTATGCATATAACACTATTTGTACAAATAAATACATGTGAGTGCAGGATTTGGCTTAACCCACTGAAAATGTTTGTAGACCAAAGAACGTACTATTTGCTTGATTTTAGGTTATAGGCACTTCTTAATAAACTAAATAAAAGTACATAAATACATATATATATATTATATACCTAGTAAACTCCAGAAACCTACTATTTTTTTTTACATAGAATCAAAATGAATATCTTCTATACTTTTTGCAAACATTTTGGTGAAATATTCGTCTTACTTGCATTATTTTGGCTCTCATATTACTCAATATAGGGGCCATTTTGACCCTCACATTCTCTCTCACTGAGATCCTTCTCCATCTTTTATAGTTGCAGATTTCAATAGAATAAGCAAAGGTGATGTCACTGTTGGGGGTGATACCACCAACATACCTTAGCAGGCCCAACTTGAAACATGACAAGGGGAACTTTGCTTCAGTTGCTTATTAACCCTCCTGGCGGTATGATTTTGTCAGTATTTAGAATGTTAAATTGGTACATTCTAAAATACTGACATAATCATACCACCTTTAGGCACCATTACCCCTTCCACCTCTCCTCCTCCCTTCCCCACTTATCCTCCTCCTCATCCCTTTCCCCCCTCTCCCCTTATCCTCCTCCCTCCTTACCCTACTCCCTCCTCCTCCTCCCTCACATCCTCCTCCTCCCTCACATCCTCCTCCTCCCACTCCCTTCCCCCCCTCATCCTCCTCCCTTTCCCCTCATCCTCCTCCCTTTCCCCCTCATCCTCCTCCCTTTCTCCCCCATCCTCCTTTCCACCCCATCCTCCTTTTCCCCCCTCATCCTCCTTTTCCCCCCTCATCCTCCTCATCCTCCTTTCCCTCTCATCCTCCTTTCCCCCTCATACTCCTTTTCCCCCTCATCCTTCTTTCCCCCTAATCCTCCTTTTCCTCCCTCCTTCCCATCCTCCTCCTTCCAAACGTCCCCCATTCTCCTCCTACCCCCCCCCCACCCGCCTCCTCCCTCCATCTCCCTCTCCAATAACATCAATTTTCCCTCACTCTCTCTTACTAGCATCAGATTGGCTTCTGCTGCTGATACTTCTCCCACAGCACGTCTTATGCTATTCACCAGAACGGTATATGCTAGTGATGTTACGTCATTAGCATATACCGGTTCTGGTGAATGTCATAAGACGCGCTGCGGGAGACGTATCGGCAGCAAGAGGTGATCAGATGCTGGTAAGAAGACAGAAGAGAGGGAAATGGGATGTTATTGTAGGGGGGGGAGGAGGAAGGATAAGGAGGGATAAGGAGGAGAAGACGGGGGAGAAGGAGGATGGGGGGGAGGAGGAGGATCGGAAGGATGGAGGAGGGGGATCGGAAGAAGGGGATCGGAAGGAAGAGGAGGATCGGAAGGAGGAGGAATGTGTGCTGAGGGGGCCCAGGCAAATTCGTCAGCACTGGGCCCCCTTCAGATCCTCCCTGCAGTAAGCCCGAGTGTGGTTTCCACTTTAGGATGCAAAAATTAACCCTGACCCACGCTCAAGATTACCGCTTGGAGGGTTAATCCCTGAAGCATTTGCTTAAAACATAATTTGTAAAACCTAATTATTGTACAGGACACAAAAGCTTCACATTAACAAAGATATATAGGTGGCTGTATATATTATATATATATATATATATATATATATATATATATATATATATATATATATATTATACATGATATGTACCTGATATTTAAAAGTATACATCATAGGGGCAAATGGGCAACCGCCCTCCCAAAAATTAATGCACTGACTTAATCCCCCATCACTTACTTGTTTAATTTATATAATAAAAATAATTTTATCATGTTCACTTTAAATCACAAAACCCCTTGTGCTGCAGTTAAACACAGTGACTTATCATATCTAGCCCCCTGCTGGTGACTTGCCTAGTACTACAGATCAGGGTACATGTGAGAAAAAAAAATGCTGTCTTTGCCTGACTGTGCTCTAACCAATAGGACCGAGCCTGTCTGTCAAACGCAGCATCATCCAAGCAGAATGGCTGAAAGGAAAAAGTCCCGGATCCTGCAGGGACAGCACCTCTCACAGTCCGCCCGGAAGTGAATACATTGGTGCAATCATGACAATCACAATAAAGTTAATTGAAAGAAAAAAAAAAACTCTCAGCTCACAGTGCATGCTTCAGCTTTCTCAATACTCTGATGGTCTTATTGATTATGACTACCCAGCTCCACACACCAAGCTTGTAACCTGTCTGTCACCACCCTGGCCTATACCAGACAGAAGCAGCTGCAGAGCTCAGGTGAGTTCATATCCTTCTCTGTGTCTTGTTGTTGTTGCTGTTCTGTCCTTAAGTTGTGTCTGACTCTCAGTGACCACATGGATGCAGCACATCAGGTACATCTGTCTGTTTCTGGTTGTGCATATCCATATGGTTTTCATGGCAAAGATACTGGAGTGGGTTGCCAGTTCCTACTCCATTGGGCTGCATTTTGTCTGACCTCTCTGAAATGACCTGCCCATCTTAGGTGACCCTTCATGACATAGCTCACAGCTTTATTGAGGTAACAAGCCCCTTCACCACGACAAAGGTAGCGATAGGGATCCTGTGTCTTAGTCTTTCTCTATGTCCATATGTATTTATAAGCAGAGGGTATACTTATGTTTCTTATTGTATGTGTAATCACACATATAGTTGTGAGCATACAAGCCGTTGCTAATGCTTGCGGGCTCGCGCAGCGAGCCTGCAAGAACTGCGTCCCTCACAAAGCGAGGGGCCGCATTTGCGAGGGGCCGCATTTGCGGAAGGTGGAGGCTCCAACGACGGCTGGTGGAGGCTCAAAGGCCCCTCACACGCTGTTAAAAACACATGCACGACTTAGAAAAAAAAAACGACCTCGGAACCAACCTTAACGTAACAAACACCCACACGCGCGAAAAATACGACCATAACGGCAGAACCGTGCGCACCTGAAAACAGTCAAAACACACCAAATATACCAAAACCACACCAAAACATAAACAGTTTACCCATAGTAAGGGGGGGCACCCAGGACCTCTGAAAGTGAAGTTACACCTCCATTTAAGTCCAAATTCCCGAGTTCAGACACACGAAAATCCCCTAAGCGAAAGAAAAAATGGCCGCCGAAAAAAACAAAAACGAGGCTCAAAGCCCAGGACTGCACACACACACACGTGACCTCAGAACCAACCTTAACAGAACAAACACCCACACCCACGATAAATACGACCATAACGCGCATCTAAAAACAGTCAAAACACACCAAATACTCACAAAAAATACATAAAATGCTTACCCATAGCAAGGTGGGGGGGGGGGGGGCACCCAGGACCTCTGAAAGTGAAGTTACACCTCCATTTAAGTCCACATTCCCGAATTCAGACACACGAAAATCCCCTAAGCGAGAGAAAAAATGGTTGCCAAAAAAAACGAAAACGAGGCTCAAAGCCCAGCCACGTACAACTTACCCAAGAAGGGATCCCAGATAAGCTCGGAAACCCGCATTAACCCCACGGGATCTGAGATAAGCTCGGAGACCTGCATTAACCCCACATTAACCATCGCAGTGGGGGTCCCAATCGCACGCGATCGGGTACCCCCGTGACAATGAAAATTCAAAATTCCCACGTTACAGGTCCTTAAAGGACCGTAAAGGTCCTTAAAGGACCCGTTATAAAAAAAAACAAATATACACTATCACCCTGTCACTCATGGGGGTCAATACAGAACCCCATAAGCACTTAATTAACCCCCTCACTCATGGGGGTCAATACAGACCCCCATAAACCCCTAATTAACCCTGTCACACATGGGGGTCAATATAGACCACCAAAAGCCCTTTATTAACCCTGTCACTCATGGGGGTCAATACAGACCCCCATAAACCTTCATTAACCCTGTCACTCATGGGGGTCAATACAGAGCCCCATAAGCACTTCATTAACCCCCTCACTCATGGGGGTCAATATAGACCCCATAAGCCTTTCATTAACCCTGTCACTCATGGGGGTCAATACAGACCCCCATAAGCACTTAATTAACCCCCTCACTCATGGAGGTCAATACAGACCCCCATAAACCCCTAATTAACCCTGTCACACATGGGGGTCAATATAGACCCCCAAAAGCCCTTCATTAACCCTGTCACTCATGGGGGTCAATACAGACCCCCATAAACCTTCATTAACCCTGTCACTCATGGGGGTCAATATAGAGCCCCATAAGCACTTCATTAACCCCCTCACTCATGGGGGTCAATATAGACCCCATAAGCCCTTCATTAACTCTGTCACTCATGGGGGTCAATACAGACCCCCATAAGCACTTAATTAACCCCCTCACTCATGGGGGTCAATACAGACCCCCATAAACCCCTAATTAACCCTCTCATTTATGGGGGTCAATATAGACCCCATAAGTCCTCCATTAACCCTGTCACTCATGGGGGTCAATACAGACCCCCATAAGCCCTTCATTAACTGTGTCACTCATGGGGTCAATACAGACCCCCATGAGCACTTCATTAATCCCCTCACTCATGGGGGTCAATATAGACCCCCATAAGCCCTTCATTAACCCTGTCAATCATGGGGGTCAATACAGACCCCCATAAACCCCTAATTAACCCTGTCATTCATGGGGGTCAATATAGACCCCCATAAGCCCTTCATTAACCCTGTCACTCATGGGGGTCAATATAGACCCCTATAAGCCCTTCATTAACCCTGTCACTCATGGGGGTCAATACAGGTTCCCATAAGCACTTCATTAACCCTGTCACTCATGGGGGTCAATACAGACCCCCATAAGCCCTTCATTAACCCTGTCACTCATGGGGGTCAATACAGACCCCCATAAGCCCTTCATTAACCCTATCACTCATAGGGGTCAATATAGACCCCCATAAGCCCTTCATTAACCCTGTCACTCATGGGGGTCAATACAGACCTCCATAAGCCCTTTATTAACCCTGTCACTCATGGGGGTCAATATAGACCCCCATAAACCCTTAATTAACCCCGTCACTCAGGAGGGTCAATACAGACCCCCATAAGCCCTTCATTAACCCTGTCACTCATAGCGGTCAATATAGACCCCCATAAGCACTTAATTAACTCCCTTACTCATGGGGGTCAATACAGACCCCCATAAACCCCTAATTAACCCTGTCACTCATGGGGGTCCATACAGACCCTCATAAGCCTCTATTTAACCCCATCAGTCCCATAAGGGTATATTAAGACCATTATGAGCCTGTTACAACCCAACATTAACCACATAAGTGCCATGACGGTCCTCAAGGACCATCATGACACTAAGTATAAACAGTACACTGCACTATACCCCCCCAATAAAACATTAAATATCAACTAAACAGTCTCTACACTAATCTATTAACACCTACACTACCTACCCACTATTTCAACACTTTCTTTATTGACCGCCATTTTTGACGGGCAAGTCGCTAGTATATATATACTAGCGACTTGCCCGTCAAAAAATGACGGCAATAAAATTGTAAGCCAGGTAATGCTGTTTGGTCGAGACAATCATTTTGTTGGTGTTTCGAGATCCTTCGGCGCTCATTGTTGTATATTTTTTTTTCTAATAAGCGCTTTTGCTGTTATTGTTTTGTTGGCAGTGATCTGCTTTTTGCGCTTATTGCAAGGCTTTGTGTGCTATGAGCAGCGTTGGCGCTTGTTTTGAGTTGCGCAGTAAATGGGTTTTGTGTTTATTGTGAGTGTTTTTTCTTTTGTTTTTGTGTATGTTTGTTTTTGTATGCTAAGAAAATAATTAATACATTAATAAATGAATATACTTTACCTATTTGGAAGTAATATATGCAGGAAGCATTGTGCTGAAGAGCTGACAATCTGTTTTGATGTTCCTGCAGCATACATTGTAGGTTTGCACTGTTGTGGAGCTGAGGTGTAAGTGTCAGCAATGTGTGCAGTGTGTAGTGTAAATAGGCTGCGTGCGTGAGGGAAAGCCGTTTGGTTAGCTGTGTACTTCCGCATTGTGTAAGTTAGTGTTGTAAAATGGTGGCTAATGTGTGCGTGGTACGCGGCTGTGTATGATATAGCGTCCTTGTTAAGAGTGTATCTTGTACCTCGTACGGCTTTTTTGAAAATCCGTATGTGCTTGGTGGTGTTTTGCGTGTTTAGGGTCCTGAAGCCTCGTTTTCGTTTCTTTCAACGGCCATTTTTTCTCTCGCTTAGGGGATTTTCGTGTGTCTAAACTCGTGAATTTGGACTTAAATTGAGGTGTCACTTCACTTGCAGAGGTCCTGGGTGTTTTATGTATTTTTTGTGTGTATTTATTGTGTTTTTAATGTTTTCAGGTGCGCACGGTTCGGCCGTTAAGGC
Organism: Discoglossus pictus; assembly: GCA_027410445.1. NCBI lineage: Eukaryota > Metazoa > Chordata > Amphibia > Anura > Alytidae > Discoglossus > Discoglossus pictus. The sequence continues at coordinate 79,864,384 of CM050165.1, forward strand.
CGTATTTTTGCAAGGTCGTAATGGCCGTATTTTTGCAAGTCCCGCGGTTTGTATTTTTTTGTGTAAGTCCGTATACTGTGATTGCGTGTAAGATGTATTTTGGTAAAGTGCCGTTTGTGTGGGTGTTTGTAACCGCGTGTGAGGCGCCATAGAGCCTCCACCTCCGCAAATGCGGCCCCTAGCTTCGGCTAAGCAAGAAACAATGGCGGAAGAAAAACATAAAAAAATCGAAAAACGGAATGAAAACGAGGCTAAGCACATTCTGACCTCGGAAAAATACCGAACTCCAAAAAATACATGACAGCAAAGACACTAACACTTGCACGAACAACAGCAGGCAAACAGGACTTTGAAAATAAAAGTAACGGAAAGATTCAGCAAACACACAGAGGAGAAACACACAGGGAAGGGACAGGGGGAGATGCTGTAAAGAGACTCATGGCATTCCCAAGCACAAACTTGCAGGTTAATGAACGCTGCAATGAGCGGCCCGTACAGTAGGCAGTTGGAAAGGTTTGCAATGAGTGCCCAAGGCCCTCTTTGTGAGCCATTCGATGAGCGCCAAAGGCGCTCAGCTAATGACTCGCGATGAGCCATGAAGTTGCTCAGTGGGCCAAAAGACTCACATTGTGTGACAAACAGCATTGCCAGGCTTCAAATTGTATTGCAGTCATTTTTGACGGGCCAGTCGCTAGTATATATATATATATATATATATATATATATATATATATATATATATAGTTCTCAGCAGCGCAGGCTTGCCAAAATCCGTTGGTAACGTGCTCGTGGAGATGAGCGCCGTAAACGGTTTAGCCTCACGCACGCAGCCTATTTACACTGCACACTTGCCACATTGCTGACACTTTCTCCTCAGATCACCAACAGTCCAAATGTACATTGTATGCTGCAGGAAAAATAAAAGCGATTGTTGGCTCTTCAGCATATTAATTCCTGGATATATTCATTACAAATAGGTAAACTATATTAATTTATTATTTAATTAATTAATAGATGAATTATTATAAAAAAATATATTTATAGAAAAAAAACAGAGCAGAGGAAAGACTCAGTTTGCGTGGAGCCCTCAAGGGTGCTCAGAGGAGCAAAAGTACACAAGGGGAGAGGCTCGCAATGAGCACCGAACGCGCTCATTGCAAGCTTCGCGATGAGCGTCTAAGGCGATCAGCGTGAGACTCGCAATGAGCGCTGAAGGTACTCAGAGGACTAAAAGCCTTACATTGTGTGTATCTAATGTGCGTGTGTGTATATATATATATATATATATATATATATATATATAAATATATATATATATATATATATACAGTAAATAAAAAGTACATCTGTGTTCACATTTGAATGCCTAAAGCAAGTAAAAAAACTGCTTCCAGCTCAGAGTTCCGAGAAAAACAGTTATTACACTGCATTCTGGGAAGTTGAGCTGAGACACACAAATATGCCCACAAATGCCTCGCTCTTCATTCCATAGCCATTATCAAACATGGCTTCCTTTAGGCTTATGCATGCTGTATTATTACACAGCTTTAATGCAAAGCCAAGGTTAGAATAAACACAGGCTGAGTATCCAATCCATGTACAGCTGTTTCAAGCTTACTGGCTATCATCAGCATGGAGCGGGATCTCAGCCTGTGTTGTGGACTTTATGAGTAGGTAGTTCACCACAACAATCATTTATAATATGGTGGGCAAAAGAGTGATAGAAGCCCTCCAACGTACAGTAGTAAAGTAAATAAATAGTACATCTGTGTTCACATTTGAATGTCTAAAGCAAGTTAAAAAAACCTGCTTCCAGCTCAGAGTTCTTACAGTTATTACACTGCATTCTGGGAAGTTGAGCCGGGACACACAAATATGCCCACAAATATATATAACTAGCGAATTGCCCGTCAAAAAATGACGGCAATGAAATTGTAAGGTAGCTAAATGACTAAATGAATATAGTGTACCTATTTTGAAGCATTGTGATGAAGAGCTGGCAATCTGTGTTGATGTTGCTGCAGCATTAGTGGTGTGGAGCTGCTGTGTAAGCGTGCTGAATGTGTGCACTGTGTGGTATGAATATCCGTAGGTCGTTTGTGGCGTTTTGCGAGTTTCTTGTGGTGTTTTGCGAGTTTAGAGTGCTGTAGCCTCGTTTTCGTTTTGTTCGGCAGCCATTTTTTCTGTCGCTTAGATTTTTTTTTAGTCTCAAAAGTCTTTTATTTCGAGTAAAATCGAGGTGTAAGTTGCATTTTTGAGGTCCTGGGTGCTCCCTCTTGGTGTAGGTAAGGTTTTTATGTATGTGCTGTGTGTATGTATTGTGTTTTAAATGTTTGTATGTCGGCGTGTTGCGTCCGATGTTTGCGAGGTCGTAATGTGTGGTAACGTGTTTCGTAGGTTGTTTGCGTTCCTCGTAAAATTTAGCGAGTGTCGTAATTTGTGTGTCGTGTTTTTTGAGTAGCGACGTGAAGTTTGCGAGGGTTTGAGGCCCTTGCCCAGTGACCTCGCCAGCAACTGAGTCCCTCGCTTCGCGAGGGGCCTCAGTTGCTGGCATGGAGCGCCTTTGGCGCTCCATGCCAGCAACTGAGGCCCTTGCCCAGTGACCTCGCCAGCAACTGAGGCCCTCGCTTCGTGAGGGGCCTCAGTTGCTGGCATGGAGCGCCTTCGGCGCTCCATGCCAGCAACTGAGGCCCGTGCCCAGTGACCTTGCCAGCAACTGAGGCCCTCGCTTCGCGAGGGGCCTCAGTTGCTGGCATGGAGCGCCTTCGGCGCTCCATGCCAGCAACTGAGGCCCTTGCCCAGTGACCTCGCTACGCGAGGGCCACGGCTCGCTGCGCGAGTCGCGGCCCTCGCTATGCGAGGGCCGCGGCTCGCTACGCGAGGGCCGCGGCTCGCTTCGCGAGCCACGGCCCTCGCTTCGCGAGGGCCGCGGGCTCGCTATGCGAGCCCGCAAGCGTGAGCAACGACTCGTACGCTCACAACTATATATGTGATGTGTGTGTGAAGGAGCAGAATTAGAAATATATGCATATTTATCCACTCAAATATGTTTTTTGCAACTTAATATTTATTATGTATAGGCAGACTATAAACTGAATAAATATTTTTTTAAAGAAAGTCTAAATAGCATGTGGGAGGTTTGAGATGCATCTCCCACATGTTATTTAAATTATGTTTAAGATGAAGAGAGAATCAGAACAGCACTGAGTCACGCAGAACCAACTTGGGGTGCAACTTTCTTGTTCTGGTCTGTTGGTGAATTATCACCCTGTCCTTCTGTAGGAGGTGCAAGATGTTCCTCCCACGCGTTGTTTAGTCTCTGTTTGTTTAATTAGTCTATTTGCTAATTTAACAAATAGAGTAAAACTGCATAAATAAATCTTCTCAGTATATTTGCTGCTATCATATCTGCTTGAGACATTATTGGCTCAATTGTAAAATACCTGATCAAGGCTCAGAGGAATAGTTGGAGAGAGGGAGGGATGGAGGGTATTGGGATGGAGGGAGGGGGATAGAGAGGGAGGGGGAGAGGGGTAGGAGGAGAGATATATAGAGAGGGAGAGAGACGGATAGAAGAAGAGGCATAGAATATATTTCTCTAACTTTCTATCTTCTCTATCTATCCCTTCCTCTCTCTCTATCCCCTCCACTCTCTCTATCCCTATCTCTCTATCCCTCTATTTCCCTCTCTATCATTCTCTCTCTATCCTCCTCTCTCACTATCCGTCTCTCTCTCTCTATCGCTGTCTCTATCTATGGGATAACTTTTGTGGGTGGAGTCTGTGTCACTGGTCAGGGTTTATACAAGTAACATGTTGTGAAGGGGAGGGGTTTATACTATTGGGTGGAGTCAATGTAAGGGGAGGGGCCAGGTATCAGTCTTCCACCCCACCAACTTGGATAGTCACCAGCCGCCACTGGTATACATATACATTACGTAAGTATAAATAGTTTTTTTTTTATTAACGATAGAGTTGAGTGTGCTGTGCAGCAATATGTATTACACATTGTTTATTTAAAAAAGTGCTCCTTACTGCTAGAGGAATTAATCCCATGTTGTGTTGTAAATGGAGCCTGCCCAGCTGTGTGGATGGCTCCACCCTTAAAGTAAAATAATCTTTGCAGATAAAAAAAATGGAGGAGTTATCAGTGTGGGAGAATGTGAAGGGCAAATTGCTGCTCCTACTGAGCAATATTAGTCGCAACATAATGTCAGTATGCTCAAAATATCTCAAATGTTTCACAAAAATGTTTACAAAAATTATATTAACATTGATTCAATGTAAAAACAAAATTACAGAGTTCAGTGGCCCTTTAAAATATAAATATATCATACCTTATCTTGAATATATTAAGTAAATCAGTAATCATACTATGTATGAAGCTGTGATATAAATAATACTGTTGGACTTTACATATGTACATTAGCTCAGGTTTTGTCTTATTATTCTGTTTTTTTTTGGAGTGATTTTTTTGGTGAAATGAGTTTTTAACATCACATGAGATGGTCTTTTTAAAATTTCTGAATGGTAGTGTTTATTACGGTAGTGTGGTCACTGTGGCTTTATAACTGCCCTAAAATATGGCAGAAACTCTGGTAATAGATTAGATATGTGCATGTGCAGTCCTACAACTGCAGTTATGAAGACATTTAGGGTGTTTTATCCTGTGATTACCTCCCTCCTCCTTAGCTGTTTCATTCATATATGTATACATGTGCGTATATATATATCTATATATATATATATATATATATATATATATATATATATACTGTGCATATCTTGATGCCTGTCACATTGACCATCATCGACAGATGGCTTTTGCGTCAGACCAAAAGGCCCGGAGAAGAACCATTCACCAGGTTGTTTCCCCTTTCGAGAAAACACGCAGGGCTGATCTTGAGGACAAAAGGAGATGGAAGAAAAATCTTGACACTGCAGCACCCAAACCAGAGCAAGTCTTCATGTGCAACCACTTCGGTCGAGTCTACCTGTCCCGCATTGACCTCCTCAGCCACCAGAGAGCCCACAGATGTGGAAAACATCCCTTTTAAATCTTCATTCATGTAGCCAAGCCAAACAGGTTAGTGTACCATGGGGGTCCATAGGTTAGTGAGTAATTAAAATATCCAGAGGTCTGGTGCTGGAATAGGATATTTCTCCCTGTGAAGGGCACAAGTGAGCTAAAAGTGTGCGGCTCTCTGAATAGCTTACCAGGCCTACAGAACAAACCTACTTAGGTGTTGTTAGTTCTCAGATAGATCACCTCTTAGTTTTTTCTTAAGCAAATGACCTTTTGTCACCTTATGGTGATAGGGGGCTCCAGATGTGGAGTCCTTGCTCACTGTGCCTTATGGAGTTCAGCTACACACTACTGATGAGGTCCACTAAGGCCGACATGTACACCTGGAAAAAAAATCATATATTGGTAGATCTGGGCTGGATCACTGTGATTCTCCCTGTGAAGGGCACAAGTGAGCTAAAAGAGGCTGCTCTACCATGCCTATAGAACAAATCTACTTAGGTGTTGTTTGTTCTCTGATCGAGTGCCTCTAACTTTGCTTTTATTTAAGCTACATAGGCGCCACACTTGGAATCCAGGCTGTAGCATGTAAGTTTATCACATCTACTAGTGATGAATAGTGACCAAGCTCAATGCAAAATAGAAGCATTCACGTATGCAACTTGTGACTTATCAGCTGGTGGGGGGGTGCACATCAATAGATGAGCCACTGTATGACCAATCAAAGTGTGGGGATCGTGACAGTCTTATTGTCATAGTTTTTAAGATGTTTAGTCCTGTGTGTATAGCTTATATGTACTTTATTTTAAAGGTTTGCTGTCTACATTTATAAGGTTTTCTATGGCCCAATCAGTTTGGTAGACGGAGAGGAGATTTTTTATCTTCCAAGATCACATAAGATCAATAGAGTCTGGAAAAAAAACATAACTGATGTTAATTATTTTCAGCATCCAATGTGTGTGAAAACAAATGTTTACATACATTGGGTCTTGTGACAAAAATGCCTTTAATGCAATCTAATTCAATATCTATGAGGTACATAAAAAGCTAAGAGTAGAGAGGTAGATCTCCCATAACCTAATTAATGCAATACACCAGAGATCTGGGTTCAATCACTTGTTTTATATGCATTAAATTATAACTTGCGCTCATTTAACTTTTTTGATATCTTTAGCAGATATTTTTATCCGGATTATTAAACAAAAGCAGTGATATTAGTAAGATGCAACACTTTATTAAACCTGAACTAGAGGCCCAAATGATATACCGTGGTACCTTGGTTTAAGTCGGCCTCAGTTTAAAACGTTTTCGCATTAAGTCATGTACCCTCTGGAAATGTCTGCCTTGGTTTGAGTCGCTACCTTGGGTTAAGTCGTACCTGCGAAGCTGAAAGCACAATCGTGACTGCTGCAGGTTGCTGCAATTGCGTCAGCAGGAGGAGCCTGTGTCTGCAATAATTCTAGTTGCCTGTGCCTGCAAGAGCTCAAATCCAGCCTGTTCCTGTAAGAGTCTAAATTGAGCCCATGCCCAGCCTGTGCTTGCAAGAGCCCAAATTGAATCCAAGACCAGCCTGTGCCTGCAAGAGCCTAAATTGAGAACAAGTCAAGCCTGTGCCTGGAAGAGCCCACATTGAGCCCAAGACCAGCCTATGCCTGCAAGAGCTCAAGTCCAGCCTGTGCCTATCAGAACCCAAATCCAGTGTGTGCCTGGAAGAGCCTAAATTGAGCCCAAGTCCAGCCTTTGTCTGCAAGAGCTTAAATCCAGCCTGTGCCTGTAAGAGCCCAAATCCAGCCTGTGATGGTGTTAGCCGCATCTGTGATCTTGCTGCTGAGTTCAAAATGCCAAGGACAACAATAGCTAGTATTCTGTAAAATAAGGAAGCTGATGTGGCTAGAGCTGTGAGTCCCATCACCAAGTAATGGTCAAAAATATTGTAGGAAGTTGAGAAATTATTGTTTGTTTGGATAAACAAAAAACAGTTAGCGGGGGATAGCATTTCCCAGGCACTGATATGCGAGAGCCAAGAAACTGCATGCTGATCTGACAAAAGATCTACAGCAAGTGGTAAAAGCTGTGAAGAATGTAAAGCCAGTCATGGTTGTTTTGCTAAATTCAGAAAGAGAACTGGCATACATAGGCCCTCATTCAATTGCAATATGGCCAATTGAATAGGGCCCTAAATAAGCACATAACATATATTTTTTAAAGAATTTTTTAGTTAGTAAACATCTATCCAAAAGCAAGGTTTTCACTAACTAAAAACTTCTTTAATAAAAATATGCTATGTGCTTATTTAGGGCCCTATTCAATTGGCCAAATCGCAATTGAATGAGGCCAATAGTATGGTGAGGCATGGAGAGGCAGCCAGCGCTGACAATGAAGCTGCTGAAACCCCTGTCAGGGAGTTGAGACAGTATGTAGAGGCTAAGGCTTGTGTTCCTCAACAAGTTTCAACTGTGACAAGACTGGGTTATTTTGGAAGAGGATGCCTACTAGAACCTACATCATCCAAGAAGAGAAGTCATTGCCAGGGCACAAGCTAATGAAGGACAGGCTAACTCTGCTGGTGTGCGAGAATGCTAGTGGGGATATAAAATCAAGCCTCTACTAGCGCACCACAGAGAGAACCCCCAAGTTTTTAAGAGGGACAATGTGCAGAAAAGCAACTTAAATGTCATGTGGTGGGCCAATAGAAAAACCTGGGTAATCAGAATGTTCTTCACTGAATAGATTAATGAAGTGTTTGACCCAGGGGTGAATAAATATTTGGAGGAAAAAGAACTGCCTCTGAGGGCTCTGTTAATCATGGACAATGCTCCTACTCACCCTCCAGGCATGGAGGACAACTTGCTGGAGGACTTTAAGTTCATAACTGTGAAGTTCTTGGCCCCTAACACAACTCCTCTGATCCAGCCCATGGACCAGCAGATCATCTCCAACTATAAGAAGCTATATACCAAGGCCCTCTTCTAGAGGTGCTTTGACCCTCATAGAGTTCTGGAAGGACTATTTCAATATCCTCCATAGTGTCACTTTGATAGATAAAGCCTTGCGTGAGGTATCTCACAAGACCATGAACTGTGGCTGGAGGAAATTGTGTCCAGAAGCAGTAGCTTCGGTAAACTTGGAGTCAGAACCTAGCAGAATAGTGGAGTACATTGTGTCTCTGGGCAAGGGTGATTAATGAAGACATTGAAGAGCTAGTGTAGGAGCACAGAGAAGAGCTCAGCACTAAGGAGCTGCAGGAACTTCAGAGGGAGCAGCAAGAGGGAGGGGCTGATGAATGGAGGAAGCACCTACTGCCCTCATCAAAGAAATGAGTGTTAAATGGGCTGAATTACAAGTTTTTATTGAACACTATCACCCTGACAAAGGTCAAGCAAACCACGTTGTGGACTTGTTTAATGATAAAGCAATGTCTCACTTCAAAAACATTTAGCAATGGAGGTAAAAGCAAGTTTCCCTTCATAGGTTTCTAGTGAAACTGCCAACATCACAGTCTCCAGCAGAGTCTCCAGCAGGGTGCAGTGGTGTTAAGAGACATAAAGGACAAACATCCCCTGTTCAAGTACCTGATGTTGGAATGGAAGAGGACTCCCCAAGCAATAACTTGTCTCCTCCTTTTTTTCCTCCACATTGTCACCATCCCATTGGGTCCTCAAGTCCTCTCAGAACTGTATAGTGAAAGTGAAGTTAAATTCTATGTTATTTGATGTAATTATTGTTGTTGTTTAGTAATGACTGTTTAGTTTTAAGGTTTTGTTCAAAATAAAATGTGAGGAAAAATCTGGGGTCCAGAACTGATTATTGCCAATTTACATTGATCCCTATGGAAAATGGTATCTCGATTTAATTGTTTTCGGTTTACATTGTGTCGACCGGAACGGATTAATTACTTAAATCAAGGTACCACTGTACTTACATATACTCCATGTTTTACTTGCTACCTTGTTGTGGAGAAGGGGCTTGTGTACTTCAGTGATGCTGTGAGCTATACCATGTAGGGTCACCCAAGATGGGCAGGTCATAGCAGAAAGGTCAGAAAAAAACAGGGTACACTGGAGAAGAAACTGGCAACCAACTCCAGTATGTTTGCCAAGAACACCTTATGGATTAGCACAACCAGACACAAGATGTGGCTGGCGTGCTGCAGTCCATAGGGTCACGGACAGTTGGACACAAATAAACAAATATAGAACAATAAATAGTCAATTTCATGAAAACCTTATGTTACTGAATTATGGGTAATGCCAAATATATCCATATCCATTGCTGAAAGCCTATGTTTCAATATAAAATGGATTTTACTGTTAATGAGTTTCTTACCTCAGCTGACTGTATAAAGTACAGACAAAGATAAAGGTATAGGCAGGTAGCAAAGTATAGGCCAGTATTGGTCCGAATATAAGCCGCACCTTTTTTCTGATTTTTGAGTTTGCGAGTTACGAGTGCGGCTTATATTCGCAACCGTAAAAAAAATCACTGCCAATTTGCAAGCTTGCAAGCTACGTGTGCGGCTTCTATTCATGAACGTAAAATTATTGCCGATTTGCGCCATTGCGAGTTAAGGGTGCCGATATGCGTGCTTGAGACTGCGGTATTGTAGCAATTGAATAGCGATTTACAGTTTTAGTGATTCTAACATCCTGTAAGGCCTGTAACCTGCAAAATGTTACAGTACTAATTAGAAAGCCTGATCACTTGGAGAGAGTCTTTTTCTCTCCAATTTTAAGGGTGCGGCTTATATTTGAGTACTATCTTTTTTCTATTTTTCCCCTTGAATTTTACAGGTGCGGCTTATATGCGGGTGCGGCTTATATTGGGGCCAATACGGTAATTGTTTTGTATTATAGTAATGTAAAACTTTCTGATCTAGCTAATCATTTTTTTTTTAAACAAAACAAATACAATTTTATCCCAGAGGATCTTCAATTTCCCATAAAATGTAATATGCAGGGCCTTCTCCACCTTTCACATTGGTTTTTCTTAATGTTAGAATATGGTAAGACTAGCACTACATGAAAATGTAAACCTTTCGTTATATCCTGTAATACTCTTATTTTGCATCTTTATTACTGGACATTCACAGCTACTGCATTATAATTAAAATTTAAAAAAACAGCAAATCTTTTTTTGCTTCAAACGCCCATATCTTGACCCAAGCACAGTCTGACTGGATGCTAGTACACCTTATTTATAATCTAAACCCTTCACCGTACCATAGACCATAAACACAGGTCTGCCCTTAGCCTTCATCCCAGGTTTCTCCCCCTCCACTAAAGCTGTGACAAATATATAAAACTGATATACCATTCTGCATACTTATCCCACAGGCAGAACACATACACATTCCCAAAATATATATAGGGGTGAGCGGATAAACTAATAACAGGAAGGCTTAACTAACCTCCCTAACACCTCCCCTGGTGTCATGCTCTACCTACATCCCAACCATCAGCGCTGCCAGGTCATGCCAGCCTATGGAACCCACTATACATGCCCAAAAAGCTCACAATCTATAGCTTTTTAAGTTCATAAAGCAGACAAAAGCTATCTAATTAGCAGGTTACACATAGAACAGAGTACAATTTGAACACACAACTCAGAATTGTACCTTATGGTATTATAAAAACTATTATGCAATTGTATATAAAATATATATTTATAACTATGGAGGATTCGAGATTGTCGCATTTACATGTACAATAAACTCATCCCAAAAATAGGTTGTATAACGGTACGCATGATATATTCAGAAATGTAAGGTGACACAGACTATTTGGTTTTCACACAGCTAGTCTGCACTGCATATTCTGACTACATAGAGGAAATACCTTATTTTTCATTAACACGAATTTGACAGTGATAAGGTCTAATGAGGACACTGTGTGGAGTAAGAGCTGTAAGATGTAAAAAATATGTGCACTGATTGTAAATTCATCTATTATTAAAATACTGGGTGTGGTAATAAGTTAGTGAATATTTTTCTTTCACCTGAAGCCCCCCTCGTGATGTGACAGCTCTGCACTGTGGCTCTGCAGTCTTGTGTTTAGTAAGAGGTGTAAAAAAATGGACCTATCCTGTTATGTGCACGCACAGGAAGCACGTCGTGGATGTCCAGATGTAGCTGTCTGTAAGTGCCTGACAAGTGGTTTTCGGGTTAGGGTTACAGGGTTAGGGCCGGTAAGTGGTGTAGGGGGTTAGGGTTATGGGTCTTAGGGTTAGGGGCTTAGGGTTATGAAGCTACTTTTAGAGGTTAGGGTTAGGTCTGGCAAGGGGTGTAGGGGGGTAGTACGGTAAGGGGTGTAGGGGCTTAGGGTTAGGACCGGTAACTCTTGTTGTACGAGTTGTTGCTAACGCTTACGGGCGCGTGTAGCGAGCCGCGGCACTCGCTTACTTTACTTTGGAACGCAAAAAACACCACACAGCAACTGCGACCCTCGCAAACTTTAAGTCACAACGTAAACAACCTACAAGACACGTTACCACTCATTACGACCTCGCAAAAATCGTACGCAACCCGTGAACATGAAAAAAATAAAAACACAATAAATACACACAGCGCATACATAAAAAGCTTACCTACAGCAAGAGGGAGCATCCAGGATCTCAAAAAAACAACTTACACCTTCATTTAACTCAAAATAAAAGAGTTTAGACACTAAAAAATTCTCTAAGCGAGAGAAAATATGGCCGCCGAACAAAACGAAAACGAGGCTACAGCACTATAAACACGCAAAACACCACAAGAAACTCGCAAAACACCACAAGAAACGCGCAAAACACCACAAACGACCTACGGATATTCCGCTAAGACGTATACCACACATTACCCGCCATTTTATGACAATGCGGAAGTACACAACTACGCTAACGGTTTGGTCTCGCGCTCGCACACTATTACACTGCACACATTCATCACGCTTACACAGCAGCTCCACACCACTAATGCTGCAGCAACATCAAAACAGATTGCCAGCTCTTCAACACAATGCTTCTAAATAGGTAAAGTATATTCATTTATTAATGTATTATATATTTCATTATTATACACCAAATAGCATTAACTACCTTACAATTTCATTGCCATAATTTTTTGACGGGCAATTCTCTAGTGTAAAAATAATATTAAACAGCATGTCCTGGTTGTAAATAGAGCCAGCAGCAGAGCTACTGTTGGTGCAGCAGGTACAAAGCCCCTGGGCCCACAACTGGGTAGGGGCCCTCTGCTTACTGCAGAAGAAATCTGGATCAAAATGGGTCTCTTAATTTATCAAAGAGTGATCTAGATGTAATCGTATCACTTGCATATATTTTGACTGTTTATTGACACCTATAACTACCTATCTTGTATAGAGATGTTGGAAGAGGGGCCCCCAAATTATTTAGCACCAGAGCCCTTTATTCACTAGCTCCGCCACTGAATAGAGCTATTGTTAAAATATTGGATGTGGTAATAAGTTAGTGACATTTTTTCTGTCAGCTCCAGCCCCCTCCAGATGTGACAGCTCTACACCTCTGGATGCAGTTTGCAGGGTAGTAAGAGATGTAACATGTAAAAACAAAATAAAACTGTGTGTACTGATAGTAAATAGAGCTATTATTAAAATATTGCATATGGTAATAAGTAATGTCACAACTCTGCACTGTGGCCCTTAAATGCAGTTTGCTGGCACTACACAATCTCTTTGCAGCATTGCAAGAGATGTAAAATGTAAATAAAAAAAAAAAAACGTGTGTCCTGATAGTAAATAGAGCTATTAAAATATTGGATGTGGTAATAAGTAATGTCACAACTCTGCACTGTGGCTACTAAATGCAGTTTGCTGGCACTACACAATCCCTTTGCAGCATTGCAAGAGATGTAAAATGTAAATTAAAAAAAAAAAAAAGTGTGTCCTGATAGTAAATAGAGCTATTAAAATATTGGATGTGGTAATAACCTAAAGCCTCATTGAATTTGGGGCTCGTAAGTCGATTGCAGACCAAATGCTTGCGATTGAGTTTCGTGCTCCTTTTGCGATGTTATCAAAATGGCCGGGACCGCAAGTTAGGGGCCGACAGCAAACATTGTAGCATTTGCAGGCTTGAACATGTTACGGGAGCAAGCCCATAACTCCCAATTCAGAAACAGCCAATGGAAACAGAGATCGTCATCATAACCAACCTACAAGCCAGTAACTCGTAAGTGAAGGCCGTAGGACTTTAATATCCAACTTCCATTTTTTTCGAAGTCCTACAGGCTTCAACCTCCAAGCTTGCAAGACTCTGAAAAATGGAGGTTGGATTTCAAAGTCCTACGTGCTTGGAGATTGAAGCCCGTAGGACTTCACATTGATTGCTGTGATCGATATAACACGAAAATTGAACATGAAATAAAGTACTGGAGAATGTTGTGCTATTAATTCTAAGACCTAACATCACTTTCACTCGTAATAAAAGTACAGTATTGCTTTTTTATTTGCTTTTAAAGTGCTCTGATTTGTCATTAAGCCCTTTGCGAGACGTCCTTGGTACCATTAACTTGTGTTAAGATATTCGCCATTTGTAGGAATCTGAGCAATTAAATAGTGATTTGCGATTTTAGCGTTCGGGACTCTTGCGGACGTGAAGGATCAAAGGCTTGGAGGGCATTAACTTGCAATTTGACAAATCGCAATGTTTCGCAGCTCGGAGCCAGTAACTCTATCGGAGCTCGCAAACAGAAGCCAATTGAATAACTTGCGACCTCCACTTGCGAGCCCGGCTCTTGCAAACGCCTCAATTGAATGAGGGTCTTAGTGAATATTTTTCTGTCCGCTCTATTGATGTGACAGCTCTGCACCCCTGGGTGCCTCATTGCAGCATCACGAGAGCTGTAACGTGTAAAAAAATCAAATCAAACAGTGTGTCCTGACAGTACATAGAGCTATTATTAAAATAATGGATGTGGTAACAAGTTAGTGAATATTTTTCTGTCAGCTAAAGCCCCCTCCTGATGTGACTTTGGCTCTGCACCCCAGTTTGCTGCCACTAAACACTCCCTTTGCAGCATAGTAAATATGTAACAAGTAAAAATGAAATAAAACAGTGTCTCCTGATAGTAAATAGAGCTATTATTAAAATATTGGGTGTGGTAATAAGTTAGTGAATATCTGCCAGTCATCTCCAGCCCCCTCTTGGTGTGATAGCTCTGCACTGTGGCTCTGCACCCCTGGATGCAGTTTGCTGGCACCATACACTCCCTTTGCAGCAGACTTGCATTAACATATCTTGATCTCTTGGGACAAAGACACATGTAAGTGATATGTGAGAGGCCTCCCTGCAATTGGCCAGTGTCTCCAAGTGGGGCATGTGCTGTGCTGCTGTACTTTCTACTCTGAGGCAGGAGCTGCAGATCAGAGCAGAGGCTGGGAGGAGGAGGAGGGGGAAGGGACAGGCAGAGAAGGAGGGAGGGAGGAAAGAGAGAGATAGAGGAGGGAGTTCTGCTAGGGACAGAGGAGGAGCTTTGACGTGATCTACAGGGCAAGGAGCTTGCAAGAGCTTCTCTTCACGTCATTTTATTTCATGGCAAGTGCTGGGAGCACAGGCAGCCTCACAGCCAGTGGATCTGTCCCCTCTATCTCCCCACCTCCTCCTCCATTGTATAATGCTTCTCGTTTCCAGCCAGGAAAAAGCACTAGCTTAATCGTGCAGCCCAACCGACATATGGAGCTGGTGCTACATTAGGGGAGGGGGTCGTTCCTGATGCTTTAGACCTCAGGTGAAACTGCATGTGGTAAGTTCAACTCCCCTCATATCTTGCATAATGATACAAACTCCAATCCCTCTGTGTGTATCTGCCCAGTGCTATGATGAATGACATGCATATTACTGTATTACATCTGCATAAAGTTCCTCTGGTCACTTAATGTCTACAGATCATGCAAGTGTCAGATGAGATTGCTTCAAGATCATATGTGCATTCTCATTTTTACTTTCCTCCTAATATGACAGACCAGTTTCCTCCTTGTATGGGACTTCCTTATATATTGCAGTATTGATCTTGTACAATCAGTGTGAGAGGTGCATGTTTATATTCTAGTAGTGCCCAGCACAATAATAATCTGATATCATGGTGTATGTGTAGTGATAGTTTGTATTAGTGTTAATACTGTTGTAGATAAGAACATTTGTTTGGGTACTTCCAAGTGTAATGACACAGTTGGTGGCTTCTGCAAAGTTAGTTTCTCTTTATGGCTACATGGAAATTGTAAAAAGTTTGTCAGTCTGTAAATGGAAGTGTGGGTGTTTAGTAAATGGGATTTTATGTTTCATTTTCAATGCCAGAGCTGAAAACAGATTCCTGTCATGGGTTAGACATGTTGGGCCATGCTGTATTTTACTATAAATCTGAATTTTTGGCCAGATAAGTTTCTGCTGAGGAAATACCCTATATGAGAATTATAAGAAAAGTCCACAGCGTGCAATGATATCATGTCATGTTAGGCAGACAGGCTGTGGGTATCCGCAGCTATAGACAGATGGCCACAAATCAACAATGTTCTAGTGGACTTTTGTCTTTAGACCACTGTGTGCTTATGTTGAATGGCTGTATGTAGTAGTCTGCTTGTATAGGATACCCATACACATTACACTTGCAGAGGTAATTATATAGTGTCAGTGTATCTTAAACAAATCTACTGCCAATCACCCAGTTTCACAGGGTGGCTTCTAACGTCAAGTTTGACTTAATAATTTCCCCTTCTCCGCTTAATATATTTATATTAATTGTCCCTTTTAACCAAAAACGATTTTCTTATCATTCCAAAACTGCACTTTTTTTGTTTTTCTGCAACTTACTGGTACAACTTATCTTTGTTGTTTGTTTTCTCGCTTTGTTGTTAGTACTTCTGCACATCATAAACTTGTGTTTTTGCACATTTATTTTTGCTTTGTCCAACTTTGTGTCTTATTATTTTTTTTTTTATCAGGATTGTTGTGACAGTTGTGTTTTTTTTACTTAATTCAAATACATATTGGGCTATTTTTGGTTGTCTGATCAGATGTTGAATGAAAACTGTTTGTGTACATCACTTCTTAAATATCCATCATCAAGCAGATGCCATATCTTAGTTTATATATTGTGTATTTGTTTTTCTTTGTTTTGTTTAGTCATTTTAATGTTTCTGAGACTGATAGAGATACTGAAAATCGTACAGCTGCTGTCTCTACCCAAATGACCTCCACCCCCTTTCCTGACCCCAGACACTGAGAAAAGAATTTCCTATTGGTTGCTTCGCTGAGTTGACGGGTGCATCGATCATGGCAGTCTTAGAGGGGTTTCAGGCAGCTATAGAAATAGTTTATGCATGCTAATTGCAAAAATCGGGGAATACCTTCGCTTTTTGTAAGGGATAAAAGAATGAAAAAATGCCATAATTGCATAACTTTTACAACTTCATGATTTGTAGTAGTGTTTAAAACTCTTCTTCACTCCAATAGTTTATATACAGTCCAACAATTTCTTTAATACAATTACAGCTAATCGGCTATGCTCTATTGAAATTTAAATGTATTTGTAACACATCAAGATGACCTTATGGATAAGTATGTCCAGAGACATAACGATAGATGTGCCTGGTGGCATAAGGTTACGGAGAGACGGACACGACTGAATTACATGTATGTATGTATGTGTGTGATATATAATTTTATATATATTCAGTTGTGTCCGTCTCTCCATAACCCTATGCAACCAGGCACATCTATCGTTGTGTCTCTGGTCATACATACATAAGGTAATCTTGGCACAGATACTGGAGTGAGTTGCCAGTTCCTTCTCCAGTAGACCGCAATGTGTCTGACCTCTCTAATATATGACCTGCCCATCTTGGGTGACCCCACATGGTGTAGCCTACAGCTTCATTAAAGTACACAAGCCCCTTCACCACGACACCACAATGTATATGAGTGTGTAAAATCACCAAAGCACTAATTTATTATATGGATATTATTCCAAAATCTAACACAAAATCCCTATTTTCATTTATCAAGAACCTACTTGAAATTACTGTGTGTTTAGTTTTGTCTATCTATCTATCTATCTATCTATCTATTCATCTCCCCCATCATATCCATTGATAAAGTATACTTCTATTCCCTTTTAAATCCATTTGTAACTATCTCCCCAAACTGATTTTATGTAAAGTGCCCATGGTTAAAACCATTGTACAGTCCTATTATGGACTTGAGACCTTCCTTATATGCGGCACTTTATGACAGGTTGCCAGTCACTGATCTATACAGACAGAATGGAAAACCTGGATACATAATAATATTTGTGTGTGATGCTTAACCATATGTAAGATGAACTCTTGCTAAAATTGAAACAAATACAAATCTGTTGGTACGTGATTGCGAGCCAACCCACTTTTTTTCATACTGTAAAGTAGGAAAAAAGTTTTTTGCAGTTAAACACACTATCAAATTATTTAATTGTTATGAACTATCACACTATACTACCTTAACAAAATCAGAAACAAATATTTACACTTTATTAGCAGTTTTTCGTTTTGTCGCCTGTAGTGTAAAAGATGTTTTGCATGGATTTATATCACAAGTCTCAAAGAGTAAAGGGGAAACCTATTTAATATTTCTTGTTTCGCTAACTAATCTACACAGCTTAGCATTAAATATATCTGTACTTATTGGAGTGGGTATAAATGAACTCATTGTGGTGTCAGACAATTACACTGGCACTTGTATATCTAGACTGGTCACAGAGCCAGGTATCTGAACACACAACAGCTGCACAAGACTGCCAGGGGGACCCCCTGAAATGCCCAGAATAGAGGCAAGTAAGTGATAGTACCCAGAAATCCTCCGATGGCTGTAGTTTTTTTTATTTTCAATGTTTTTAAGAGACAGAAAAAAAATCATATTTCATAGTCTTATAAATGGAAAGTGATTTGGTTATGTATTACTATAATGAAGCTGTGAGAGCTTGAGAGCGAGACAGGTGTACATGAAGCATAGATTATTTCTACAGCATATACAAATTAATAGACCATTTAAACTATTCTTCAGGATATCAGATGATTCTGCTGATTATTCCATCCACCAACCTTTTTTTGAAGCATTACCTTAAATAAGAAATACTTATGATTTTTGTCTCTTTCACTTCCAGTCATAATTTGCTGCGCTTACTCTTTTCTTACAATTCTTCCATGTGAATTTAATTGAAGAAGACAACTGCAGTTTGGGGAAAAAACTTTGAGCCCGATTTCAATTGCAAGGCCGCAACTCGATCGGCGTAGGCCGTATGTCTGTGGGCCTGCAGCGGCCGCAACTTATGGTGCTGTTGAATTGGCCGGGCCCGCAAGTCCCAGCCCAATAGCATGGTTTGCGATGTGCGCTATCGAAAGTAGTATTTTCGAGCTTGAATATGATCAATGACGCAAGGCTGTAACTCCCGGTTAGAAACAGCCAATGGAATCTGGGTCCGATCATGACTCGTGGTTCAAGCCCGTAGAACTTTGAAATCCAACCTCCATTTTTCATTGAAGTCCTACGGGCTTGAATAACAAGTTACGATCTGACCCACATTCCAGATATAATGCAATATTGATAAAGCCATGAATATGATATTCTATTACATGCGAGTTCCATTATATGTATTAACACATTGATTGCCAGGATTGATATAACACGAAAATTAAACATAAAATAAAGTATTTGTTTTGGCCGATTTTTTGGGGTTGAGAATGTTGTGCTATTAATTCTAAGACCAAACATCACTTTCCCTTTTAATAAAAGTACAGTAGAGTGTTTATATATGCATTTACAGTGCTCCGGACATGTAATTAAGCCCTTTGCGAGTCCTCCTTGATACCCGTGACTTGTGGTTCGACTTTTGCCATTTGCGGGCTTGACGGAGTGGTTAGCGTGGGGGAATCGGAGCAATTGATTAGCGATTTTGAGATTTTAGCGTTCTCAACTCTTGCGGCCGTGAAAAATCAAAGGCTTGGAGGGGTATTAACTTGCGATTTGAACCATCGCAGTGAATTGCAGGCCGGAGCCTGTAACCCAATCAGAGCCAGCAAAAAGACGCCAATTGAAAAGCAAAATAACTTGCGGGCTACATTTCCAAGCCCAAATCTCCCGAAAGCCTCAATTGAATGAGGCTCTTTGTCTTTGACGTATGTAACAAGCGAACGGCTCTAGTAGTCACATAAGTCATGAAGAATATTGTACATTTTTCTGACTTCTGGTATTATGGACGCTTTAAACATGGACTAATAGTCACTTCTACCTTGAGACAGATGGTTGTCCTACATGGGCACACTCTTCTATTTAGTTCAGTTGTCAAGTAGTTATTCTTAGTCTTTCAACAAAGATGTTATCTAAATCTGTGGTTCCAGATTACTGCTGCATTAAAGCAAAATTGGATAAAATAGTAAAAATAGAAAAACTTATGCTTATTTCACTTAATCAGGTGAAGTTCATAAATTAAATATGACACTTACGTGGTCCTTTTTAATGCATTTTAAGGTTTCTATTCCATGATTGGGTTCCCTTCCTTCATCCAAGCTACATGTAAAGTCTAGAAGTTTTACAATTTGTCCAACATCCACTTTAATATTTTATTTATTAGTAGTATGTCTAAGACCTTTTTAAAACCTAAAAATTCTCTTTTTTTATTTTTTTATTTTATTTACAATTTGGAAGTAATATGTAATTTTTGTGCTCAGCAGCCTCCTTGTGTACCATTTGTTTGGATTTAATAGGAGATAATCTGTTTTTCCCTTGCATTGCTGGCCCTGTAAGTGCACATAAATAATAGCTGCTATGATTTCTCTCTATCCTCTCACAGCTTCACTGTGTGCCGGACACAAGAGGAGATGGCTCCAGTTGCAACAGAGCTTGGCAAAAAGAGAAATAGTAGCAGAAATGACTTGCTGAGTCCAAAGATTGTGCAGTGCCCTTATATAGAGTGAGCAGGAAGGGATCAAGGTCCATTTAAATGTAGACACCGAGGCTGCCTTCCCTACAGTATGTCTAGTGTATTGCGCTCTGATCTCTGACCTGCGCAACACACACAATCTAGGTTAATTATATTTTTATTTCATTTTTTTTTTTGCAAATAATTATTAAAAAGTAAAGTTAAGCAAATACAATTTAAACTGGCATTTTTCAATATTGAAAGCTGATTGTCTCTAATTTAGATTTTTTTCCGGAGATAATTCAATACCTAAATACATTGTCATTCAGTCCTGCCATGACCTAAGCAAGGCCCATTTGGTAGGTGCATATAAGAATTTATACCCCATCACCCATTGAATACAAAATTAGACACAGATTAGACACAGACCATTTCTTGGGAGATAACTGGCCACAGCGTTTATTGGTAAACACAACATGATGTAATAACCATAACGATAAATACATAAATAAATAAACATAACCCCGAGGGGAGGAGCCTGGACAGAGACAGTACACCCTACGCCCAGAAGCCTCATCCAGGGCCTACCGTGTTGGAACATCCGTACCACCGTAGGGTAGGATCTCCCCCATTTTCCACTGTCCCGGCGACTCCCCTCACCACCCGCCGCTGTGACAAAATAAACAAACGTCTGATATCATATAATATACACTTAAAAGATACATCTACCACAATGAATACATAGACAACAACTTAATACACAGCTGCTTTTTTTTTTTTTACAGTACAATATATACAACACGTTAACAACAATACTCTAGGGATGGGTGGGTGGGCATCTGCTCCCATGGCTAGCTGGGGGCGGACTGGAGAAAATTGGCGGCAAATGCCTACATTGCTCCACCTCCCTCAGCTAGCCACCACCCCACCCCTACCCGGGCCTGCCATGTCAGGTGGCCCCTCCCCCCAACCCCAGGCAAGCCTGAGGTGGGCTACGGGCCCTTCATGACCTAAGCAAGGCCCATTTGGTAGGTGCATATAAGAATTTATACCCCATCACCCATTGAATACAAAATTAGACACAGATTAGACACAGACCATTTCTTGGGAGATAACTGGCCACAGCGTTTATTGGTAAACACAACATGATGTAATAACCATAACGATAAATACATAAATAAATAAACATAACCCCGAGGGGAGGAGCCTGGACAGAGACAGTACACCCTACGCCCAGAAGCCTCATCCAGGGCCTACCGTGTTGGAACATCCGTACCACCGTAGGGTAGGATCTCCCCCATTTTCCACTGTCCCGGCGACTCCCCTCACCACCCGCCACAGAGAAGATCGCAGAATACCTTTGCGGATTCGACTCCCCCCACCAACAAAAAACACCATGGCCAGCCACATACCCTCCTAAAACCTAACTCCAAGGCCACTCGCCCGCATGGTCTGCTTTACTAATAGCCCATGCTATTTCCGCCCGATACCTTCCAATTCTCAAGACCATCTTCTCCAAAAGCCCATAGGGCTGTTACTGCATCTGCTTCTGCACCAAGCGAGTGGGCAGCAAGTTCCATGCGGAATATGCCCAAATGCTGCTGGCAATCTCCCACGTCGTAGAATCACTCATATAGAACCAGTCCCATTTCATCAAGGGAAGGTGCAAACCAACTTCGTGATTGGCTGAACCAAGAGAGCCGTAATCCAGGAAGGGGGAGCAATCAGCGTGCCCAACACACTGTAACTACCTCCTTCCCACCTGCTCAACTGGCTGCCGCTGCCACATGGTCACGTGATCACCCTGGATCGCCAGACCAGTCACCTGAGGTCGACATACCTTGTCTGTTTACCAACCAACCTCCTGCTACCATCCGACCAGCGGAAAGAGATGGCCGCACAGAAACGCAAGGATTTAAACTTGTCACAGACCTCTTTCCATAACCGCAGTAACCAGCCATATGGTCATACCTGAGGTCTCCCCACCTTGCCTGTATATATTAACCAAACTCTCACTACCGGCACACCAGCGGGAAGGAGAGATGGCTGCACAGCCCGCAAGGCTTCGCCCTTATCACAGACCTCCTTCCCGAACAGTGGTATCTCCGGCCCTTGGGAAAAGGCTACCAGTCGCCTGCTGTCCCTTTGCCATACCTCCTGTTCGCCTTTACGATCACCCTTTGGATCCCAAGACTAGGCACCTGAGGTCGCCCTCCCTGCCTGTATACTAACCAAACTCTCACTGCCGGCACACCAGTGGGAAGGAGAGATGGCTGCACAGCCCACAAGGCTTCGCCCTTATCATAGACCTCCTTCACGAACAGTGGTATCTCCGGCCCTTGGGAAAAGGCTACCAGTCGCCTGCTGTCCCTTTGCCATACCTCCTGTTCGCCTTTACGATCACCCTTTGGATCCTAAGACCAGGCATCTGAGGTCGCCCTCCCTGCCTGTCTACTAACCAAACTCTCACTACCGGCACACCAGCGGGAAGGAGAGATGGCTGCACAGCCCGAAGGCTTTGCCCTTATCACAGACCTCCTTTCCGAACAGTGGTATCTCCGGCCCTTGGGAAAAGGCTACCCGTCGCCTGCTGTCCCTTTGCCATACCTCCTGTTCGCCTTTACCCCTTGCTTTCTCTATCCATTCCTACGTCAGGACCCATTAACCCAGCTTGATTTCCGATGGGCCACACTGCTACTTGCCCCCCCCCCCCCACCTTTGGGGGACTCCTCCTCTGAGCCTACGGATAGTGTACCCAGTGCCCAAACTGTCCAACCTCCCACCCTGGCCTGCAGTCTGAGGCTCGCACCTGAGAAGGAACCGTCCTCCATCCTGTCTTTTTGACCTTGTATCTTCATAATACTATATGCTCCTCTATCCGTACTGAGCACAGGGTTTTCAACAACGTTGTCCTGAACAAGCAACTACATACTGAGAAACAGCCTGCACCACCACTGCAATCACTGCCTACTCTACTTACTGCCCTTCGATCCACTGCCAACCATCCGTGTATAACTCTAGCAAGATCTACGAAGCCAAATACCTTACAGCACATACCTATCACAATAGCTTATGATACCACCTTGAATGATCAAAACAGGGTCCTCCATTTTTGGAATGTTGTTAATGCTGTATTTTCCCTTGTTTTTATCCCCTGTATTGCGCTACGGAATATGTTGGCGTGTTACAAATAAAAGTTAATAAAGTATCAAAGCGTGATACAACCGCCGGGGACGACAGGAGTGACAGCCCTTGTTGCATAGAGACCAAAAAAAAAACACCTCTGTAATAACCCATATATACTCCTCAGTCTGCACGTTGCCAATCCCGGTACAAAGAGTTAATAATATCCTGGAACTCACCTGGAAAAGCATATAATACCCTCTGCTTTATGACTATTACCGGATATCAAGCGTTAGCGCCCCGCCAGCACGACCCCTAAGACTTTTTTTTTTTTTTTTATCCGAGACAAAATCTGACAATCCCTTATACATATCTCCATTACCATACAAAATAAAAAAATATATACATGTGATAGACCCACTGAACACGCACACCGCTACCCACCAAATGGCGCAATCATGGCTTACAATCTTTCATCTCGCTGCATAACCTACACTACCTCTAACCAGACAGACCAGGGGCCCGAGGCAGGTCCCCAGATGCCGTTACAGCCAGATTTGAAAAGAGCTGGTATATGAAAAGAAAAACTGCTACCAGCGGATCTAATCCATCAGCTATCCTGCCAACACTATGTAAAAACGTGCCTGTGCAAAAAACAACTGAGACAAAAATTACATATAAAAAACACTTGTCCACCTTTAACATCGGTAGCCTAGAGCACCAATGTCTATATTATCAGACGCAAACACCTCTACTATAACTAGGAATGTACCAAACACCTACCCTAGACCCACCTTCAGGAGTCAATATAACCACCCAAGACCATAGCGGATAAGGCATAAGAGTAAACCGTGGAGGAGTATACGACATACCCAAAAAGGGATAATTCTGCTGGAATGCCACCCGGCCTCCTTCCAAATCCCACTACAAACCTGAAACTAGTGGTATGAGAACTGCCTACCTGATCAATGGAACCCACGACGATAGAGATGATGAACGGGGAATGAGAACCTACGGCACAGAACGGTAATGCGATAAAATGGTAAAGCCTCCCAGCATACCGGGAGGCCTATACCCCTAACGTACCCTAGAACCACAAGGACAACCCTGCCAGGAACATGCAGGAATGACCCCGCAAGACAGCCGAGATGAAAATGATACCAAGGAGAACAAGTACAGGCAAATAGATTTACCCCATATAACTAACCTCCCGGTGGACCGCCTATGAAGGGAACTCAGTGCAGACACCGATCTCAAGCTGCGACCAACAGCACAATAACCTAACTATATCAAACATACCTGGCAGGAACCTACACAACAAATACTTGCTATGCCCAAGCCATCAGACCCCAAACTCCCCACTATCCCTTGATATGGACCTCTATAAAGTAGACTGTTTATAAACAGCCCCAATACCCCGATGTCAAGGCGGTTAAGTATAATAAGCGCGCAATGTCACTAAACAACCTGGGCACCAACCCGTCTAAGGAGGACACTATGGGAAGGAATTGGCCCTATAACTTTCTAAGGCCTCTCTGCCCTGCTCCCCCCTTAAGACAGCCCCTGGTAACCTGATATATAGGCTTATGGTCCCAATATGCCAAGCAGTTCCATAAGGGTGGTCCACTGACAATCCTTAAGGCACAGCACTAAGCGCTGTACCTAGTGCAGTTGCAGCAAGAACAACCGCAAATCATATGATCATTCCAGACCGCAACTGCTACAGTCCAATCTCACTATAAATCGCCTGGTGTTCAACCCCTTAGACTGCAATTGGAGAAGCCAACTGCCAGCGCCAGAATTAAAAGTTCTATCTGTCCCCCGTACTCCAGTTATGAACACACTATTATACAAATAACGCAAGGGAAAATTATGTAAGTATTAAATAATCACACAACGTCCTCAGACTCGTAGATAATAATATGAAATAGATTTATAGCGGATGAAAACCGCAGTATACAGAATATGTCAATATATATAACAGCAGTCCCCTAGACTTGACTATCATATTGACAGAGAATGCTGCAAATAATGTGACCAAGTGCTGCTTACCTACACTGCAGCTCCCAGACAGCATGGCAGCCTGAGAGGGCAGAAAGGCCTGGGGACATCACCAGGAGTCCCAGCAAACAGCAAAATGGTACACACAGCCTTCACTAATATGATAATGTGCACTCTGACCACCACACAATCTATACACAAACATATATACAATACACAAACATATATACCCATACATCAAAACACAATACACATATGAAATACACACAACACATATACACAATGCACATGAACCAAACAAAGCCCATACATAACCAATATACCTACAAAACAAATATACATACATATAAATATGTCCAAATACATACATATATAAATAGATCATACATACATAACAAGCACATGTATATCCATATACATAAACACAGAACCAAAAGCATACATATATCCAAATACATATATATATATATATATATATATATATATATATACATACATAACCACATGCACACATATATATATATATATAAACATACACATACACACACATACATACATATCCATACATAAATATAATACTCAACAACAAAAAAACATACCCAAACACATATAAACATACATAAACACCCACACACATGTATACACACCTAAACATATATACATACATATATAAGTGTATAATATATAAGCCTACTACAGAGTTATATAATGCAGTTCATAATACATGCTGCCTTGATAGCAGGGACACAGCTTACCCTCCCCTGCACACCCAGAGACAACACAGCCCTCACAGCTGCATCAACCAGGTCTGTGGCCTGAACCAGCTCAGCAGTGTTCACATCAGTGCCCCCCAGCACTCACATACACTATGACAAGGAGCACTAGCAGCTCCATCCTCTTCCATGGCTAGCTAGGGGCCAGCTCCCTAACACTCTAGAGGCCATAAACAGGGGCTGCACCAGCAGCACATCTGCTCCCATGGCTAGCTGGGGGCGGACTGGAGAAAATTGGCGGCAAATGCCTACATTGCTCCACCTCCCTCAGCTAGCCACCACCCCACCCCTACCCGGGCCTGCCATGTCAGGTGGCCCCTCCCCCCAACCCCAGGCAAGCCTGAGGTGGGCTACGGGCCCTTCAGACTCTTCATGACCCTATGGACCACAGCACGCCAGGCACATCTTGTGTCGGATTGTGCTTATCCATGTAAGGTTATTTTGGCAAAGATACCGGAGTGGATTGCCAGTTCCTTCTGATTTGTCTGACTTCTGTGCTATGACCTACCCATCATGGGTGAACCTACATAGTATAGCTAACCGCTTCATTGAAGTACACAAGCTCTTCACCACGACAAGGCACCAATCCAGAAAGTGTATATACATAGGGTTTGTCCTGAAAAAATGGGTCTGTAGAATAACATGGGAACTGGAACAAGTCTCATCTCACTAGTAAAAAATCTGACCTATAATGGCAAAATGTAGGCTGCAGTAGCCATTGTTCCTGTAGAATAAAGCTTTTACAGAAACCACCATTTGCAGTTCCTGTGATACTTTGTGTTAAAGTATCTGAAAGTTATGAGCCAGCTAGTATTGTGCCAGATACAATTTTTAGGAGCCAGCAAATGGATTATATACTAGATTTATAATAACTAAAAAGGTAGGCGCCAGCAGTAAAATGTTAGTAGCTACGGTTACCAGAATTTGTCAAAAATTTTAGTGAATATTGTCCATGTAGAACAGTTTTCTTGCATCTGAAAGTGCATAATTGTAAATGTTTAAGTGTCTCTTAATGAAACAAAACCCCCAATACAGAATAAACTGATTTTTAGAATCATACCTGCCAGAAAAAAATAATTTCATTAATGTTTTTAGGGCTCCGTGTTTAGAGAGAGATTTTTTACAAAAGTGGTAATTAATATAAAAAGTATTAGAAGTTACTGTTTTATAATAGATATTGATAATCTAAAGTTGGCACTGTAACAGATATCTGGAAGGAGGAGGGGGCAGCATGTATTCAGTGATTCCCTCCTAAACAGCTTTTTATGTTTGCAATATCTCATTGTAGTGTAATATTCCTAAATATGAACGATTTGGAAAACAAGCTTTCTGTGAGTTGTTTCGAAACATATTTTCTTTTTTTCCTTCCATTTTTATTTAAATTGGCAGCGCTCACTTTTCTCACTTTGTCCATTTATGCAGCACAGAGCAGCTTTGCAATCGGACTAGTAGACATTCTGAATTCTGCTTTGGATCTATAGTTTTGTGAACTAATAAACGTCATTTTCATAGGTACAATGCAGGCCTTTGAAAAAGCCACCGCTTTATTCAAGTGCAGTTGAACAAGGACAGAAAAAGTTGGAAAACAGACATCTCACTGTACTGTTTTTCAGAGAAATCTTTGAAAAAATAAATATTCAGCAGTCTGACGCCTGTGAGGTGCTGAATAAAAGTTATCTTCATGTGTAATTGAGAGGAATTGTGCATTTAGAAAAGCAAATAAATATATGTAAAATACAGTCAGGCTCTGTTTTTAGAATGGAGTGAAATCTTCCAAGGATCTCCCTGAAAACACGAGCACGTGGCATACACGCTAACCAATGAGATGTGTGCATGTTTTGTATTTGTCATTACAGGAGAGCCTCCACATTCGAGGGCATTTAATTCCTGGGGTCACCGAGAATAATGGAAACATCGGTAACCTATCCATTTTCCCATTTGTTGTCCCTTGGGAGAGGGTCTAGGTGTTGGGTGGCACTCACCCATCGGGGAAACACTGTATTCGGTCGTCTTTTAGGGCCCAAGCGTCCTCCTTGAGGAAAGGGGGGCTGGGTTTTGCGTCCACCTCAGCGCAGTGCTCCCTGCCCAAATCTCCCGTGATTATAGAAGGGAAAAGAAGACCCCGAATGTTGGATCCGTGAATGTGGAGGGTCTACTGTACTAAGTTCCCAAGCTAATGTACGCTTGCCCTGTCAGTTATGTATAGCGCTCCGGAATATGTTGGCGCGTTACAAATAAACAATAATAATAATTAATAAACAGTGATATAGATGTATGAGTCATACATGCCTGCCAATGAAACCTACAGACATGTGTATGCTCTGTGTATTTCCTATTCTACTCAATGAAGTGTAAGTAGGTTTTACTTAATATATATTCATGCAAAACACAACTTTCTTAATGTTTTAAAGCATGCTCTATGTTAGTCTCTCCTTTAATAGCAGTGATAAGTGGAATTGATGGACTCCCCCCTATTGATAGTGTGTGTGCCTGGGCTCCCTACATTACTAAGGAATTAGAGTAGTGTAAAGCAGGATCTTTTTAATATGATTACATGAGACCATCTAATGCCTTTTTTACTTTCGGACCTTTAAGAAGCATGTTCAATATGCTTAATAATGGCAGGAGTTTACATGGGTTATGTACAGTCATATCCGAAACTCCTTTTTTTTTATTTATCATTTTTGGATGCAACGTCAATGGGCAATAGATTCAGGAAGTTTCTTCCCAGTAAAAGATATAGACTCATAATAAAAAAACAAAGTATCTTAAAATCATAGGGCTATCCCACGTGTAAAAAGATGTTAAAGTTGTAATGTAAAGTTAGTACACCATCTGAGATAAGGGTGCAGTAAGTAGCATGTGTTGTTCTGCCACAAACCATTCTGCGTAACCCGGCTGATTACAAACTCCCTTCCGAGGCTAGTTTAGAGCAAGTGGCACTTATGATACTCCTTCAAATGTTTAATATCTAAACACCTTTGCACCTAATTTTCTGTTTAAATTAGGTTTCTGACTTTATTCACTACAGTTGGAAAATTATGCAAGGTGTGCAAGAATTTGCAATAGTCTCCTGCTATCTACTTGGTTACACATTACCCACATTTAATAGTAACTTTTTACATTTATATGAGCAGTGTATGTCTACATAGATTGTTATGAGTTTTTTAGGGGGTATGGAAAGTCAAATGATTTTTTTCTTTAATCCGTCTTAATTTGTTAGAACTATAGAATTTGTCTTAAAAAGGCAAACATTTTAACATTGCCAGAAGCTGACATTGGTTTCAAGTGAACAAATATTCACTTCAGTTGAGCTGGGAAAGGGTCTAGGTTTGGGTGGAACTCCCCTTGCGGGGAAATGCTGCATTTGGGCCATCCACTAGGTCCCAGGCGTCCATTTTGGGCAAGGGGGTGGGATTAAGCATCCCCCTCGGCACCTCATTGCAGGACTCCCTGACCGCATCTTGCGGGATTAAAGTTTAAAAAGAATGTGGAATCTGCAAATGTAAAAGCCGCAAATGTTGAGGGTCTACTGTACAGATAAGTTCCTTGGCAACCTTTTTTTTTTTTTATTTTTTTTTTATTTAAACTGTCACAAATGGTAGCATTATGTTAAAGTGTTAGGCTTTCCTCATCTTTCTTGGTTCCTGGGGACTGGATCTTGGGGGCCGACACCAGTCCTGTTTAGAAGCACTTGTCTAAAGCCGATCATACTCAATACTTACCTGTCTCGCTTTTAATGTAAGTTCTCAAAACTATAAATTACTAGCGAATTGCCCGTCAAAAAATGACGGCAATGAAATTGTAAGGTAGCTAATGCTGTTTGGTGTATAATAATGAAATATGTAATACATTACTAAATGAATATAGTGTACCTATTTTGAAGCATTGTGCTGAAGAGCTGGCAATCTGTGTTGATGTTGCTGCAGCTTTAGTGGTGTGGAGCTGCTGTGTAAGCATGCTGAATGTGTGCACTGTGTGGTATGAATATCCGTAGGTCGTTTGTTGCGTTTTGCGAGTTTCTTGTGGTGTTTTGCGAGTTTCTTGTGGTGTTTTGCGAGTTTAGAGTGCTGTAGCCTCGTTTTCGTTTTGTTCGGCGGCCATTTTTTCTCTCGCTTAGATTTTTTTTTAGTCTCTAAACTGTTTTATTTCGAGTAAAATCGAGGTCTAAGTTGTATTTTTGAGGTCCTAGGTGCTCCCTCTTGGTGTAGGTAAGGTTTTTATGTATGTGCTGTGTGTATGTATTGTGTTTTACATTTTGTAATGTTCGCGAGTTGCGTCCGAGTGTTGCGAGGCCGTAATGTGTGTGAACGTGTGTCGTATGTTGTTTGCGAGTGTCGTAATGTGTGTGTCGTGCTGTTTGGGTTGCGACGTGAAGTTTGCGAGGGTCGCAAGGCGCTCCATGCCAGCAACTGAGACCCTCGGCCAGTGCCCTCGCTTTGCAGCACAACCAGCAGTTCTAGTGGCTTTATAGAATGGGAACGTGGCTTTGCCAGCAGTGGTTCTTGTAAATTAAGATGGATTCATATATATCCATATGTACCTATGAAAACACTGTTTGTCTGAGACTTGTATAATGCTAATTTGCTCCTTTTATGAGCTTAAAGAACCATTGGCTAATGGAAAAATGTTTTTGAAAATCTAAGAGCATAATTAGACCAGGTAGATGTCACCAAGCTAGTTTTAATTAGAAGAAAACAAACAATTTGCCTCTGCTGGGCACTGGAGGCATTCATAATACTTGAGAGAGTTAGAGGGCCGTTTACATTTCTGGAGAGCAGGGCTTGTATTTGTTGATGCAAGGTGCTTGCTTCTAAGCATGTGTGGGGTCGGGCGTTAATATCAAAATCAGTGAAACCTAATTGTCTAACAAATTTTCTTTACCTTTCCCTCTTTCCTCCTACCCAATCCTTACGTCCAGTGATATATACATTTTAAAAAAAAGCATCACTCACACTCCAGCTCTGAGGAAGTGATGACGCAACTGATTCTTCTATACATAAATGGAGCTCCCCGCTCACATAGCATCTAATGTTGTTAGTTTGTTGTATATTTCACAAAACTTTTCTTGAACTGTAATGGTCTTGTGATGTATAACTGTACTCCCTCGGTAGCTGATATAGCTTTGCCCACCCATTTATCATACAAACATAAGGTGGCCCACACGGCGCTCATCTGCACAGCTTACTCACTGTAAGAAGATGAATCAGAAAGAGCTCATGTTTTCAGTGCACGGTGTAGAAGATCTAGGATTGATAATTAGCAAAGTGTTTTTAATAAATTTAAAATATAAGCAACCTTCAGTTTATTAGCTCCCATCGCATGCAGTACAGTCCATGCCTATTGTTATCTTTTAAAATCACTCCAATGAGCGCGCATATCTTCCTTGTGAACTAGGTGGGAAGCTTAGGCAGTGAATCAGCTCATTTTGTAACGCAGGCAATATCTCGCTGCACTGTTATAACAGAGAGGACTGACTTAACTGCCTTTCAAGAAGGAACGCACCTGGGAGTTAAAACTTAAAGGATAACTCAAGTGTCATGTCCATAATGTGCTCTTATGATTAACTTGATTTCAAAATGTCATAATGTATAACATTTCTTTATTTTTTTAATGTTTAAAGTAAATAAGTGCAGCCTTTACTTGTTAAGTGTGTGTGTGTATATATATATATATATATATATATATATATATATATACATACATACATACATACATACATACATACATACATACATACATACATACAATTAGTACATTTGTGTTCACATTTTGAATGTCTAAAACAAGTTAAAAAAAAAAAAACCTGCATCCTTCTCAGAAATCCAAGAAATACAGTTATTACACTGTATTCTGGGAAGCTGAGCTGGGACATGCAAATGTGCCCACAAATGCTTTGTTCTTTAATCCATAACCATTTTAAACATGGCTTCCTTTTTAAGCTTATGCCCGCTGCATCACACCGCTTTTATGCAAAGCCAAGGTTGGATTATACACAAGCTGGGAATCCTACCCACGGACAGCCGTTACGAGGTTACTGCCTATATAATATGTCTCCATATAATCCATAACCTGGCTCCTAGAAATATTTGACTGGCTCCTAACTTTCAGATAAATTGGTCAACCCCTGATGTAAATTCTGTTCAAAGCTTCAGTCTTAAATAGCTACAATATAGCCAAACAGAAGAGTAAATCCCAGCAAGATAACCCTCCCCCCTCAAGTTACAGGCAGAAGACACATGATGAAATCCACAATGACACAAGCATGCAGCTTAATTGTTTTTACATTTTTTGCTAAAAATGACATACTACTCATGGAGGACATAGCTTCTGATATTGTTAATGTTATATACTTAACAAATATGTGATTTTTTGTTGTTGTTGTTAAGACTGAGATGGTCTTAGGTGCAATAAAAGCAATGGGGATAACTGTATTTAATAGTTGCATTAATCCCTCCCACCATGAATAAACTATAAAACATTTTATTTTATATTTTCTAGTTTGTATTGTAAACAGTGTTTTCCATAGTTTTTTACAGAAAATATTACATTACGACTGCATCAACATAACACACAACCTTATAAAATGCAGTATATTGCTGTATTCATTGCCTTTATAATTGATAGGCCCCCAGTCTGTAAGGATTTACTTTCTACCATTTCATAACTGTCAGGATTATGTATAACAAAACATTTTTGTTATCTATTATGCGTGCGCTAATCCTTTGCAGATCAGTAGTACTGTGAGAGGCCTCGGCTTGGTGGGCTGCTTCCTTATATTTTCCATCGTC
Organism: Discoglossus pictus; assembly: GCA_027410445.1. Taxonomy (NCBI): domain Eukaryota; kingdom Metazoa; phylum Chordata; class Amphibia; order Anura; family Alytidae; genus Discoglossus; species Discoglossus pictus. Next base: position 79,896,999 of record CM050165.1, read on the forward strand.
CGTGCTGTTGGAAGCCTTTTTGTCTTGTCTAGTGAGCTGCACCATAGGAAGGAACTCCCATAACTGGAGGTAAACTGTGCCGATCACTGGGGGTGGGAGCCGCATACACTGTGGAGGGCACTTTTTTTTTTCTGAAGCGCACTGCTAGCTTGTCACAGCAGGTCTGACTAGTTTTAATTGCCTTGAGGGAGATTTGTGAAGAGTAGCTACAGACTCAAGTATTTAAACCTAACCAACATGCCTTCATTTTTTTTTCTTTTTTTTTTTTCTTCAAGTGTGTGCAGCTAACCTTCATTTTCTGAAACGCTCTTTTATTTTAGTGAACAATAAGAGGATTTATTCTGCAGTTAACCATTTAGTTGCCAATTAGTAATGTATTAAAACATGTAATGATTGGAATAATATCAACTTAAAACCAATCGCATTATTGTTTATAAAACACAATTTTTGAGGGCTTGCCAATTTCTGCAAGCCAGGAAGCCATGGCTCCTAAAATGTTGTTGCCGGCTCCTAACTTGGCTATCTCCTAAATTACACACACATTTGTGCAATAGAGATATAACCATACCAATTTAAAGGTAGTTCTGTAAAATTAGTTTTTGTCTCAATTCATGGGAGCTTACTTCTTTTGGGGTGTTGTAGGGAGTTAAAGGTACATGGAATTTAATTTGTATACAGTTTGATGCATATAACAGAACATGATTTGAATATTCCCAAAATTGTGTCTTGCAAGAAAAAAATATTAAGTCAAACCTGTTTAACAGAAAATGTAGAGAGCATATATACGCTTGCAGATTTCATTGGTGGACAAGTATAAGTCATGCCACCATTTTTTTGTTCACTGGATGACAGTGGTAAGCCCCCAGAGCAGATACACTTTTGAATCTGTTTTTCTGCTTTGAGAGCTTTTATTAAAAAAGAAACTATGCAAGTGCAACAAAGAAAACAATGCTTTCAATATCCCTTTAAGAGGTTTATGGGGAGAGACCAATATTACTCTATATAAGAGGAATGTTTAGTAGTTATTATTTTTTTCAAACCTGTAATAGTGTGTTTTAAATGTTACAGTTAATGCTTTTGTGTATTTATTTTTTTTGTATTAAGCTGGTTTACACCAGGGAGGGTCAATAATTTTGTTTTACAAAATACGCCAAGGTCGGAATATCCCTATGAAGTCTAGTACAGTTTCCATATTTCTATGGATGCGCCTACAAATATTTTACTATAATGGCATTCAGGACGACACAGGAAGGACGTTTTCATGTGATGGGGCTTAGGAAAAGAACAACATATAACTGATGACATTGTTTAAGCGTTGGAAGCTTCAGCTGGCATATACAATAAGTGCATTAATGCAATGGCGGTCCGGATGAAGGAGGGAGAGGTCCTGATGCCAATTTACAACCACTGGCCTATAGTTTTAGAAAACTTAAATTAACACGAGATGTGATGAGGATTGTTTTTTTTTGTTTTTTTTTCTTGCTTTTATAATACAAATTGATAGCCATAGCAATTTATAAGTACAGTAGACAAATGCCAGGAGACAGGTTGTGATGCCACAAAATGCTTACAGGCACCTAGATCCTTCACTGTACTCCTCTGCAATTTAATGTTACCTGGAAGCAGACGGGCATGAGTGACTGAGCCAAGGCAGTGTTGGCGTTACATTCCACGGGATCAGCACTGCACCCTCCAGCTGAACGTACCTGTGTGTAAGTGAGGAGTGAAAGCTGCTGCTGCTAGAACAGCCCTCACTGACAAATATACTTAACAGAGCATCCTATGTGCAGCTAATCTAGGACTCTTTTAATAGTAACTCTCAAGCAACCAGAAACTACTTTTATCCGACATCTACCAACTCCCATGGGTGCTGGATAACTTAAGAGTCTACTGTATTTATTGTATCATATCAATTTATTATACATTTACCATTTTCACAAAACCATTGATAAGTATTGCAGCTTTGTAATTTTTTTTTGACTGGCAGCAAAGTGAGTTTTGGATTAAGTTAGTATAACAAGTGTTTTGAAAACATATATTCCTGTTACTATCCATGTTCCTGGTGAGGGCACCGTCATTCTTCAATAGCCATGTACAGGCTTGCTGCCAGAAATGACAATAATGTATGAATATGCTCCACATAAAAGATGCACACTTGTTTTTTTGTTTGCATGCGGTTAGATCGCTACCTACTATTATTATGTCTATGTGAATACGTTCTCTTAAACATAGTGTTTTGGTTACTTTGCAATCTATAAACACAGAACAGTGTTGCTTGAAAGACTAAATCTGGTTTTGGCTGCAATAACATAAAATGAATTTTCCATTTGGTAAACAGGTACGTATTTGTAAATTACTGTTGTGATTTATCCTGCTTCTTGACATAATAATTTTTATAGCCAAAATAAGCGATGGCATAGAATCGAAGGGTGATCCTAAAATAAGTTCCCTCCAGAGACTTAGGCAAATGTAGAAGCGTTCTGAAAAGCAGAGCATCATTTTGTCCACAGGAAACTGTTTGTGCAAAATATTTTCAATCCTTCTGTCTAGCAAGTTGGTTATCTAGTTGTGAGATTGGGCATGGGAAATAACCACAGAGGTATTAAACAGAATGGGGGGACCAAACCTAAATAAGAAATGCACCTAGAACAGCAAAAAAGTCTCAATATATCACTGGATCTCTTTCCATATAAATAAATGTTTTTTTGCCCGTTTATCGATGACTTCTGTTTCCTGTCTGCGGTGGAACCAGAGTTTTTTTTAGTTTTTTTTATTTTAAGTCTGTTGTTTACAGGCTCATGTGTTGTGTTTTTTTTTTTTTTTTAGTTTCATAACGTTGTAGAGTGAAGTCCCTGTCACTTCACCTTACATTACATTGCTTTTATAAATTGACGTCAACTGTATGGAGCAGCTTGGTGTCTATTTTAGGAAACTTTATATTCTTTTTTTTTTAAAGAACATAGCATCCATCTGTATAATGCACCTAAGGAAAGCACTTTGTGTTTACTGGAATTTGAGAGAAATTGCCAGTATTGTCAGTAATTTGTAACATAGAGCCTGACTCATAACGTACAAGACAAGTCACATCCTACTAGAGCGAGAACTGAAGTCTGTAGGCATAGAATTTAACGACTGTAAAGAACCGCTTGGTCCATCCCGTTCTGTTTTAAATCTTCCAAGCATATCTGGTTCTTGGTATTTTATATTCATACTATCCTGTCTGCTCCAATTCCTTGATGCAAGGCTTGACAAGTCTGGGCTCACCCTCTTTACATTATTTCCTTTTTCATGTTTTTAATTATTCTTTAGTCATTGACGTTTTATTGAAAGTATTTTTTTTTACATTTTTGATCGCATTTTTGCGTCCCGATGTACTCCCTAAGCCCCTAAGCCCCTAACCCCCTACAACCCCTTGCCGGCCGTAACCCCCTACACCAGTTGCCGGCCCTAACCCTAACCCCGAACATCAGTTGTCGGCCCTAACCCTAACCCCCTACACCAGTTGTCGGCCCTAACCCTAACCCCCTACACCAGTTGTCGGCCCTAACCCTAACCCCCTACACCAGTTGCCGGCCCTAACACTAACCCCCTACACCAGTTGCCGGCCCTAACACTAACCCCCTACACCAGTTGCCGGCCCTAACCCTAACCCCCTACACCAGTTGCCGGCCCTAACCCTAACCCCCTACACCAGTTGCCGGCCCTAACCCTAACCCCCTACACCAGTTGCCGGCCCTAACCCTAACCCCCTACACCAGTTGCCGGCCCTAACCCTAACCCCCTACACCAGTTGCCGGCCCTAACCCTAACCCCCTACACCAGTTGCCGGCCCTAACCCTAACCCCCTACACCAGTTGCCGGCCCTAACCCTAACCCCCTACACCAGTTGCCGGCCCTAACCCTAACCCCCTACACCAGTTGCCGGCCCTAACCCTATCCCCCTACACCAGTTGCCGGCCCTAACCCTATCCCCCTACACCAGTTGCCGGCCCTAACCTCCTAACCCTCTCAGCCAAACTATAAACCCCTCTATAAATCTTTTTTTTTTTTTTTTTTTTTTTTTAAATGTGAAATCTTCTTCAGATGTACTTTTTTTTTTTTTTTTTTTTAGTTAAAATGATTTGAATATTAAGTGTTAAACAATTGATCTACCAATGTATACACCTTATCCCTTTCACTGGCAATACATTACTTTTCAACTTTATCAGTGAAAAGTTTAAGTTCACCGTCTCTTATTGATAAGTTTTATCATGCAGACTGAGGGTATTCATTTTTCTTTTCCAAACAGCTGCTGCCTCATTAAATTTATCCCATCTGTAGATCCATTAACCTTAAATAAACTATTCATAAAGTTATGTCCTTTCTCTGGGCCCCCTTAACTAGGAAAACTTCCTTCCTCTGTTTTTTTGCATACCATTATAATATGTGTGCATGATCATGTTAAAAAGAGATATGCAGCTAGAATCTTGACTTTCTTGTACAAAAGCATTTGGACTTTAACTGGCCTTTTTAATCCTGTATTTAAAATGAATGCTTCTTATTCAGTTACCGGCAATTTATTCAACTTGAAGGGCCTCATATGTAATTCCTGAGTCCATAAAAAGGCCTTGAGTGCTTTAAACCTTTTTATTTTTTTTATTTTTTACCCAATGCAAAACTGCAAAGTCTGCATAGGAAAGGCATTAATTGGGAATAGAGGTACTGTATAGATAATTATAAAGCATATTCGGGAGTACAATAACTATCTGTTCCCTCCTTTACCACCCATCCCTCCTCTGATAGCCAAAGCAAACACCATTAAACAAATACATTTATGAGGAAGCAATGCAATAAACACAAAATGGATTCCTCTACTCGTAAACAGGGTCTTCAAAAATTCAGATTTTCACAAAAAAAAATGTATGCTCGTGATTTTAACAATATTTGCGGCTGTGTTCTTGGTATATAAATGACTTGAACTGCAGTGATCCTTTCAGTAAACCATTATAGAGGAATACGGTTGTTTATATGGCTCCAATGTGCTAACATGCTGCTCTAGCTTGGCACTGTGCTTTATTGTTGTAAAAGTGGGTCTCTAACAGCATAAGATGGCAGTAATCACATATCATGTGTTGTTATGCACACACTTATTCTACACAGTCCCCCACTAACCCCACCTGTGTCTGTCAAAGTTTCCTAAAGCCACATCTCACGATCTCCTTCCTCGCCACTCCTCCTTACACACAACTCTATGCACACACAGACACACAATGTGCTGCCTCCCACACACCTCTTTCCTCTCCCACACACATCATTCTTGCAAAACATTTCCTCCTAAGACTTGTGCTTCCTCTGTCCACTGTGACTCTCATTTACTTTACTGCTCTTCTATGTCACACCGCATCTCTCTGGGTGCTCGTCCTATGTCCTTTTCAAAGCTAACAATGACCATTCATCGCAGTTTTCCAGCTTACCACATACTCCACAACTATTTGCATTTGATGCAGTTGTTTACTAATTGGATGAGTAAAGATATATATATCTTAATAGGTTTATACTGCTCTAAAACAAATGTACAGGTATACCCCTTATATCGCTGATTCTCTATAGTGCTCTTTTTCCTCTAATTCCCCGCTTAGCGCTAAACCCGCTATAGCTCTGTTTTTTGGCCACTGATCCCGGTTGAACACGGTGTCCTGCTATAATATAACTCTGTTTTTTTCCATGCCAAGCCCCTTTTAATGCTCTGCCATTTAAAGTGGACTGTTTAGTTAATGTTAGATATTTCTTTATATATTATTTTAAAAAAAGTTTCCCTTTGTCTTATTGTTTTCTGTTTCTTAAACGTTCATATAAAGCCCCAAACTTTTTAATTTCAATTGCTTTTGTGTATTTTTTCCATTAGTTCCCCTATCCACCCTATGGTAAATGACCCTGTTTATCACTGTTTCGCTTAACACTCCTATTGCATTAAACGGGTATTCCAAATAAGTCATATTACCGTACTTGGATATTGTATGAAAATATGCTTTAACTACGAGAATGTCCTTTCAAAAGAGAGTGCTTGTTTTTATAGGGCTTGGAGGGATAGTGTGATTTTTCTCTTAAAAAGAGGAACACCCACTTTTGTAGTGTCTGTTCATGTTGGAGGCATGCACCATAGTTGAAATCTTTAAGGTTTCTTAATCGAGGCAACTTACATCTAATTTGTTCCCCTAATAATTATAGAAAATTGAAGCAGAAGTATGACCTATCACTTATGGCTAAGTCAGGGCTTGACAAATCCAGGAAGCCATGGCTCCTAACCTTTTTACTTCTGGCTCCTAACTTTGTAGCAAGTATAAATTGATTATATATATATATATATATATATATATATATATATATATATATATATATATACACCCATAACCTGGCTCCTGAACAAATGTCTATCTGGCTTCTGACTAGCCTGGCTGGCTCCTAAATTTCAGACAAATTGGTTAATTCTTGTGCTAAATGATATTGCTGTTTTATAAATGTAATTTGTTTTGTTTTTGTTTTTTTTCCACAAAAAAAATCTCCATTGAAGTTTTGTGTGTCTGAACTGCTAATGCCCATAGCCATTATTGCACCCTTATTACAACTGGTTTAAGGTCTCTGACCCTAAATGATGTTTTTGTTTTCTGTTACACACCAGACAGGTTCTTTCGTTCTTTCGTTCTTTCTTTTCTTTTTTTCTTTCGTTCTTTCTTTCTTTCTTCCCTCCTTTCTTCCCTCCCTCCCTCCCTCCCTCCTTCCTTCCTTCCCTCCCTCCCTCCCTCCCTCCCTCCCTCCTTCCTTCCTTCCTTCCCTCCCTCCCTCCTTCCTTCCTTCCCTCCCTCCTTCCTTCCTTCCCTCCTTCCTTCCCTCCTTCCTTCCCTCCCTCCCTCCTTCCTTCCCTCCTTCCTTCCCTCCTTCCTTCCCTCCCTCCCTCCCTCCCTCCTTCCCTCCCTCCTTCCTTCCCTCCCTCCTTCCTTCCCTCCCTCCTTCCCTCCCTCCTTCCTTCCTTCCTTCCTTCCTTCCCTCCCTCCCTCCCTCCTTCCTTCCTTCCCTCCCTCCTTCCTTCCCTCCCTCCTTCCTTCCCTCCTTCCTTCCTTCCTTCCTTCCCTCCTTCCTTCCCTCCTTCCTTCCCTCCTTCCTTCCCTCCTTCCTTCCCTCCCTCCTTCCTTCCCTCCTTCCTTCCCTCCTTCCTTCCCTCCCTCCTTCCTTCCCTCCTTCCTTCCCTCCTTCCTTCCCTCCTTCCTTCCCTCCCTCCTTCCTTCCCTCCTTCCTTCCCTCCTTCCTTCCCTCCCTCCCTCCCTCCCTCCTTCCCTCCCTCCTTCCTTCCCTCCCTCCTTCCTTCCCTCCCTCCTTCCCTCCCTCCTTCCCTCCCTCCTTCCCTTCCTCCTTCCCTTCCTCCTTCCCTTCCTCCTTCCCTTCCTCCTTCCCTTCCTCCTTCCCTTCCTCCTTCCCTTCCTCCTTCCCTCCCTCCTTCCTCCCTCCCTCCCTCCCTCCCTCCCTTCCCTTCCTTTCTTCCCTCCCTTCCCTTCCTTTCTTCCCTCCCTCCTTCCTTTCTTCCCTCCCTCCTTCCTTTCTTCCCTCCCTCCTTCCTTTCTTCCCTCCCTCCTTCCTTTCTTCCCTCCCTCCTTCCTTTCTTCCCTCCCTCCTTCCTTTCTTCCCTCCCTCCTTCCTTCCTTTCTTCCCTCCCTCCTTCCTTTCTTCCCTCCCTCCTTCCTTCCTTTCTTCCCTCCCTCCTTCCTTCCTTTCTTCCCTCCCTCCTTCCTTCCTTTCTTCCCTCCTTTCTTCCCTCCCTCCCTCCTTTCTTCACTCCCTCCCTCCTTTCTTCCCTCCCTCCCTCCTTCCTTTCTTCCCTCCCTCCCTCCTTCCTTTCTTCCCTCCCTCCTTCCTTTCTTCCCTCCCTCCTTCCTTTCTTCCCTCCCTCCTTCCTTTCTTCCCTCCCTCCTTCCTTCCTTTCTTCCCTCCCTCCTTCCTTCCTTTCTTCCCTCCCTCCTTCCTTTCTTCCCTCCCTCCTTCCTTTCTTCCCTCCTTTCTTCCCTCCTTTCTTCCCTCCTTTCTTCCCTCCTTTCTTCCCTCCCTCCCTCCTTCCTTTCTTCCCTCCTTCCCTCCTTTCTTCCCTCCTTCCCTCCTTTCTTCCCTCCCTCCTTTCTTCCTTTCTTCCCTCCCTCCTTTCTTCCTTTCTTCCCTCCCTCCTTTCTTCCTTTCTTCCCTCCCTCCTTTCTTCCTTTCTTCCCTCCCTCCCTCCTTTCTTCCTTTCTTCCCTCCCTCCCTCCTTTCTTCCTTTCTTCCTTCCCTCCCTCCTTTCTTCCTTTCTTCCTTCCCTCCCTCCTTTCTTCCTTTCTTCCTTCCCTCCCTCCTTTCTTCCTTTTCAGATATTTAATGGAGTGTTATTAATATCTGTGTATTCCTGAGTGGAAATATATCACTTGGTTTAGTATAAAACCACCTTCTAACCTTGTGTTGTCAAATTCCAGCTCTAAAATGTGTCTGTATGCAACACCATTTTTTGAGAAATGCTATATTGGAATAACTAAGTATTCTGTAAAAAAAAAAAAAAAAAAAAAGGAACAGGACTGCTTTGAAAATACAATAAAAGTATTTTACTGCCGAAAGCAGTAAACAAGTATCGGCTCTCTGGCTTGTAAACAAACAGAACTTGGTAACATTGCAGTTGTATGAAGAAAAAATATTAATGTATTCCCTAATTTTGACACATACATAATTTAATATATATTTTAGGGCTTGACAAATTGGACAATCCGTTAGCCACGTTTTAATGCTAGCTCCTACATTTTTAGTTATTATACATATTATATATATTTTTCTATGTATGCTCCTAAAAAACAAGTGTGACTCCTATGTTTAATATACATTTTAGGACCACTGTCTTTATTTGTATTTCATCCTCATACGCTTTTATTTTAGAGTGCAGATAATTAAAATAAAGTAGCCACCTTTACCTTTTGAATGTCTTTCTGGCATTTTTTATAAAGCAAGTTTTATTACAATAATGGTGAGAGAAGAACAAATAAAGCCTTTGCTATGGCTTATACAGAGGATATAGGTTATTTTATCTGACTGCTAAGCTTGTGAAAGGCCATTTTATATTTGTATCTTTCTTTACTTGTGTGTATTAGTCAGAAGTCCTACGGACGTAGGCCCTGAGCAGCTGTTATCCTGCAAGTCCGTGCAGCAATTAAAGGGACAAGTAGCTGTGGAACGAGCATTCCTTCCCTCCTCTCCCTCGTGACATGTGTTCGTTCTTTCACATTAAAGCTAAATTAGGACTGGGATTTATAAGTAGGAAAATGTGTCCTGATTCTGAACCATAAAGATAATGCTTCCTTCTGAAGACCTGAGAAAGAAGACGACACTGTGAGTGGAGGGTACATTAGAGCTAAATATGGGAGGAGGAAGCCTATATTCTTTTAATTTGAGAGCAGAGACTACAATGTATGTGTCAGAATGTAATTTTTCAAGTTTGTGTTGGGGGGTATATATATATATATATATATATATATATATATATATATATATATATATATATATATATATAAATGTATGTATATGACACACGCTAGACTCTCGGTTATCCGGCACCTATGGGGATCGGTAAATGCCAGATAAATGTAGTTTCCGGTTGCTTGAGAGTCACTATTAGGAGGCCTAGATTTGCTGCATGTAGGATACTGTGCTAAGTATATTTGTCAGCGAAGACTGTTCTAGCAGCAGCAGCTTTCACTCCTCACTTACACACATGTACGTTGGGCTGGAGGGTGCGGTGCTGAACCCGGGGAATGTAACAACACTGCACTGGCTCAGTCACTCATGCCTGTCTGCTTCCAGGTAACAGTGAATTGCCGAGACATACAGTGGATGATATCTAGGGGCCTGTGACTATTTTGTGGCATGCCAACCTGGCTCCTGGCATTTGTTGAGCCCTAAAAATGGTATTTTTATTTTTTATTTTTCTGGTTGCTTGAGTTCTGGTTAACCGAGAGTCTGCTGTATATTATTATTATTATTATTATTATTATCTTATTTTTATTGTTTCCTGCACTGTATGTATATGAATGTACATAATAAATGGTAATGTGACCAGACATTTTTGTTTTAAAGGAAGACACTTCTCAAAATGCATGCTGCAGGACTTCTTTGGAACTGAAGCTTCTTATGAAATAATTGCAGCCCTGGCGTGTGTATTTTTCATAAGCATTCCTTCAAGAGGAAGTCTGATTTCTCTAAACCAAGGAGAAGATAGCATTAGTTTCATCTCCTGAAACCTGCACATTACATTGTATTAATGTAATTTGTTGTCGTTTCGGGCATTGTCATCTCCACTTCAGAGCAATGGGGAACACCATGCCATTGTCTTCCTCTTATCCCACTTGAAAGAAAGATGGCAAAATGTTGCTGGATCATATTTCTTTTTTTTTTTTTTTGGTACTTTCTTGGTTTGGAGATCATACTGTTCCCTGGGATACCTGTTTAAAAGTACTTTGGTCCACTGTGTGACCATAAATGGCTGTAACCTGAAGAGAAGAATCGCGCTATGCGCTGCCCTTAATCTCCAGTGTTATATCTGTGATCTCCATTGTCATCTTATTATAATTTAGTAGCTAATTCTATAGAGCAGATTTTGTGTATGCCATTTATGTGAGATGTTCCTTCAGGTTCTTGATGTCCTTTGTTTCCCTATTCTGTCACCCATCCTTCCAGGCCTTTTAGAAATTAAAATGTCTGCCAGTGTCATGATTATGTATATTAATCACTGGCTTGCCTGTAGTAGTGTTCAGAATTGAGGGGAAGTACAAGTAGATATATGTTCAGAACAAGAATTCTCCATGTAGTATGACCGCAAGTGCACCAACCAAGTCTGACATGCACCTGCAAGGAAACCATTACAATTATTTCATTTGAGATGTACTTATTTGACAGAGAAAAATGTTCTTCTCCTGATAAACGTCAAAAAAGTATTAATTACTGTGCTCATACTTCTCCCATATCCAAGACCGTAAATTTCATGAAAAATTCAGTTTAATTATTTTGATTACATGTAGACTAATAAAATTTATGTTAATTTGGCTCCGGAAATCCTACTAGCGATATCCTGAAAACCTGAATTTCTGCTTCCCTTTTGGAGCCAACATGGTCATGAGTATAATTTGATTGCAAGGCGTTCCTCTCCATATTTTACGAATAATAAAAACCCATATGATTTGCAGGATGTTAAGGTTAGCTGTAATCACAATTCATTGTAATAAAGCTGTTAACATTATTGTATTGCACTAATTTAAGTAGGAAGTGTAGTAGTCATTTTGTTATATGCCACTTTTATATATAGTTTTTAATGAGGTAAAATTGCAGACTGATAATAGTAGAATATATGCTTACTGATATGTAGAACTAGCGAATTGCCCGTCAAAAAATGACAGCAATGAAATTGTCAGTGAGCTAAGGGTGTTTGGTGTATATAATGTGGCTGATTTAGCGTCCTTCGTTTTCTATGTCGTGCGACTTTTTCGGAATATCTGTAGTTGTTTGGTGGTGTTTTGCGTGTTTAGGGACCTTTAGCCTCGTTTTCGTTTTGTTCGGCAGCCATTTTTTCTCTCGCTTAGGTGATTTTCGTGTCTCTAAACTCCGAAATTTGTGCTTAAATGGAGGTGTAACTTCACTTCCAGAGGTCCTCGGTGCCCCCCCTTGCTGTGAGTAACATTTTTATGTGTTTGTTGTTTGTATTTATTGTGTTTGTAATGTTTTTGGGGTTACGCTGGTTGCATCCTTGTTTTTTAATCTCGTAGGTGTTTTTCGTCAAATACGTAGGTGTTTGGTGGTGTTTTGCGTCTTTAGACTGCTGTAGCCTCGTTTTTGTTTTTTTCGGCGGCCATTTTTTCTCTCGCTTAGAGAATTTTGTAGTGTCTAAACTCTTTTAATTTGACTTCAATTGAGGTGTAACTTTAGTTTTCGAGGTCCTGGATGCTCCCTCTTCCTGTAAGTAAGCTTTTTATGTATTTGTTGTGTATATATGTTGTATTTTTAATGTTTTCATGTGCGCGTGTTGCGGACGATTTTTGCGAGGTTGTAATGGGTCGTAACGTGTCTCGTATTTTGTTAGTGTTACGACGTAAAGTTTGTGAGGGTCGCAGTTGCTGGCGAGCGAGGGCCGCGGGCTCGCTATGCGAGCCCGCAAGCGTTAGCAACAACTCACATGCTCACAACTATATACGTGATCTTTTAGGTTATTTGTGTTTATTGAAAGCACCACTGTGATACCATATTTAAACTATACTCTTAACTCCAAATGATTATGGTCAAGCTTTTTTTAGATAATAAACTAAAAGGTTGTTTTTTTTTATTTTTTATCTGGCATGCTGCAGTGGAAGCGCCATATTAGTTTCCCCTGATCTACATCAAGACTTAGAATGCATAGGAAGTTTATATCTCCACATTGGAAAAGTTGCAGGTATAAATGTTAAGTCTAAGAGCATGTTTAGTCAAGTAAAAAAAATCAGAAAGCTAGTTTTTAATTGGCAGAAATACATTTTGATGCCTGACAACATACATGAACATTGGTGAAAGTTGTGTGAGAGATGGGTATTTAGATTTCTGGAATGACAGGGGCTTGCTCATGTTATGTGCTTATCAGCATGTACAGGGGAAATGTATCAAAGTCCATAAAATCCAATTATTTAACAGATTGTTCTTTCTCCCTCTTTCCTGTCTCTGATAGATAAACACGCCCTCAGGATTCTATGCTGATCCTGACAAGGTAGAACCCTGTAAATATAAACTGACTTTCCCAAAAGTCAAATTTTCTGTAATAATGTATATGATGCTGCCTTACACACTTGCTATTGCTGGTAATTTGTTATTTATGTCATAGACACGCAGTTTATCTTGAACTACAGTTGCCCTTTTAATAATAATTTTCCATTTTCTTTGTTTTTGGTGTGGTATTATTTGGATTAACCCACCTGAACACCGGCAGCAATGTTTCACTGTCATGAGGACTAGAGCCGAGGAACATTGGCATATACAAATGCACGTGTGTGCTCATACAGGGCTAAACTATATCCTAGCAACAGAAAGCGTGCACATGTAGGGAAGCCTTGATATTAATTAGGTTATTACAGATTGCTTCAGACCTCCATGTGTGTCTGTAACACTGCACACTTTCTGCAATATCATTTGATATCAAAGGTTTAGGGCTTTATAATGTAGGTCTTATTTTTATTTTTTTATTTGAAGTCATGTAAAATGAGCTCTACATTGTAGTAGCCGTTTTTTTTAAGGCAAGAAATTCCTGAGGTATTCAGCCGGTTTGGTTCTGCATTATGGAAAAGAATGGTTCCTAAAAATTAGCTGCTTTGATGTGCTAATTAGTAACAATCTGCTTGTTTGTTTTTGTGGTGGCAAAATAATATGACCCAATGTTATGACGCAGTTAGATACCCTCCATGTACTTGGCAAACATTGCAAGCTGAAAATTGACATACTGAGCCACATATTGGCATAATGGAGCCACGCAAATATTGAGGAATATCTTTGCAATCATTTATTTTGGAAACCACTAAAATGTATAGCCTGGTTAATGCACTTTAAATGGATTCTGTTATCCCAACAAGTTAGTTTTATCTTAAAGGACCAATGAAGTCAGGAAAAATGTTTGTTGAATCAATACTCTGCTTCTGTATCATTTTCTTGGGGTATTATCCCTTTGTTTTAATAATGTAACACTATCTACTCATGCTTTAGAAGCTTTATTTTCCACTATAGGTGCATCCATTTTGGTATTGAGTCTTTCCTCAATAGGAAGATCTCCATCTTGCTAATGCTGCAGTTGCATGTTTGTCTCCAATACAGGCTGATGGTTGCTTTATGCCGAGTATTTCACTCAGTCGTGCTAAGTCACTGGTGATTGTATTTTCACCAGACGCCATTACAAGACTACATGGAATACTTTGTGTGGGGCCGTATTGCAGATAAGCATGCATTATTGGCAAGATCCTGCTATCAAAGTAGTTAATAACAAAATGGCTACACCCATAATGGAAAATAGCCTAAATCATGAGTAAGTTGTGTTATCCTTTTTTTCTAGTAGTAATATGACATGATTTTATAAGGTAGAATATTAATAAAATTGGCACCATTTTTTTTTTTTTTTTTAAGTGGTCCTTTTAGAATGATTTGTCCAAATCATGTCCTTTACACGGACTCCTTTCTTCATTTTCACATATAATTTTTCTCATGCTTACCTGGATTTTGCAATGCGGAAACAAAATATAAATGTGTTTTGTATATTGTGTGTGCATTTTATATGTATATAATGTTTATTGTAAGTGGAACGAAGGTGTGTTCATGGAGAGGATGAATAATTTTAAGGTGTAATCCTCCATTACTAGGAAGTAGTATTGTCTATTACATTAGGTATAAGGTACCCACGGGTGTGTTTCTCCCAAGGCCCATGAGGCTCAGGCCTAGGGTAGTACATTTTCAGGGTACAGCAGGATGTCTGAAAAAGTACTCTGCAGTGACATTTCTGTCTGTAAGTGTACATGACTCTGACATTCAGTAAAGATACATAAACCTATGATTTTGGACATGACATGGTTAAAGTAGTAGTAATTGGGTGTGGCGTGGCACACAAATACAAATGGACCTAGGCCAGCATTAACCTAAATGTGCTCCTGAAAATACCCTACACATATCTTGGACCAAATATAATGTGCTTATTAAAGCTTTGTTTGTAGTAGCATATGTTGCGTTGTTTTTGGACACTGATTTTCATATACTGTATGGTCTTTTAATAAAATAAACGTAAGAATTGGCATATTTAATGTTTATATGAAATTATGCCTTCGTATTTACCTCCATGGGTTCCCTGGTAGTCCATTGGTTAGGATTCAGTGCTTTCACCTCTGCAACTTGGGTTTGATTCCAGTCAGGGAAGCAAGAGGTCACACCACCCAGAAGCCTGGTCAATACTTGGATGGGAGACCACCTAGGAATATAAGGAGCTGTATGCTGTGACCCACTGGATAAGGAACTGGCAACCCACTCCAGTATCTCTGCCATGAATACCAAATGCATCAGCATGATGTGTTGTGGTCCATGAGGTCACAGAGAGTCGGACATGACTGATCGACGCAAACTCAACACACATCTGCTTCCATTTCCATAGCAGGGTGTTTGCTTGTAAGCTTTAAATCAGTGCCATTTTGAGCTGATCAAATTCCATTATTATAGAGATTATCTTCTGCTTTCAAGATCTCTATGACCTGTAGAAACAGATGAGGGGAAACGGCAGCATAATAGCATATAATGTGTACTAATTCTATTATTATTTATTATTATTATTGGTGATCACCCAGTTCACTTTTTAAACACGCTAAACAAAATCTGTAGCTTAACATTGCCAAATTGGATTTTTTCTTTGGGGGGGGGGGGGGGGGGGGGGTGATACAAGACTTTTTAGTAAGTAAAGACACCCAGATTAAATTAGTGCAATATACAAACCTTACATTAAATGATCATTATTATATTGCCAACACATACTGTACTACAGATAAGAGATTTGAAATCTGTTCATGGCATCACCTGCTTGTTTATAAAAACAAAAAAATCTAATGTTTCATGAAAAATAAATTGGTGCTTTTTTGCTCCCCCTGGGTACTCTTGTTTGATATTCTCATGTTTCACTAGTTCCATAAGCCTCGTTAGTAGAAATAACCTGTGCAGATGGGAAACGAGGATCATGATTGATCATTACATTAACTTTGTTAACCTAATGATGACCAAAAGTTGAGTGTTTCTCCTATTGTATGAAATTCATTGTACACATGTATATATCCATTGTCAACAATTTAATAAATGGATTACATTGCAAGTGTTTTTTTTTTAATTAACAAAAATATTAACCCATTAGCTTTGGGAATAAAAGTGTATTTAAACACTGCTCTGCAGTTATGTCATTCTACAGTGGAAGAAGGGGGGTTGGGGACCGTAGCAGACCCCCACTGGTCTCTGCAATATAACTATGGTTTTAATTTAATACCTGCGCAATAGCAAAAATACAATATCTAGTAGATGTTAATTGTATCTGACCTGCAAAATAAATGGTGGCACTGTTGTAGTTTTATCATATTGGGCAATCTCTATACCACAGAGAACGTTAATGTCTAAAATTGAGATCAAATTTGGTAGAAACTAGCCCCGATCACAAGTTTGGGATATTTTATCCATTTAAACTATCTTAGGGACTAATTCAATACGGCCCACCGACGTTTGGGTGAAGGAGCCCTGTGCGAAATCATGTGCGCGCCCACAAATGCGTGCACCCACACGCGCACATTTACCCTCTTTCCATCTCTGTAACCCTCTAACTTTCATCCTGTACCACGTCTCTCTCCCGCTGTGCCCATCCTCTAACCCCAGGTCTCTCTCCCATTGTGCAAACCCTCTAACCCCAGGTCTCTCTCCCACCCTCTAACCCCACGTCTCTCTCCCACCCTCTAACCCCAGGTCTCTCTCCCACCCTCTAACCCCAGGTCTCTCTCCCACCCTCTAACCCCAGGTCTCTCTCCCATTGTGCCCACCCTCTAACCCCAGGTCTCTCTCCCACTGTGCCCATCCTCTAACCCCAGGTCTCTCTCCCACCCTCTAACCCCAGGTCTCTCTCCCATTGTGCCCACCCTCTAACCCCAGGTCTCTCTCTCATTGTGCCCACCTTCTAACCCCAGGTCTCTCTCCTATTGTGCCCACCCTCTAACCCCAGGTCTCTCTCCCACCCTCTAACCCCAGGTCTCTCTCCCATTGTGCCCACCCTCTAACCCCAGGTCTCTCTCCCACTGTGCCCACCCTCTAACCCCAGGTCTCTCTCTTTAAGTTCTCTCTCCTTCAAGTACACACCAGCCGCCTCCAAATACACACAAGCGTGGCAGCCGGTGACTTCAAGAGAGAGACCTGGGGGTTAGAGGGTGGGCACAGTGGGAGAGAGACCTGGGGGTTACAGGGTGGGCACAGTGGGAGAGAGACCTGGGGGTTACAGGGTGGGCACAGTGGGAGAGAGACCTGGGGGTTACAGGGTGGGCACAGTGGGAGAGAGACCTGGGGGTTACAGGGTGGGCACAGTGGGAGAGAGACCTGGGGGTTACAGGGTGGGCACAGTGGGAGAGAGACCTGGGGGTTAGAGGGTGGGCACAGTGGGAGAGAGACCTGGGGGTTACAGGGTGGGCACAGCGGGAGAGAGACCTGGGGGTTACAGGGTGGGCACAGTGGGAGAGAGACCTGGGGGTTACAGGGTGGGCACAGTGGGATAGAGACCTGGGGTTAGAGGGTGGGTACGTGAAGAGAGACCTGGGGTTAGAGGGTAGGCACAGCGGGAGAAACACCTGGTACAGGGTGAAAGTTAGAGGGTGACAGCTGGATAGAGGGTGAATGCGCGTGTGAGTGCGCGCATTTGTCAGGCAATTTCAGCGCGCGCATGACGTTGAGCAGAGCTCCCTCGCCCAAAAGTCGTGCTACCGTTTCAATACAGTGACAGTTTATGTATAATGATACTGGCTGTGCAGAATGTAAAGCTAATAATTAACTAGTTATATCTTGAGACATCCGTCTATAAATTTACCTGCTTGCACACTGTGGGTACGTACACCTCAAGTGCCTGAGAAGCTGAAATCTACATGCTAATTATATAATGGATAATATTTCATAATCTTGCTAGCGAACTATTATTAAATGTATCCTATTCAAAATCTTATTCAAGGCTTGGATTTGTTCCCGTTTTTTTATTTTATTTAAAAAAAAAAAAAAATTGCACATCCCCCAGTTTTTCTTGTTTTTAAAATGTATTCTGAATTTGTAAAGGTTATGTTTTTTTCTTATTTGTTTGACCCTTTCTGTGTACACTAGTATTCATTATATAACTCAGAGACAATGATTGTTAATTAATGGTGTTATAATATGCCTGATTTTATTTACTATTTATATAATTTCTTGCTGATGCAGTGGTAGAGATAATGCAGAGATTCATGAATATCAGGGATATGCCCAAGGATTAATAAAGCCATTTTTATGTAGAAGAATGGGCTGGCTACATGGGACTTCTTGGTTCATGTCTTCCAAGTGTACCTTTACAAGGAATTCATGAGATTGTTCGTCTTCCATTTCTGACACCTAACAAATCTGTGACCAAGAGAGCCACGGCTCCTAAAATTTTACTGCTGGCTCCTAACTTTTTAGTTGTTTTAATTATATTTTTATATATAACTCATACCCTGGCTCCTAAAAAATGTTAGGCTGGCTCCTTAGTTTCAGAGAAATTTGTCGAAACCCTGCCTTTATATGATGATCTCTAATTTTGTATAAATGCCTGTTACTTTGCTTCTTTACATCCGTCACTGATAATTCATTCATTCGACCTACAAGTGTAGTGCATGGACTTGTCACATTGACTGTAGGATGAGGCCTTGTCATCAGGAGGGAATCGTATCCCTTATGACCTTTTGAAAGCAAATGAGACAGCCAATTATCCTATGAGGGGCAGGTTTCACTAACCCTGTCAACTTAATATAAATCAAGTTCTCTGGGGGGATACGGAAGTAGAACATTTTGTAAGATACCGATAACTATGACTCTTGCTAATTGCTTGAGTGCTTCATTGTTAATAGTATTTTAATGTATTTATTATATGGTATGTTTTATAACATGCCACACAATTGTTCATCACAGTAGAACAGTTAATATGCATGTTTTGTTTTTTCTACAGAACAGAATTTGAGTCTTTAGTGAATCCAACATTCATCCCACTACTACTAGGTTTTTAATCCCTTTTTAAGTCATCATTAAAACAAAATGTAATACAATATTAATGGTTGTATTTATATATTTTAATCTGTGAAATAACATTTTGCATAGTATCAAGTCAAGTTCTTTCTAAAGAAAGTGACATCACAATAAGAATAGGGCCACAATTGTCATCTCGCTCTCTTGACTTTTAAGAAGTAACGTTAGCATAACAAGTTTTCACTTTGTTGTGATTTAAAAAACAAGTTAATCTTTTGTGAGAAAAATGCTGAAATTGCTTGTTTTCCTTAAAAAAAAAAAAAAAAAAAAAAAAGTTACACTGCAAAGTTGGGCACATAGGATCTTTGCTGTTATCTGCCCGCCACGTACCAATGTGCCACCTGCCCTCCACTGCGCGCGCTACTCTTAGTATGTAGAACATGTAGACCTTTGCTGTTATCTGCCCTCCACTATGCCACGCACTTCCGCACCAAGCTGAGTATGGTGCACTGTCATGTGGATGGAAGATAACAGGAATGATTCAAACATATCTGCCAGTACCCTACCCACTAACCCTAAACACTAACTGTAAGAACAAAGTGCGCGGCATGACGGTCCAGGAGAGGCCCATTGTAATTTTTGTTATTACAATGATAATATTCCTTGTCTAATATCATTAACTCTTAAAGTTTATAGCACCTTACAGAGCATGAGAAGCCAAGTATAAGACAAGTATTATAGCAGAAAGTTAATGACACCTCTGTCCCACAAAACTTCATTTCATTCCATAACAGAATTGATTTCTTGCTGTTAACCCTTTTATTGTAGCTCTAGAAAGCATTACCACCTCTCTATAGCAAGGAAGTTAATAGTACAACTTGAAGAGATCTTGCTAATGTCGCATCTCCACTGCAGTATATGTCCTGACTTGAAAGATAACCTAAGGCGCAGTGTTTGTAATTGTATTATTTCAGCCTTGCACAAATTGACATTATCATAGGCCGCTGCTTCAGTCGGGACAAATCTAAACAACCTCTCTTGTGTCCATTAAACTGCATTGTGAAAACCGTTGGATAAACTAGAAATGACAAACAAGTAATATAAACCTATTCTGAGAAGTTTGACCCATGTTTTTTTTATTAAATGCTGTCTTGAGGAGCTGAGAGGCGCGTCTCCAAACACTGCCATGGTAAACAGAAGAGCAAAATAAAAATAGACAACATCAATAACTCTTGTTTAGAAGTTTGTTTGCTTTTAGAAACCTGGAACAAGGTTACGTTGTGTGTATGTGTGTGTATATGTGTGTATATGTATGTATGTATGTATGTATGTGTGTGTATATATATATATATATATATATATATATATATATATATATATATATATTCTACACACTTCACAGAGAAGGTCTCGGATTTTGCATATTTACAATCCAGTACTCTGAACAACTACACTTTAAAATAGGCAAAATTATTTTTTTAGAATAGCACCGCCTCTATTTGCCTTTTCTGTGCAATAGTTTGGGCAGATCAACTTCTTGAGGTTGGAGGAGCCTTTTTGAATATAAGAAAACAAATTATTTCATCACATTGGAAATTTGACAGATAAAACTGCCAGTTCTTTCAACTGGATCAATGAAAACATTATTAGTTCACATGGATACACCCTTCTGAGAAAGTAACCACAGATTCAGCAGAGAGTATAAAATCAAATCCCAAACTAAAGAATAATTGCATCTAATCATTTTAGTTATTTAAAGGGATATGGAACACAACTGTCTATTTAATCATTATGCTTTAAACATTACAAAAGTTGTTTATGTATGAAAATGTTAAGTAAATCCTGTTTAGTCTGCAGATCTCATTGGCTGTCAGAGGGCAAGCCCCTAATAGTAATTCATCTTCTGAATACATATTTATGCTCCTATAATGTGTCAGTTTGTGTTCTTCTTTCAAATAAAAGTATCTAATGCCTTATTTCCCATACAAGAAATAAATAATAGATTTCCATATCGCTTTAAGTAATATATTCCAGATGAGAAGTAATTATTGAGCACATATGTGTGTCCTATATCCAGTGATGACTTAGGGCCTCATTCAAATATGATTTGGCAAATTGATTAAGGCTCTATATAAGCACACAGCATAGTATTTTTACAGAAGTTTTTAGTTAGTGAAGACCTTGCTTTTGGATAGAAGTTCACTAACTAAGAACGTCTGTAAAAAATATATCCTATGTGCTTATATAGAGTGCTATTCAATTGGCCAAATCGCAATTGAATGAGGCCCTTAGATTGTAAGCTCTGAAACCCAGCTATACAGCGTGTGCTTCTTGTTTTAGCTCTGACTGTGTGTTCTACATAGGTAGTGTCAGCTTCACCAGAATAAAATACTATGAATAATGAGCATGCTATTTTGGGAATGCTGCTAAGTGTGCATATTCATTGTACAGTCAACTAAAAGGCATTTAAAGCAACATCACCTGTTTAACAGGAAGCAATTGTTATTAATCTGGGTGTATAAATAGTTTGTAAGATGATCTTGTATATACCTTGTTTGTTTCCTTTTGATATCAATCACATCTTTTATTATTGGCTGTTATAAGCTTATTTCCTTTGTTAGACTAAACAGTAGTTTCTTCCTTTTGTGTACCCACAGCTTTGTTTCTTGTGTACAAACATATCTGTGTGCCTGATAAGATACAGTAGCCACTTCTGACGTGTCTGGTTACTGAATTCAATTATAAAGCACAGAAACACATTTCATAGCTTGTTAAAGACACCCACACTACATTTAGAGAAGTAAATGTCCACATGAAAGCATATGAGAGCCTCATTGTATTCCCCAGGCCAGTTGTTCTTAAACATTTCCTCAAGACCCACCAGACAGGCCATGATTTTGATTTAACAGACTCTGAATACAGATGAGGCAATAAGAATCATGGCCTGTCTGGTGGGTCTTGAGGAGAATTTAAGAGACACTGCCCTAGACCATAAGTTGGACAACACTGATAAGAGTAGTTAATGTAATAAAGCAAGTATTCTAATAATGTTGTAAATACACCTCAAGGTAATGAGGCTCAAAAAAATACCCCTGCCAGTTCTCCTTTACAGTTAGAATACCCACCAATCAGAGATCACATCATAGGAGTTTTGCTTTGTTATGATCCCTTCTTATTGGCAGAGAAATGTATCTTATAGCGAAGAATGGAAGGTAACTTGGTACCTGGCTATTATGACAGAGATTCTTTTTTTTTTTTTTTTTAATATTGTTGCTTTAGTACCAGAGTCCCTTTAAATCTAGGAGCATATGGCACTCCGTAATAACGACGGCTCCTAGTTTGGGGAGTGTGCATCTGCAGTTTGGGCACAAACTAAAACCTTTTCCAATACATGTATTACACGTTTTTTAACATAAAGGAACAATGTGTTAAACATAGAATTTGATATACGGTATATATATATATATATATATATATCTCACTACAAAGTCTGCTGTTTCTGCCACTATGGAATCAATCCCATTTGTAGTATTTTGTGATATATTTTTTGCCAATTCCAGAAAAATACTGTTTTCCCTGTCTATTCCAGAGTGTTGGTCCTGGCTTGCAGCCCACACATATCTTCTTTTTCCCTAAAGATACCTTGTTTTTCCCAACACATTGCAGAGCAGCAGTAAGCAAGATCTGAAAAAAAATACCAAATCAAGAGATAAGCAGTAATCGGTGCCAAAACTTTTCACTGCGGCTCTGAACTGCAGCATCCGAGCACGTGAGGCAAAGGAAAATCATATGGACAGAACTAGAAAATGGCAGTCTGATTTAGTTACATGGTTTTACTTTTTTTTTTTTTTAATATAAGGACTTTTTTATTTATTATCTTTTTATTTACCATTTTTATCTTGTTTTTTTTTTTTTTTTTTTTAAGGTTTTTAAGTTGTTTACACGTATACATATTGTCTTTATCTATTAAAAAAAACTTAGTTGATGCATTTCATTCTTTATAAAATAAAATGGTTTGGCCGTGCACTAGTCAATCAGTAACAAATTCATGTATTATTAGGGATTGGTTTGTGCAGCAATGTATATATGTCAGATGTTTAAGGAAAGATAACTCTCAGATTAGTAATAGGTTATTAATTGCTGCACCTATAAATTGGGTTTCTTTGTATAAAATTAATATGCCAAAGCTTAAAAAACTTATTATATTACTCAAGAAGATATATCCAGCATCTTGTAAGCTTTGTCTGAACCCTAGACTATTATAAATTTGGTTTCGGCAGCCAATGACATTTCAGTGCAAAGTTAATTTACTCCCTACGAGATGTTAATTGTGTGTGTGTGTGTGTGTGTGTATATGAAACTCCACCATCCATCAAATACAGATAGGAAATATGTTAAATGAAAATGCAGGGCCTAGGGGGGCTGGATATATATATATATATATATATATATATATATATATATATATATATATATATATATATATATATATATAATTTTTTTTTTTTTTTTTTTTTTTTTGCATTATTTTACATTTTATGTATGTAGATGCTTTATTCTATTTATAAGGTCCTCTGTATGTTAGATATTACAAGAGGAAACTTTGGTGTTGCCTTTATATGCTGTATTTTGACTTTAAAACACACAACCAAATGTGGATTTTATTCAATAGTTGAAAAAGGGATCTTTCCGGTTTTCTGCCTGCAAATCCCCTAACAAAATGGCGTGTAGATAACAGGAAGCATAAATGGCAAGCAGGTAACAGGAAAGATCCATGAACTGACTTGTTCATATTGAGTAACATCCTTTTCTGATATTGCTATTTAGTGCTGTAAGAAATTGTAATGAAAGGGTGGTACATGCAGAAATTACTTTAAAGCTCTAATGTTTAATATATTGAAGGATTTCAGGGATTTTGTTTGCATTATACTCATCAAGACAAAGCCCAAAGAACAAGTCTCATTTCAGGTTACACAATTAAAATTTATATTTGGCCATTGCCGTATATTTGTCATCATTAATATTCCTATTTTGTAAGACAAAAGTGTGAGTTAGCCTGAAACGTGTGTCTCCGGACACTTTAGTGTATCACATGGTAATACAAGGAATTAGCACTGTGAGCACATGTGTGGGAGTTAAATGATGATGGAAAATGTGGATGATCTGTACCGGGTGATGATTTGTTTATTGACCATTATATGCCAACATTCAGATACTGTACGTACTGTGTATTCAGTGCGACGTGTACCACCTCATATTACCTTTCTGCAAGCATAATCCCATACTACCTGTTTGTAGAGTAGCACCGTGTATAAAATATATAAACATATACAGTATAACACTCTGGTTTATAGTACTTCTTTAATCTATTGAGCATGTCAGGAAATGCCCCAAAAAGGGTTTTAAGGGTTGTATGTTTTTTATTTAGTTGAAGATCTGTAATATCCAATTTTTTTTTTCTTAAAGAAGAAAAAAATTGCTCACTTGTAGTATTGATCCACTTTTAGGGGTTTGTGCTGCCATATTCTGCAAAGGGTAACCGGATGATGAGGTAAAGTGCAGTCTGTAACCTCTCAGCTGCATGTTTGAGTTGGAATTGAGCCGTGCCTTTAACAAAAGTCGAAAAAATGTTGCATAAAGAATGCAGAAGCCAGCAATAGATTTGCTAATGTAATACTTTTTTGAATGTAAACTTCACAGGAAAGTACTGCGGTATTACCAAGTAGCATTGCCAAATGTAGTTATAGCACTGAAACATGACATGGCCCTATCTGCCTGTCTATATCTTTCTCTGTCTATCTTTCCCCTTCTGGATCACTACCTTGTTGTGGTGGGTGGGCTTGTGTTCCTCAATGAAGCTGTGAGCTTTACCATGTTAGGGTCACTCAACATGGGTAGGTCATAAGAGGGGTCAGACAAAATGTGGTCGGATGTAGAAGGAACTGGCAACACACGCCATTATCTTTGCCAAGAAAATCATATGGATAAGCACAACCAGAGACCATGCTGCGGTCCATAGGGTCACAAACAGTTGGACACTACTGCTGCGGGGTCATAACAGTCAAATTACTGTCACTTGACTTTCCCATTATAAGGTTATATTATATTCCCCTATTGGTCAGATTGCATACTAGAGCCATTCACCTCAAACTGACTTTCTATCACATCCCTTCCCTCTCCTATTATTTGAAAATCTTTCTGACTTATGACATCTTCCTACCTAATAAACTCTCACTTCCTTCCTGACACTTGCTATTCCTTATTGGTTATTCTTATCCATGTTTCTGCCTCTTCTACTCCCTTTATATTGTAAGTAGCAAGTTTCCAATCTTGTAAGGTGCTTTGGGGGAAAAGCACCTTCTACATAAGATTCTAAGCTTAAAACAGGGTCCTCCATCTTTATTTTTCTTTGCAGATTGTTAATATTGTATTTTTCCTTCTTCTTATCCCTTGTATAGCACTGCGGAATATGCTGGCGCGTTACGAATAACAGTTTAACAATAATAATAATAATAATCCTCTACCTCTCTCTCTCTTTATGTATCGATCGATCTTTATCCACCTATCTGTCTGTCTATCTTCATTGGCTCCTAGAAATCCCCTTAAAAAAAATTGTGTGTGTGTGTGTATGTATATATGTGTATATATGTGTGTGTGTGTATATATATATATATATATATATATATATATATATATATATATATATATATATATATATATATATATATATATATATATATAATCTAAATAATAATCCCCATACCTAGCTTCCCACGTCTGTCCCTATCCTCCGTTTTACATGCCTCTCTGTTGTAATCGATTTTTCATTTCTGATGTGCAGCCAGAGCTCTTGTTCAGAACATATTAAAGTAAATGTTTGCTCTGCAGAAGGATTGGTATTTTGTATTACCCTTGGAAACCGAAGTCACAAAATGCTGCAGTTTTCTAGGTTGGAAACGACGTTCTCCGCTCCATGCAAAATTCTGCATAAGTTTCCCTTTAGTGGTATTTGTACAAAGGACCAGTTGTTCTAGGCCTGGTTCATTAAGGCAACATCATTTGAAATTTGACTGAAAAGTTACTTACGGTCTCAGAAGAGATTTTGTTTGGAATTTTTCTATCTGACCCTACATTGTCTGCTTCCCAAATTCCTAAACAGATCTGTGCACTGCCATACAATGTTTAAAGGGCCATGGAAAGTCTCTGGATTTCACTAGGAGTATAATATACATATGTATCTAATTACTTTTATGTACTTTATTAAAAAAAGTGCTTAAAAGATCTGTTTTTACTGCCTAAAATCATACAATATTTACCTGTTTGGTCTGCCCTCTGTAGTACATGAATACACACATTGAAGTGCAGTGTTTCAAATTAGCCCGTCAGTGACCTCTCTCAAGTAACATGTTGTAGAATGTCGCCGCTGATAGGTTGCTATGAGACAGGGCACCCCCTGTACTTAGCAGTACACTGGCTTCATGAGCCGCAGAGAGGAGAAACCAAATAGAAACGATTTTATAAAATTTTAGGCCGAAAAAGCAGAGTTTTTAAGCATGTCTTAATAAAGTAAAGTACATAAAAGTCAAGAGATACATAGGAATATTATATTCCTAGTGAAATTCCGAAACCTTGAATGGACCTTTTTACGTTTATTCTTAAAGCGCACTGAAAAACTGGCTATACCTTGTGCCAGCCATTTTTTCCTAAGTTAAATCAGACTTAAATACATACATCATTATCATTCAAATGAGTCTTCTGTGAATGAAGTGCACATTGTGCTCCACTGTTGTTGTGTACTTAGATCTCCTCCTACAATTGTATCATGCAGTCTAAGGTACTAATCAGCATAACAAGCTGCATATTGAGTTGCACAAACAATGCTGAATATCGAATGGATGACTTGCTAAAGATAACAATTGTTAATGTAATATTTAAAATAATCTTTAAAAGGGACTCCTACCATTGATCGCTCAGCCCCCCTGTAATTTCAGAGTTGGAAGACTTGCCTCGCCCTAATGCAGCCCGCTAGGTAAAAAAAAGAACTTTTTTTTCAAATCATACATTTTAAAACTGCGTTATTTTAACATTACAAAACTTGTGTGTGTGTGTGTGTGTGTGTTGCTGTTTGTTTGTTTGTTTATTTTAAATTTTGTGTAGGATCTATCTCCCAGGCTTTGCATGCATTCTTAACACCAGGAAATATTAATATGGAAGATGTTTGTAATAAGCGTATGAATGTATTTTATGTACTTTGTTTTATTAAGAAGCTACCTAAAACAAGAAAATTATCCCAGTATGAGTCTGCCATTGCAGCATAGGCAGACACACATTCTATAGGGCTTAATGTGCAACATGTTGCTGAGAGTGGTCACTCATAGGTTAGGACACATCCAGCCCTACAGAGTCTGTGTCTGCATACTCTGCAATAGCAGACCTATACGGGGACAATCTGTTTGCTTTATTAAGAAATTAAAAGCTTTGCTTTAATTGCCTACAATCAAAGTACATAAAAGTAAATAAATACATAGGTATAGTACATCCCTAGTAAAATCCAGAAATCTTCCATATCCCTTTAACTATTTCATCCAAATGGTACCATAAAAAGATGGTTATCCCCTTTCTCCTCTTTCCTTCTCTCTCCTCTTTCCTTCTCTCTCCTCTTTCCTTCTCTCTCCTCTTTCCTTCTCTCTCCTCTTTCCTTCTCTCTCCTCTTTCCTTCTCTCTCCGCTTTCCTTCTCTCTCCGCTTTCCTTCTCTCTCCGCTTTCCTTCTCTCTCCGCTTTCCTTCTCTCTCCTCTTTCCTTCTCTCTCCTCTTTCCTTCTCTCTCCTCTTTCCTTCTCTCTCCTCTTTCCTTCTCTCTCCTCTTTCCTTCTCTCTCCTCTTTCCTTCTCTCTCCTCTTTCCTTCTCTCTCCTCTTTCCTTCTCTCTCCTCTTTCCTTCTCTCTCCTCTTTCCTTCTCTCTCCTCTTTCCTTCTCTCTCCTCTTTCCTTCTCTCTCCTCTTTCCTTCTCTCTCCGCTTTCCTTCTCTCTCCTCTTTCCTTCTCTCTCCGCTTTCCTTCTCTCTCCGCTTTCCTTCTCTCTCCGCTTTCCTTCTCTCTCCGCTTTCCTTCTCTCTCCTCTTTCCTTCTCTCTCCTCTTTCCTTCTCTCTCCTCTTTCCTTCTCTCTCCTCTTTCCTTCTCTCTCCTCTTTCCTTCTCTCTCCTCTTTCCTTCTCTCTCCTCTTTCCTTCTCTCTCCTCTTTCCTTCTCTCTCCTCTTTCCTTCTCTCTCCGCTTTCCTTCTCTCTCCTCTTTCCTTCTCTCTCCGCTTTCCTTCTCTCTCCGCTTTCCTTCTCTCTCCGCTTTCCTTCTCTCTCCGCTTTCCTTCTCTCTCCTCTTTCCTTCTCTCTCCTCTTTCCTTCTCTCTCCTCTTTCCTTCTCTCTCCGCTTTCCTTCTCTCTCCGCTTTCCTTCTCTCTCCGCTTTCCTTCTCTCTCCGCTTTCCTTCTCTCTCCTCTTTCCTTCTCTCTCCGCTTTCCTTCTCTCTCCTCTTTCCTTCTCTCTCCGCTTTCCTTCTCTCTCCGCTTTCCTTCTCTCTCCGCTTTCCTTCTCTCTCCGCTTTCCTTCTCTCTCCTCTTTCCTTCTCTCTCCTCTTTCCTTCTCTCTCCGCTTTCCTTCTCTCTCCGCTTTCCTTCTCTCTCCTCTTTCCTTCTCTCTCCGCTTTCCTTCTCTCTCCGCTTTCCTTCTCTCTCCGCTTTCCTTCTCTCTCCGCTTTCCTTCTCTCTCCGCTTTCCTTCTCTCTCCGCTTTCCTTCTCTCTCCGCTTTCCTTCTCTCTCCTCTTTCCTTCTCTCTCCTCTTTCCTTCTCTCTCCTCTTTCCTTCTCTCTCCTCTTTCCTTTTCTCTCCGCTTACCTTTTCTCTCCGCTTACCTTTTCTCTCCGCTTACCTTTTCTCTCCGCTTACCTTTTCTCTCCGCTTACCTTTTCTCTCCGCTTACCTTTTCTCTCCGCTTACCTTTTCTCTCCGCTTACCTTTTCTCTCCGCTTACCTTTTCTCTCCGCTTACCTTTTCTCTCCGCTTACCTTTTCTCTTTGCTTACCTTTTCTCTCCGCTTACCTTTTCTCTCCGCTTACCTTTTCTCTCCGCTTACCTTTTCTCTCCGCTTACCTTTTCTCTCCGCTTACCTTTTCTCTCCGCTTACCTTTTCTCTCCGCTTTCCTTTTCTCTCCGCTTACCTTTTCTCTCCGCTTACCTTTTCTCTCCGCTTACCTTTTCTCTCCGCTTACCTTTTCTCTCCGCTTACCTTTTCTCTCCGCTTACCTTTTCTCTCCGCTTTCCTTTTCTCTCCGCTTTCCTTTTCTCTCCGCTTTCCTTTTCTCTCCGCTTTCCTTTTCTCTCCGCTTTGTTCTGTTCCTTGCCTTGCTTTTCTCTTTTCTTTTCTACTCTTTTCTTTTCTCCTCCTTTCCGTTTTCTGCTTGCTTTCCTTTTCTCCTGTTCCCTTTTCTCCTGTTCCCTTTGCTTTTCTTCCTTATTTTTTCCACCATTTTATTCCCTTTTTTCCTACCTAATCTTTTCTTGCTTTTCTCTCTCCTTTTGTCTTTTCTCCAGCTCTTGTGTGTCTGCTTTTTCACACAAGATTGTATAGTTTAAAGAATAAACACAAAACAGAAAGTCACTCTGCAAATCAAATGGGAAATGCTTGTTGCAAAACTCATGCCGTGTGTGCGTGCGTGTGCATGTGTTTGCACTTGCTCGCTTCCCTGGAAAACAAATTGGATAATGGTAAAGAAAAAGGGATGTCGTCCTATGCTTAAAATATAGACTTTTGAAGAACTACACTTGAAAACACTAAATATTTTGTTTTTAGAATTTAAAAGATAATACAGGCTTTAATTACCTTTTTTTATATTTAATAATGCTGCGGTGGAATCT
Source organism: Discoglossus pictus (assembly GCA_027410445.1). Lineage (NCBI taxonomy): Eukaryota > Metazoa > Chordata > Amphibia > Anura > Alytidae > Discoglossus > Discoglossus pictus. The sequence goes on from CM050165.1 coordinate 79,926,687, forward strand.
CTCCCATTTTGCAGAGGAAACATCTACCTGCAGAATAGGAATGCGGCCTATAAAACTGCTAGTGCTTTCAATAAAACAAATAGAAAGCTCATTAGTTGACCAGGACACACCCTCTTGAGAAAGGAGGAGCAGAATTGAAATACATATTAGGAATTTGTTTAGCCTTTCAATCGTGTCCTATTCTCTGTGACCCTATGTTTTGTGCTTATCTGTAAGGTTTTCTTGGCAAAGATACTGGAGTGGGTTGCCAGATCCTTCTCCAGTGGACCACAATTTGTCTGCTATGACCTGCCAATCTTGTCTGCACTGAGGTACACAAGCCCCTTCACCACGATAAGGTATCCAGAAAGGGATATTAGGCAATACCTACTGCCTATGCTTATATTAAGACTTACTGAGCTGCAAAACACAATAACTTCCTTTTTAATAAAGAATAATTGCATATAATAGTCATTAGATTAGAAAAGAAAAAAAAAGTTCTTAAACACATTTTGATTATGATCAAATGTAGTTAATCAAATACAGTACTGAAGTTGTGCTTTAAAACTTTTTACATTATTATGAGATTTGGGGCAAGAAATAAAATATCTGTTTCTTCACTCTGTCTTAACCTGCTACAACCTGTTTGCTTTGTCTTGCAGTAACTTCATGTTAATGTTCACAATTTTAAATGTAATATCTGATCTTATTCTGTATTTACTACATTATAAAATTGTTATAGTGGAAATCTAAACACATAACTCTCTGTCCGGTTTTATAGATTTGCACTTTCACGTGTAAAAGCCTCCAAGGGTCGCTAAAGGTCGAAAATTTCTGTTGTCCCGCAAGGTTATCTGAAACCTGCATTGTAACGTATAGCACGACAATGTTTCCAATCTAGGAGGAGTTACAGGGTTTCTGACATGACAACAACACTTGGATTTCACGTGCGTCTTTTTGAACTGCTGTCTGCCTTTCCTTGCAATGGGAGCTGCAGAATTATCAATGGCTGGGTGCAAAAAATGCACCTAACGTACTGCCTGAGACGTTCAGGGGAACAAACTAAGGGGGCCAGCACTACTGACAGACAGCTGGGCCTCACACAATACCAGAGGCCTCTTGGGGGGCGACGCCGGATGCAATGCAAAACACTAACTTCACAGCTAATCCTGCTCGCTGCCCTAATGTTATGCAACTAAACTTTTATGCTATAAAAAAACAAACTCAATATAAAAAAAATAGTATAACCTGAATTTTGACTACTTTCCAGATTATTTTTAGCTAACTTCTGCCTTTTTACTTGACAGTGCAATGTGTATTGAAGTATTTATTGAACTCCTAAACTTTGTTATACTTTTAAAAGAACATAGTGTATGAAAAATGACTGTCTCAAGCCTTTTGAGGGTATCGCCTGCTTGTCTTCGCTGTTCATGAGGTAAATTTTTTAGATCCAGTACATTTTACGACCTATTAGCTCCAGCTTGACAGAGCCAGGCAGCCACAGCTTCCAAAAGTTTAACTTTTTTTGCAAGGTGCTTTGGGGAAAGCATTTAGGACACCGGATTATAATCCCAAAGACGGGGCCCTCCATTTTTAATGTTTTTGCCTTGATTGTAACCCATGTATGGCGGTACACAATATGTTGGTGTGCTACAAATAAACAACAATAATAATATTTCTGTTTATAATCTAAACATATTAGTCTGGCTCCTAAATAACTTGATGATCACAGCAAATTTGTCAAGCCGTGTATTAGTCATGATTATAAAATGTTAGGCCCCCCCTCACCCTACACTTCACAAATGCTTGGAGATTTCCAGAAATTACAGTGGACCTTTAAATAAACTTTGTCACCCCAACAGGAAATTTATTTAATTTTAAATGGCATTAATACGTTCTATACATTGTGCTAGCAGTTTTCTCTACAGTCATTTTGCGGCTTCTGTATGCCAATGGTGACTGAGTGCTGGATAAGTGTGAGAGAGGGGTCAAACTGCCTGATAAGATTGCAGGACTTTATTTTGGCCACTGCAAGCAGACTGTGATCTGTCATGTCTGCTTATTCACGCGTGAGCCACTCATTTGCATATAAATACAGCAACAACAACATGGAATTTCCCAGGAATGATTCACTTTAGAAAAAAATGTATAACACAACATATAGCCAGTTTTTCATGTGCTTGAAGAATTGGCTAAAAAAATATTTTGGGTTGACGGTCCCTTTTTAATATATGCTCATATATCATACAAATATTTTATTTTCTTGTAGAAAAGTGACTTGTTTGCCACTAGGGGGTCTGCAGCCCTTTGCAGCTAGAATTGCACACTCCACTTGGCTTCATAGTGGGACAAGGGTGTTTGCTAACATTTTCCACCACTATTTAGCACTTTAGATGAGCTGGTGTCCGTGGCACCAATGTGTCAAACTCCAGTTTCTGAACATTAATAAACACCAAGCGCTTGCTTTGCCCCCCTGGGCTCCAAATAGTACAGCATTCAACAAGGGAGCGAGGAGCGCGCAGCACGAGGATGGAAACAGTAGTATCGGATTACAGTTTCAAAATATCGCTGGAACACATTAGCTTGGCTCTACACTATTAACTGGCTTTATAATTATATTGCTTATTTGTTAAAGAAGGTTTTGTCTTACTTTCTAATTAACATGGATGTTACTGCTGGGATTTCGGCTACCAACAAACATGTGGTGCTGGGTTAAAGTCTACTAATTATAGTCGGGTTCTAAATAGTTGTTTATAGACTTATTTTTTTCATCAACTTTCGGGTTGTATTTGTTTTTAGTGCTGCTTTTTGCTCTTGTCTCTCATTACAAAAAAATAACTAGAACAAATGGGATATAGAATATTTAATGTGACAGCAGTAACTATGAAGATTTGGGGTTGTTTTATTCTTAACTACTTCCTGACACTTGTCATCATCGCTCTGTTTTGTGGCAGTGTTTTTGTATACCTTTTTAACAGGGTTGAAATTTCCTAGGAGCCAGGAATCCCTAAAATGTTTCCTTCTGACTTCTAAATATTATTTCAAAGTATAATAGGCTCCTAGAAAAGGCCTGTCTGGCTCCTATAACACTTCCTGGCTCCTAAGATATTTTTGTTCACTCCTGCCTTTCATTACTAATAATGGAACTTTGTTGGATTGGAATGGGTGGACAATATATATAGAATTAATTTCAATAGAGATCCTGGAGTTTTAGGAGCCCATGTATTTGGAATTCACCCTTTTTAAAAATAAAAAAAAAATATTATTATTTGCAATTCTAAGTGTGCACAAAACATTTCTAAATTATTCAGCCATTTATTTAGTGTCGTGTATGCTATCCAAATAGCAATGCACACTTTAAGTCTTCTCAAAATTGAAATGATGACCGTTCAATTTGAGCTTTTTGCACAAATATGACGTTTTTTAATTATTATTATTTTTTATTGACGTTGTGATAAGTAAACACAGCAAATGGCTTAGTAAATGCAGAATAACCACAAACAAATCTCTCTCTCTCTCTCTTTTTTTTTCTCTCTTTTTTCTCTCTCTCTCTCTCTCTCTCTCTTTCTCTCTCTATCTCTTTCTCTCTCTCTCTTTCTCTCTCTATCTCTTTCTCTCTCTCTCTTTCCTTCTCTCTCTCTCTCTCTTTCCTTCTCTCTCTCTCTCTCTCTTTCCTTCTCTCTCTCTCTCTTTCCTTCTCTCTCTCTCTCTTTCCTTCTCTCTCTCTCTCTCTCTTTCCTTCTCTCTCTCTCTCTCTCTTTCCTTCTCTCTCTCTCTCTTTCCTTCTCTCTCTCTCTCTTTCCTTCTCTCTCTCTCTCTTTCCTTCTCTCTCTCTCTCTTTCCTTCTCTCTTTCCTTCTCTCTCTCTCTCTCTCTCTCTCTCTCTCTCTCTCTCTCTCTCTCTCTCTCTCTCTCTACCATGTTTCATGATGGTGTAGAACTTGCCATGGTGAATGTATCATCTCTTACAGTAGGAGTCAGCAGAGAGCATCAATATTAACCATTTCCTACCCTTGCTCACTGGAGTATATAATATATTTGCATAAAGTGGTGGAAAGCTTTGCACAACATTCTCTCCATAGTTCTTCTGAGCATAAAAGGTTGTTGGAAAATGACGACAATTTCATGAAAGTTTTTCATGAAAGAGCAGGGAAAAATTGACCTTTTGCCCATATGTAGTTATGAATAGGCTCTTGTGCTCTTGCTTTTAAAGAGACGATTCTGCTTATTAAACAACAATCCTAGAACACTTCACATAGAAAAGCACAGTGTGTTCATTCAGATTGTACAGTGACAGGATCCTGTATAAAAAGGTAACAAATGATATTGCTAAGGAATATTGCATTTAATAATGTATTCACTATAAGAAGAAACCTGTTCCAACATAGCAATATTAAATATCCTATATCACCCTAAAACAATGCATTTCTTTTAAATAAATAAAATCTGGGTAATAAAATAATTACTTAGAAATATGCCATTGCATCCATGTCTCTATGACTATTTTGTAAGTTCCATTAGCTATAAAAACTATTTAAAAAAAATATATATGTAATTAAATAAGCAACGTAATCATTTAATTGTGTGAAGTTCCATTCTTTTAGTAAATAATGAGTTAAAAAAGTTTTATATACATCATAAACATATGAAGTTTTTATTCTCTTTAACAAGGTTCATAGTATCAGATTTTCCTTTTAACTTCCATTTAGTTGACTTGAAATGGTGTCTGCGATGGGTTACAAATATAAAGGACACTGACAGATTGCTGTGATTAAAGATAATTAGCCAAGCAGACTTTTATTGCCGATATGTCGGAGTACTGTACAGTTAAGAAACTCTTATGACAAAAAGAAAAATCACTGATAAGAAACATGGCGGTTGAATTATCAGATCAATGGTGCCAGTCTAACTTTTAAAGGGACTCTGTAAGCCCAACAGTAAGTTGATTTAATTTTTAAAGGGCATTAAAAACGGGCTATACAGTATATTGTACTAATAGTTTTTTCTCTACAGTAAATCATTTCTGAAACTTTAAGCCGCTCCTATATGTTAATGTGCGGCTCGGAGTGCTTATTAAGGGTGAGAGAGGGGTCTAACTGCAGGATAGCATTGCAGGTTTTTATTTTGGTCACTACAGAGACAGAAAAGGAGACTGTGTAATTCTAATAAGCACATCAAAGCAGCTAAGTAATATGTGCGAGTCACTCTTTTGCATATAAGTTCAGCAACAACAATGTGGAAATTCCCAGGACTGATTCACTTTACAAAAAAATGGATAATCACACTTCTAGCCAGGTTGTTGTTTGTGGGTTATTCTTAAAGTAGGAATTGTCAAGCCGATTTTTTTTGTGGCACTTGATTTTTGGCAATGTTGTAGGAATAGCACCCCTGAGCGCTGAGAACGTGCAAAGTGATACAGTTATTACTAATGTTAACTGACGCACAAAAATTAAAATGTGTTTTGCCACTGTTGGAGGTTTGTCCTCCACACGATGAGTGTCTGTATAGATGAGGTAGGGCCCAGCACGCTGCCGAGGTCAATGTTTTGTGAATGTGAGACAGCAGGGCCTTTGTCAGAGGATTATTCCACCCATGTTTTAACCCTTACAACCGTACTCTGAGCTAGCACGTGCATGCAGCACTTGTGTCACTGTGCAAGACTTGTCATACAATTTTTGGCCACTTCCACACTAATTTTGTTATAAAAATGTGTTGCAACCCTGCTGATCATAATACAGTAGACTACCATTTTGAAATGGATAACTTTTTGGTTATGTGTGTGTCCGTAAACCAGAGATTGAGTGACATCTACTGGTAATGGTTATCCTGTAGACAAAATACCATTTGGCTTTACCAGAAGACATATTTGAAGATAATGTGAGTAAAGCATTTTAAAAGGGACCTGGAAACTGTTGTTGTTGCATTAGAAAAAGGGTATTTGACAATATCAGTGTGTTTAAAAAAAAAAAAAAAAAATATTCTTCAAATGATGGTGTCAGAGCTCAAAAACTTACTCAGATTGTTAACTACTCTTGAAGGCTTGTCCTCTGCCAGCCAATAAGATTGACTTGCTAAAGTATGCTGCTCTCTGTACCTTCTGTTAGTTTAAATGAAATTTAAACCGGTTTCGCTTATATTTATATATTTTTATATTTTTTTATATTTATATTTTTCATACAAAATAAAAACTTCTTTTTAGAATGTTTAAAACGTGCTCGATTACATGCACAAATCTACGGGTGGGTTTCATGTCTTTTAACACTACAACTGGCCTATAGTAGTAATTTACAAAGAATTTATAGGACCGGTCGGCAAAAATGTATTTAAAAATGTCAGGATGATTCATCTATTCTGTATTCATTTAAAATTCATATTTTGTGTACTTGCTCTCCTCACAGTCTGCAAAAAAAATAAAAAAAAATAACAACATTTGATAGAGCATTTCTTTTTAATAAAGTTTCCTATGAAAATTGTCAGATAAATAAGAAAGGTAAAACACTATGCAACAAATTAAGACACAATGCCTCTGATCTCCCATAATATGTTTTCATACTGTAGCCATTCATGTGGATTTAAAGGAATAACAAAGGTTTGTGCTCCCATAATGGTTCACCATATATATTTAGGGTTCCTTAAAGAAAATGCAGGAGGTGTATAGACAGGGTGTATGGGCTTCCATACAGGCTCCTATAAAATCTTAAGCGTTATTATTAAGATTATTATGATAAAGTAGATGGAATAAACCGTTTATAATCTAAAACCGTATTGTCTGTTTGGTTACTGCAGGAAGCAGTTAAACCTCTTCATTTCTATTCCTTTACTCTACAACCTTTGGACTAACAAGGAAACTCTGCAGCTGCTAAAAGGAGTCATTTACAGTAAGTGGCTTGCAGAAATTCCCAGTACTCCTTTAAAGTGGCAGATTGCTGGTTCAATTTAATTGTTGCTGTTAATTAGTCAAGAAATAGACCCAACATATTCCAAACCTGCAGTGTCTTCAGCTACTCTTAAAAGTGGCCAGTCTTGTGTATGGTGCATTCAGTGTTGTCTTTCATTGCTGGCTAAAAGTTTTTTCTCAAATTTTATTTATTACTATACGGAAACTATATTTGCCTGTAGAAATTCTTGTAAAAGACGCATGGTGAGCTCGGGTTTCAGGAAGTAAAACATAAAAAAAAAAATCTGCGGAAAATAACGTTCTGAAAAAGAAATAACCCCTAATGTATCTGACTGCTGTTTTTAGTACATGTTGTTCCTACTATACACAGTACCTTTTAGTTTGGCCTCACTCCACCCTGGCGGCCTTGGCAAGTCCAAGTGGGAAAATGATTCTAACATTTTGGTTGTTCAAGCTCATTTGGAGAACCTGTTTCTGACATTCAAAAAGCTTTCTGGAGAGCACATCGAACAGTACAACGAGCTAGATAATGTGTTCAAACATGTTGAAATATTGTTCTGCTTAATATGCATGACACTGTCATTAAAACATACTGCATAACACTAAATATTTTTATATTAAAAGCTACCTTGATAGAGAACAAGTTATATTTGTATTCCTTTAATTGAATTTTGGTGTTTTTGGCAACGATTTTTTCTCCAACCACATGCTGTGGGTAGGTATCCTAACTCGTGTAAGCCCGTCCTTGCCCAAAAGATATAATGACAGGCATATGCTGCATTAAAATGAGTGAAAATGAATGATGGGCTCATCTACATGTCCTTGCCCAATTTCCCAGAGTGCATTGCAAACACTGTATTACTTGATATTCTAAGCAGGAAATACGCATAGCTTATTTTTAGGCATGCAAATGTACTCACCGATTGTAATATGTATTGATGTGTGTGTGTGTGTGTTTGTGTGTGTATATATGTATATATATATATATATATATATATACACACACTGTGCATACTAATTTCATACTTCGTAGTACAACCACAATAAGTACTGCATTTGGTACATACAGTGTTAGAGTTTGAGTTTAGACAACTGTGATCTTTTGTAGGCAGATAATCGGATTGTTTTTGTCTCCAGGCAAGAAATGCAAGTCATAATGGCGGAGTGTAAATAGTCTGCCTGCTTTTGGATGACACTAACAAGAATTTTATCAAATTCAGCATAATCTTCAGTCTGTAAATACTACCACACAATATACTAATAGCACAGCTGCGGCTGCTTTTTGATTTGTAATATTTTCTCTTAAAATCTTCCTAGTATTGTGTTTATTAAAAATAATATAAATGATACGGAAGGGACTAAAATAAGTACCAAAAATATGCACAAGTAGGAAAGGGCAATAGCGCTTTTTATATTGTTTTGTTTTGTACATATTTGAAAAATTAATCTGTAGTAAAACTGAATAGAAGTTAAATATTTGCATTCAGACAGATTTATTAACAGCAGCCAGGCTGTTAAATGTTGGGCTAAATGTTGTTTATAGGTCAGCTGCCAAGCCATGCCCTTTTGAGGGGATGGAGGATGCCTCTGTGATTGGTCACAGGTCAGGGTCAAATTATTATAGGGGATGGGTGATTAACTTTATTGAAATTATGTTGGGCAGGAGCATTTATGCTGGATGTAATTATACTGCACCCAAATATGTAAAATGAGCCTGGAAATGGCACCATGGTTTTTGGGTGACATTTTGAAAAGCACTTGATCTTTGTAATGGACGATTATGATGTTACCAAAGGTCCTAGTGCCATTTACAGGATGATTATGTGCACAAGAAATTGATCTTGCAACAAATAATAAAAAGAGGAAGGTAAAATTCCTTCTCCCAGCCTCAACAACAAAAATGAAAAATCAGCTGTCGGTCTTGTGACCTGTCCTCAGATGTCCCTAGTTCAAAAACTTTCCAGATGCATATGTAACTATATACAATATTTTATATCATAATAGATTGTCCCCGGTGAAGTCTTATATGATGAAATGTGAATCTTGTCGTTATATTGTCCTGTTTGTGTCTGTAACTCTCTCCTTTTTTCTTTCTTTTTTCTTGAATAATTTAGTGGTCTCATATTGTTATCATCTTGTATGCCTACTAACTGGATATTAAATTGGCACAAGTCTATTTGGTATTTATTTTGTATTCTCCTCTCTTGTTGTTTTTTTTATTTTTTTATTCTAAATTATCATATCAACAATAAGGACTTTGAAAAAGAGCTGGGGGGCAGCACATGTGATAATATAATCACAATGTGTGATTGAAAAGTTTGAGTCACATTAAACCCATAATTAGTAAGGAAACCTGTAATAGCACTAGATTTGATCAGATAAAAAAATAATTTTGATGTTTCTGCTGGACCCTGAGGACATCCATTTAACGTATGTGAAAGAGACGTTTACATTGCTGCAGAAGCAGATTTGCAGTTACAGTTGCAAGTTGCTGCTACTGAGCATGTATAGGAAAAGATGGTAGGAGTCAAACTAGTTTACCACCCTCTGTCCTCCACAGAGGGATTAGAAATATATTCACTCGGGCTCCAAGCCAGCAGCAAGTGCTCACGTCCGATGTAATAAAAACTTCCTGTACACAAACCACAAAAATTAAGATTTTTATGTTCATATCTTACACAGCTGCCTATGTTGTTGGCTTGATCCAAAGCGTGAAAGGACTAGTGAAAGCATCATTTTATATATACAGTTTCCTAAAACTAAAGTATAGGTTAAATAAATCTGACAGAATTTTTCTAAATAAAACCACATTTTTTGTTCAACTTCTAAAAATTTTCATGGTAAAGTAAATAATTTCATCTTCACAAAGTATTCTTTAGGTCAGTAGATAAATATACAATAAATAAGTACATATATATAAAATGATGTATGACTAAATGAAAGGGAAAGCCTCTAACGTGACTTGAAGAGAATAATGTTACTTCAGAGTTTCTTTTTCTCCTTAACAGGCGCCAAGAACTAACTGTCCTATAAGAGGTCCCTTTTCTCTGTAATCGTTCGGTTTACTAAAGAATAAAGTGACTCTGTTTAAAGCTTTCTGCTGTTAAAGATTTTCTTTTGTTTCTGTTTTACTTTGAAGCCAACAAGCATGGGTTCAGAACAAATGGTGTTTCGGCTGACTAGAAAAAAATACATTTTTTCTCTCTTCCATATGAAGTGGACCCAGATGGGCAGAACAAGCATGTGAAGAATAGACAGCCATGTGCACAGGAAGTTTAGTCATATCTGGCAGGACGAGAGAGACGTGAGAGCTTCCTGGAAACTGGTGGGCAAATGCCGTAACACATACACCAGCAATGGGTGCAAGGGGAACTATTTGTATATCATCTATGGTTCTGTGATTATCTTAGAAACTGGTTAGAGAAGGATTTTGGTAGCTATTGTAAGGCCCTATATTATAATTCTCGAAGAACAAGTCTAAAATTGGCATAATGTAGTTAAATAGTAAAAAAAAAAAAAAAAAGAAATATGGTCTTTTTATTTATTTATTTATTTATTATTAGTATTTAACATTGTTAATAACATTTAATTGATAATGTACTGATTTTTACCTTTTAGTTTTAAATTCTACCATTTTGCGAACCATTGTGTCGGTACCAACAGCCAAGCTATCGCTCACCATTTACAAAGCAAATATTCAGACCTCAATGGTGGCTCCTTGCACACCATAATTATATAAATAAAACTGTACTTTTTTAAAAGTTTTTATAAAAACTATTTTTCCATCATTAAGTTAGTCATTCAAAATTGTGTACTATAAATATGGACCTTCAATGGCATGCTTATAATAATCAGTAGAAATTGCTTAAAAGTACACCATTCATCATCCTATCAATGGATTGCATGTTCTACATTTTACAATATGTGCAGAAGTACCTGTATTCAGCACTCTAATTTTACCTCTTTAAGACCATATTTAGATCTGTGTATTGAGTTATTCTGTGACAAACATCCTTTTTTGAAGGCCCAGTAGTCTCTTTCTTTTAAAAATATGTATACTAAAACTTCAAACCTACAATTTATTGCATTTCCCTTTGGCGTGTTTCATCTTAAACATGTTTGTATTTTAACTTCAGTCACCACAAGGGAGTTGAGAGCTAGCACGAATAGGGTATTTAATCAGCCTTGGTCAGGCTCTTCATAATCAACTACTTTTTTCTTTTTAAGCCAATGGGATTTATCAGCCATTCAAAATGCAGTCAACTACTTTGAGGCTTATTGATTGTAGCAGTAAAACTTCACTAAAATGATATTTCATCCAAACTTGCTACCTCCAAAAGTGTGAGTGTGATTTCCTCCAGAGAATTTCTAAAGCAAATAGATTTCTTGCACTACATTTTTTTTCTTTTGTTCATACAGTTAGAAAATGTAATAGCAAACGCCTGATGCATTGCCCCCCTCTTTGCTCTTCTTCACCACTATCCACTATCCACTATACTACAAATACTCTTCAGACAAGTCTACAGACACTCCTCCGAAACCTGACATCTACTTCAAGTTTCTTAGTCACTATAACTAAGGAAAAAAAAAACTACACTCTTTATCTTCCCACTAAATAATTTCAACCTTTCCTTTTTTTCCCTCTGGATCACTGCTGCTAGTGACACTGTTAGTTACCCCTTTTCTGATGAACTCCTCTTTAGTGTCCATGTTATCCACATCCATAGATCATGGTTTTGTTTCCCTTGTAATTTCTGAGCAATTTAGAATTTAGCCCAAATTGTACTGGATTTGTAAATATGTACATAGTGGTCATGAACGTTTCTAATATTTTATACTCCCACGCTGTAAGGCTTGGTACGACCTTGAGTTTGGTTGTGTCTAGTGCACTAGACATATTAAGGATTTTTGTTGATAGTTGTTAGTTAACCTTTTAGCTGCCCAATGGTTTTGGCCGACACTTACTATGAAGAAGAATATTAGTAGTCATGGAAAGATAAAAATGCAAACTAGTTGTAACATAAATTTATGGCAACTTAAATAACCACTGTACTTTGAATTTTTTTTTCCTATATGGTATTTTGAATAAATATTTCACTTTTTATGTACAATAATCTTTACTTGGCTCATTCTTATGTGGGAGCGGTGGTTAAAGCAATGAGCTTTATATTAGTACTTATAAAAACAACTGGCCGTTGTAGTTGCCATATTCCTATTCTGCTGTTAGAAAATTTCCTTTTTTGCATTTGAAGTTCCCCTCCACCTCAGGCAGTAGATTAGCAAAATTCAAAATGGTAGATTACACTTCGTCAGCAAAATTTCAAATAAAATGTAGTAAATTAAAGGTTGGATGATATTTTATTTTTTTACTGTAGAAATATTTTACTCTTTATCTTTAAATCATGATTTAAATATAGTACTACAGTGTCTCTTGTTAATATCAATTCTACTCATTTAACTTAAGTGGTTACAATTCATTTAGTCTAATCCAAACGTGATTGTATTTTTACATCTTACAAAAGTTTTAAAACTTGTTTGAGGAAAACGATTGGTAATTTTTGTTTGTGGTACTGAATTCTGAAGAGAATCTGATGGTCTCATAGACTGAGTGAATAGGGCTGTAGCAAAGTCTAAGACGTCTAGCAGTTTGATTTGTTTTTTTTTGTGGTGCTCACATCACCTACCTTCTTTACGATTCAGTAATCTCGTAGAAGAAAAAGAAGAGTAACTTTAATACATAAATGTCAACTTAAAAAATAATACCGTATTTATCGGCATATAACACGCACCTCATTTTAAGAAGAAAATTTCAGGGAAAAAAAAAAATTCAAATAAAGAACTTTGAAGCAAAATCCTCAACCTCAACCTCCCTCCTCATCCTCCCTCCTCAACCCCCCTATCCTCAACCTCAACCTCCCTCCTCATTCTAAACCCACCTCCGCATTCTAACCCCCCTCCTCAACCTAAACCCCCCTAAATACCTCCCCCTCACTTACCTGCTTCTGCTCCGGCAGAAGCAGGTAAGTGAGGGGGAGGTATTTAGGGGGGTTTAGGTTGAGGGGGGGGGGGTTAGGTTTAGAATGCGGAGGGGGGGTGAGGATGAGGAGGGGGGAGGGAATATCGGCGTATAACATGCACCTATCATTTGCTCCCTATTTTCAAGGAGAAAAAGTGCGTGTTATACGCCGATTAAATACGGTATATTTTTCATATAGGGGCGTTTTTAGTTTTAGATATTTTGGTGATGCGTTATTGCTAACTTAGGAGTTACTTGGTCTATGTATCATTTAGACAACAGCAAAGGACATTTTCCCATGTTTTATGATCTGCCAATGCTTGTTCGCATTGTCCTATATAATATGGCACATCATGTTTTTCTTGCCCTTGTGATATTTTTGTTTTGTGATCATAGAACATTTAGAGTTTATCTTACATTTTCAATGATGATGCTCTATGAATATGTACAGTGTATACAATATAGTAATGTGCTGTTCAGAGAAGTGTAATTTGTCTGATTTTATGTGATTATCACTACAACTGTTATCTTGGCACACCATTCCATTCATCTGTATACATCAATAACCAGCGTTCCCTAAACACATAATCATCACATTTTTGCTAAAGCTTTAGATTATACTACTTTTTTCCTTGTTTGTTCCTCTATTGATAGTTGTCAGCCCGTTCTGCTACCTCTGTAACTTGGCCCTTAGTAGTTTTGGAATCAACGAGATTCTTTCATGACCACCCTAAGTTGATTTGCAATAATACTGCATATCTCAAGGCACAGCAACAGGTCTGGTTTTGAGGCTATCCTTACCAAGTACAGGTGGATCTATAATGGTGAAACTAAATGTCACACGTTCTCGAATGTTAGGCTGTATCCCATATGTCACACCATTGTCTATTTTGCTATGAATGCACAACCAAAAAGTATATTTATTTATTATCAACACTTTTTTTTTTTTTAAATGTGAAGTTATCACAAATATTTGAAATTCTAAAAAAAAAATTTCTTTAGCTGTAAGTCTGCCTTAAAAAAAAAAAAAAAGAAAAAAAAAGAAAGAAAGCTTCATAGAAGAGTGGATAAGGGCCTGATAATGTGCAAAGAGAAACCAAATCAATATTTCTTCTCATTCCATTTTTGTACGTGATTACCTTCCTATATCTGTTGCCGCTGCTCTGGGATTTGTCTCATTGTCTCGGCTGCTAATCCTTTTGGCAATTCTTGGGGGACGTTGCAGTACAGTGTAGTGACAGTATTTCATTGCTAATGCTATAATGATCAGACGTGTATCCTCAGTGCCAAGAGAAAAGCCATATTCCTCAATATTAGTGATTCCGCAGCTGTTTTAATTAGGAATGGATATTTTAATACAATTCCTATTCAATGATGTAGAAAGGCAAACTTACTTTCAAACATCACAGAGTGCGACCATGTTTTGAGAATTTCCAAATAATCATTCTAGTCTCATTTTTTAAATTTATTTATTTTTTTATTTAAAGAATTCTAGTGCTTAAAATTCTGCTGTTAAGCTTTTCATAACTCTGCATACTGTCTGCTATTATGTGATTTAATATTATTTATTCTGCAGTACATTTGGATGTCTAGTCCTGGTAGTTGGTCTCACTTTTCATCAAATATTATGGTTTTGGTTTAATTTGTTTAGTTTTTGTTTGTTTTACATTTTTTTCTATTAATGTTTTATGTGAATTGTTCCAAATGGAGAAAAGCAAAACCTTTTATAAAAACATTATTTGTCTTATTTGTGAAAAAATATCTTCCTGACCCCACATATTGTCCATCGGATTATTCCAGCACCACTTTTTTGTTGTTAAAATCTCTTCATTTAGCCTCAAGGCTATAGTTGTGATATTTGTAACTATACTGCATAAGTGATAACCAATGGGAGACATTAAGCTGTTGATTGAGTATTGATCCATAATTATGTAGGAATAAAGAGCTTGCAGAGCTCTTTACTGCGACATAACTAAAACATTTTGGTTTGATGTATAGCTACCTTTTTTTTAAATCTGAGTGATGCAGTTTTGTTTCAGATATTGACTACTTCCACTAAGTTTTCATTATGGAATATAAACCACAGGTTATACTTATTTTTACCAGAGGGTCAGTGCATTAGCATTAAGCTAATTTGCAGCTCTCTGGCAGAGAGAGTAAAATTTGTCTTAAAACCCTGTGTGAAGTATTTATCCACTGGTAGATAATTTTATAAATCCATTTAAGTGCTGTTAACCCCTTGCTAGACAAAGATTGACTGACTGTTTGTTTTTTTCTTTCCGTCTTTTTAGATATATGTTGGCTAAAGCAGGAAAACGAAAGTTTGACGAGCATGAAGATGGGCTGGAAGGCAAAGTGGTGTCACCGACGGACGGTCCATCTAAGGTGTCATACACCTTACAACGTCAGACTATCTTCAACATTTCCCTTATGAAACTCTACAACCACAGGCCATTGACGGAGCCAAGATTGCAAAAAACTGTTTTAATTAATAACATGTTGAGGCGCATCCAGGAGGAGCTAAAACAAGAAGGTAGCTTGAGGCCTGTGTTTATTAGTACATCTCAGTCTCCTGACCCTCTTGGTGACACCTATCAGGAGGCTCAGCCTGCATTTAGCCATCTCGTCTCCCAGCCCGTTCAGCCCACTGACTTAGTAAGCACTACACCACTAGAGTCTTGTCTCACCCCGGCATCTTTGCTTGAGGATGACACTTTTTGCACTTCCCAGACAGTTCAACAGAATGGTCCTAGCAACAAAATATCACCTCCTTCTCCATCGCCTCCTGTTCAGCCAGTAAAGGACAGCTTCTCCTCAGCCTTGGATGAAATTGAGGAGCTTTGTCCAACATCTACCTCCACAGAGGCCACTGCTACAATAGTAGCAGCAGCACATCTGAAGGATGACCCTGTTACTTCTGGCATCCATAAGCCTGAGGGAACACAAGAGAGCAGAACAAGTGAGCCAAAACTAATGGATTCCCTTCCTGGGAATTTTGAATTAACAACCTCCACTGGCTTTCTTACAGACTTGACCTTGGATGACATCTTGTTTTCTGACATTGATACGTCCATGTATGATTTTGACCCTTGCACATCCAATGCTGGAACGGCCTCAAAAATGGCTCCAGACGAACTCCTCAAGACATTGTCACCCTATAGCAGCCAACCAGTAACCCCGAATCAGCCTTTTAAAATGGATCTCACAGAATTAGATCACATCATGGAGGTTCTGGTTGGTTCCTAATACGTGACTCACATTTTCCTCACCCCCACAGATTCACAGCACTGTGCATGCATATTCTCTCTTGCCTTTTAACAAAAACAAAAAGGATTATGATAAATATTGCATTACGCTGTATTGGAGTGCCTTCTGTATGACCACTTTTTGGAGAAATTTTATTAGTTGATCTCCAAGGAAGATCATACACAGTCCACTGAAGATTGCATATTACAAACAATTAAAAAAACAAACAAACAATGAAGACATCAGTTGACGCTGTATATGTTAAGCACAAGAATTATGTTGGGGAACGCTGTAAATTGCATGTGCATAATTGTCTATTTTTTCAATAAGTTTTATTGCAAGAGGTAAATTTTATTATTTAGATAATTGCAGCCCCCTTTTTTTGGCATTTTAGCCCTTTTTAGGTTGAAAATAGAAAAAAAATTGGAGGCATTAATTACTGCTTTTACAGTAAAAATTGCATATACATGGCTGCTTAGAAACTGCTGCCCAAATGTTTTTATATTTTTGTACAGATACTGTCATCCTATTGTTTTTCTAAAAAAAAAAAAAAAAAAAAAAAAATGACAAAAACAAGTGGTGTTTATACACATACAAAATTATTTTGATAGGATTTGCATATCTAGTTCCTTCCTACTTTTAGTGTAAGAGATGAGCTTGAGCTTTTCTACACCATTGAAAATCTTTCTATGTCTGTGGTGCAAAGATGTCATTGGATCAAATTGGATCAAACCAAACTTGTGCCGCATTTCCTTGATAGGATATAAACCCCAAGTTATATCTTTCTCAGCCAGAGGGTAGCGGCAGCGAGTTATTTGTCTGCTTTTTGGCAGAGAAAGGGTAAACTATGTCCGAAATCCCTTTGTGAAGTATTTATTCCCAGTTCAGTAATTTTGTTTTGTACCATTTTCAGCGTCAGAGCAGGCCTACAATATATTAAATAAGCAATGCTGTAAACAATCCCCTATATACGAATACCTCAGATATTGGGCTTTCTTGGTTTGTATACAACAGACTTAAGAGGGAATTATGCTGAAACTTAAGTGTAATTTGTTTTCACCACTCAGTGTTGTTTTTTTAAAGATCAAAGATGGGTCACTTGACCTAAAAGTGTAGTCCTCTCTATGGAAATGTACCACATGCACGGAAGTTTTTACCCATCATACAACATCTGTCTCTATGGTTTGGCTATGTAAGAGAGAATGCCGTGATTGCGTCCATAGTATTCCGTGGGTGCACTGGGTACGAGAGAGTGTATTTATAGGGAGATTGAACATTTTATTTCTATAAAGCATTAAGTACAATATATACAAATACCAGTCTCTGCAGATCATACAGCCATATATTATCCCATTGGCTGAAACCGATGACCAAACTTTATCAGTTCTCATGCAAACTGTGACACACCCTCCAGGGAAAATAACCATTAATAACTGTTTAATCAGATTTTCTGACATTTAATGTGAAAGTTTCAAATGCAACAAAGAAAAAACATGGCTCTTTAATTCTCTCATTATTTGGGCTCTAATATGTTCTACTCATTTAATGCTACTAATCCAGTTTCTCAAACTGCCATACTTTTCAATTAGTGCAAACCTAAATATATTTATTGTAAGTTATTAAGGTTTCTCAAAGCCTAAATCACCCTAATTGCTAAAGTATAAAACTAGTTTCCCCCAGAGTGTACTAAAAAGGTTACTTAATTTAATAATATGAACGTATACTAATCAGGTCTTATTTATTTAATTTCATTCAGATTTTTGAGAATACGTCTATAAAGTGAAGACTATGGAGATTCTTTTTTGGTAAAACATATGATAGATGTATCTACTCCAATGTGACCTATGCCTAATTTATACCTTTTTTGGGGGGCTTGTATAATAATCAGGTAAAATGGTAGTATAAGTGGCATAAACCAAAAAAATGCAGATCCACAAATTGAGGTTATTTTGCCAGAATTCAGTATTTTCTCCTTTTTTTAATATATATTTGTATTATCCAGAAATATTTCTTTGTTTTATGTGGAGGGTAGCAGTGTAATTGTTATTTATCCGAATTACTAAAATATTCACCTGTAGCAACTTGGGGTAGAAGTGATAACTTTATTGTCAAACGAGTACTTTTGCCCCAGTTTTTTTCCTATTACAAAAGCATTTTTATTAATTTGTCCTTAAAATTATATTTAATTCTTTCAGAACTGATCTATACTCAAGGCAAAATTTTAGCAACACATTGGTAAACACTTTTTATGATGCCCAATGGGGAATCAACTATGGTTTACGGTGAAAACCTGTGTATTACTTATACATCGTAGCATTGCAATATTTGTGACAGACCTTATAATTTGGGTTTGTCAATTTCCAGTCCATGACGACTGAAGCCAGGCTAGATTATGAGCGTGGGTTAATTAAATCTAACTGATTTACTCCCTGTACTTAAATAAGGAATTCTTAACAGTGTGGTGCTGGCCCTCAATGACTGGAATCCCCTGTTGCAATGGGTCCATCATTTTACATAAAACAAAGTAGAAGTATTTATTTATCTAAACCTATACAGTGCACCACTTTTTTTAAATTTTAAAAATAATTTAAAAATAAAGTTTAAAAATGCTTTCCAATGTCTTTCCCTATTTAATTTATTAACATACACTGTATGTGTGCCACTATATTAATATATTGACAACATATAAATGCATTTCCCTGTTACATTGTTTGTTCAATAAGTCTTTTCACCATGTTTAAATACAACTGATTGGTTGCCACTTCCACTAGCACAGAAGAAATGATCTTTGACATAGCATTTTTAATTTTGCAATATAGTTCATCCTTTTTTTTTTTTTTTTTAAGTAATCCCAGCAGCAGTAACTTTCATATTGCATAGAGATACCCTCTAATCCTTTGACAGCCAAGAAGTTGACATAAGAACACACTTGCTTTCATGCATGTTCCTTTCCGATATGACAGACGCAGTTCTCATCACTGCACCAAGCTCTTTATATATTGTTCGGGTGTATATTTTGTGAAAAGGTACATTCTCTCTTACTGTGGTAAAATATTTAATGTAAAATAAAATTTGAGGAAGCCCTTCATAAATATTAGTGTAAATTAAGAAAAAAAAACTCAAATGTGTGTGTAATCACTGGAGTTTCAGCTCCGATGTCTAAGGTCACTGCCGCAAACACAGAAACAAAATGGCAGCTCACAGATTCTCCTTGTGAAGTAAAAGGCAAAAGACATGTTACATAACTATTTTTCATATATGTTTACATTTCTAAGTATATTTTTTTGTCCTATAAAACCATTGCTTTCTTTAGTGAGATCTTCAACTTTGAAGGCAAACTGAACCAGTATACTACAATAAATTGTATCTAAAATATATAGTTTACTTTCCCACCTGTAAGAGAAAATGTACTTTTTCTTTTAAATATGTTTTCATTATTTTTATCTTCCAGACTCTATGCTTTTTTTTTCTGCTTTCCAAATGGTACTTTAGCAGTTAACCACACATTGCAACCTCCATTGTTGGAAGTTTGTATGTCTTCTTTAGGAATTACTTTTTATATTAATTTATTTAAGAAAATTTTAAATTATGTTTATGTCATTTGTCAGGCGAGATCTGCTCACTCCTTGCCATTGAACAGCTTGAGTCTGTCTGTAAGAAGGCACTTTAAGCAAAAGGCTACATATTTATTCCTTTTTCATTCAGAGATATGTGCAGCACGTTGGGCCCATCTTAACGAAGATAAAGCCTCTGCAATTCATATGGTATTTTATGGACCATCTTCTCAATTAAATATATATGGTTCATAGAATAACATAAAAATATGAATTCTTTCAGTAACGCATCACTGAGTAAACTATACATTTAAGTAATTGAAGTTATTTATTTTATATCATATATGTATTCTGTATAAATGGAAATCATTTATATTATTATTTTAAGGCACGGGAAACAATTTCAAAATATTCAAATAAGTAATATATAATTAAAGAGAGAAATATTTATGTTAAAATTAACGATGGAAATTGAAGCTATTGAAATTCAATATTTCTCTTTGGATGTCATGAAGTAGCCATTTTGAATTTGTGGTAATATTATTAACTGACATTACAACTTTACAACAGGCTTTAAGGCCTATGTTAAGGCCTATGCTTTCAGTTATATTTAGTATAGTTTAGGATTTTCCTCCAGTTTTTTTTTTTTTTTAATTTTTTTTATGGAATTTGATTACCACAAACTATAGAACTAATTTTTATTTAAACGGTCAGTAGTAAGAAATGTTAACCATTTCCACTATCCAAGAGATTATTTCACCTTTATTTATAAAATGTTATACATTCCATTCACATATCACTGAATATACATTTACTTAGTAAATTAAGTGTACAGATTTCATATTTCCAACATTTGCTATTTTAATGTTCAAAGATGACACCAAATTAAAAGTTTTAATAACTATAAGGCCTCTAAAAAGGAAACACACATGCAAAGCAGTTTTAGAAATGCTTTTTAAGAGAGTATCTGATACTTTTACCCTTATCATTTCTCCCTCCATTGTTTTTAACATTTACACATTCCCAATGGGAACAATTTACTTAATAAATTACATTTAAATTTTGAAACAGAATACTAATTTATGGCTAAAGGCAGATTCACTTATTAAAACCTGTTAACTGCAAAACTAAGCAAAATTATGGCTTTTTAACAGTTAAATATTTTCAGTTTATTCTGAGGTAGCTAAGTGTATTAAGAGTTGTGCAGATCTGTATTGTAGGTATCATAAAGCTAAGGTGGCTACCTCATGTTCCATGACAAGTACATGTGTGATCATTACTATCACTTTATTTACATTTTATTTCTTTTGCATATAACTTGTTGAAAATAGTGTTGCCTGACTTAAACTCCCTTCATTATTTCACAATACATACGCAGAATTAATTAGTTGAGATAGTCAGTCAGTTGCATATGATCAGACACAATAGGACTCTGAGGAACGTTATCACTGCTGACCATGCATATTTATACACACTGATGTGCAATGAAATGACAAGAACTGAGCAGAACCAATGAACGTTGATTTTGAAGTGATTTTTTTCCCCCCCCTAAGTTATTTATCCCTTTTTTTTTTTCCTGTGTAAATATATTTATTTTATTGTGAAGCTAACATCTGGATTGTAACATGTACAGAATGTATGGTAGGAATGTACTCTCTTTAGGAATGTACGTCTATTTCAGAAGTGGTTGGGAGGCAAATAAAATGGATGTTTTACCCTAGAATAGATGCAGAATTCACACAATTTTATTTCATTTGGTGTTCTAGTATTCCACCCAATTAATTGACAAATGTGTCAACTTTTTGCCCATTTTCAAGAGACATGAATACATATATTCTACATATTTTTTTTATTTTTGTTGTAGTTTTTTTTTTTTTTTTAAACTGCTTACTGCATATTGTTAAGTAAATCTTAACATTAAACCCTTTTCTAGCTACACTGTCTCTAATAGGTCTGCATTATGAAAAACAATTTACATTCTAATCGGCAAAAACAAAATACATAAATGAAACCCAGTCTTAAAAGTATTAATTTTAGAGGGAAAGTATTACATGGCTAGGTATAGTATTCTGATGTATGTTATTTTACATGATTTTGATGTATATTATTTTTGAGCATGTGAACTCCTTACATCTGTATTATTAAACATAGTAAAATATTAAGCATAATTTCTACAATATGTTGAAGACTTGAGAATGGCGGCCAAAATTCCACTACATTTTATCTTAACACGTGATATTTATTGAAATTTTCCATAAAAAAAGTGCAAGATAAATATGTATAAACATATATGTAAATTCCAACTACAAAATTGCAAATACAACTGATATTTTAAGCAACCAATGGCATTTTTTATGATTCAGTTCAATAAGGCTTTTAATGTATTGTCATAACGCCATTGACAGGCATTGACATGTACTTTGTTTGTTTGACAGTGAATAATGTCAGTTGGATTTAGCTTTTATTAATCCTTTTTTCTAATGCCTTACATACATTTTCACCATACTATAATTGTATACTATTTACCTGCCACATCCCTCTCGTGAACACATCTGTTACTTTATAATGCAAACTGGGCAGGATGGAACACTTCTATCATATACCAATTGACTTCTGCAAATTGTTCTACATTTTATTTTATTTGGAATACTGGAACACCAATCAGTCTGTTTCACTATGTATGCAAGTTTAGGGGTTTTGACAGAAAACCGTGTAAATTCTGTGAATTGTGCAGTGCATGACAGTTTTTTATTTGTCTAAAAAGGCTGTATTTTCCTCCCACAGACCTTAGAGCTGTGCCTCTTCTATGCAATATTACAGACACGTCTGATACCAGATTACTGTATTCACATATAGGTATGGGCAAACAATTGGACATATGTACATGGAAATGAGCAGTCTTTTTGTAGTTTTATATTATACAATAAACATTTAAAAGAAACATTTGTGTTGTGTTGATTACTTAAATTGCTATTTTCAGTATTCAGCATGGATAGAATAAAGTTTTTTAGCGCTTTGTTAAAATATTTATATGCAAGGTCTCCATATTTTCAGGTTCTGTTATTATTATCGTTTATTTATAACGTGCCAACATATTCCGTAGCGCTGTATATGTTATCTGCTGCACCCATACTACTATTAAAAACTGCATACCTCTTTACCATGCAGAGCGAACTATAATGTTGATGGCAGATGCCCCATCATGCTTTGCATGAAGTTGCAGAGATGTTATCAGTTTTTAATTCAAATTTTTACATAATGTAAGATTTTCCTCATTCTTTAACAAAAAAAGTTAGCAACAAAGTTTCATCACATGATGTATCCCGACGTGTGTACCTTTCCGGAGAGTTTTGAGAGTAAAAAAGGAGAGCCCCAAGACATAGTGGAGATAAATACATTATGAGAGAGTAACACAGTTTAATTAACCTGCACTTGTGGTTCTAAGGAAATTGTAATAAAATTTAACTTTTTTGAAATTGGTTAAAAAATAGATTAACAATTATATGCATTTAATTTATTTAAGGGGAAAGGAGAAATTAAAAAGTATACACTTTCTAAATTGCCTTGCTATCCCCTGGGATAACAAAGAATAAAAAAAATAATGGTACCCTAAATTTTACACCAAAATATAATTGGTTGAAAAGAACTATTCCTGGTAAATAACCTTAGATAAGGTTATTGACAGGCAATAAACTTGCCTGTCACAAACCCCAGGACCCTCCGGCTTTTTGGGGGGGGCCACTGGACCCTGATAGACAGTTGAATCAAAGGTGTATTATAATGGCCATAAGGACCTTGTGCAATACTTTACCACTTGTTGATCTGTTATGTTCTGTGATGTTTTCCCCCAAGCTCTGGTTGCAAGCTCTGGATCCCTAAGGCCCCTTTCTACCAGTTAATTTGAGCCTAGAGGGCTTTGGGTCCATTTTTAGGGCCATTATTTTGTGTTTTTAGAGTGTGTTTTGGGGTTCAATTATTGCATTAAGCTTCCTTACTCGGATTGGACTCCAGATACTCACCTGGACATTCTGGTTACATGGCTTACAGTATCTTAACCTCTGATCCTGACCAGAGGAAGACGATAGCTGGGGACGTAGACTCCTTGGGACCTAGTTGGGAAAATAGGCTGGTGCTTGGAGCCAGTCCCAGCCCGCGTAGGGGGGAGTTCAAAGGGGTGGAAGGTGTGAAACTTGTGTTTTGTCTGGGAAAGTGGCAGACTGCTGCTTGGGGCAAAACCTGCATAAAATGATGTACCAGGAAAAATAAAGTTTATACTCTGTTTTGTGCACACATGCGTGGTAGGTTTCATTTATAGGGAAGGTGTTTATTACTTTTTAATCGGAAATGAATGTCTACAACTTGTTCTGGAATCCTGTAACTCGGCCTGAGAATCTGCAACTTGTCCTAGAATCTAATTAAGCTATCCTGTGTCCGGGGATACAGAACCTATATAGCCTGCTGGTAGGATTGGTCTCTTTGGCCTTTTTAAGCCCAATGAAGAGTGGCTTGTAACATTGCTCTTATAACTTTTTTTGGTGTCTAATCATTAAGATTAATTATAGATAGCTCCGAAAAGAATTGCTCCAAATTCCATTAAATAAATGTATTCTGTTTTAAAATCTAATTCAACGTATAACTTTAACATTTTACTAAATAATTGGTATTATATTGTGCAGGAATACTTTAATACTTTATTATTAAACGCAATTCCCAGTTTGGTTATATAAAAAAAAAAACTGAATATTTTGTACATTTGATCGAGGGATGGCAACTTTGACATCTACAACATACTATTGACCATTATAAACAGAAATAACTCTATATTATAGCAGAAGCTAAAAAGTTCAATTGCTTATACAAATAGCCTGTTTTTTTTTTTATTATAGAAGTAGCTAAAATAATATAGGAAATTCTCTGACAGAATATAATTTTCTTAAATATCTATTGATCCTTGGAGAAATTATGATAATAAATGGTAATTAATCAAATATCTTGTTTTTTACAAAAAATGTAAAGAAATATTTTAATAATAAATTAATTAATATATAAAAACCTTATGGATTGATTTTTTATTCCATACATTATATTTTGGCCCTTGTGATACTCCAATTTAATAAATATATTTAAAAAACATTAATTCTAATGTTTTTTTTTTTTCTTGTGCTGCTCTGAGCAGCATGTAAGAAATTATTAAAGGGATAATGAAGTTATAATCAAGGCAGCATTAAAGGGATAATGAAGTTATAATCAAGGCAGCATTAAAGGTTAATGACATCTTTTTGGACAATCACAGTCTTAGTATAATATGTTCAATATTTGTATACCATAACGTTGGAAGAGAGATCAAGTTTAATGGACTTTCAAATAAAATTTCCCCTGAATGCAGTGCTACTTTTTATATTCCCTTCATCCAATCAAACAGAATTCTTTTTTTGGTAAAAACATATAATTGGATGATTGTTTCACATGTTGCCTTTAACCATACAGATCATTGTATTTTAAACATTATATAGCATGAATTTCATTGGAGGGCAGTATCACATGGTATTAAATCAGCAAAAAAAAAACATTGCAGATACTATTTATGAATGAAATGATCATGTTTCCAAATGCAACAGAGTGTTCAGATTAATAAATAGTCATCTGATAATTGTATAATTGAATCATAATAATGAACAGAAAAGCAGAGCATCTTGTAGCCCTATTCATTTTTACACTAGTAGAGGAAGATTGAAGACCTACTTTAGTATCAGATTGTTAATACCACAAAATACATCATCAAGAATAGACATCCCATCAAGAATAAAGATCTGATGAAAGATATGTGACCAAAATATCTTATACATCAAACTCTTAAAAAAAAAAAGATATATATTACTAACTTTAATTCATATATCTCATATGGAATATATTGAGATATTGCAGTTTCCAAATACAATGAGCCATCACATAGTTGCCGTACTGTTAAATGTCATCAATACCATTGCTATAAGGTATTGACAGTACCGGATCTACCTTTTTGGAGCCCCTAGGCAATGAAGTGGAGACGCCCCTGCAAGTAAGTATGCAAGATATGCATTGACCCAATTTTGTCTTTTCTGTGCGTGTAAGTTCCTTTCTCTGTTGTAACTCTCTTGTTCTAAGTGGTTACCCCATAGTATCCAGTCTATGAACTGCAGCATTTCACATTTCTTTTCATATTTTTCTATGTTCCTTTTCTCACTGAAGATTTTTTTTTTAATTACTGTGAATGTAAAAGGTGTTTATACTGTTTGTTGTTTTCACATTTTTACAGAGCTACTAAAGTAGACCTTTAAATTACCGTAATATGTAAACTTTCATAATAATGTATAGTATATGATTTTGCTTAATTAACAAACTGGTCATGCTCTTCCTGTATATCACCCCCACTATGAGTGGTTATCTCCCTAGATAAAGAAAGTAACATATTTTGTAAATGTTGAAATTCAAACTTATTCATACGTTTTCAACTATACATTTAGAAGAGTGCAAATTTAGAATTGAAAAGGGATGTAATACATAAGATCAGCAGTTTTGAAAATGATTATTAAAGCACAAAATATATAGTGGAAAAAATAATTGCATAGTATCTGTTTTTTTTGTTTTTGTTTTACTTTGAAAATGTTAGACATCAAAAAGTTTAGTTATTTAAAAGACAATATAGAAACAAATGCGAACACAGTGGTCCTTTAAGATGAGGAAATATAACCAATTCACAAGAAAAACAGAATCCATATATTACATAAAATAGTTAAAGGATCACTATACTATGAGGAATATATACATTTGAAAACTCTGCATTTGACTAAGAACGTAGTTAGGCAGGGAAAGTCATAAAGCTAGTTTTTAATTAGAAAAAAAAAAAATACATTTAGATGCCTGGACTGGACCATTGAGGCATCCATGATATTTTGGTGAGACCGTGTGTGAGAGGGGAGTTTACATTTCTGGAGAGCACGGCCTGCATCTATTGATGCAAACTACCTGTTTCTAAACATGTGCAAGGAAAGGGGGTAAGTATCAAATGCAACCAGTTCCAATAATCTTACATATCTCGCTCTCTGCTTTGCATCCTCCCCAACCCTCCCTCCACTGGCAGATAAATACACATCCCTCATGCTCTTGCTATCCAGAAATGTTGAAACAAAGACAAAGTGGATTCCTCTATACATAAACAGATTTAAATTAAAAAAAACTTTTTATGTTCATAGTTTACACAACTACTAATATGTTATATATGTGATATTTTGCTTGAACTACAGTGCTAGTTATATTATTGATATTCCATACTGACATTCTAACGATTACATTACATGTATTTTATTTTGCATTTACATAGAAATTCATAATCAAACTAGAAGAGCACGTTATTTTTATTTTTTTATCTCTTGACATGTATTGCATAGCGGCTCGGCGACACTGCTCTGGCTACCAATGCAGGAATCACAGCCAGCTATGGCAGGACGCTGCATTTAGAGAGCTCACAGCACTGTGTCATACCAGCTGCTGCTAACATTGGATCGCTAGCTCAACGCAGGCAAGAAATGACTGGAGAAATGTAGGGCACAGATTGTGAAAAGGGAAATGTAGCAGCCATTCTGGAACAGATCACCTGCTAATTTAATAGATCTGAATTCATGCAGGTGTCAAGTGGATCCACATACTGTAGATCTTTTCATTTAAAGGGCCTCCGAAGAGAATGTTTTTTTAAATACCTTCATTCGATAATGGTAACATTTTTCTGGAAGTTAAAAATGAAAGACTGTATTTATTGTTTAAGTATTATTACTAATTTGCTTTACTGCATGCTGACATTTCATTTTTTTCCTCCTTAAAGGGATATGGAAATGAGCTGGATCATGAGTGCATATGATAGAAGAGGGTTAGTAGTGTATGAAAAAAAAATTGCATGAAAAAGTAGCAAAAAAAAAAACATTTAAACACTTACCTTGAAGTTAGTAAAATATCTTTTCATTTCTGTCAGTTGAAACTTAGGGTTAACACCCTCCAAACCCAAACCCAGGCTCAGTTGGTATACATTTTGTTAAATTGTTTTGGCCAGTCAGGAGGAAGTAACGACTGAAACATTTGTATCACAATCTGGCAGTTGTTGTCTGTTTTTTTCTCTCTGCCTGTCTCTTTATGGGCAATTTCAGCTGTGACCCCAGCAACCATTATTTCCTTTAGAGGTCACAACCCAGGAACGTACATATACATTTAAACGGGTTCGTAACCTGGGAGGGACCAAGTAAGCCAAATTGAAGTGAAAATTAAAAGAGAAGTTCCAAGTATACACATGTTGCTGTTATAAGTTTATTGAAGGGACAGGGAACAGGTTTTTTTTTAAGCATTTAAAAGTGCATGCATTAAACACCACTAAAGTTTGCTTTTTGCATGAAAAATTTGGAAGTAAACCCTATACTAAACCTAACAGAAAAAATGCAGAAAGTACACTTTAAGCTGTAGATCTCATAAATTGGCAGAGAGCAGATAACATTTTGAATATTTTTTGTGCTCTGAGATGTTTATTTGAAAAAAGAAAACACACTTTCTGATGCAGAACCAAAATATTTCCATGTCCTTTTATTAGAAGTACAAACATTCTGTATGTTAGGTGATATGAGCAGTTAAAGAACACAGACACGTGAATGTATCTGCCACTGTTTAGAATTGCAGATGTAGTTTTATTGGCTCTTTGATTGACTTATTGACACAATCAGCTCAAAATTCGAAGTGCCAGTGACTGAAATGGAACTGATTTTTTTTCTCGAATGGCGGCTCTGTCACCTAAAGCTATATATATAATCTTCTCTAATTGTGGTCGATACTACAAAAACAACTTATGTTTAGATAGAACTTATTACTTTTTACTTCTTACTTCCTCTATAAAACCAAAATTAATTGGAAATACAACTCTCAATAGAATCATCCTCCCTTCACACTCCAGCCAGTAATGAGAGCTCAAAAGGTCCAGTGCAGACACAAGCAGAGTCTGTTAAAATGATCATCATCTAAAAATATGTTCATTAAAATATTTTTTTCCTAGAATCTCACCCCTATGTGGATGCTTTACCACAATTATCTGGTGATTCGTGCAGGGAGCTGTAGTCCTATATTTACAATTTACTCTTTTGAAGAACTACACTGGATAATGGGCCACATGTTTTTAGAAAGTGAAAAAAATAAATACAGCCTTCAATCTATATTCTTTATTAGGGCCACGCATTGACTTGTTTGAGCTGCTTTATCTACAGGATTGGATCTGTTGACTGGTGAGACTTTTGGGAAAGCACTGTCACTAAGGAATACCATATTTGTGGATTGGTGTTTTACATTGTGTGTTCTGTATATATGGCTAATATGGCATACTTTGATGACATCATTGTGTACTGATTGGCTGAGAGATTAAACACAACCTATTCTGTCCGGTTTAAAAAATGCAAATGTACTGATTTCCTGTTGAGAAAGGACCTATGGGTCTGAAACATTGCTCATGTTTTGTATTCCACTTTTCTAAGATAAAATGTATAGTATATAGTTTGGAAGTGAGTGCTGACATTTTTTTCAGTGAGTTGTACGTTATTGGGATATAGAGGATTCATTTTTTGCATGGTACCAGTCATTTAGATGCGGTCTTTTAGCAGTGCTATTTATTTTTTTGTGATTTTACTGAGACATGAGTCTGTGAAAATTATTAAATCTTAATCACCAGTAGTCTACTATAAAGAACAGCTTTCTCTGTATATTCCTCTATTATTAAATATGGAGACATCCATTATGTGTCCTAATAGCCATTATAAGGCTTTAACCCAGTGGTTCTAAACCTTTTTGATCTTGGGACATCCAGGTTACCTTCTAGTTCTCATGGGGATCAATATATTTGCCCAGAAAAATGTATGGATAAGCACAGCCAGAGGCATAGTGATATGGCAAAAGAAGATTAGCCCACTCAGGTCAGAAGGTGAATGAGTAGAAGACAAGTATGAGTAGAATTCGTTATCCCAAATGGATTATGGTACGTTACATTTCATATCAGACAACCACTAGATCTTCTATTGTAGTCAAGAATCCTGCAGAAGAAGTGGAATAGCCCTCATAATCAATCAAAGGGTGACCAATGCAGTGCTCGGCTAAAACCAAAAAATAACAGAATGATTTCAAATTGAATTCAAGGCAAGCCATTTAACATCACAATGATCCAAGTCTATGCTCCAAACATGGATGCCAAAGGGACTGAAGCTCTCCTGTTGAGTATATTCAACACCTCCCAGATATTATTATTATAGTTTATTTATATCGCGCCGACATATTCCGTAGCGCTGTACATAAATACATAAATTAGGTTCAGACAATGATAAATACAGATTAACATTTCGAAGGAAGGAGGGCCCTGTCTTTGAGCTAGGAATCCAATGTCCATGGTGAATTCCCAAAGTACTTAGGATAGAAACTCGCAGACTTACAATCTAAAGCATATATAGAGATAGAATACCAAGAACATATTTTACCCTCACCATAGGAGATTCCCTGGATGGGTGGGTGGGTGTCAGGTGGGTAGGCATTAATGGAGCTTTCAGTAGTAGTAACAGAAAACTCCTTGGTATACAAGGTCACACACTCCTGAAAGAATAGAACTAGTTGATAAATGAAAATGGATGCCTGCAATAAAGAATCATTTGGTATAAAAGATAACAGTGTAAAAGCTGAGTTTTTTTTTTTACATTCTAACACCATTTTACAAATTATCAAGTTTGGTAAAAAAAAATACAATGGTACTTTTAATCAAGTGGGCCTGCGTCACCTATACCTGAGATGCTATTCATTCAATACAGTAATAAGATATATTTTGTGAATTGTTGTATTTAAGAATAGTTCTCTTGTCTTATACCCATTGCTTATGTTTTGTATACAATGTGTGTTATATTATTGCAAAACATTAAAGAACTGCACAATTAAAAAAATATATGCTTGAATACTTTGAGTCTAACTAAGAGCATAATTAAACAGGAAAAAGTCATACAACTGATTTTTAATTAGATAAAAATAAAATGTGATATTTCTACTGGATCCTGGATGAATCCATGATACATATGTGGAAGTTGTGTGTGAGAGGACATTTATATTTCTGGGAAGATATGGTTACATTTTCTGTAACAAGGAGTTTTTGTCTGGGCCACTGAAGGGGAATGGGTGTTGTGTCAATTATCTTAAAAAAAGACCCTTTCTTCCCTCACTCCACTGATAGCCAAAACTCACACCCAATCTATTATGCAAGTTGTACCCTTCTCTGTCGCAATTATTATTAATGATAAACAATAAAGAATGTTGGGATTTATAAGCCCCCACCCCCTTGAACTGAGGATTCAGGGGGGCATTAACCCATATCTAATACTCCTACCTTCTTGAGTGGGTCATCATTCCCCACACCCCTATTTAACCATGCCATAAAGACCCATATGAACAGTACCGGATCCACCTTTTTGGAGCCCCTAGGCAGTGAAGTTGATGTGCCCATGCACGTAAATATACAAGATATGCACTGATCCATTTTTGTCTTTTCTGTACGTGAAAGTTCCTTTCTCTGTTGTACCTCTCTTGTTCTAAGTGGTTACCCCATAGTAGCCAGTCGATGAACTGCAGCATTTCACTTTTTTTTAAGCCAGCAACCATTTTTTTTTAAAGTGGCGCCCCTCACAGTGAAGTGCCCCTGGGCAGCTGCCTAGTTGGCCTAATGGGTAATCCGGCCATGCATATGGGCCTATAACACAATCCCACAACTGTGATGAATTTTTTCAATATGATGTTTTTGAATAACTACATTTGAAAATGGGTAAAATGTGAAAAAACAAACACAACCTGTATTTTTATAACCAATTATTCATTACTACAGGGATATGTTTTATTTTACCAGCAGAAGATTCCACAGCAGCTCGATTGCATATAAAAGCTAATATATTAT
Source organism: Discoglossus pictus (assembly GCA_027410445.1). Lineage (NCBI taxonomy): Eukaryota > Metazoa > Chordata > Amphibia > Anura > Alytidae > Discoglossus > Discoglossus pictus. The sequence continues at coordinate 79,958,359 of CM050165.1, forward strand.
ATATTTTATTTTCCATTCTAAAACATTATGCAAAAGAGGATTTCTTCAAAATGTAGTTATTTTAAATATATGACAACAGTAGTCCTCTAACCGCCGTTCATTTGTACTGCTAAAGTGAAATTGGCAGAAAATGTTCTATATACCAAGTCGAGTCTGTACCAAACAAACTGAAAGCATTATAATGCTGATGCAGGTGAATATGAAAATAACATCACAGGACAGTGCAGACTAAATACTAAATACAAATGCAGTTGCACCAAGATCAATGGTCTTTTTAGAAAATGTACTTTAAAAATATTGATTTTCTTTGTCATGTGCACATATTCAATACATTAATCATTGTAACCACCTGCATTTTTCCACTAACCTCTTACATCACAGGTATTAACAGAAGTCACACTAAGCACATAATATTTTAATTAAATAACGTAATCATTGTGAATTTCATGCTCCTAAAAAACAGTTATAAAAAGAATATACTCCAGAAAACCTTTAATTTATAAGCAATTCTATCTAGATATTAAATAACTTAAGCAAATAGCTACATCCTACTATGGAATACGATACTTTAATCTTATTCTGTTTAAGGGTATACATTTTCATTAAAAATTTTTTATAAAATATATGAGGAATACACTTAAACACTACATTAAAACTTAATTCACACGAATCTGTTGTTTTTGTTTCAGTCCCCCACCTTTTAAAAAAAAAATAATGTTCTTCATCATTTAACTATAAATCTCACTTATTTTCTTTGTTATTTCTACAGAATGTTATCTATTGATTGTTATATTTATTGTTGTGAATTTCTATTTCTATGTCCTCTATAAAAACATTTAAATAAAAATAATATTTTTATTTTATTTTATTCAGGTTTACTTAATTTGCAACATGTAGTCTAATTACTGTTTTCTCTTGCACTGTACCCTATAAGCATATTATGCTGCCATCATTTATCAAACAAGATGTTAAGACACTGAATGAACGGTCTCCCTGCATATTCCATGTACTATCCATCTTACTATAAAAAAATAAGTTCAAGATTGTGCAAATACGCCATAATGTGTTGTTACCATGGAAACGCTAAGGTTTGTATTTGCAAGGCTGTCTTCTACCAAAAGACATCTTCCAGTAGAACATTTACTGGCACGATTTAGACCCCCAAGAATGGTGGTGTTAAAGAAATCTGAGACGGAGGGCAGGCAAAACAGTTTATTATTACATTTTAATCAGGCAAGAAGAAGGTCTGATGTCCTTAATCTGAGAACAAGCAAACCATAATAGGCATAATAACCTACATCTAGAGCAACACTCTTTTAACACACCTTCATAGCAGAGAAATATCCTTTAGCACATTAGTCTGATCTCATTCAGAAAAGTAATCCAGCCCTAAAATGCCAGGCAATTACCTCCTGAATGTGAGACCCCAAAACAAATAGGTCTTTGGAACACTAATCCTTATCCAGTCAAGCGAGTGTCAAAAAATGCTTTACAATATATGTTTGCATTATAAATATGCTTGTATAAAATGATAAAGTGAGGGAAAAAAGTATTTGAACCCCTGGGGATTTTGAACGTTTGTCCACTGACAAAGAAATGATCAGTGTATAATTTTAATGGTAGGTGTACTTTAACAGTGAGAGACAGAATAACAAAAAAACTCCAAGAAAAACACATGCCAATATAGTTATAAATTGATTTGCAGGTTAATGAGTGAAATAAGTATTTGATCCCCTATCAATCAGCAAGATTTCTGGTTCCCAGGTGTCTTTTATACAGGTAACAAGCTGAGATTAGGAGCACTCTTAAAGGGAGTGCTGCTAATCTCAGCTCGTTACCTGTATAAAAGACACCTGTCCACAAAAGCAATAAATCAGATTCCAAACTCTCCACCATGGCCAAGCCAAAGAGCTGTCCAAGGATGTCAGGGACAAGATTGTAGACCTACACAAGGCTGGAATGGGCTACAAGACCATTGCCAAGCAGCTTGTTGAGAAGGTAACAACAGATGGTGCTATTATTTGCAAATGGAAGAAACACAAAATAACTGTCAGTCTCCCTCAGTCTGGTGCTCCATGCAAGATCTGACCTCGTGGAGTTTCAATGATCATGAGAACGGTGAGGCATCAGCCCAGAACTGCACGGGAGGATCTTGTTAATGATCTCAAGGCAGCTGGGACCATAGTCCCCAAGAAAACAATTGGTAACACACTATGTCGTGAAGGACTGAAAGCCTGCAGTGCCCGCAAGGTCCCCCTGCTCAAGAAAGCACATGTACAGGCCTGTCTGAAGTTTGCCAATGGACATCTGAATGATTCAGATGATTCATCAACTCGCCGTGTTTGGAGGAGGAGGAATGATGCCTATGACCCCAAGAACACCATCCCCACCATCAAACATGGAGGTGGAAACATTATGCTTTTGGGTGTTTTTCTGCTAAGGGGACAGGACAACTGCACTGCATCAAAGGGACGATGGACGGGGCCATGTACCGTCAAATACTCCCTTAGCCAGGGCATTGAAAATGGGTCGTGGATATGTATTCCAGCATGACAATGACCCAAAACACACAGCAAAGGCAACAAAGGAGTGGCTCAAGAAAAAGCACATTAAGGTCCTGGAGTGGCCTAGCCAATCTCCAGACCTTAATCCCATAGAAAATCTGTGGAGGGAGCTGAAGGTTAGAGTTGCCAAATATCACCCTCGAAACCATAATGAGTTGGAGAGGATCTGCAAGAGGAGTGGGACAAAATCCCTCCTGAGATGTGTGCAAACCTGGTGGCCAACTACAAGAAACGACCTCTGTGATTGCCAACATGGGTTTGGCCACCAAATACTAGGACGAAGGGGTCAAATACTTATTTCACTCATTGACCTGCAAATCAATTTATAACTTTTTTGACATGAGTTTTTCTTGGGGTTTTTTGTTGTTATTCTGTCTCTCACTGTTAAAAAACACCTATCATTAAAATTATAGACATCATTTCTTTGTCAGTGGACAAACGTTCAAAATCAGCAGGGGATCAAATACTTTTCCCCCCTCACTGTATGTCAACTCTAATACATGTTTTTTTACCATATATATTAAGGATTCCTTCTACTTGCGTAAGAAATACAAATGAGCTCTCTATATGGCATATTGATTGAATAGATTCAGTTATGAAGTTCTGTTATAGTGTGAAATGTTTATCCATATGCAAATTACAAAGAAATTACTGATTTTACTTGTTCTGATAAGCTTATTTTACAGATGTAGGCTTTGCTTATACACAATGTTTCTTTCCTTTGTGTGAGAATTACATATTTATTACATGAACATGTACAAAAATAAGTATATTAGTTGTTAACTGTATTTCCTTGTACACTAGAGAGCTTCTCCCAAATTTTGTATATTTACAATTCTGCCCCAAAAAACAATACAATGCTGAATAAGTGCTGGTCATACCCCTCCAATAGGTACTGTAGTAAATCACTATGCTCTATAAATGTAAGTGTGATTTTTTGTGCACTAATTTGCATGTGCCAGACCGGAATTCTGAAATTGAAGTGAAATCATAGTATATCTTGAGAGGATGTGCTTTTCAGGATTTTTTTCTGATATGTATACAAATATAGAAAATACATAAATTATCATAGCTAATCGCAATATACCCTACAGAAAGTCTCAACTTCTATTAGTAAAATGATTAAGAGTAAAGAAAAAAAAGCTTGGATCATGAAAGGTCACACATTTTAGTAGGTTATATCAAATTAAAATGCATTGTACTTGAAACCTGTGATGGTTCCCTTTACTTTTGCAATTCCATGAAACCACAAACTATAATAGTACTTATTTTAATTTTTTTTAAACAATTCACCAGTATATTTTTATTTTATAGAAACAAAAAAACAAAAAAAATAAATAAATAAATATATATATATATATATATATATATATATATATATATATATATATATTATTTCCAGGCCATTCAATAAAGATACCCAAAAAGGTATTTCCTGACCTCTCCCTACTTTTCTTTTACCATCATTTCCCTTTTTTTACCCCTTCATTTGAGAATGAGTTTTGAATATTGTGACTAAGCTGGTCGTCCAGATGTGATTTTGTGATATCTATTGCATTAGAACTACTCCAAAAAACATAAAAAGGGAACCAAGACCACAAAATGGAAGGAGTCACCAGTGTGAGTCTTACAATTTATAATATTTGCATTTGATGTTTTATTTTTAATCTCAATAATTTGCCAGGTTTGTTAATCTATGTTTCGTATACCTCAATGTGATGTTACACAATTAGCTTGTACCAGGAAGGTAAAATAAATACAATTTAAAAAAATGCATTTGATGTGTTATAACACCTTTCAGATGTAAGAAATGTTGGTAACTGTAGTATCTAGAACAGTGGTGAGCAATTCGATCTTATGAGGACCTTTAACAGTCCAGGATACGAATATCTCCTTGCTTCATCCCATCTGAGTTACTCACATTCTGATTGTTCCACTTGGGCACATGCAGATGGCCCTCATGTGACCAGGTTGACCACCACTGATCTAGAGAGTCTAGTCATTTATCCAAAGTGATTTATGAGTTTAAAGTCCAATATTCCATATACTGTATGTTCTAGACCTCTGCCCCAAATAAACCCTAACTCTAGACCTAGCTCCCCCCCCAAACCTCTATCTCAGAACATAATGTAATTCTAACCATATGCCCCCATAATATGTAAAATAATCCAACTAAAAATAATTCCAAACTCTTTACAAGATCTGAAAAAAATATTTTTGCACAGTTGCATATTAGAGGATTTGAAAATAATTGCATGTTTTAAGGAATTTTCAAATCACAATTGACTTGGGAATTATGTTTAAATTTATCATCCAGAGTCAGGATGGACAGCCAAAGTTTTTAATTAATATTCATACATATTTTAAACATAAGAGCATATTTTTATTGTACTGTGACCTTGTCATATAGCATCCCCCTATCCCCTAGTTCCAGAAAAACAGCCCCAAATTCTTGAGAAACGTGTTACCAGCAAGTCATTTACCCCAAGGAGCTTTGAAAAGCTTCTTCGATATGCTCTGCAAAGGACCTGACGTGTCAAAGAGTACATTATTGCGATGGTTCTCCAGGCTGACGGTAGCATGAACTCTCTGTTCCTCCAAAATAATAATTCTTCTTCTTTTGCTGCATTAAGACATGGAAAACTATCTGGTTGATGAGATATTGTGGGGTGATGACTAAGGAGTAAAATGGAAGAACAGAAAGATATTTGTGAGTAAATTACTACACCTCTTTATCTCCTTTCCAGTTATGTACATAAGTATAATTTTTTTTCCATATAATCCTTTGTAATATTTGCATTTAATATTGAGTTGGTGTCTGCATCACCAGCACCCTGTTTTTACTGGAATATGTATCTTCTAACACAAAAAAAAATCTATTGGGTTTAATTTTCTGCTTTTAACAACTTATTAATAGGTCAACTCGTGTGATATAGCTTTTCGTGAAATATTTTGAACTTGATGGAGCTCAGAGGGGCAGTGATGTACCTGGCGTGCTGCGGTCCATGGGGTCACAGAGAGCATCAGACGCAACTTAACAACTATACATCAACAACAAATGAGTCTTGGTAAAATTAATATTTTCTCTAAAACTCATTGTATGCTCATGACTTAGCTTCTTTGTTTGTTTCATACGTCTCAAACTTGAAGTTTATCTCAATCTACAGTGCCTAAGGTGGAACTTGCCCTTTAGAGGCAGTAAAACTGTACAGAGGCTCATTATTATCTCCTCTCTGTGTGCCACTCGACAGTTGATCCCCGTTTCTCACATGGATCGCAGTTTATTGGCACCATGTGACTGCTGTCAGTGAATGACATTAGTCCTGCTGATGTACACTCTGCTCATATTTGGCACATCAGATCATTAGTTAGTTTATCCATCTGCAGGGAATGAATCGAAAATGAAAAACCTCTGTAAACAAACTACAATGTAAAATTCAACAACCCTCTACTGGGGTACGTCTTCATGTATAAACACTTACAGGGATACTGTATGTACGTTTCCCGGATTATGAATGCATCTGATAGAGGAGAATTAATAGCGTATGAATTTGTATTGGCCAATCTGGTTAGATGTAAGATTTGAGACATAGCACTATGTTAGTTGCTATGGCAATGCCACACAGCATAGACAGGAAGCAGAGTCATATTCCAGCAGTGACTGGGAGGCTGACAACACTGCTCTACTATTGGCTGTGCAAGCAAGAGCAGGTAAATAGTGGGTTAATATTGCTCCCCGGATGCTTCTTGCTGATTGGGTGGGGATCAGGAAGTTGTTGAACACAATCATTAGAGGGATTTTTAGATATTAATAAAAATAAAATGTTTTATGAGATGTGCTGTATTCATATAGGCTGCTTTTTGCCTATTGAGTACAGAAATGTATTAATCCAGCAAATTTAGATATCCCTTTGAGCCCCTCTATTGCTGCAACATTAGCATCCTTTGCAGAATGAGGAGGTTAATCCTTAGTGATCTGCATCTCCCTCTGATGCTGAGCATTGTAGCAAAGACCAATGATGCAGACTATATGATTTATTTTTCACATTAACATATGAGTTTTCCTGTTTAATTTATTACTGTAGAAAATGTTTTAGGTTATCTTTCAACATTGACTACAGCACCTGGTTAAATGAATTGTTTAAACGTTACTGTCCCTTTAGTTTAGGAGCTCTGTGTCATGAACATAAAACTATTTTTAGAGAATTTCTTAGTTTTCAAATAATCTAGTTGCATATATAAAGGTTCCATCTTGTCTGATTTGAGACCTTGCTGTTAGCTTGGATCCTTATTGGAGGTGTTTATTTTATCTGTCAGTTGAAGTAGGGGCAGGAGAGGGGGGAGGATTTATTAAATCATTGGATATTTTAGAATTTAGTACATGCTTCCTTCCCCTGCAATTATAACTGCAAGCCTGCATCTGCGGATATACAACCATCCCCTTTCATATATGCAGCTTTCATCAAAGTATTATGGATGCCTCCAGAACCACCATTGTGATTCAAACATATATTTGTAATCATACAATTGTCCTTTAAAGGAGATCTTCTACAAAAAAAGTAGGTCAGTACCTGGTTACTCTTCTGGATCACTACCTTGTCGTGATGAATGGGCTTGAGTACCTCAATGAAACTGTGAGCAATTCCATGTAGGGTCACCCAAGATGGGTAGGTCATAGAGAACGGTCAGACACATTTTGGTCCACTGGAGAAGGAACTGGCATCCCAGTCCAGTATCTCTTGCCAAGACAACCTTATGGATAAGCACAACTAGACACAAGATGTGCCTGGTGTGCTACGGACTATAGGGTCACAGAGAGTGGGATACGACTGAACAACTAAACAACAACCTGATTAAAGGCAAGTTTCATAAAGTTTTTTCCTTTAAGGGACTGATATACCCACCCAACAATTAAAGTAAATATACTGGTTAATACCACAAAATAGAAAAAACAAAACCTGTAAGTATTGTATTTTATATTTCCTTATATTTATTTGTTAAAAGAGGACTTAATCATTTGGAAAGGATTCATAAAAAGATGTGGAAAATCTTTAAACAATACTGGAAAGCTACACGTGTTTAGTGCCTATATAATAGACTAGAATATTGCCCATCAAAAAATGACGGCAATGGGGGGGTGTGGCTAAGCTGCTGGAGAGGAAAGACATGTCCTGCAAGAGCTCCAGCTAAGGCCTGGGTTAATCTGGGACAATCGACCCCTATAGATGCCCTGAGTGACCAACAAACAATATTACTAAACTCAGAAGACCTAGGGGAACAAATTGATCCCAAAATTACCTTTAAAAAAAACAATAAAATCGGAAGAGTCCCCTGCATGGAATCCCTACCCAGCTGAACTTTTCCCCTTGGAAGCCTGGAGGGAGAGAGTGTGGAGCTGCACTCCTGAGGACATATATAAGCAGGTACAGGGGAGAGGCTATAGAGCTGTGGGGGGGAAGGATAGCCCTGATCCAAGGAAGGGGTACCCAGGGGGGCATCAGAAGCAAATTAGCCCCAGAAAAATTAAGCAATCCGGGGCCCCTTACCCACATATCCCCATCAAAGCTCTCCCCATACCCTGGGTCCAAGCAACCCAGCCCAACCTGTCTACTTAGACTCAGAACATTAAAAGTACACTGCACAGGGCTCACTTACCAACCAAACAGGATTACAAAACCATTTGTTTTTCAAGGCTAGTTTCCAGGCCGAATCCCTGCTTGTGTAACAGACTGTACTAGTGGAACTCTACTACCACCTAGTGGACAAAGTTCAAAAGCACCAAGCAAGTAAAAAGAGACAGCCAAAGCTCAATTTTCAACTATAAGCATTTAAGCTATGACCACTTCGGTTCAAGAACTTTTAATAAATCCAAAAAGATGTAACTAGCAAAAAGCCCAGCAATATAGGGACGCTAACAATTGCTCTGGGACAAACCAAGTGAAACCAGGTCTCTGGCAACAACTTGATCTACAATACTCTCACTGAGATGGCAGGTGTTGCCACGAGAAAGAACAATAAAGGGATCCAATCTTACTGCCTACCCAAATCTTCAGCAAGTTCTCCCACCAATAAAACACCCACAGCCGCAGTCCACGCAGCAACAAGCTCTGAAATGTCAGCGCCTAGCACTAAAAGTGACATCCAGGACCTTAAAGACCTAATATCCAACTTCAGAGAGGAGGTCAAATCAGACATCCGGAAGGTGACAACAGAACTAACCACAGAAATTAAAAAGGTGGACGATAAAACAACAAAACTGGAAACTAAAATTTCGGAAATAATGCAACATAACAACAAGCTAACAGAGGAGATCTTGGCTTTGAAGGAGGAACAATCTAGACAACAGTTGCAACAGGAAGATCTAGAAAACAGATCTAGACGACAGAACATAAGGCTGAGGAATGTGCCGGAGTCTGTCAAGGACCTACACGCATACCTAAACGATCTATGTGAATTTCTCCTCCCAAACATACATCCAGAAAACTTGAGAATGGATCGGTTTCACAGAGCCCTAGGATTCCGTTCATCTCCACAGGAGCGCCCAAGAGACATCATTGCCAGATTCCACTACTACTCCACCAAAGAACTGTTCATGAAGGCCGCAAGAAAAGGCATCCCTCCCATCGAGGGGCACACACCGCTGCTTTTTTCTGATCTAGCCCCGACTACCCTTGCCAAAAGGAGACAACTGAAACCGGTTCTGGACTGTATCCTGGCTCAAGGATGGAGGTATACATGGGGTTTCCCTTTTCGCCTCAATATATCCAAAGAGGGAAAATTCTTCACCATCAGAACACTGGAGGAAGGCATTAACTTGCTGGCGGAATGGAACATCAAGGTCACTGTCGGAGAGCAGTTACAACCAACAGAAAACCCGAGAGGAAGGAGTCCTCCCATGAACGGAGAAAAAGACTTACTACAATGAGTTGTCACTTATTTTGTTTCTCTGTTTTTTTTGTCTTTTTTTGCTTCATCTTCCTCTCTCTTCTTCTCTCTCTCTCCTTGTTTTCATGCTACTCTGACAACCAAAGCTAGTTGAATCTGAAAACGAGTAGATCCAATAAGGTAGCACCCACACCAGTGAAAGTTCTAATACACACTATAGACAGTTAACCCAGGCCGTAAAGGCAAAAGCAACACACACCTAGAAGGCGTCCCTACGGGCGCTAACACGTAGACTTCCAAAAACCCCTACAGTAGGGAAAGTTTAGGCGGACCAATTCAGTGTCAGTTTAGAGACACTAACTGGCCCACCAGTAAAATACGAAGAGGACAGCAAACGCTCTCCTCATAGTAGTTTAAATTACCACACTTTATTTAAGTAAGGAACACAATTAAGTTCAAACATACTAAGAGCCTTCCTGACCAACAGTAAGACACACAAACAGACTCAAGTACTTAGACTTCTTACCCAGGATTACCTTAGGGTTCCCCACTAGAGGAAAAGTAGGAACTTGCTTAATTACTGAGCCAGGTTTTTATAATTCCGAAAGTTTAAGTATAAGCAATTTGGCTCATACTCTGTTGTCTTTTTTCCTTTGAGTACAGATACTCTCCCACACAGCCAGCTGCTGAGCAGTCTTCGGGCGGAAACCAGCAGGAGGCACAGGATAACGAAGTAACAGGCTTCCAGAAAGGTGAGATAGCCATTTAGACACACCAAAGGGTCATACACCTCAATAAGAAATATGGACATTGTCATTGCGTCACACAACGCTCATGGTCTGAACGAACCAATCAAGAGGGGGGTAGCCTTGAGAAATTACCAAAAACTAAATCTTGATATCGTAATGATTCAGGAAACTCACTTTAGAAAACAAGCACTACCAAAATATTGGGGGGGAGTCTTTACTCAGGCATTCCATTCGACCGCAGATACCAAACAAAAGGGAGTCACGATTTTGTTCCACAGAAGACTCAACTTTCAGTTAAGTAAAATTCAAACAGATAAAGATGGCAGGTTTTTAGCAGTACATGGGACCATACACGAACGTAAGGTTTCATTCTTGAACATTTACGCCCCGAACACAGATCAAACGCCATTCTTTCAAAAAATACAGAAACTCACAGATAGCTGGGAAGACGGACTTAAGATAATAGGAGGAGACATGAACGCGGTCTTAGACCCGCTCAAAGACAAGTCAAACGATTTAGGTTCACAAAAAATCCCCACAGCGACCAAAGCTCTCAAAAAACTCCTAAAATCAAACTGCATGATTGATACCTGGAGAAACATGAACCCCACAGAAAGGGAATACACATTTTTTTCCGCCAGACATGGTTCGCTCTCCAGAATAGACTATATCCTGATCCCACAGAACGTTACAGGGAACCTAACTGAGGCCTCTATCTGCCCCATAGCATGGTCGGACCACGATCTAGTCAAAATCTCCATGAATAATCTCCTACCGAAAGGAAATAACCCAAGGTGGTCATTAAATCCCAGTATACTGAACGACCCTATCACACGAGATAAGGTCAGAACTGCAATCGTAGATTATCTTGACCTCAATACAGTAGGGGAGATAGACATAGATGGAATTTGGGCAGCTCACAAGGCAGTGATCAGGAGAGTCTGTATACAAATTAGTTCAATCAAAAAGAAAAAAGACCAAGCACAAATCTTACTTCTAAACCAGAAAATTGCTGAAGCACAGAAACTATTTGTTAAAGATAAATCACGACATACCCATGAGAAGATACTAAGTTACAAACAAGAACTAAACACTATTTTAAGAGGGAAAATGGTCAATATCCTACAGCGAACTGAAGCTAAATTCTTCAGATACGCAAACAAGCCCGATAGAATGCTGGCCACGAGACTAAAAGAAAAAAGAGCAAACTCATTCATAGCCAAAATAATCACCAAAAATAGGCAGACAGTTTTTAAACCAGATCAAATAGTAAACGAATTCAGACAATTTTATGCGGACCTTTACAGCAAAACACCCGAATCAGGCACCCCAACCCACAAACTAGAAATTGAAAATACACTAAATAACTTAAATATACCCCAATTAGACTCTATCAAAGCTAAATCACTCTTAGAGCCCATCTCGGTCGAAGAAATACAGGATGCGATCAAATCCACAAAGGCACACGGGGCCCCAGGGCCAGATGGCTATTCCAACCTCTACTACAAACATATGAGCGATCTACTTAGCCCCACCTTACATAAGCTATTTAACAGCTTCTTAGCTGGTGAAAAAATTAAACCGGAATTCTTAGAAGCTAAAATAATACTGATTCCTAAACCGGGGAAAGACCCATCCCAATGTGCTAGCTATAGACCAATATCTCTGATCAACACAGATTTAAAAATATACACCAAAATCTTAGCGTCAAGACTAGCGAATCTGTTACCTGAAGTGGTACATCCAGACCAAGTAGGGTTCATTAAGGGGAGAGAAGCGCCAGACAATACCAGAAAAATTGTTGACCTTATTGACATAACCAAAAGTAATGAAGGCCGCGCTATGTTGTTGGCGCTTGATGCCGAGAAGGCATTTGATAGGTTAGATTGGACATTTATGAACGCCACACTGAACAAATTCGGAATTCCGGAAGGTTTTCTGCGAAGCATCGTGACATTATACTCGGAACCAACCGCACAAGTTACATACCAAGGACACAATTCACTAAAATTCAACATCACAAGGGGGACAAGACAGGGGTGCCCTCTATCACCATTGCTGTTCGCCCTCAGTATAGAGCCCCTAGCAATTGCCATTCGTCAGCACACTGACATATCGGGTATACGGGTCGGCCCGACAGATCATAAAATTAGCCTTTTTGCCGATGATATCCTACTAACAATATCAAACCCCCTGGTTAGTCTACCTAATCTATTCAAACTTTTGTCTCAATTTGGCCCACTGTCAGGATTCAAAATTAACACAAGTAAAAGCATAGCCCTTAATATATCACTTCCTCCCACCACGGAAAAACTACTTGCCAATAACTTCCCAATAAAATGGGCCCCGAATTCTATCAACTACCTAGGCGTACAAATTACAAAATCAACTAAGACCCTATATGAAGCAAACTACCCAACCCTCTTTAAACAATTAACTAGGGACCTGCACAGGTGGTCAGAACTAAAGATTTCGTGGTTAGGAAAGCTACATGCTGTCAAAATGAACGTACTCCCCAAACTGCTCTACCTTTTTCGGACCTTACCTATCTCGATTTTAGCGATAGACTTGAAAAAAATACAGAAATTACTAATGAGTTTTCTGTGGAACAATAAAAAACCTAGAATAAACAGAGAAACAACTACCGCGACTAAGAAGGATGGTGGGCTCGGATTTCCAGACATTTCCAGGTACTTTAAAGCTGCTAGATTAGCACAACTAGTTAAGTGGTATGTCAGGGACTCCCCCCCGGTATGGGTTCAATTAGAAAAACACATACTAGGGTCCAATGATTTAATCATGCGTCAGTTACTATGGCTCTCAACCCAGCAGGGCTTCAAGTTACCCCAATCAATTCCATCAAGTGTGAGGCATTCAATTTCCCTATGGAAAGATATAAATAAGAGGAACAGACTGCTGGGCCAGGAGTCAGGGCTCAGCCCTCTATGGCCACTTTCAACTAACCCCAAAATAAACTCTAATGCTCAATACAGATGGTGGATTGATAACAATTGCTCAATTGCAGCAGATTTACCGGTTGTTAATCAAAAATGGTCCACCACCGCATTCCTAGAAGACAAACCCCTTCCTCCGGGGGAATGGCTTAACCTAATCGCTATAAACCAAAGATTAAATCACATCACTAAGAATAAAGGAGGGCAAAATATATCCTTATTCGAAAAATGTTGCATTAAATTCCCGGGAGGGAAAGGAAACATCTCCACAATATATAACCATTTAAGCGATTTAGTCACTCCCCCTAAATTACACTATGAATCAGCATGGGAAGCTGACCTCAACATAAATTTAGACAGAGACCAATGGAATAGTATTCGGAAACAAGCCAAAAACACATCACTTAACGTAATTATGAAAGAAAACTCCTATAAAGTTATTATGAGGTGGTACCTAACCCCAGTAAGAATGCACATAGGGAACCAGACAATTAGTGACATATGCGAAAGGGGCTGCAACCAAAAAGGGACTCTAATCCATAAATTATGGGAATGCCCTATGATTAGACACACATGGGTGGACACCTACAAAACCCTGGAGAAACTATGGGGTCAATGCTATCCCATGAGACCAGAAGAGGCCATCCTAGGATTACCGGTAGAAGGGATGTCCAACTCAGAACAATTCCTAACTAACCAAATTTTCCTAGCAGTTAGAATAGTAGTAGCCGCCCATTGGAAATCACCCACCCCAACATTTGAAGTAGTCTTAAACAAAATTGAGTTTGTTCGATCCATGAGCGTTTTGTCCGCAGAGGTTGACCATAACTACAAGCGCTGGGCCTCCTGCTGGGCCGCCTGGGAGACAAGACGCGGCAGATGAATAGGGTGAGTGACACTTCTCCCTACAAAGGAGCTATTAGGGGATCCATAGTAGTAGTGGTCTTAATTTACCCAACATCATTAGCCCACACAGTAACCTAAACACAGAATAATCTTTCTATTAGATGCTACCAACCAAGCTCAAAACAACAGTTGGTCAGGAATCTAAGTTCATCATATTTTTCCCATAGTTATGGGACTTCATTAAATATAGTTTTCTCGTTAGCCTTAAGTTATTTAAAAGCTAATATCAGCTATTATAATACCAGAAAAACGGAAAAGGGAGAGGAGTTTTGGACAGGCAGAGGACACACTGGAAACCAAATATGTGAAATACGTTTATTGTTAATTCCTATTTATCACTTCTAATGTTTTTGGTGTACTATGTTATATGTCTGACCTGTCTAATAAAAATCAATAAAAAAAAAAAATGACGGCAATGAAATTGTAAGTGAGCTAATGCTGTTTGGTGTATGATAATAAAATAAATAATACATTAATAAAGTAATATACATTACCTATTTTGAAGTAATATATGCAGTAAGCAATGTGTTGAAGAGCTGGCAATCTGTTTTCATGTTGCTGCAGCATTAGTGGTGTGGAGCTGCTGTGTAAGCGTGATGAATGTGTGGCGTGTAATAGTGTGCGTGCGCGAGAGCCAACCGTTAGGGTAGCTGTGTACTTCCAGATTGTATAAGTTATTGTTTTAAAATGGCGGCTAATGTGTGGTACGCAGCTGTGGCTGATTTTGCGTCCTTGTTTTCGGATGTCGTCCGACTTTTTCTGAATATCCGTAGCTGTTTGGTGGTGTTTTTCGTGTTTAGGGACCTTTAGCCTCGTTTTCGTTTTGTTAGACGGCCATTTTTTCTCTTGCTGAGGTGATTTTCGGGTGTCTAAACTCTGAAATTTGTACTTAAATCGAGGTGTAACTTCACTTACAGAGGTCCCCGGTGCCCCCCTTGCTGTGGGTAAGCTTTTTATGTGTTTGTTGTGTGTATTTATTGTGTTTCTAATGTTTTTGGGGTCCCGTGGGTTGCGTCCTTGTTTTCCAATCTCGTAGGTGTTTTTCGGGAAATACGTAGGTGTTTGGTGCTGTTTTGCGTCTTTAGACTGCTGTAGCCTCGTTTTCGTTTTTTAAGGCGGCCATTTTTTCTCTCGATTTTTGAGTGTCTAAACTCTTTTAAATTCAGCTGTAACTTCAGTTTACGAGGTCCTGGGTGCTTTCTCTTCCTCTAGGTAAGCTTGTTATGTATTTGTTGTGTGTATTTATTGTGTCTTACATGTTTTCATGTGTGCGGGTTTCGGCCGTTTTTTGCGAGGTTGTAATGGGTCGTAACGTGTCTCATATTTTCCTTTTGTAACTACGTAAATTTTGCGAGGTCCGCAGTTGCTGGCAAGGAGCGCCTTCGGCATTAGCAACAACTTGCATGCTCACAACTATATATGATGAGCCCAAACATATGATAATAAAATATAATATATTATATATCCCCAGGCAACATTGTATTCATTTTATGAACTTTGATAAAAAGTCACATATAGCGCTATATATAATGGGGTTTGCTTGAGGCAAATTAATTTTACATTCAACAGGGGACTTACTTGGGATTCCCTGTTACAGGAGCGTAACAAAAATACCAAATCAGAAGGGCCACAAGAAAGAACAGCATTGGGAAGACAAGATCAGAAAATATAAGACAAAAGTGGGTGATCAGATCAGATACATTTTTATAAACGTTTGATTGAGGAGCTGTATGCTGTCCCCACTGGAGAAGAAACTGGCAGCCCACTCCAGTATCTCTGCTATGCATACCAGCATGACCATGGACATAAAGATGTCCTGGTGTGTTATGGTCCATGAGGTCACAGACGAAAACGACTGAATGGCGCAAAAAATGTTTTGCATAGTTCCATGCACGCCTTTATGTTTGCTTGCCCAAACCCACAAACAAGCACCACTCTTAAGGAAATAGCATGCATAACCAGATGAGTGGCATGCATGACAGGATTTCTTGCATTTACAATGAATGCAAAAATGGTAAATTTTAATCTTACATGTAGAAGAATACATTGTAATATCTTTGTGATATTTTAGATATTTTTTTCATTACACTTCTAGAGAAATAAAATTCTATAAAATAAAATTGTATGGATATGCTATCTATGCTTTCTGTCCAATTTATCAGAAATTGCTTGGTGCATATATATATATATATATATATATATATATATATATATATATATATATATATATATATATATATATATACTAAAAACCTGGAATAATTTACCACGTAGAAAATAATCTCAACAGAAAACAACAAGGTTCAGAAATTAAATTATTGCAATTTATATGCAATTTGACACATTAATAATAAAGAAAAGCCTCTCAATAAACAATAGGAATAATATTAAAAACTACATAAACTCATAGAGCCCGATTCAATTCAGCAATCGTAAGTTACTGGAGCCCGTAAGTGAGGCCATAAATAAATTTGCTATTCAATTGGCGTTTTTTTTGTGGGCTCCGGACGGTTTACAGGCTTTGTGATGGTTAAAACTTGAAACGTACAACCTCCCGAAGCCTTTGATCTTTCATGTCCACCATAGTTACGAGCGCTAAAATCGCAAAGCGCTATTCAATTGCTACAATTCCCCAAGCCCGCAAATGGTTTCTCACCCGTAAATGGCAAATGAAGGAGAAAATCCTACGAGTGCTAGAGAGGACTCGCAAGGGGGTTTAAGCCCTGTCCGTAGCACGGTAAATGCAAAAAAATAAATCAATATGGCACTGAATTAATTGCACAACAGTCTCAAGCTCGCAAATCGGCAATAAAATATTATATTTTTTTATGTGTTTTTTCGGGGTTATATCGATTTCCGGAATCAATGAATTAATACATATCAGGCCACCTACATGGACTAGAACAGTATTGGCATTCATTTTTATTATTTTGAGGGTATGCGTGTCCCATCACATATCAGACCCCAAAACCTAATTGATTGACATGTAACCTCCATGTTTTACTGACGTAATGATGACGGTCTCATTTTCTATTGGCTGCTTCTAAATAGGTAGTTACAGCCTTGCTTAATTGATCATGGTTCCGCCCTGAACTGCTACGCACAAGTATATGGTTTACGGCTTCAGCGTTTGGCCCGTACCTTGGGGTCTTCTTCAATTGAATAGCACCAGAATCAGAGACGAACAGATACTGCAGCACGCGGCCTGTATCCCATGAGATATGGGCTTGCAATTGAATTGGGCACTCAGACTCTATTCTATCACAGTATTCAATTTACTCTTAAAGCACCACTGAACAATGAAACTAAATGTATTTATTTGAAAGCTTTGAGTTTGACTAAAAGCATAATTAAGCAGAGAAAAAGAAAAAAATTATTACGCTAGTTTTTAATTATAGAAAAATAAGTTTTCATGTATCTGTTGGGCCCTGAAGGCATCCATGATCCACTGGGGAAAGTTGCAAGTGTGAGAAGGTTGTTTAAATTTTCGAAGAGCAATGCTTGTATTTCCTGATGCAAGTAGACTGCTTCTGGGCCAGTGAGAGGGAAGGTTGTGGTGTCAATTTAAGTCCCATCCAATCAGTCCCATCCAATCACTAATATAATTTCTAAACTGTGTGTAACGCTCCAGAGAGAGAGAGCTTGAGCAGTCCATACATTGCCCGCTGCGCACAGCGAGGGGCCAGAGGGAGGGGAAGAGATAGAGGAGGAAAGGGGGAAAGAGTCACAGGGGATGGAGGAAGGGGGGGGGAGACAGAGAGGGAAAGAGACACAGGGGAGGGGGTGGGGGGAAGAGACACAGGGGAGGGGGTGGGGGGAAGAGACACAGGGGAGGGAGAGGGGTGAAAGACACAGGGAGGAAAGAGGGGGAAGAGACACATGGGAGGGAGAGGGGGAGAGACACATAGGAGGGAGAGGGGGGCACAGGGAAGAGAGGGGGAAGAGACACAGGAAAGGGAGATTGGGAAGAGACATAGGGGAGGGAGATGGGGAAGACACAAATGGAAGGGAGGAGGGGGAAAGAGACACAAGGGAGAGAGATGGGGGGAAGAGACACAGGGGAGATGGGGAAGAGACAAAGAGGAGGGAGGGGGACACAGGGGAGGGAGGAGAAGGGAAAGAGACACAAGGGAATGGATAGAGGGAGAGAAATTGGAGGGGGCAGAGACACAGGGGGGAGACACATGAAAGAGGTGGAAGAGACATGGGGAAAGAGATACAGGTGAGGGGGTAAGAGACAAAGGAGAGGGGTAGAGACACAGCGGAGGGAGAGGGAGACGAAAGAGACAGAGGGGGCAAAGGGGGAGGAAAGAGACAGGGGGAAAGGAGGGAAGAGGCAAAGGGGAGGGAGAGGGGGAAAGAGATACGGGGAAGGGGGGTGGGGGAAAAATTAAATTATTATCCGTCATTTGTGACGGGCAAATGACTAGTTATCTAATAAAGACTTCTAGCGTTTTCCTATTCCTTCTCCCCATCCCTCCCACCACAGATAGATAAATAAACATACCCTTATGATCCATCTGTCATCAACTGATGTACAAGCACAAAATGGATTCTTCTAATCATAAACAGAGTCTTCTAAAATTCTGATTGTTCCAAAAAATGTTTTTATGTCTATAGGTTTTCATGAGGTTGTTAGTTTGTTACTAAAGGTGATCCCTCTTATGTTGTGTTCATTACATTGTGTCAGGGAAATGTTATTTTATTTGTTTATTCTTTTTTGAGAACTCAAAAAAATATATTGTCTTACTGAAAATAGCATTCCAGTTAATTTTCCAATGAGTATTAAAAAAAATAAAAAAAGATCTTAAGTCTAAGTACAAATATTGATTGAATCGTATTCATTCTAATAAGATAACAGCTTCACCGCAAATATTGTATTATTTTAGATGTCCCCTATACCAATAAATACATGAGATATTCATTTTTTGCAAAAAAAAATCTTAGATTTACATGGAACAATAAACATTTTAGAATTTTTTTTTTTTTTTACGTATAAACAAAAAAGTAAGGGTGGCCTTTCTTTTTCTCACATATACAAATATTATATAGCTACACAATTATCACATTTAACTTTATGGCATACTAAAGAATATGAACCATGATGAATCCAAATAAAAAATGATCTTATCTCGCACCTTAATATACAATATCTATGTGGGAAAAAAATTTAAGATATTTATTAACTCTATTGATAATCCATACATTAAGCATTCTTTATATTTATGTTCTACCTATAGATTTAAATGGAATATTTCAAAAGAACAATCGCTCTTATCTCCATTTATCAAACATTCTATTTTATTCTGGGTAAAGACAACAAAATATTTTAATAATGGGAAACTAATGGCTTTTTAAGAATTTATAACTTGTATTACTATAAATTAATAGATTGTAGTGATTTACAATCATCTATACACTAAACATTTTTTATTATCTTTTCAATCTGTCCATAGAATATTTCCTTTAACACAATTTGAAAAAAGTTGTCTTAATTCTCCTCTTAAAAAAGGTATTCTTTCAATTATTAATTCTAATGGCGTCAATTTAAAACCAGAACATTTAATTTTCAGTTAAATTGGGAAAAGTTTTTAGAAAAACTATAGCAAATTAAATTTGAAAAAGAAAATGTATCTTATATAGGAAGTAAAATTGCAAATTTAAATACATTAAATAAACTGTTTCCACCTACCTCTAAAAGATGTTTTAGAAATTGTGACCATAGTCTTTGGGATTGTCCAACGATCTTATGTTTGTGGTATGAAATTTACACAATTCTATTTGATATTCCAAATTTTTAAATTAAACCAGATCTAGTCCATTATCTGTTAGATATTCCATATAATCTAATTTCATACCCATCAAAAATGTTATTACGATTTCATTTTGCTGCTACACATATTTCTAGATGGAAACTTATATATTTTTTTATATTTCTATGTGAATGCAAAAAATGAGTCACATTCTTATAATGGTGAAATTATCTAGTACTTTAGAAGATAAAATGGAAAAATTTAAACATATTTGGTCCCCATGGTTGAATTCCAGTTATTCCAATCCCTTAATTCCTTCACTAATTACTTTTGAGAAATAGATGGCATTATATTAATTAATCATTTATTTATTTAATTTTCCCCCGAAAATGTTCTTTTATGAAAACAAATTGCACTATTTTTTAGATTTGTTTTATTACTTTATTTGTTTTTCTTTTTATGCACACACATATAAAATGTGTATATCTTTGTTTCTATTCTTTTATTTATTTATCTATTTATATTGTATTTTTACCTTTATTCATATTTTGATTAATTCATATTTATTTGTTATTTTTTATATCCAAAACAAAATAAAACTTAATGAAAGTTAAAATTATCTAAAAGAAGTTGTGCATTGAAATATTTACAGATTGTGTTTAATTAAAACAATAAAATGTACATTAATTGCTTTCGGAAAAAACATTAAGAATAATTAACATATTTTTATATAAACTCTATACGAAGAATGTAAACCTACTGGCCAGATATTTTGAAATGTATCCTTATCTGTTGCTTTATTAACAACTCTATTATTATTATTATTATTATTATATTTCAAGTGCCAATATGTTCTAAAGTCAGTGGCACAGAAAAAGTTAAATGAGTGCAATAAATACAAAAGAAAACAAAATATAAAGTGCACAAAAATACATGAAATAATCCTTACATAACATTAGACAAAATACTCCAACTTATACAAAGGAGTTGAGGCCCCCACTTTTCTATGTTCTCGTGTAGTGTGACAAAAGTGTATAAAGAGCAGTCGATGATAAGAACACAAAACCAATTGCTTCTTATGCATGGTCACTGCTGGTTTGTTAAGGAAATACCTGTTATGAATAAATGTGTTCATTTACATTTGTTAGTTTGCCATGTCTCTTGTGTTGAAGTACGTTGGCATTAGACCTTTACAAACCTGGATAAGGTCTACAGTTCTGCTACCCAACCCAGTTAAATTTTATAATGTTACTGTGTTACCGGATCAGGATAGACATATTTTGGGGGTGTATTAAAGTTGGCCTAATGCACAAAGCACAGGAGTATTGGCATTTTTAATAAATTTAATGTATTATTGATATGGACTTATGGTTTAAGTGTTGAAATATGGATTGCAAACCGCGATTGTGAAAGAGGGCACCTTTGCTTAGTCCTAAGCAAAGGTGCCCTCTTTCACAATTGCGGTTTGCAATGTACACTTAAACCATAAGTCCATATCAACAAGACATTATGGTCATACTCTTCTGAAAAAACATTACTTGAAAATATGCAACATTTCTTTTGAATAAAATAAGAGTAATAATACAGACTCTCATTTATTACTTTTTTATTCAATTATGCTGCTGAGAAATATACCATTTCCTGAAAGTTTGAATGCAAAGAGGAAGCTGTATCTACATAATATGTATGTAGCAGTAACGACTGCCAGTGCTCTCATTAGCAGAAATACAAAGCTAATTAGTTGAGACAGAACTTGCTCATTAAAGAAAAGTGGAAACCTGCAATAAAGAATACTTTAATATACCATTTAAAAATGTAAAGGCTGTATTTATTGTTTACTTTGTAAAAAACATTATGTCCATTGTTAAGCCTAGTTATTCAAAATACCATATAGAAAAAATATTGACCACAGTGGTCCTGTAAGTTTTCAGGTCTTTACAAAATTACTGAGCAATTACAGGATAACATGAACTTGTAATTAGTTAGGCCATGAGATCGACAATATAGTGAAAGATATTCAATGGTATTTACGTTTGAACAGCAATTGTTCATATCTGAAGTAATCATATGGGGCTAATGTCGCTCTTTGCTGTAAAACGTCAAAGGGGATGATCTAGAAGTACTAGGGGAAGCCTAGGGGAACATGTTTAGTAGTAATGTGAATATGGGTGGGGGTGTGGAGTCTACGCTGAATTTAGATCATGTTGGAAAGTTTCAATGAGTGGTTGATAGTGGCAAATTTAAGTTTACTTGGGGAACAGTGTTGTTTAGGCACCATGTGCAATGTGTCAGGAGATTTGGGACTACCATATCATTTTCAACCATAGGGAGCTTCGTCAAATTTGTATGTATATTATATCTGATTAGTATACCAGGGTTGTTATGCGTGCATACGGAGCTTTGTAGAAAGGATATAATTAATTCCCCTGTTATACCAAAAGACATCAGAAAAGTCTGGGCCCAGTGAGCATGTAACATCCATATTAGCAGCCACAATCTGACTCGAAGATGCGTCATGCAAGGGACATATACTGAAACATAAACACATATTGAGGCACACTTGAATTAGACATATAACAACCAATAACACTTATATATGACATGCATTATAGTATTCAGATCTCCCCAAAAATGCTTTATGCCCATGGCTTATACAGCTGCTAATATTGTTAGTTTGGTATATAATTAACAACCAAGTGACTTTTTTCTTGAACTGCAGTGGTCCTTGAAGTAAAACCTGTTTAACTGTCATTGTAACTAAAAGGAAGAGCATATATACATCTGTAGATTTAATTGGCAAACATATATGAGTCTTACAGCTATATTACTGCTTATTGGCTGACAGGGACAAGCCCCCAGATCAGTTACACATTTGAATCAGTTTTTTTTTCTGATTTCAAAGCTTTATTTGAAAAACAAAAACCCAGTGGTATATTCTCAAATATGCTCTTTCAGATGCAACAAAGAAAACAATGCTTCCAATGCCAATTTAAGTAAGAGGTCTGTCAGACATTATAAAGTGAATACAAATATAAAGGTGTATATACATTTTTGTGTTATTTTCCGTTATCAACCTTTGACTAGTGAGGTATAAATCAATTTCTTCTCTGTTCCCTTTCTTGTCCCATTCTTAGGTGTTGTGGTTCATCTGCTCATCTGGTAAGTCTGAGCTCCCGTGGTAAGCCATTATAAACAATTTATTCTTGTCTGGGGAGGTGAGATTCCCTGGATCATTATCTACTTATGAATTATTGATATACTGTATAACTGTATTCACTTTAGCCCAAGAATTCATCAGAGACTGCATTCTTGGAAAAAGTTCTGTAACACTGCCATTTCACCAAGGACAACAAATGAAATAAATATCATAAAAGCTGAATGATTTAGGGGTTTTATTTTGAAATGCAACAATTAATTGTTAGTTAATATGTTGTAGTTTTTGAACTCCAAGCTCCTCTATTATGCATTTAAAATAATTTATTTAAAATACTGTAAACATTTTTTGCATGAAAAGCAAATGCTGAAATCATTACTTTTTAATCCATTTACAAAGTCAATGCACTGCCAGACTCAGATTTGGGCAAGTCAAGGAATCTCTGCAAAGATTTAGGAATTTCTCGATGGAGTTCAATGACTCAGCTTGTGCGGTGCAAGTTTGACATTTTCAAAACAGAGGAAATATTTGCAGCACTCATTTGATTTAGATGTCTTTATCTTCCTCTATCATATGCATAACAGAAAATGCAGTAGTGTAACATTTCTTTAATTGGGATATTTAATAATAATGAACCTTTAAAGGAACATTGAAAACTATTTTTTCTTTTTTTGCATTTGGTAAGTGTATTTACTGTAATAATGTACCATTGTTTGTTTTATTTTTTTAAATGATGCAGAAAGCAGAAAGAAACGCATTCAAATGTTTAGCTCATCTGGGGGCTTGCCATTGACATCCAATGAGCAGTAATATAGATGTCATACTTGTCTGCAAATGACATGCATACACTGTGCATTTCCTAATAGTTTCAATGAAGTTTAAACATATTTTACTTAATATTTCTTCATGCAAACAAACATTTTTGGTAGTGTTTAATACATGAAAAAATAATTATGTTCCAGACGATCTGCTTTGCACCCTGACCAACCCGGTCTGGACTGAGAATCAACATAGCCTAAGGGAAGCATTATATATCTTGGAGTAAGGATAACTAGGACGATTTCAGAGTTATATTCCCCCACTGTTCCAGAAGCTGAAGGTAGATTTATATAAGTGGTCCAGGACAGGACGTATCATTAGCCTTAAAATGAATGTCCCACCAAAACTTCCAGTTAATAACAAAGACATAGAAAGCATGCAAAATCAGATGTTTAGCTTTCACCCCTTACTTTAATTAAATCTTTTCCTAACTTTGATAAGGTTTTTACTGGGAAATCAAGACATTGGTGGGCTAGCAATCACTTAGAGAGGATAGACATCTGGTTCGCAAATGATTGGATAATACCGCAGGGCCTGTTCAGCCTTCAATATAATATCCCTTAAGAAGAAAGGTGGAATTATACCAGACATCGATATTGGCTTTCATCTATGGTCAGGGCTAACGGGCTGCCTAGAGGTACATGGCTCTCAGCAATTTGTAAAAATTTGCCACTCTCAAAAGCTATCTTGGGCATGCTATACTCTCACTTTAATGATTCTAGTGGTTCGCCCAAACCCCCTTTCGTAAATAAGTGAGAGCAGGATCTAGGTGGGAGCCTTGGGCCCGGTAAGTGGAAGGAAGCCTTTACTCACAACAAGAGGGTCTATAACTTATAATTTATTGGAGGTGTCGATTAAGGTCCTACACAGGATGTCCTTGACTCTCAGGAGAATGCATGCCATCAACCCTGTAAATACCAACAAATGTTTTAGGGGATGCCAAATAGCAAGAGACTTCCTACACACATGATGGACCTGCCCGACAGCACAAAAAATCTGGAGGCAATACCTCAAATTGATATCCCAAGTTCTAAATATCCTGATACGACCGTCCGTGGAGACCTGCTTGCTAGGTATCAATATGGATACGCTAACTTCCCTCAATACAAACTTTTACAATTCATTTGTTTGGCTATTAAAAACCATATAGCCAAGAGTTGGAGAAACCCTAACCTTAGCATAAAGGAGGTCACCCTTAAGGTTAACTATGTAATGATTGATGAGAAAATAACTTACAAATTGAGAGATTCACTTCTCCTATTCCTGGCAATTTGGTCTCCATGGCTGAACTCTCAACACAGCATAGCAGTGTAGGGCTGTAGAAAGGTAACCTGTACAGAAATACATAGCTGTCCATGTAAAGCAGGGGTGGGCAATTAATTTGCCAAAGGGGCCACATGAGAAACTAGGACTGTGGTGGAGGGCCACCCTCTAGTGCAATATATATATATATATATATATATATATATATATATATATATATATATATATATATATATATATATATAGAGAGAGAGAGAGAGAGAGAGAGAGAGAAATATAAAACTACATTCTCTTATCAAACACCCCCAGGCCACCTCAGCAGCACCATTCACCCCCCACCAGGTCCCCTCAGGAGCACCATTCACCCCCAACACCCCAGACCCATCAGCAGCACCATTCACCTCTCCAACCCCCTCAGCAGCAACATTTACCCCCAGTCCCCCTCAGCAGCATCATTCACCCCAACACCCCCAGGCCCCCTCAGGAGCACTATTCACCCCTCCAAAACCTCCAGTGCCCCCTCAGCAGCATCATTTACCCACCCCTTTAAAAAAACAACAGGGCCCTAAATAGCCATATTCACCCCCCTACACCACCAGCACAATTCAACCCCCTCAGATGCCATATTCACACCACAACCCCCCCCCCCCCCAGGGCCCCCCTCAGCAGCAATATTCACTCCCCAACCCTGCACGGCCCCCTCAGAAGCACCATTCACCCCCCCCCAAAAAAAATCAGGGCCCCCTCAGCAGCATCTTTCACCCCCCCCCCAAAAAAAAACAAGGCCTCCTTGTCGCACCATTCATCCCCCTAAGCTCCTCAGCAGCCATATTCCCTCCCCAGGCCCCCCTCAGCAGCACCATTCACTCCCCCCCTCAGGAGCATTATTCAACCCCTTAAAACCCCCAGGGCCCCTTGACACACTAATCACCTCCCTCAAGCCCCCTGCACTTCATTCACCGCCCCCTCCCCCCCTCTTACTTGTGAGTTGCAGTGCCTGTCCCAGATACCCTTGCTCAGAGGTTGTGTATCCTTCCCCTGCCGGAATTCCCCTCCCCTGCAGTATGAAGGATACCCAACCTCTGACCAATTGGATCCGGGACAGGGGCTGACGGAGGCTGGGCAGTCCACAGCCCCTACTAGCCTGTGCATCGGGTGCCATAAAATTGTCAAAGAGATACATTGTATTCATAGTCCAAATAAATATATGATCAGACCAGGGAATTTTATGGCCTGCGGGACATATATGGCCAGCGGGCTGTAAAATGCCCAGGTCTGATGTAAAGGGATGCGGGAGTTGTGGGGTCATAGACGCCGTCATACTTAGGAAACATATGTAGGGTATTCAGATATTTAGTAGTTATATGCGGATGCCCCTATCAAGTCCAGCGCCTTTAGAGCCCACCTGGGGGTCCGTAAGATTTTCTTATTCTGCACCAAAGCTTTATATCACTTATCCAGCGTTGTACTGTACATTTGACAAATGTTCTTTTGATGATTGGTTTTAGTTAGATCTGAGGCACAGTGCACAGTGCAGTTGGCATTGTTAGCTAATATCCCCCTGGTAATTCCAACAGTGCTGAATTGTGGGTCTTCCTGCATCATTTCTTCATTTATGGTGTGTTTGAGCTTTTAAGTTTAATTCCATAATGGATATAATTTGTATAATGTGTATTATACGGTATCCATGGCTCCTTAACCTGAGAGACATAAATTGTCTATATCAGAGTAAATCATCTACAGTATAGTCCTACATGAGTGAGTTATCCTCTCGAGTAGAGGTATATATATTTCCATTTAACAATATAAGTAGGTAAAAAAATAAAGTGATGTCAATGGTCTGCAATGCCAGGCTCTCTACAAAATGGTATTCCCAACAGTCATCTAATCATATATTATAGGTTCCTTTTTTCAGCAGATCTGTTGCAACCAAAAACATCTTTAGCCTGGATCTTAAACCCTAATGTTCTTGGTTTTGAAGTTCCATGCCTTTAAGCCATCTTTATTGAACCAACATTGAATACAAAAACATATCTAGTACTGTATGCAGTGAAAAGATCCCGTTTTTTACAAATACTAAAGCCTGTTAGCTCAGGAATTGCCCTTTTCTCCCTGTATGCTCCAAAGCCCGCTGCCATTCTTCTCATATGTATCTTGGCAGCACTGCATTGTGGGAGCTAAGCTAAATTCACACTCACTGTATATCATTCTGAAGGTTAGAAGCTGCAAATAGACAATTTCAACTGACATGGTGAGGAGAAAAGTATTGAGATATGTAAATATTTATTTCTCTATTCTGTAAATGGATTATTATTATTACTATACAAGATTGAATATCAACAATAATGGATTATAGGAAGGGGCAATATAAACTCTTTCAATATAGCTCCTATATTTCCTCAAATCCTATATTTATCCTTTTTAATAGTATTTGTCACAGTTAATCATTAAGTGGGCCACTCTAGTATATCTGGTTAGCAAGAAACATATTTGAAGAAAAACATATCAATGTAGTTATTCAAACTTACCTTTGAACTTTAGTATTTTAGACTTCAGTTGATATGGTTCTCTCCATCCTTCCTAGTTATAATTCCACATATCATTTTGGGGTGGTGGGAACGTGCCTGCACATTTTGGGGATATTTCTACTAAGTTATCACAGGAGCTGTGATGAAGTGTGATGGGCTCTGACTCCTTGTTATGTTTAGTAAATACTCCCCTTAGTGGAATTTTCTACCAAATGATACAGCAAACTGCCTTTTATAATTTTTTTGATATGATAGAAAGTGATGGTGTTTTAGCTGGAAGCTTATGGGCAATTTTCCAACCTGAATTGTGAAAAAATGCAATATTTTCATTTCAACAGCAATATGTTTAGAGAAATTATAAAACATTTACATATTTTTAGAAATAAGCAGCTGTTGTAGTTTTCTAAAACACAAAAATAGTGATATAATATCTACAGCGTTTTAGGACAAATTAAATGAAACAAAAAAAATAAAAGGTTTATATATACAGATTAGTTAAAGGGACATACATTTTTTTTTAATAAATATTAATCAAATAAATGATATTGCTTGAAAAAAAATATTATTATCCTATAATATAACTTTCTGTCCTGCTGCCCAACTCCACTTCCACAAATTTGAAAAGGGATGACAAAAATTAAGGCTGTGCCACAATTGTGCATACTATGCCACAAATTAGCATATTGAGTCACACAGAGACAATGCTCGATATCTGAATACTAATCAAGTTAATAAATGTATAGACTAGCTAACATCCTCTTTTCTGATTGGCTGTCTGAATAACCAATAATAGAAGGTTAACACTAGAAACCCTATTCTGATTGGCTGACATTCCAACCAATCAGAAATGGGGGAAATATATCCCTCTGATTGGTCAAAGGATAAGCAATAGGAAATGTAATTAATATTAGGCGCCATGGAGGTCCATAGGGTAAGTATACCATTCACCATCAGGACTGAAGCAGTCACTTCTGCATTGGCTCAGCCAGTGACACTGGGCCCCATCCCATCCACCTGTTCAGAAGCTCCCACCAACTCACACTTTCCCAATTGCATTTATCTTAGTTGCTTTTACCTCAAGCCCTAGAACCTCATAAATCACCACTGTTCTACCTTAAATTCATCTAAAACATGCCCTCTCACCTACCCTGTCCACACCCACCTATGATTTGGGTTACCCTTTAATGCAGGATTCTGCACTATCATCTCCATTTTTCACAGCTGCTACACGCACAGACTTGATGATTGTTAGCTCAAGGACAGAGTCATCGATTCCTTTCTGTCACATTACATATTGTCATACCCATGTTTTATTGTACCCTAGAGCTATGCACTATATTTCTGCTATATAAATGAGAGATAATAATAATAATAATCACATATATAGTTGTGAGCATGCGGGCCGTTGCTCATGCTTGCAGGCTCGCATAGCGAGCCCGCGTAGCGAGGGCAGCGGACGAGGGCCTCAGTTGCTGGCATGGAGCGCCGAAGGCGCTCATTGCCAGCAACTGTGACCCTCGCAAACTTTACGTCGCAACGCAAACAACACGACACACCAACTACGACCCTCGCAAACTTTACCTCGCAACGCAAACAACATACGACACACGTTAACACACATTATGACCTCGCAACACTCGGACGCAACTCGCGAACATTACAAAATTCAAAACACAATAAATACACACAACACATACATAAAAAGCTTACCTACAGCAAGAGGAAGCATCCAGGACCTCAAAAAAGAAACTTACACCTTGATTTCACTCAAAATAAAAGTGAAATAGTAACAGGGTTTCTTTTAGGTGCTATGGGGGTCCATATGGTTATTCTGTACTTGTAGGCTTCCATTTTGTTTACTAAGCCTGCTTTTGAAGCTCCGGTCTAAATAGGGGTCTCTCTTTATAGGTATACCTAAGTTTCCATCTTTTTACCTTTCTAATCTAACACATACTGTTTATATCGGAAACACATTTTTTTTTAAATGACACAGCACTGAGCAGTTCAAGAGGGGGCTCTGGTGCACTGCACCACCTGCACCACTGGTAGATCCACCCATGTTTAAAGCTGCTACAATTAATAGCTGCCTCACAAATAAACATCTTACACAATTACGATTTCAACATTTATATTATGTAATTTTGTATTTAATGGTGTGTTTACATTCCCTGTATGTTTGTGATTATGAGACATGCTAATTATTCTATTTTCCAGTGTTTTACATCAGTTTCTCTAACACAATTAATATTATAAGATCTCTCTTGATGATAAGAAATCTAGTTTTATCATGAACAAAGTTGCTGCGAGGGTCACAGTTGCTGGCAAGGAGCGCCAAAGGCGCTCCTGTCGCTGGTGGAGATGAGCACTGTAGGTTCTCATTCCTACAACACTGTACGACTTAGGCAGGGAGCGCCGCGGAACTACACATCAACAGAAATCTCAATTACACAATTCACTACGCCAGAGCCGCAGCAGTTTGAAAAAAAAAACGCGTGGAAAAATTACGACCCAAAACACTTGCAAAAAGGAAAGCGACACTTAGCAAAAACAAATACAACCTGCGGCACCCAAGGTCAAAAAAATACGGACTTAACGGCCGAACAACGCACATACAAAAACACAAACAAAATCAAAACAAACATCACACACAGCACGGGGGGACAGCCAGGACATCTGGGAGTGAGGTTGCACGACAATTTAAATGCAATTTACCAAGTAACAAAAAAAATGGCGGCCGAAAAACGGAAAACGAGGGTGCACAACCCGTAAACACGTAAAACACAGCCAAGCACATAAGACTTTTAAATAGGCACTCACAAGGTATAAAATGACTATTAGGGACAATGGGAAATGCTCCACTCCCGCGTAACACAGACAATCGCCGCCATTTTACAACACTAACTTACAACTTATAACATTACCATCACCATTACAAAATGCTGAATTACACAGCTAAACAAACGGTTTGCCCTCGCGCACGCAGCCTATTTATACTACACACAGCACACATTGCTGACACTTCCACCTCAGGTCAGCAACAGTGCAAATGTACATTGTATGCTGCAGGAACATCAAAACATACTGTTAGCTTTTCAGAATATTGCTTGCTGCATGTATTAATTACAAATAGGCAAAGTATGTTAATGTATTATTTTATGAATTAATTAATTATCATAAAAAAATATATATATATATAAAAAAAAAAACAAGGCCAGGGGACAGGACTGCAATGAGCCACAAAGGCAATCAGCGCGCCCCTTGCAACGACCGCCAAAGGTGCTCAGACCACCAAAACTAAACGAGCGCAGAGCCTCGCAATGAGCGCTGAAGGCGCTCAGCGCGGGGCTCACAATCAGCGCCCAGGGTGCTCAGAGAACCAAAAGTAGAGCAGAGAAGAGGATCGCAATAAACGTCAAAGGCGTTCAGCGCACGGCTCACAATGAGCACCAAGGGTGCTCAGCGGAGCAAAAGTACACGAGTGGAGAGGCTCCCAATGAGCGCCAAAGGCGATCAGCGCTGCCCTTGCAATGAGCGCCAAAGGTGCTCAGACCACCAAAATTACACAAGCAGAGAGGCTTGCAATGAGCGCCCAAGGCGCTCATTGTGAGCCAGGCGATGAACGCCAAAGGCCCTCAGCGCAGGGCTCACAATGAGCGTCGAGGGTGCTCAGAGGAGCAAAAGTACACCAGGGGAGAGGTTCGCAATGAGCGCCGAAAAATCGACCAAAAATCTTATATTGTGTAGCAAACAGCATTCCCAGCCTTACAATTTTATTGACCATCATTTGTATGTAATACCGTATTGGTCCAAATATAAGCCGCACCTTTTTTCCGATTTTTGAGCTTGCGAGTTAAGGGTGCGGCTTATATTCGCGACCGTCAAAAAATCATTGCCGATTTGCAAACTTTGCTTGTAACGGGTGCAACTTCTATTCGCGAATGCAAAATGACTGCCGATTTGAGCGATTACGAGTTAAGGGTGCTGATTTTCGTGCTTTAGACTGCGGTATTGAATAGCGATTTACGGTTTTAGTGATTCTAACATCCTGTAAAGCCTGTAACCTGCAAAAAAAAGCTAAAGTGCTAATTAGAAAGCCTGTTTCTTGCAATGGCGGATCACTTTGAGAGTCTTTTTCGCTCCAATTTTAAGGGTGCGGCTTATATTTTAGTACTATCTTTTTTCTATTTTTTCCCCTTGAACTTTACGAGTGCGGCTTATATGCGGCTTATATTCAGACCAATACAGTAATTAATAACTTATAGTGCATATAAGAATTGTAATATGGTACTATTTACATCAGGCCTCTTCTGGATCACTACCTTGTTGTGGTGAAGGACCTTGTGTACCTCAATGAAGTTGTGAGCTATACCATGTAGGGTCACCCAAGATGGGCAGGTCATAGCAGAGAGGTCAGACAAATCTTGGTTCACTGGAGAAGGAACTGGCAAGCCTCCTACTCCAGTATCTTTGCCAAGATAATCTTATGGATAAGCACAAGACACAAGATGCACATGGCATGCTGTAGGCCAGAGGGTCACTGAGAGTTGTACATGACTGAACGACACAACAACAAAAATTGACATCAGATTTGAGAAGTTAATTTAGCGATAATGTTTGTCAAAACTCCAAAAGGAATGATTGATCATTCCTTTCTCCTTTATTCCATTGCAATCAATCAATGTGGTTACTTAAGTACTACCATCATCTTATCCTACCATGCTAGTATCTTGGGGGCTGACATTTGTTATCCTTTTGGTTAACGCATGAGGCTATAACTACAAAACATTAAAAGCACCTGTTTGCAAAATATTTAACAAACTAGCATCATTAGCAGCTGTGTATTTCACTAAAATCCATTTGGTGTTTGTTACATCTCTTGTTCATCCATTTAGATTTTTTGACCTATCGGTGAAGGATGAGGGAGAATTCAAAGGGCTTTGCTAGATAACTGGATCTGACCCTTCCCCCATTGCCCTAAATCATCTGGCTTACATTAGAAAATTGCTCTGCTGAAATGTAAGCTTCCCTCCCCTTAAATTATCATGGATGCCTCCAGGGTCCAACAGAAGTATCAAAATGGATGTTTTTCTGATTAATAACAGACATATTGACTTTTTCCTGCTAAATTATGCTCAAAGTTTTCAAACATATATTTTTTCAATGTACAGTGGTCCTTTCAAGGCATATGATTTTATTGATTGATTCTGCGATCATCAGTGATAACATTTACTATGAGCTGGTGTCTCTGGGAGAGACGTGGTTAATGTCAGCGTGCTGTGGCTTGTCCGCTCAGTACGATCCCGTGCGCGCTCCTGTCCCAGCCCTGTGCTTGCAGTGACATTGTGCTGCTATGTATGATCCAAAGGCAGCAGCGCAGGGCGTGGGCCCGGCTCACATACAAGCATTTCCTGGGAGGGTGCAGGGCAGACACAAGACCATTCCTTGTGATTCACTCACAACCCAACGGGGTGGAGAGTTATTAGTACTCAACACACACCCTGCTGCTTTGTTTTGAAGCTAATGTGCCACTTATGCTACAAATATTTTAACCCTTTACTAGCAGGGCAAAATATTTTCCTGGCAGTTGACATAAACTACACCTAATTTTTATTAAAATATTTTTTTAAAGAGATACTAGGGTTCTTGAAGAACTAAACTTAAAATAGCTAACTATATTTTTAGAATAAAAAAAATAATACAGACTCTAAGGTACTGCTATTTTTATGCAACTAAGCTGCAGTTGAAACTCCCATTTTGCTTTCTGCTGATGAGCTACATGAGGTTGGAGGAAATATTGACTGCAGATATATAATGGGAAAGTGACAGCTAAAGCTACCGATGCCTGCAACAGGATTAACTGAAAGCTTGTTAGTTTATAGGAACATAGCATCTATAGTTAGTATTATTATTATTATCTTTATTTATATCGCGCCAACATATTCCGTAGCGCTGTACAGGGGGTTAGCAGAGATAATCAGGTCAGAGAAGAAAGTGGAACCTCACAGTAATGGATAATTGCATATACAAATTAAATATATAACAGTGTTTATTGTTTTGTGTTCTAGAAACATTTGCTCATGATCAGATTTAGTTATTGTAAATAACATATTAAAAAATTGACCACTGTGGTCCGCTAACCTGTAAACACCAGTACCATGCAACAAACCATTGTAGTAAGAGTATATACGCTGCCTTTACTAATTAAAAAAACTACACAAGTTCTGTGGAGTATTGTGACAACACTGTGTTTATTTTTGTTTTTGATTGAACAAGTCACTTGTGAAATATACACTTCATGCAACATGGCAACACTGTAGTACAGAAAAAATGGTACTTGTTTGTTAGCCTTTCAGTAGGGTCTGACTCTCCATGACCCATGGACAGCAACACACCAGGCATATCTGTCAGTGACTGCCCCTCTGAGCTCCCTCAAATTTATGTTTATTGCTTCAATGGCTCCATCTATCCATCTCTGCCCCTGTCCCCCTTCCTTTTGTGCCTTTAATCCTTAGCGGTTGTTTAAGTCATGAATATAAAAAGATTGTTTCAATAAAATCAGAATTCTTGAAGAATAGAGGATTCCATCTAGTCTTTGTTATAACACTTCCTTGAGCTTGATCAAGAGGGTGTGTTATTGTACTTATCAGTGGATTGAAGTGTAGGAGTGGAAGGTAGAGGAAGATGCATTAGATAATTTGATCTGAATGAAACTGAAATCACTTCCGTCATCCTCACAGGCTCATAAGCACACAGCTTGCACCAATAGGTGCAAGTTCAACTATCCAAAAATATAATCACACCACTCACGCACGCACATACCTCCATCAAGAAAGTTTAACTAAAAAACAGTTTTATGATTTAATGGGTCATTCAACACACATATATTCATTGTACAGTGGTCATTTAAGATTTAATCTTTCATAAGCTCCTCTTTTTAAAGCAACAACAAAGAACAGCACAGATAGTAGCTACAGAGGTAAGAAGCAGCAGTGGGACACAGCGGCAAGGCAGAGTAGAGGAAGCAGCAAGGTCAGCAGCTGGGCCGGATTTCCTAAAGGTCTATAAGGCCTCAACATCAGGAAATCATGGAGTAACCGTGTACCACACTTTCATATCTTTCCAATTTGTGTTTCTTCTCTATATACTTAAAATACTAAGGAAGACTGGAAGTGAAGCAGAGACAATAGCAAGCAAGCTCATAGCAAAAGAAGCAACAGTATGAACAAATGGGGATAGTACCCAACGCAGATAGAGATAAGAACAAGGGTAACATTGGGGTTAGCAGCAAGTGGGCGCAGGGGCAGTAATACAGTGCAAAAGCGGTGGCGGTGGCAGCAGCAGGTGCAAAAACGGAGGTGATAAAATGTGGCAGCAGAGAAGAACAGGGGCATCAGCATGACCCATGCATATTCCATTTAGGCTAGGTAATAAATAACGGACACAACAACTGAGGTTGGGAGAAACAACGGGCCACAGCTTTATTAAAACAATTGTAAACAACAAACTATAACTTATTTAGATGAACTATTTTAGTCCTTTCTTTCCGGGGGAGGAGCCCGGCCACGAACAGTGATCTCACGCTTTGAGCCCTGCCCAAAGCCCCAATGCTTATCTTTAAGCACGCCCTGTGAGGTGGGGCCACCGCCCACTTAGGCCAGTGGGCCGGGCAACTCACCTCCCGCCACGGAGCACGCGAGGGACGCCTCCCGAGGCTGCGATCCGCCTCTGCTGGACATCAAAGCCAAAGCCCGTAAAACGCTCTCCCTAAACTCCAACATCATCAATTCATATCCTATTTCCGTAAGGTGAACCTTATCTTTTGCAAAAAAATCGTCGACACCGACCGGTTTGAACTCCTTGTAACGGATTGCCACAAAACCCAATTTTCTAACAAAACTCGCAATCTGCTGGTTGATCAGACATACTGAGTCACGCGCGTTACGCCAAGATCTTCTCTTAATCATTTCCGACCAGATAAGGAACGTTCCTGGGAACTTTTTTACCCACTTCTCAACGTCTCTTCTCATGACTTTCAGCATCCGTCTCATGGGCACCGTCCCCAAATCATTCCCGCCGGCATGAATTAGTATCACACTGGGCTGACCGTAACGCTCCGCGTATGTATCCAAAAGCCCGTCCAATTGCGCCCATCGCAGACCCCGAATACCACACCACCGTACGCGCAAGTCCGTGACAGGGAAGCCCAGTTGTGCCTTTTCCTCGGTAACTGCAGCTAACCTGTGGGCCCAGTACACGTATGAATGGCCCACAATCCATAGTTGCTTCTGTTCCCCTGAAAGTAGAAAGCAACACCATTACACCACTGCACTCGGCCTTACATAGGACCGAAAACGCTCCGAATCCCATCTGCCGATGTGCTTTACTGCCGCGTCGGGCAAACCCAGCCTGGCTGCCTCCGTGGCAGCCCCAATGCGGAAAGAGTGTGGTTCCGAAATCCGACTGCTTAAAACCGAGCCGATGCAGTGCGCTTTTTAAAACTCTTTTGAATTGATACTGTGACAGTGCCGTTCCATCGGCATGTACCAGCAGCGAAGACCGTCCCGCCGGTCGCTGCTTAAGGTACTCCTCTACACATGCATATGGGCAACACTCCGTGCCAACCTGATGCAGAACCACTTCTCTACCTTTTCCCACCTGGTCGGTCTTTGACCTCCGCAACCAAATGACTACCGTGCCTTCCCTCAGACAGGTATCCACTAGTTGCTGTCCCCCCGAGCCGTGTCTACTGTTCGCGACTAACTCCCCTATCCTAAACGCTCCGAAGAACGCCAGGGAAAAAGCCGTTCGGAAAAGTAGAGATTCAAAGGGGTTTCTGCAAACCACCACCAATGCCTGAGCCAATCTCAGTAACAAGGAAAATGTAATCGGCCGCCTGTTATCCGGCCTATGATGACCATTGAACATTCCGCGCACCACCTTGCGCACTAGAAACTCCTTTGTAAGGTCCCACTGCCCAGCAAGCTTAAACATGTCTCCCTACTACGGCTCTTGTTTCGCCTTGCTCGGCGCACCGCAGCAGGTACCAAAGCAGGATCCCTATGCTCTTATCTTCCGTTGTGGCACCACCTGCCAGTGCCACTAGGCTATCCCATTTTGCCCACACGCATCTATAAGCGGTCCATGTTGCTGGGGCAACAGACTGTCTCACAAGTCTCGTCACCTGACAGCTCCAAGCTCCCAAAGCTCCTCGGGAATGCGTTCCCCCAGGGCGTTCGCCTGAGGAGCCAGTGCCCTGAATCGATCCTCCTGAAACCGAGAAAGGGCGTAAGCTATTCCGTTTTCTACTACTAGGACATGCCTTGCCTGAAACCATATGTTCAGGCGAAGGCAACATAGTACAAGATGCCGGAGTAATCGTATCACCGGTACCGATGTTGCCGTGATGTTGTTCACGGCCTCCACCAACCCCATCTTATCCGAGTGGAATATGACTCGCCGATCCCTGAAACTTGCACCCCATATGTGAACTGCTACCACCATAGGAAACAGCTCGAGGAATGTAGGGTTCTTTGTTAGACCCGCCGCTTCCCATTCCTCCGGCCACGCCGCAGCGCACCATCTCCCTTGGAGATAAGCCCCACAGCCAACCGGTCCGGACCCGTCAGTGTGGAGTTCTAGCTCTGCGTTGGTGGCGCCCTTCTTTTGAAGAAGCACCCGCCCATTAAATTCAGCAAGGAACACTGACCATACCTTCGCATCATCCCGCATAACCCTGGAGACTGTTATGAAATGGTGCGGCTTCGCAACCCCTATAGTAGTGAGTGACATCCTCCTACAGAATATCCTCCCCATTGGGATAATTCTGCATGCGAAATTCAACTTCCCTAATATCGATTGCAACCGCCGCAAAGATACCCTCCGTGCGCCTTGTAGCGCCCTGATCTCCGCTTGCATGTCCGCCACCTTTTCCAAGGGAAGACTGCACTCACTTTTCAAGGAGTCAATCCGAATCCCCAAGAAAGTCAACTGCTCCGTGGGGCCCTCTGTTTTGTCATGGGCCAGTGGTACCCCAAAATCTTTACAGATTTCGGTGAAAACCTCCAACATGAAACGGCAAGCGTCGTTTCCAGCTGGACCGACGAAAAGGAAATCATCCAGGTAGTGGGTAATGCTCCTGTACCCGGCTTCAAAGCTCGCAACATTGTAAAAATTTGCTGAAAGCCTCAAAGTAAGCACATGATATTGAGCATCCTATGGGTAAACATAAGTCGACGAAATAGCTTCCGTCTACAAAACACCCTAGCAGCCGATGGCTCGACGGGTGTACTGGCAGCAACCTGAATGCTGCCTCAATGTCCACTTTAGCCATAAGCGCACCGGGGCCCGCCCGCCTAACCAAGTCGACCGCCCGGTCGAATGACTCATAAGACACAGTAGCCTGGTCTTTTGATATACCATCATTTACCGACCGACCTCTGGGATAAGAAAGGTGTTGTATCAACCTAAATTTACCCTTCTCCTTCTTGGGGACCACCCCGAGTGGAGACGCGATCAAATCCGGAATGGGCGGGACCGTAAATGGCCCTGCCATCCTACCCAGTTTTACCTCGTTGATAACCTTAGCGTGAGCTACCCCTGGGAATTCCCTGGCCGACTTCAGATTTGGGACAAGGAAACCCTGAATGTCAATGCCACATGGAATATGGAATCCTTCCCGGAAGCCGTCCGCCAGAAGGCGCGCGGCTTCGGTGGTGCCTGCCAATTTACCGTAGCGTTTTAGCCACGGCAGCATGGCGGGGAGGTGTATGGGCGTCCTGCCCTTTTGCAGGAGGTTTGCCCCTACCTCCATCTTTCGGTCTACCGCATCTAGACAGGGGGTGCTCACCCCCGCAGTTTGAACATGCGTGTTTAAACCTGCAGTTTGGGGCCCATCTACAGACCCCTTCGTTATATGCTCCACCGGCCCCGCTCCGAAAGGGCGTCGTGACTCTCATGGGTGTCATAATGTTTAACCAATATGCCACCGCTTTGTCACTCCACGCCATGGTTGGCCTTGAGGCCAAGTATTGCCGGAATTCCTCGTCGTTCCGCCACCAGGCTGTACCTCCATAGACTTTGTGAGCATTGCGAATTTCATCTGTGTAAACGAATAATCCCGAACTCTGTTCGGGGTGTCGGTCACATAGTACGCAGGCCCATATGGAGAATGCTTGCAGCCATGTATCAAACATCCTAGGTAACCTGGCAAAAGATTTCCGCCGCTCGTCCCCCTCTCTGGGGCCCCTCCCGGCCATATCCATTTGCCTAGACATAGGGAGAAGGGAGAACAATTCTATAAACTCCCTCCTCCAGATCTTTTCCTTAACCTCCTGGTTATCCAACGAGCACAAGACTATAGGTCTCATGGCTGCGTCAGTAACCCCTGCATTGGTACTGCCCACTGCTGCAACAGAATCGCCTACCGGCTCGGGCGCGCGTATGTTACCTATCGCCTCGGCCGGGCTTGCGCGCGCTGGCGCCACAATAGCTGATGGCTGGGACCACGCACCCTTCGCTAGCACGCCTATCCAAGCACCCATCTCTTGCTCACTGACCGCAATGTTGTGCGCAGCTAGGAGGGTCCTTAATGACCCCAAAAATCCGGCCTTTGTGTGCAAGGGTTTTCTATCGCCTTTTTCTGCTGCGCAGCCTAAAACTGAGCGCTCACCTGCTTCTGGAAGCCTTGGAGTGGACACAGCCAATGGAGTATCCCTGCATCTTTCCTGACGCTCCGGGGACTCTGACCGTCTGGCCCTCCGAGGGCTTCTCCTCTCCGATCCTGTGCATGCACAGCTGCACCGACAAGATCTCCTGCTTCTCGATCTGGATCTCCTTCTGGATCTGTGGGTGCAAGAAGAACAGTCACTAGCTCTCCGCGACCTGCATGCCCGTGCCCATACCGCCCGCTCCTCCTCTGAGGAATGGTCCTGGTCACCTAAGCCTGCACGGCTGGAGTAAGCTAGTTCTGCCTCCGCCGCCCCCCGTAGGGGTTCCCTTGAGACTTCCTCGGGCGTTGGAACGTCTGGCTGTTGGTCGGTCTTAGACCCCTTTTGCTGTGGCCTAACCGTCTCACCCTCAGTCTCAACTCTGGTACGTCTTAGTGGCGTGTGCGTAAATAGTAGCGGACTGTACCTGCTCGTAGCCTTCTTAGCTCGAGTGGGGCGTCCTAGCCTCGCCACTGCCGCTGTTACTGGCATGTCATCGATCATGACCATGCTGTCTTGGCTATTCATTTCTCAGATCACTCCGTCTCTGCTCTCTCTCGTCGTCGCCATGTTTCTCTCACCGCCTATTGGGCGTCCCTGTAAAGTACCAGAAGCACTGTTATTAAGGGAAACCCTAGGGACCGTCTGGTTGGCGCCGTGAGGGTCTGTAGGAGCCTTTTTAGGGCTCCCGGCTTTTCTCTTACCCCCTGCACCCCCTCTACGGGGTGTTAAAGGGGTGTTTCTTGACCTTTGTCGCGGCCTAGGACCTTTAGGCAAAATGACTGGTGGTGGCCGGAGTTCTAGGCCCTCACCCTCACCGCCCGTGGTCCTGGCACTCACCTGCCTGAGCGGTATGGGGTCCCGGGCCACCCTGACCCGTAACCCCCCCTTCTCTTGTGTCTCTGCTCCCTGATGGACGGGGGTCTGCTAGCCCTACAGTGGTGGGATGGGAAAAAACGTCCCTGGCACCGCCAGAATTGACTAGGACACCAGCCACCGCAGGCTGATCCTGTTCAATGTGCTGCGGCCCAAGGGCAGAAAGCATGGGAAGTCCCAGCCTGTCCTGCACCCACCTGACCCCTTGGCTTAGGGCACGGGTCCTAACTTCAGCCAGTAAAGCCTCTAAGCCTTCTGGGTCCATATTAAGTCTAACAAGGTGACAAACAGGGGGGAAAATGAGCAGCAGCACCAGGCACACACAGCCACAGAGACACACACAGACACAAGACACGCACAGACACAAGACACGCACAGACACAAGACACGCACAGCACAGACAAGACACACAAAACACAAAACGGAGGAAGAAACACATAAAACGAGCAAGAATAGCCTCAACAGTTATATCCCCTTATGTGCTGGTAAGCTGGGGTGAAATTCTCAGTATTTAAACCTTCCTACTTTATTTTACCTGCAGGACCTCAGACCTCCGTCCGTTTCAGTCGGGAGACAGCGCTGCACTGAAACGGCGCGAAAACGGGCTTCCCAACACGCCCCCGACGCAGCTGATTGGCTGACGTGCCTCGCAGGCTCCGCTGGGTCACGCAACGCTACGGGCTGACCCAGGAAACCTGTGCAGCCTCCGCGTCCTACAAGAAGTTTAGGTGAAGCAGCAATAGAGGAATGATAGCCTTGGAGAAAAGGGCAGCAGGAGAGGAGACCGTAGACAGAAGCAAGAGAGAGAAGGGGCAGGAACAGGGGCATTAAAACAAACTTTGGCTATTAAAGAGTCATAAAAGTAAGATTTTAAACTCATAGTAACACTTAAAAGTACACATTAATCATGGGCATGAACATGAGTGGCACAGAAAACACAAATGTCAGTGCAAAGGGAGGAGCAAACATTCTGCTCAGCTGCTCTTGTATATGTGACACAGGCTATTACATTAGTGTTTCAGGCTTCAGATGAGTGATTTTTCACGTAAAAAACGCAACTAAAAGTTTGTGTACTTTAAAATACTCAAAAGACTGATGCCCCTTTAATGTCTCTGACTGCTGCGACTGAGTATATAAGATTATGGATAGCATTCCCATACAACAATTATTGCATGGATCAATGTCTTACCAAAGAGTAGGATGGACTACTCATTGTATTACCTCCAACTGGACATGTTTTTATCTATTACATTATTTCTATTTTTTATTTCCACGTATAAAATAGATAGGGGCATTAAGACGTAAATATATTTTGAATAGTACTTATGCCCTTTAAAACAAATGTGACCTTTACTTATATGGTTGTGTATAATTTTCAAGGATGTATACAGTCAGTGGCATCTAGGGAAGCAGGGAATCATACAGTATATATAAAATATATGTCATGTCTATTTGTATGTTACATAGTTACATAGTAATTGAAAACATGCTTTTAGTACATCAAGTTGAACCTTTTTAGATCTCCTCTGATCCTTATAATAAGTAGCTGAATTGTTAATTAATTGTGAATTGTTAGTTGATCCAGAGTAAAGAAAACAGAAAAAAATCCCCACTGATTGTAATTGTAATAAAGGAAAAAAATATAAAACTCCTTCCTGACCCCAGATACTGGCAATCGGATTAAACAGGTCTTTTTTTAAAGTTATCTATCGAGTCTGCAGTCACAACCTCATTTGGTAGAGAATTCCACAGTTTAACCACACTTACTCCGAAGAACCCTTTTCTTTCTTTGAGATGGAATCTTTTTTTTATTCTAACCTCAAAGGATGTCCCTTTGTCAGCTGAAAACCTATTGGCACAAAAAGTTCACTTGACAAAACCTTATATTGACACGGAATGTATATATATATATATATATATATATATATATATATATGTATGTATATATATATATATATATATATATATATATATATATATATATATATATAGTGGATATAAAAAGTCTACACACTGCTGAAAAATGTCAGGTTTCTGTGCTGTAAAAAATGAGACAAAGATAAAATCAATTCAGAACTTTTTCCACCTTTAATGTGACCTATAAACTGTACAGCTCAAATGAAAAACAAACTGAAATCTTTTAGGTAGAGGGAAGAAAAAAAAAAAAGAAAAATAATGTGGTTGCATAAGTCTGCACACCCTCTTATAAGTGGGGATGTAGCTGTGTTCAGAATTAAGCAATCACATTCCAAATCTTGTTAAATAGGAGTCGGCATACACCTGCCATCATTTAAAGTGCCTCTGATTAACCCCAAATAAAGTTTAGCTGCTCTAGTTGGTCTTTCCTGAAATTTTCTTAGTCGTATCCCACAGCAAAAGCCATGGTCCACAGAGAGCTTCTAAAGCATCAGAGGGATCTCATTGTTAAAAGGTATCAGTCAGGAGAAGGGTACAAAAGAATTTCCAAGGCATTAGATATACCATGGAACACAGTGAAGACAGTCATCATCAAGTGGAGAAAATATGGCACAACAGTGACATTACCAAGAACTGGAGCTCCCTCCAAAATTGATGAAAAGACGAGAAGAAAACTGGTCTGGGAGGCTACCAAGAGACCTACAGCAACATTAAAGGAGATGCAGGAATATATGGCAAGTACTGGCTGTGTGGTACTTGTGACAACAATCTCCCGTATTCTTCATAAGTCTGGGCTATGGGGTAGAGTGGCAAGACGAAAGCCTTTTCTTAGCAAGAAAAACATCCAAGCCAGGCTACATTTTGCAAAAACACATCTGAAGTCTCCCAAAAGCATGTGGGAAAAAGGTGTTATGGTCTGATGAAACCAAGGTTGAACTTTTTGACCCTAATTCCAAAAGATATGTTTGGCGCAAAAACAACACTGCACATCACCAAAAGAACACCATACCGACAGTGAAGCATGGTGGTGGCAGCATCATGCTTTGGGGCTGTTTTTCTTCAGCT
Organism: Discoglossus pictus; assembly: GCA_027410445.1. Classification (NCBI taxonomy): domain Eukaryota; kingdom Metazoa; phylum Chordata; class Amphibia; order Anura; family Alytidae; genus Discoglossus; species Discoglossus pictus. The sequence continues at coordinate 80,001,497 of CM050165.1, forward strand.
GGAACTGGGGCCTTCGTTAAGATAGAGGGAATTATGAACAGTTCCAAATACCAGTCAATATTGGCACAAAACCTTCAGGCTTCTGCTAGAAAGCTGAACATGAAGAGGAACTTCATCTTTCAGCATGACAACGACACAAAACATACAGCCAAATCAACAAAAAAATGGCTTCTCCAGAAGAAGATTAAAGTTTTGGAATGGCTCAGCCAGAGCCCAGACCTGAATCCGATTGAAAATCTGTGGAGTGATCTGAAGAGGGCTGTGCACAGGAGATGGCCTCGCAATCTGACAGATTTGGAGTGTTTTTGCAAAGAAGAGTGGGCAGATCTTGCCAAGTCAAAACGTGGCCATGCTGATAGACTCATACCCAAAAAGACTGAGTGCTGTAATAAAATCAAAAGATGCTTCAACAAAGTATTAGTTTAAGGGTTCGCATACTTATGCAACCATAATATTTTATTTTTATATTTTTCTTCCCTCTACCTAAAAGATTTCAGTTTGTTTTTCAATTGAGTTGTACAGTTTATAGGTCACATTAAAGGTGGAAAAAGTTCTGAAATGATTTATCTTTGTCTCATTTTTTTACAGCACAGAAACCTGACATTTTAACAGGGGTGTGTAGACTTTTTATATCCACTGTATTTACTGTATATAAGGTAATCATGTCCCTTCTTAGACACCTTTTTTTAGAGGGATTTCAACCCAAGTACATTGACCAGTAGCAGTTAACCCATACTGTAGTTATATAAAACTACTGATATTACATGCCATCCAGCTTAAGAGAAAATATGAAAAATAATCAAAGATTAACAACCACAACGAGGACGAGAATTAAGAAACATATTACACAAGCATACCATCTTTATATTTAAACAAACACCAAACCTGAAACAAAAACTTGTCAACAGGAGATTGGCCAACGAACAGCCCAACAGAGAAATTGGAACGAAACCTGGTAACTGAAGTCTCTGTAAATTAGGTGAGCGCATTTGTAATGATGACACAACCATACATAACAACAAGACTTATAACATCATCTAATGTGGTTTACATAATACAACGCAGTATATGTGAAACAGGCTATCACATTGCGGAAAACAGACAAAAACCCAAGGATGAATCTGCATAGGCATTCTATTAACAAGCAGAATGAAAGCAGTTATTGTATTCCAGTTGGACACCATTTTACCCAGAATAATCACTCCATCCAAAACCTGAAAATCAAAATATGCAGAGGGAATTTAAAAAATATCCAGGAGGGAAAACATAATTACATTCTTCAACACTAAAGATACAGAACTTAACATGGGCTTGGGTTTTTTGACACACTGGTTCAGTAGGGCCCAGCAGTGGCATCATTTTTTGCTAATTAAAAACGGTCTGTATGACTTATTTTTTTATTAATTATGCTCTTTAAAAAAAACAAAAAAAAACATATCGTCTATTATCAAGTTTATATATTCTAAAAAAACATATAGTAGAAATGGAGCTACTGTAATTTTTTAAAGAGCAAGGGACAAAGGTGACAAGGTGTCAAAACACACGCTCATGGCTGTATGGCAGTTGCCCTTCTAGATTTGGCAGAGGAATAATAATTTGATTCATCAGGAAAAAAAAGTTTTTGTAACTGCAATGCTGAAATAAAAAGAGTTTCTTGGGTCATCTGTATCTGAGTTAGAGTTGTAAAAGGAAGTTGAAAATAATATCCATGCCAGATTTTGGACATTAAATATTTGTTAAATAAAAGATTTGCTGAAATAATAGCAGTAGTGGAAAAAAATAAAATATGTGTAATTAATCATTTCAGTTTGTAGATACTCAGCTTCATTACATACATATAACATTCTTACAGCCTTTTGCTATTAAAATATAACTTACAACTTGATATAGTTACTTTATAAACTCTTATAATTCAGATGAGCTGTTCAATGAGAAATGCAACAGAAACATAATTAAATAGCAAATACATTTACACACACACATATTATATACAGTCAGGTCCATAAATATTGGGACATCGACACAATTCTAATCTTTTTGTCTCTATACACCACCACAATGGATTTGAAATGAAACGAACAAGATGTGCTGTAACTGCAGACTTTCAGCTTTAATTTGAGGGTATTTACATCCATATCAGGTGAACGGTGTAGGAATTACAACAGTTTGTATATATGCCTCCCACTTTTTAAGGGACCAAAAGTAATGGGATAATTGGCTGCTCAGCTGTTCCATGGCCAGGTGTGTGTTATTCCCCTATTATCCCATTTACAAAGAGCAGATAAAAGCTCCAGTGTTCATTTCAAGTGTGCTATTTGCATTTGTTCCTGTTAACTCTCAATATGAGATCCAAAGAGCTGTCACTATCAGTGAAGCAAGCCATCATTAGGCTGAAAAAACAAAACAAACCCATCAGAGAGATAGCAAAAACATCAGGTGTGACCAAATCAACTGTTTGGAACATCCTTAAAAAGAAAGAAGGCACTGGTGAGCTCAGCGACACCAAAAGGCCCAGAAGACCACGGAAAACAACTGTGATGGATGACCGAAGAATTCTTTCCCTAGTGAAGAAAACACCCTTCACAACAGTTGGCCAGATCAAGAACACTCTCCAGGAGGTAGGTGTATGTGTGACGAAGTCAACAATCAAGAGAAGACTTCACCAGAGTGAATACAGAGGGTTCACCACAAGATGTAAATCATTGGTGAGCCTCAAAAACAGGAAGGCCAGATTAGAGTTTTCCAAACAACATCTATAAAAGCCTTCACAGTTCTGGAACAACATCCTATGGACAGATGAGACTAAGATCAACTTGTACCAGAGTGATGGGAAGAGAAGAGTATGGAGAAGGAAAGGAACTGCTCATGATCCAAAGCGTACCACCTCATCAGTGAAGCATGGTGGTGGTAGTGTCATGGCGTGGGCATGTATGGTTGCCAATGGAACTGGTTCTCTTGTATTTATTGATGATGTGACTGCTGACAAAAGCAGCAGGATGAATTCTGAAGTGTTTTGGGCAATATTATCTGCTCATATTCAGCCAAATGCTTCAGAACTCATTGGACGGCGCTTCACAGTGCAGATGGACAATGACCCGAAGCATACTGCAAAAGCAACCAAATAGTTTTTTAAGGGAAATTAGTGGAATATTGTGTAATGGCCAAGTCAATCACCTGACCTGAATCCGATTGAGCGTGCATTTCACTTGCTGAAGAAAAAACTGAAGGGAAAATGCCCCAAGAACAAACAAGAACTGAAGACAGTTGCAATAGAGGTCTGGCAGAGCATCACCAGGGATGAAACCCAGCGTCTGGTGATGTCTATGCGTTCCAGACTTCAGGCTGTAATTGACTGCAAAGGATTTGCAACCAAGTATTAAAAAGTGAAAGTTTGTTTTATGACTGTTTATCTGTCCCATTACTTTTGGTCCCTTAAAAAGTGGGAGGCACATATACAAACTGTTGTAATTCCTACACCGTTCACCTGACTTGGATGTAAATACTCTCAAATTAAAGCTGCAGTTAAAGCACATGTTGTTTGTTTCATTTCAAATCCATTGTGGTGGTGTATAGAGCCAAAAAGATTAGAATTGTGTCGATGTCCCAATATTGATGGACCTGACTGTATATACATTTGCCGTAATTTGTTAATAGTATAATAAACACCTCTACATATATATCCCCTTAATGCTAGTAGAAAGGCCTGTAGAATTAAGAGACATATTATTAATGACAGTATTTTGATAGTATATCTCGAGTATATAATCTGTAGTTATAATTGTTGCAGGTTTCCCCCCACAAACACCTGACCTGACCACGGCCCAGTGGGTATGTCTGTATAACACTTTGGGCACAACTCGCTCCCTGAATAATTAATTGGGCACAAAACACTTCCTGAGCCCTCTAAATAAATGATTAGACACAACCACTTTATGGGATAACATACTGGCCACAGTGTTTATTGGTAAACACAAAATCACATAATAATAACCATACCATTAATTAAGTAAACATAAACAGGTGAGGGGAGGAGCCTGACCCGAGACAGTACACTCTCCGCCCTGAACCCTCGTCCAGGGCCTACCGTGATGGAACATCCATACCCCCGTACGGTAGGATCACACCCATTTTACCACTGTCCCGACGACTCCCCTCACCACCCGCTGCTGTGACAGACAACGAATACAAAAACATCATTAATACAACCTGAAATACTAAGACTATACCACAACTGCTAATGCCATAAACAGATTTAACTCCAAATTGACTTATTATATTTCTTTATCTTCCATTTATGTTTTTATTATTATTATTTATTTATTTATTTTTTCTAATTTTTTTTTTTTACAACCATGAACACATATTTTCCAATTTTCAATACATAAACACGTATTTTCCACATTTTCAATAAATGAACACCTATGTTCCAAATATTAGGGATGGGTGGGATCTAATTACTTGGCTAGCTGGAGGCATAATGGCTAAATGGCGCCAACCCCTATTAGTGGCTCTGCCCCCAGCTAGCCACCCCCTCTCTCCCATACTCCCGGGCCTGCCAGGTCACGTGGCACTCCTACCAACCCCAAGAGGCCTGGGGAGGTATACAGCCCATCCATGACCTGACCACGGCCCAGTGGGTATGTCCGTATAACACTTTGGGCACAACTCACTCTCTGAATAATTAATTGGGCACAAAACACTTCCTGAGCCCTCTAAATAAATGATTAGACACAACCACTTTATGGGATAACATACTGGCCACAGCGTTTATTGGTAAACACAAAATCACATAATAATAACCATACCATTAATTAAGTAAACATAAACAAGTGAGGGGAGGAGCCTGACCTGAGAGAGTGCACTCTCCGCCCTGAACCCTTGTCCAGGGCCTACCGTGATGGAACATCCGTACCCCCGTAGGGTAGGATCACACCCACTTTACCACTGTCCCGGCGACTCCCCTCACCACCCGCCACGGAGAAGGCCACAGAATACCTTTTGCGGCATACGAATCCCCCCCAAAAACGCCATGGCCAGCCACCTTCCTCCCTAGCCCCTAACACTAAAAAACACCACATACTCATGACCTCAACCAGCTAAAATCATGAATAATTAAGCCAGAAGCCCTTAGCTTATCATTATTCAAGCCAACTACTTCTGGGCAAGGCTACACTTGCCTATTTACTTCTCCTACAGGCCTTACTTGGCCCTTCACCAACCGATCCTCCAAGCTAGCCCATTTGGCAGCTGTTACCAAGCGTGATCCTTTTCTACCCTCGATAAAACCTGCCGTTACCCGGGTGTATAACCAGAGGTGCTACCACCCCATGGAGCACTTCCAAGGTAGGCGACACTAGTGCCACTCGCCACCTGATGACATTCCCATCTCCATAACAGACTGATCATACTTCCATCTGACCTGAGCCAAATGCACCAGCTGGGGCCATGGATCGGCACCTGAGGCGAAGCGCCTGCTTGGTCCGATGTCCGAAAAAACTTTTGGTCCACCATCGAATACTACGACTTTCACTTCTCCAGGCCCCGGGGAACACGGCCCGTCAGGCTGTTACAGTGTCTGTTCATGCACAAAGCCAGTGGGTACCATGTTCCACCACGGAGAGTACCCAGCTCTGATCACATGTCACCAAGTTGCAGAATCATCCTCATAGGTAACCACTTTTCTCCCGTAAGGAACAGCACCAACCAACTCACGTGTTGAGGTCCAAGAACCATATTACCACAAAAGGAGAGTGATCAGTGTACCTCGGACACTGTAACCACCTCCCTTTTCCACCTGGTTCCCCTCAGCCTACCGCGGCCACATGGTCACCTGATCACCTTAGGATCCCACGACCAAACACCTGAGATCACCAATGCCTTGTCTGTTTTCGCCAACCTCTCGCCACCAGCTTACTTGCCGAAAGGAGAGTTGGCTGTACAGAACCACAAGGCCTCATACTTTCCACAGACCTCTTTCCACACAGTGGCATCTACTGCCCCATTGGGAAAGGCTACCACTTGCCTTCCAACCCTTTGCCATACCTCCTGTGACACCTTGCTCCACTCGTAATACCGATACTTCCTACGTCAGGTCCTACTGGCCCGGCCCGTTTTGAAAGGCTGCGGCTCTTACCCGACGTCCCACCTAGGGGGAACCCTCCTCCCGGCCTTAACCAAGAAACCTCATCCTTGCCCATTCCACTCACGCGCCATGCGCACCAAACCGTCCTTCCCATTAGGCCATACATTTTTTTGTGCGCCATCAACAGGATAAGTTGACCACCTGTCTTGAAACCTGGTACCTGTATTCTTTTAAAACAATAAGCTCCATTACCGGTACTGCGCCCAAGCGTAACCAACTCGGACACCCTAGGTGGAACATTTTACTTTATCATTTTTTGCTTGCAGCAATGCAAGGCTATAAGGGATATCCGACCAACCCGGAAACTACACCCCAAATAGGGCACACACTGCCCGCCCCTTACCACGGGTCCAGGGCGAAAGCCCTGCCAGGTGAATAACCACCACTCCCTGCAACATCCACCAATGCGCGCCGTGCATTCTTTACTGAAACACACAATAAGTATTATGGAGAACTGTCTACCCCCCGAATGGCCAGAAGATTTCTACCACGTGACTACGCACTTTACTTGATGACCTTCACAGGACCTACCGGAGACCTAAAATTATACCACCATAGGACCGGCCATCAAAATCGACATTGAGTATGTAAGAGCATCGGCCACCAGCCAGACCTGAGCCACTAGCCAGCATGTCTAACATGGGCCGGGCCGCTCCCCCGTGCTTACACACATAGACTTGGAATTATATATGCCGCCCCGCCTGAACTACTGTCTTTCGACCTGCGCTCGTAACTCGTGGCTACCCGAGCTCTAATTGTTTTGTTAAAACACCGTAACTCCGCCCTTTTCTAAGCCTGAAGCCGTACCGGGTCCCCCCCCCCCCCCCCCGTTGACTACCAGTGCTTTATTTTTATGGGACTGATGTGCAATTCATGAGGGGCCCATGCACCCTTGAATGCCTCACTCTTCTAACCTCCTCTTTAAACTGGCTTCCTTTAGCTTATGCCTGCTGTTTTACACAGCTTTTTTTTTGCAAAGCTAAAGTTGGATAATACACCGGCTGCAAAACCTTATTGTGTACTGCTGTTTCAAAGCTTCCTGGCTAAAAGCGCGGCGTAAGAATGGATCACGGGCTGACCGACCACGTGGCATAAAATCCACTAGCTCTAAACAAGGACAAATTAGCGGGGCCCACAGGCACCAAGGGTCACCTGATGCTGCTACGGCTACATTTTAAGTCTAGCTGCTCCTATTACCTTGTACTCTATAATCAATCACTAGTGCTAACAATGACACATTAGAGGCCCGTTGTCATAATGGAACAAACTATGTCGCCCACGGGCACCCTACCGTGACTAGGGTATAGTTCTAACCTTAGCCTGGGGATCATGGGCTTCTGCTGAAACTAAACTAACCCTAACTGCGTGTTGCCACATTGGCAACTGCCATGCCTGCTTGTTCAGGTAGTGGGTGTACCACAACCGACTGACCCTACCGAAAATGTAAGTCATTTTCGGGACCTTATTAACATATTACGATGACAGGCAGACTCCTGAGCGTAATACGGATGACCTGACTAAACAAGACCTATAGGCCTAATCCCAAGAATACATAGCAGATATACTAAAGGGAATACCTGTTCCCTCTACGGTGGCTTGGGATTCTTAGTAAGTCGACTGGCCCAGTATTGACCAGCTCATGCATAGAGTTATAATCATAATAATATTACGTAACACTCTACCCAAGCAAGGGCATATATATACATACACACATATACATATATATATGTAACACATAACACACACACATATATATATATATATATATATATATATATATATATATATATACACACACATAAATACATATACACATATATGCACATATATACTGTATACATACACATATATAAACACCTATATACATAGATATATATAACCAATTATTTTAGCAAAATATGGCCCTGATGGCCAAATACCTATGAAAGCGGGGATTAACCCCCTTCTAGACGGCATGGAAGTGGGTTATAAACTTAACTTATGTACAGCACTATAGAATATGTTGGTGCGCTATAAATGAACTATAATAATAAGAAAACTCTCCATGCAGGATGACTAGAAAAAACAAGCAGCTAACGAGCACCTCTCTTGAACCTGAGGAACTCCAGCATAACCCTGCAGCCACCCATGGACTCCGGCAGCAGCCTGGAGCGACTCCCCATGCACACAGGTTCACCAAGCAGCGTCGTCATGCCATTCCCCTTGTCCCTGGGCAGCTGCCAGTCCAATGCCTGGCAGCTTCCAATCCCGTCCCTCACCAACCTTCCTGCGCCAGCCAAAGGCCACAATGGGTTAAGAAAGGGAGGGGGGGAGGCCCTCGCTGCACCCCTACGATGGCCTGGATGTGGGTCAAACCCCTTGATGGGTCAAACTGTCAATGTGAGGTGAGGTTGGAGGAAGAGGGGTGATGCCGAACCCGCCCAGGAGCCTCGCCGCCAGCTACAATCCAATGCTGCTTCCCATCTGCCACTGCTCCAGCCGGACCTCCAGGCGCCCCCCACTCCTCCCCTGACCTCCATACATTGCCAAGCTTCCTCTCTCTCTGGCTCTCTGCGGGCAGCCAAGCGACCACGCGCTGTGTGGCATACCCGCAATACACCCTGGGACCGAGGCGCCAACCGATGGCCCTGTGCACCGTCCTTATCCCGGGGGACTGTCCAGGGATGCCCCACAGCACCTGCTTTAGCTGCAGCTCTGGCCTCCACCTCCCTCATGGCTCCCGCGATCTGCACTCCCGATGGGGAAAGAGGGTGAAGGGACAGAAGGACAGTAAGTGAAGAAAATATCCTAGGGCTGTTACCCAGACCATCTAATTACTTGGATAGCTGGGGGCATAATGGCCAAATGGCACCAACCCCTATTAGTGGCTCTGCCCCCCAGCTAGCCACCCCCTCTCTCCCATACTCCCGGGCCTGCCAGGTCAAGTGGCCCTACTACCAACCCCAGGAGGCCTGGGGAGGTATACAGTCTGTCCAAGAGACTGACTGATATTGCTTGCTAATTAGAGATTGCGCCCAATAAGTGCTGATGACCACCTGGGGCTCTGAAACTACTGTCTTAATCCATGTGAAAAAGAATAGTCTGGACATGCTCAGAGTAATATATCTAATATATCTAGTTACTCTCTAGGGCCGTTACATTATTTTCATGTTCGAAGGTTTTATACTGAAGACAATAGATTTAGAACTTCAGGCGGTAAACATAAATTATTGTCAATGATCTGCCAGTAGCAAGATATGACACATAATCTTTTGTGGTTCGATAAGCTGATTGTCAGGAAAAGACTGAAAACTTCAATGTTAGTTTACTGTATGGAAATGCTATTTTTAAATAAAATTAAAGTGTTAAAATACTTTTTATTACCTATAGTTTTAAATTGTACAAGATTTGTAAGCTACACTGTATCACCAGTAGATGTATAGATCAATACAGCACGTGCATTACCTGTAGTAAGACTTGTATGTGCACAAACCAATACACCAACCAACATCATATGAGGTAAGATGTGTTTTATTTGAGCAGGCAGTATAGATTAAGACTTGTATACTTGTAATGTATTTATTATGAGTAACAATTTTCATCTTTTCCCCATTTTTCAGATCCTGGTAAATTAACATAGAGCAAGCAGCTCTTAATTATAAGTAGAGGAAAAAACCTTGCCTGACATAAAGCTCCGACCATTTAATGAAAAGACATTACAAACCTTGCTGTTACCACACGCGTTTGCCCAGCAGATATTCGAGCATCATGTGCAATTTCCTATGTACATCACTTGGAAAAAATGTGTGAACCTTGATGGTTTAAGGGGCAAAAGGGTTTGCCATCTGCTATGACATGGGGTCAAGTCTCCATGAGTGCACAGATTTTCTTTTCATATCTCACCAGCTGTAGTAGACAGAAGAATTTCTGCAGATCAGACAGCCGCAAACAGAGCTTGGAAAGCCCCGCATTCGGGAATAAGCACATACAGGAGTCCCCCATAACATAGGGTAGATAGCAATAAGGGGAACTTATTGAAAAAAAAGACACAAAACCAATAGAATTTTCAACTTTTTTGACTTTATATTCACTTTTAAGAAACTACAAACATAACACCACAAAAATAACCTTTTTTAATAAATAAAAAAAAGAAATAGCACAGATAAACTAAACAGTCCACTTTAACTAGCAGATATGGAAGGTTTAGATTCATTCTCCATTCTGGCTTTATTTAGACAAACTGGTCAAGGACATCTGTCTTGCTGGTAGCGAGACATGGCACCAAGAACTCTTCATCTCATATTTCTGCTTCTTACAGCTTCCAGATCATTTGCCACAAAATCATCCAAAAGGTCATGGATGGAATGCAAACTCTTGCTGAAGAACCTGGTGGAAAGTTCTTTTCATTCCTCTGTGTCAGAGTCACTGCTTTCCTGGGCTTCCTCAATGTTCTGCCTGTTGTTGGAAGTCCTTGTTTGTCAGGCTCTCCTGGGCATCAGCATCTCCCAGTCCAGCCATATTGAACAGGTCTACTATCTTCGCAATGATGGACTGTTCTGGTTGTACATCATATCTTTCTCCACACAGCTTTCAGACATTGCTGTGCCACCACCTTTCAGGACAAATTGATGTTTGGTATGGTCTGCATGATGGTATACTTTTTTCAGAATGTGCTAGCAGAATGTGCAGTGAAGATAATAGGCCTTGAAGATCACAATGACCCCTTGACCCATTGGCTGGATGAGTGAAGTAATGTTGGGTGGCAAGAAAACTACTTTCACCACTAGGATGCAGCAATGGAGCTCAGCCAAGTTAGTAGGGTGGCTTGGAGCATTGTCCATCAACAAGAGCACTTTGGCCTCAATCCCTTTACACCTGCAGTAACTCTGCACCGATGGACAGAAATGTTCGCTGAACCAGTTCTTGAAAATGTCCAGTGTGATCCAAGCTTTACAATTCAATTGCCAAATGATGGGCAAAGTGGATTCAGGAATCTCCTTCATGGCTCTCAGTGTTTTTGAGTGGTACACCCACAAATGCTTGTTCTTGAAGTCGTCACTGGCGTTCCCACCCAGACGGTTGGTCAGACTTTTGGTTGCTTTGAACCCCGATAATGACAAGGAGCTGCTTGGTATTTGCTCTGTCATTGTCTGTAAAACAGTACAAAAAATACAATGAATGTAGATTTTATAAGACAATTAACAACCACCTTATGTGAAACAAGAAAATATGAAAAAATATTCTGTACCTTCTCTCTGGTTGCTGGAGATAGGAATTCTTATCCTCTTTGCTCTCTGTCTCTCTTAATGCTGTGACGCTGTTCTGAGCGCTAAACAGGGTCCCACAAGGAAAAAACAGTGTTATAGCGAATCATCGCTAAAAGGGGTAGCGTTAAGGGGGGTATGCCTGTAGTTCTACCACCTATGTCTTAACCAGAATTTTTGTTTACTGAACAGGGAAACTACAATGGTAACAAAACACATGAACAAAAAGTAATCACACAGTGGTGCCATTAAACAATATTACTTGATACCGTTCAGTATTAGGTCTTCTTTTTAACATATTTAGTAATGACTTAGAAGTAGGACTGGATTGTCCCCATTTTTGCTGATGACACTAAGATGTGCAAGATACCGTATATACTCGAGTATAAGCCGACCCGATTATAAGCCGAGGCACCTATTTTATCACAAAATACTGGGTAAAATGAGTGACTCGAGTATAAGCCGAGGGTGGGAAATGTGTCCCCCCTCTCTCTCCCGTGTCTCTTCTCCCGTCTCCCTTCCCTTTGTCTCTTCCCCCACCCTTATCACCCTCCTCAACCCCACTCCTCATCCTCATCCTCAACCCCCTCCTCTATAACCTCAATCCCCCTCTATATCCACAACCTCCCTCCTCATCCTCAACCCACCTCCTCATCCTCGACCTCCCTCCTCATCCCCCTCCTCAACCTCACTCCTCAACCCCCCCATCCTAATCCTCCCCCTCAACCCCCCATCCTCATCCTTCCCCCTCAACCCCCTCCTCACCCCCAAACCCCCTCCTCATCCCCCCTCCTCATCCTCAACCTCCATCCTCATCCTTAACCCCCTCCTCAACCCCCCCATCCTAATCCTCCCCCCTCCTCAACCCCCCCATCCTAATCCTCCCCCCTCAACCCCCCATCCTCATCCTTCCCCCTCAACCCCTCATCCTCAACCCCCTCCTCACCCCCCTCAACCTCAACCCCCCCTCCTCAACCTCCCTCCTCCTCATCAACCCCCCATCCTTACCCCCCTCAACCTCAACCCCCACATCTTCATCCCCCTCCTCACTCCCCCAACCTCAACCCCCTCATCAACCCCCTCCTCACCCCCCCTTCAACCTCAACCCCCCTCCTCCTCATCAATCCCCTCCTCACCTCCCTCAACCTCAACCCCCCCTCCTCCTCATCAACCCCCTCCTCAACCCCCCATTCTCACCCCCCCTCAACCTCAACTCCCCTCCTCCTCATCAACCCCCCATCCTCATCCTCAACCCCCCCATCCTCATCCCCCCTCAACCTCCCTCCTCCTCATCAACCCCCTCTTCACCTCCCCCTCAACCTCAACCCCCCTTCTCAACCTCCCTCCTCCTCATCAACCCCCTCGTCACCTCCCCCTCAACCTCAACCTCCCTCCTCCTCATCAACCCCCTCTTCACCTCCCCCTCAACCTCAACCCCCACAATCTTGGGCGCCACTTCATAAAATGGACATTTTAGAGCTGGAAAAAGTACAGAAAAGGGCAACAAAACTAATAAGGGAAACGGAGGGGATAAGTTATGAAGAAAGACTAACCAAATTAAACTTATTTTCTCTAGAATAAAAAGTACCTAAACGAGCATATGATTACCTTATATAAATATATATCCAAAAGGCTTTGTCAAGTGAACTTTTTTGTGCCACAAGGTTTTCAACTGACAAGAGGACATTTCTTGAGGTTAGAAGAAAAATTGATTGGATATATTTTTGAATAAAAAAGGCATTCAGGGTTATCTTGGATCATTAGAGAGTGAGTATTGATCCAGGGAGGAATCTGATCGCCAGTATCTGGAGTCAGGAAGGAATTTTATTTTTTTCCCTCTGAGTCAATGGGCAAAGATTCAATGATTTTTTTTCTGTTTGCCTTCCTCTTGACCAATTCATCTGCATAGTACAAATATCATAGGAGATCTAAAAAGGTTGAACTTGATGGACTATGTAACTATGTAAGAAATCTTTAAATATTAACATTTTCTTGAAAAATATTCATAGCTTACATATCTGCAATTTATTCCGTTTTTTCACAAAAATGTGAACTTTCCCTCAAACTTACAGTGACCCTGTAAGTGTTGCCTTACACGGTGTAGTCTTTATGTGTTTTTACAACTTGTTCAGAAGAGAATCCAGCCATGTGCACCTCTAAAACTCCATGCAGAGTTAAGCTGAAGTCAGCTCTAATATCCTCAGACATGTTAGCCCCGCTGATGAAGGGGCAGGATGGGCCTCATACATTGTTGGTGAGTTTGTTTCCATGACAGCTCTATTTTTAGCTGTTCTTTGGGTAAGTTATGTTGCATCCAATTCTGATTGCTGGTTACGGTAGATGAGGGGCATTTTTTTTATTTTTACATCTAAAAATAAACACAACTATTAGGAATGTGGCAGCTGCAAAATAATTTAATACACAAACCATCCTGGACACTTGTGTAACATAATTTACACATCTAGGTTCCATTTAGGATGACAGTTTATTTCTTATAATAATGTTCAACTTTGTAATCATGTTTTTTCATTATCATTATATAGGACCACTGTAGTCTTATATTTAAAATAACTTCTTTTGAAGAACTACGCAAGCAAAATGTTTTTTAGAACGCAAAAATGATTACAACCTACAGTTTATTACTTTCATACACAGTTATACAGTGGGCAGTCTACCATTTTGGTTTCTGATGCTCAACTTACCGGAGGTGGGAGGATACTTTAAATGCAGAAAGGAAACTTTTATCTGCACATTAAAAATGTGCCCTCTAAAACTGCTAGTGCTTTGAGTAGCTCTAATGGAAAGCTCTTAAGTTTATAAGGACCCATTTTCTTGAAAAAGGCAGAATCAGATAAGAAACAAAAAACAGTAAAGAATAATTGCACACAAACATACTTTTTTAAAGGTTGCATTTATTTATTTGTATTTTATTTTATTTTTTTCAATTTTGTTTGCCTAATAACATTTTGCTCATTATTGTGCTTTTAATTATTAAAAATCAATCAATAAAGAAAGAAACTGAACGCATTGGTCTATCATAGAAGTGGAAGAGTGTCCCTCTGTCCTTGTATTACCATATTTGATGCTTACACTTTTCCTTTTTTTTTGTCTGTCCAAAAGATTACAGTAATTCCTATACAGTTAATACCACAGCTGAGAGAATTATTCACAAATGACCTAGCCTTTCTGTGAAGTCTGACCTTATCTCATTCCAAAGTTTCCTTTTCTAGCACTTTTCTTTCTAGGTTTAAGACCATTCTAATATGCAACTCTTTAAATATGTAGTAAGATACAACTTTAAACAAATTTCAAGTCTTACACTAAGAGCAAAACATTTTAGTACCCTCTCCCTATTTACATTCTCCACTCTCTTGGCATCAATGGCATTGCTCTCTCATGGTTCACATCATACCAAGAAGATCGAACATTTAATTTCTCCTTCACTGGCACCTCTCTTTTTCCTCATACTTTGTTGGTGTAGACCAAAGTACAGTCCTAGGCCCCCTTCTTTTCTCTATCCATTGGTGCCCTAATACAGTCTTTTGGTTTTCAATATCATCTATATGTAGGTGACACTCAAACTACCTCTCGGCATCAGTTCTATCCCCCTATATTCTAGTATAAGTTGCTAACTCAAACATGTCAAAGACACCCTCTACCTCAGCTTCTACTCCTCACATACAGTTGTGCTTAAAAGTTTGCATACCCTTCAGAAATTGTGAAATCTTGGTATTTATTGGTATTTATTTTGAAAATATGACTAATCACGCAAAAATAAATATTTTATTGAATGATAGTGATCATATGAAGCCATTTATTATCAAATAGTTGTTTGGCTCCTTTTTAAATCATAATGATAACAGAAATCACACAAATGGCACTGATCAATAGTTTATATACCTTTGAATGTTTGGCCATGTTACAGACACACAAGGTGACACACACAGGTTAAAATGGCAATTAAAAGGTTAATTTCCCACACCTGTGGCTTTTTAAATTGTAATTTGTATCTGTGTATAAAAAGTCAAAGAGTTTGTTAGCTCTCAGGTGGAGGCACTGAGCAGGCTAGAAACTGAACCATGGGGAGCAGAAAAGAACTGTCAAAAGACCCGAGTAACAAGGTAATGGAACTTCAAAAATATGGAAAAGGATATAAAAAGATATCAAAAGCCTTGAAAACGCCAGTCGGTACATGTGTTTTATAAATGTGTAATTGTGTTATAACCTACTGTTGAAAATAAATCTCATAAGAAATAAAATAAATGTGTTTTGCCTGCTTACTCATGTTTTCTTTAAAAATGGTACAAATATTATCAATTTGCCATGGGTATGCAA
Organism: Discoglossus pictus; assembly: GCA_027410445.1. Taxonomy (NCBI): domain Eukaryota; kingdom Metazoa; phylum Chordata; class Amphibia; order Anura; family Alytidae; genus Discoglossus; species Discoglossus pictus. The sequence continues at coordinate 80,017,217 of CM050165.1, forward strand.
ACTTTTGAGCACAACTGTATCTCACACTGTTGACAATGCCATCATCACTCCCACCTCCCAGGTCCTTTGTTAGGGGGTTCTACATGATCCTGCCCTCTGTTTAACTCCTCACATACAATCAATCACAAAATCATGTCATTTTTCACCTAAAAAACATCTTCAAAATATGTCACTATCTTACACAAGACAACTAAAATTCTAATTCCCTCTCTCATCATATCTCTTCTTTCTCCACTGTAATCCATATTGAATGCATCCACTAGACTCATATACCATACTCGAAGCTCGGTGTCTGCAGCACCTCTCTGTCAGTCACCCCACTGGCTTCCCATAGCCTCCAGAATAAAATATATAATCATGACCATAACCTATATAGCCCTCAACCATATTGCACCCTCTTATATCCCTGCTCTGGTCTCAAAATACTCTCCCAACTACCTTTTTTGCCCTGTCCTCCACTCTTATCATCTCCTCTCACACCGGCCTTTAGGACTTTTAATGTGCTGCTCCTATTCTTTGTAACTCCTTGCCTCACTACACTAGACAATCCTCCTGCCTCAAAACCTTCAAAACCTCACTACAAAAGGCATGTGTTTAAAGAAGCTCATCACCTTCAGCTTTATTATGCACAACACATTTATCAACCCTGTACCTCACCCTTACTCTGTAGACTGTAAGTTTGCCAGTTTTCAATCTTGTTAGGTGCTTTCGGGAAAGCACTATGCATGGTTGTTTTTAAGCTCAAAAGACAGAGCCCTTCATTCTTTGACAATGTGTTAAAATTGTATAGCTCTAAAGCGTATGGTGGCACATTACAAATAAAAGATAATAATAATCATTTTAGTAGATGCTTACACAGTACAGCCTACTCTGGTAAAGCAGGAGTATAGATCTTCCATCTTACCTGATAACAAATTCATCCTGGCCTCTGAGCCATTTACTTCTTAAAACTCCTGAAGTAGAAGATCAACATCAGACATGCATTGGCAGAATATTTTACCAGGAAAGACTCCTCTGAAGTAGCTGCAGCAATTTGGAAGTATGTAAGTGTGTAAGAATGCACCTTCATTAAATTAAATAAATTCTCAAAAAAAACAAGAGAATAGAGAATTGTTGATCTAACTGAAGAACATTGGAAGCTAGAAAAGGCCCACAACAGAAACTAAATGCATTACGGACTATACAAAATTAATAATAACTTTTGGACCAGCATTACTTCGAACTAGCGCATGATGTTTCGAAGAGGCCAATAAGACTGAAAGCCTCTTAGCAATGTTATTTAACAGATATATGAGCACATCTTATGTATGTAAAATCAAACATCCAATTAATAAGAGCATGAAAGTACGGTACATTTTTCTGAAATAGCAGAAGCTTTTAGAAGCTATAATGAAAATATTTATAATCTAAACGCTTCTCTCAAAGGAGAAGAGGTAGATCAAAATAGAAACAAGTAATTGATGGATATTTCAATAAGCTTAACCTCCCTAAAATATCAGATTTAGAATCTGATGCATTAGATAGCCCTTTAGCTTCTAAGGAGTTGCAAGAATCCCAGTCACAACCTGCTTCAACAAAGCACCTGGCCCAGACAGACTAAATCAAACATATTATTTATTACATTATAAAGAACTTGCACAAATTTCACCACGATTTATTAATGCAAAAGTGCAAGATCAGAGTTTTCATTCTGATACCCTCTATAAATATAAGAATTATTCACAAAGAAGGAATAGGCCCACTTGAATATAGTAGCCATAAGCCTATCTCATTACTAAACCAATAGATATATTATTTACAAAAATTATAGCAAGCAGGCTGAAACTCCTCTTACCTCCCTAGTAGTTGTAGAACAAGCAGGATTTGTAACGGTCAAGAGGCAAAAGATTGATGGCTTAAACTCATACAACTTGCATGAAACTCTGGTCGACCATCAATGTTACTCAGTACTGACACTGAGAAAGCATTTTGCCCGGGGCCTTCGTTATTAGAGCATTGAACGGTTATGACTTTGGACTAACCCTGCTGAAGTGTATTAGGGCTTTAAAATTTTTCCTAGAACTAGGGTCAAATTTAACAGTATAATGTCATCTGCATTCTCAGTTACAAATGGCACCAAGCAAGGATGGCCTCTGCCTCCAATTGAAATATACATATACTGTAGCAGCTTGGTGGATAGCTCAATTGATATTTATATTTGGCTATTTTGAGTGAATTAATTGAAATCTGGAAGAGTATTACTTCTACTAGTAAAATCACTTATATTCCGGACGCAATCTCTCAAGTCTCAGCTAATGCATTGGACCAACAGGATCCCATAAAATTAATAAAAATCCCAGGTGGAATCTACTATATTATCCCAGGAGTAGTCATTTTTTTTTAGGAAATAAGTCTATTTTGACATCAGCCGAGTCTGTGGAGTAATTTTCCAGGCATCTGTATCCATTTGAGCCTCTTTGTACAAATATCATATGCACTAACAATAATTTATAAAATACTCAATACGGCTCATGAAAAGTTCATATAGCAATGACAAAGAGAGTTGAACCAAACCTTTACAGATCAACAGGATAGAGCGGCCTGGATAATATTCATTTGATCATACTTTTAAGCTAGAGGTGTGTAAACAGTGTTCTAGCTGATGTCTAAAAGGTATTATACCCCTCCTATGATGGACACATTTTATCCATTACACTCAGATAAATGCTGGAGATGTTCCAAGGATGACGTTGGATTGTTTCATATTTGGGGGAAATGCCACATATAATTAATTTTTTTGTTGTTGGAGACCAAGGTTGAGATTTCTCTTATATTTTTCTTCTTAATATTTCACATGAAGGGATGTCCACCCCCAAAAACTTATTGACTATAAACCTAAGCCTCCATCTAAGGCAGTTGGTGGACAGGGGGACAATATGATACGACCCAACCGATGTCAGGAGTGGGAGAAGTATTTGGAAGAGGGAAGTATATCTTAAGTAATTGCCCATTGCGGGGCAATTACGGGGCCTTGCAACAATCCTAATCAGTGTAACTGCTAGCTGTGTATCTACAAAATGTATATATGTATGGGATGTATATTTGTTTACTTGCTTTATTAAAGAAGTATTATCATAGATATGGAACTTACAACAAGAAGCAAAAGTAAAGTCAAGTAAAACTCCCTCTCTAGTCAAGTATGAAGTAGTAAAATGCAAACCAGACATACTTCAAAATATACATTCAATTATTTTATTGTTGTTCAATCGTCCGTTCGGTCTGACTCACTGTGACCCGTTTGATCACAGCACACCAGGCACATCCATTGTTATTTCTTTGGTTGTGCTTATCCATAATGTTTTCTTGGCAAAGATTCTGGAGTGGGTTGACAGTTTCTTCTCCAGTGGACTGTGATTTGACCAATCTGCTATGACCTGGCCCATTTGGTGACCCTACATGGTATAGCGCACAGCAGCTTTATTGATGTACACAAGCCCCTTCACCACAACACGGTAGTGAGCCGGAAGGGGAATTATTACATACATATTCATATTTTGCTCTACAAGCAACTCATATGCTTAGGTGGATCTTCTCCATGTGTACAAAACACATTTTTCCATGGTTCATATTTACAAGGTTTCATGTCTAATGAATACTCAAGACATAGTGTGATTCTGATTCAGTATATAAAACTCTGAGCACTTAGGCGCTCATTGCCTGCGAGTCTCGAATAGCGAGGCGAGCCGTTAAGGCACTAAAACTCGCAGCACTTGGGCAATGAGCGCCTGCGAGGCGAGCAGTGGAAGCAATTAAACTTGCAGATCTCAGCCAGAAAGGAGCGCCGAAGGTGCTCCTGCGAGCCGATCACACATTGAAACACACAGGACTTAGCCTCCAAACACTTAGGAAACGCGAGTTCGCCTTAGGCTGCAAGCAGTTGACAAACGTGGGACTTAGAAAAAATAAAATACGAGACGCAGGAAAAATAAATATACGAGATAGGAAAAAGACAAGTTAACGGTTGAACCGCGCAAAGCAAAAAACACAACAAAAACATCACACACAGCACGGGTGAACAGCCAGGACGTTTGGGAGTGAGGTGGAATGCAAATTTTTCAGACTTTCGGCACCTGAAAATCGGCTAAGCGAGAAAAAAAATGTCGGCCAAACAAAATTAAAACAAGGCTACACGACCCTGGATGGCGCAAAATACCCCCAACTGCGTACCACTTTCACCCAGGAACGTACGAGGTACAAAATACACTATTACAAAGGACGGCAAATGCTTGCGAACCGCGTAGTACATAGACAAACGATGCAATTTTACAACCCTAACTTGCAACTAACAACATTACGCATCTAGAGAAGCGCTTTACACAAATAAACCAATGGTTTGCTCTCACGCACGCAGCCTATTTCTAATGCACTGTTGGGACATTCATAACACTATATCCTCAGGCCAGCAACAGTCCAATAATATGCTGCAGGACAATAAAAATAGATTGTTACCTTTTCAGGCTATTGATTGTTACATATATTAATTAGAAAAAGGTTAACTAATAATTTATTATTCAATTAATTAATGAAGGTTCTTAGAGTTTAAAAAGCTTAACATTGTGTGCCAAACAGCATTGCCATGGCTTCAAATATTATTGGCCGTCATTTTTTGACGGGCAAGTCGCTAGTTGCATATAAAAAGCAATACAATAAAGGCTGTATTGTTTGTTTATTTATTTATACATTATAACAAAGGGTATGCCCATTTTCAAATGCAATACTTCAAAATACTATATTTTAAATATAAGACTACAGTGAGGATCCTTTAAGTTCACATATACTTCATTTATACACCAGCTTTAATATGTTATGCCATGGAAATTAAGATCCAAGGGCCCTGTGTAAATCTCTGCAAAAGCTATTATGAGTGCCGTAGTGACACAGTAAATCCTACCTAGCTATGAGAGAACTGATCCGAGTGAACTGCATGTCAAAGTCAAAAAGCAAGGCATACATCTCCATTGAGTTTTGCATTGACAATAAACTATGAGTTACTCCCTGACACTGTGACACCCAAACCCTATGCTAATAAGATTTTATGGATTGCTCGCAAATTAGGGCACTGAATAACTGCAAAAAGCAGCAGAAAGAATAATGTTTACCAAAGACCAATCGCAAGTAGTTTTCAAACCCTTGCTGAGTCCCACAGAAGCATTTAAAGTGACTATATGATTTTTTTGTATTAAGCCTGTTTTATGATACAAAATCCAGGGTAACACACAATCCAGTACTCACAGGGTTAATACACGTCACAAAACCACGTTGTATAGGAACAAATGCTCTAATGCATTGTCTAAAAATATATCATAATTCAACACAAAATAAACACATATTTACTTATTGAAACTATAAATACAATTGTCACATCTTTTTAATGTCAGAATATATTAATAAATAAAAAAATATTTCTTTATATATATATCTTTAATGTTTCCTTGCCCAGGAGTTACCATATCCTATTGGCTCCTAGAGACGTGTCTCATCCGTAAAGCATGGTTTGGCTACTCTATGCACAGAAATCTGTTGTGGCTAGGGCAGGATTTACAGATATGCAGTGAGTGCCCTAACCTGGGGGAGCAAAAAATTTACATTAGTGTGCGTTTGTGTTGTACACTCATGTACGACTCTTCATGACCTCAATGGACTGTTACACACCTGGCACATATTTATGTCATGCTGATTCACTTGGTTTTTATGGCAGAGGGACTGGAGTGGGTGCCAGTTCCTTCTCTAGTGGGCCACAGAATACAGCTCCTGGTATTCCTAGGGGGTCTAACCAGGCCCAACCCTCATGGCTTCAGGGTGGTCAGACCTAGAATTTAGGGGGGAAAAAGCTCCTGCAGCCAATTTACGTCAGTGTCATAACATAGAGCACTTGATTTACATGGCGGCCCAAGTGTGTTTAAATGAAGGCAATGCTATGAATCCTTAATGAATTGTAACAATTCTCTGTCAGATGTTGCTTACATACAATGTTAACATATACCTTATATTACGTTTTATTAAATGTTCTTAATTAATGGCCACTTTTGATACAAGCTGTGCACTAGCACTTACGTTGCAAGTTCTTGACATAAGAGATTAATAGTGACATTAGTTATGTAAAGAAATATTGATTAAGATCTGTACTGTATAGAAATAAATGCTCTCAGTGCAGGAGAGATCAGGCATTCGTTCAACCAGCAAATTATATTCCATTTCTAAGTGATTCAGCAGATTAGTTGTAATGTCACCCAAAAGGGCCCCTGCTGATATTGTAATATATTGTCAATGTAGTATTGTAGTACTGAATCCCAGGAACACACACATAATACACACAGAGATGGCCTGCATTGCCTGGGCTATTATCTGCAGGGTGCTATCGATTCCATCAGCCTCATTATAGCACAAAGCCCTGTCTTGCAGCCAGAGGAAGAATTCAGGCACAAGCACTGGCCACTGGGTGCCTTTATACTGTATACACATTCAGCACTAATATACATAGCCATAAATCTCTTAAAGGTGCAGTGTACTCAGGGACAAAAAAAATATCTCTTCTATAATTTTTATAAACATTTTAGTGAAATATATGAAATATTTTTGGCCTACTTGCTTTATTTGCCACTATATTACATTATTATCACATTATAGGGCAGCATTTAAAACTCTTCCATCAATAAAAAAAGAATTATACTTAAATATTATTATTATTATTAACCTTTATATGTAAAGTGCCAACATATTCGGTAGCGCTGTACATGGGTCAAGTACAAGGCAATTTACAATATTAACACACTGCAAAGAATGGAGGGACCTGTCTCGGAGCTTACAATCTAATTTACATAGTGTTTTTCACATAGCACCTTATTTGATTGTCATTTGTGTGCTATAATAATATATATTACACATTATTTGTTTAACATAGTGCTCCTTTCCTGATAGGGGAATGAATCAGCAACTATAGAGGCGGCCTCTGCCAGTGGCAGAGCTAGTGCACAGAGGGCCTGGGTCCCCCCCCAAAAAAAAATCTATCTAATATCACTCTCTCTCTTTATATATATACTAGCGACTTGCCCCTCAAAAATGACATGGCAATAAAATTTGAAGCCATGGCAATGCTGTTTGACACACAATGTAAAGTTTTTGCTCCTCTGAAGACCTTAAGCGCTCATTGCGAGCCTTGCGCTAAGCGCTTTTGGCGCTCATTGCGACCCTCTCCTCTTGTGTTCTTTTGCTCCTCTGAGCACCTACGGAGCTCATTGCGAGCCTGTCCCCTCATGTCCTTCAAGTTTAGTGCTTTGCAACGATCATCTTCGACGCTTATCGCAAAGACAGATATATAAGTACAGTGTTAAATATACAATTTTTTTAGTGCAGTGTAAATAAAAAATGATTTTTTTTCAGGTCTCAGAGCATAATAAAGTGATTTAAATATGTAAGTGCTTTGAGAGTGCTACCGCTGGCAGCCAATGAGCAGTAATCCAGATATATAAGTGCAGTGGAAAAAGTAAAAATTTTTTTAGTGCAGTGGAAAGTATACATTTTTATTTTCCATTACTAATTAATACTTATTAAATTAATGTACGTTAATAATTAATTAGGAATTAATAAATGTATTAGAAAGTGCAAAGCATTAACGTATTCATAAAGTAATGGCAGTGTAAAATATGCTATTTAGCAGGGGTTTTTTATATATATTTTTTTAATAATAATGAATTACTTAATAAATTAATATAATTTACCTATTTCCAATTAATATATCCAACAATCAATCTCTTATAATTGTCCTGCAGCATACAATGTACAGTTGGACTGTCGCTGCCCTGAGGAGAAAGTGTCAGCAATGTGGCAAGTGTGCAGTATAAATAGGCTGCGTGCGCGAGGCCAAACCGTTTGTTTAGTGTTGTAAAATGGCGGCAATTGTCTATGTGTTACGCGGCTTGCAAGCATTTTCCGTCCTTTCTAATAGTGTATTTTGTACCTCATATATTCCTGGGTAAAATTTGTATGCGTCTGGCGGTGGTTTGCGCAGTTCGGGGTCGTGTAGCCTTGTTTTCATTCTTTTTGGCCGTCATTTTTTTTCTCGCTTAGCCGATTTTCGAATTTTTTTCTAAGTTCTGCGCCTCGCAATTTTAATTTTTTTTAAGTCCCGCGTTCCTAAACTGCTGTGTGTGATGTTTTTGTTGTGTTTTTTTGCTTTGTGCGGTTCGGCTGTTAACTTTGTATTTTTCCTATCTTGAATTTTTTTCTTCTCAGTACCGCGTTTGTCAACTGCTTGCAGCCTAAGGCAATCCTGCGTTTCCTAACTGCTTGGAGGCTATGTCCCGAGTTTTTCAATGGGTCGCAGGAGCGCCTTCAACGGCTCGCCTCGCTATGTGAAGCTCGCAAGCATGACGACGAATCGCAGTTTGACAACTATTACATGTATTATATGTGATATATATATATATATATATATATATATATATACACACACACACACACAGTTAACCAGAACTCTCAAGCATTCAGGAAAATATGTAATACTGTATGTTAAATACAAATTTAAAGGGCCCAACAAATGCCAGGAGCCAGGTTGTGATACCACAAAATGCTTACAGGCACCTAGATATCATCCAGTGTATGTCTCTGCAATTCAATGTGACCTGGAAGCAGACAGACATGAGTGACTGAGCCAGGGCAGTAATGGGGTTACATTCCCTGGGATCAGCAAGGCACCCTCCAGCCGAAGGTACCTGTGTGTAAGTGAGGAGTGAAAGCTGCTGCTGCTAGAACAGCCCTCACTGACAAATATACTTAGCAGAGCATCCTATGTGCAGCTAATCTAGGACTCTTTTTAATAGTAACTCTCAAGCAATCAGAAATGTAGTTCATCCGGAATCTACCAATCCCCTTGGGTGCCGGTTAACTGAGTCTACTGTGTGTGTGTGCGTGTGTGTATGTATGTATGTATGTATGTATGTATGTATGTATGTATGTATGTATGTGTGTGTATATATACACACATACATACATACATACATACATACACAACTACATAAATATTCCCTTATCTGCCTAATGCTGCACTCCACTTCCTGGGGTGAGGGGGGCCGCAATGGGCTGGACAGCAGCTGGTGCCCGAGGGAGGCCGCAGCAGAGCCCGTAGAAGGGCCACCGCAGGTCATAACAGGTTGGGCTAGGGTCAGCACTGGGAGACCCCCAGAGTAGGGCCCTGGTGCCGTCTGCACCAGCGGTAGTTCCCCCCTGGCCCTTGTCATTTTGTAAGTGTACCCTGACAAACTACATGGATGAGTCAACCCCTAACAGTGACATCATCTTTGCACCAGCTAAAAAAAGAGGGACAACAATATCACAGCAGGAGAATGTGAGGGGCAAAATAGATAATCCTATACTGAGCAATATGAGTGGCAAAAGAAAGTCAGTAATCCAAAAATGTTTCATATATTTCACTAAAATGCTTATAGGATGTATAGAACGTATAGTTAGAGTCCTTTAACTTAACCTAGATTTAATCCTAACCCTAACATTAGCCCTCATTCTAACAACAAATTGAACAAAACTTTTTGTGTGCCACCATCGCTCCACGTACTGGCTGCTGCACACCAGGAAAGATATTATACGATATTGACCACACTGACACAGTAAATATTCCAAATTTAAAGCCCTGGCGAAAGGAGCTACTTGTTTTTAATTATGCACTGATCATTAAAAAACTAATATTTAATATTCTACAATAGCAATACTCAATATTACATTCACTTACAAAGATTACATAAGGTCAACAAAGGGGATGGGGGTGCGAGAGACAGGTCTAAAGGGCTTTAGGAGGCCAAATAATAATTAGTAGGCTGTCCCAACATCAAAGGCTTTTACCCAGAAGAGAGCACTTTAACATAATAACCAGTAATTTCTAATTACAATAATTTATGATTATTGTAATTTAAAGAAATGCTGAAATTTGAAATGTGCAAACATGCAGATTTTACACATTCTATCAGTCAGGACCTTCCTACCTTGCCTGATTCTGACTAGGGTGTGCCAGGGAACTGCTCCAACAGAGTTATACAAAGCAGTGGCTCCCTCTAGTGGCCGAACCAGATACAGATAGAATACAATTTAGGACCAACTATTACATTTTTTGTCATTTTTAACACTTGCATTTTTTAACCCTTGCATTTTAACCTTTATTTTTAACTTTTAAAATGTTTAACACCTGTTCTTTTAAATGCATGACAACAAATGTGTAATGTCAGTATACCTTTAAGTGATGAATTACACAGCTATGGCCCCTATTCAATTAAGCAACTGTTTTTTTACAGGAGCCTGTAATGTAGCCTGTAAACTAATTTGCTATTCAATTGGTGTCTTTTAGCGAGCCGCAAACAGCTCATTGTATACTGTACACAGTCCGTGAAATAGCGTGTGTGTGTGTGTGTGCATATATATATATATATATATATATATACATATATATATATATATATATATATATATATAGAACCCCTGAGGAAATCCAGAAACGTTGTCGGGTGATGCAGTATGCTGGACGCTATCTGATGATGTCAATAGCTAGCATCTAGGCAGCGTTCCACATGGACCTAAGCCCATAGCTTAATGCCCCTATCCCTCAACTGAATATGCCAAATAGCTGAATGGTGCAGCTTCTAATAGAATTTAGGAGGGGTTTTGGTAATGGGAGGAATTTAACAGAGGAATTATTCTCTATTGAGACAACTTTTTATACAGAATGTTAATATAAGCAATATAGCTCATATTTATACCAATGCTGACATTAGTATTGGTATAGACCTTTGTAACAATTTATGTGGCCAATTAAGAGCAACTCTTCAGCCTTATTAATTGCACTTTTATATCGCATGATAGTGCAATATTTTACTGCAGCAACTTACTGCAGCACTTTTAGCACTCAGCTCCTTCACTTTTGCATCAGTCACTTTTTACTGGTACATATATATTTTTTTGTTTTATTCACTCTCTCTATGGTCTGCACCAATACTTTTAGATGTTTATAATATACTAGCGAATTGCCCGTCAAAAAATGACGGCAATGAAATTGTAAGTGAGCTAATGCTGTTTGGTGTATAATAATCAAATAAATAATACATTAATAAATATACTTTACCTATTTTGAAATAATATATGCAGGAAGCATTGTGTTGAAGAGCTGGCAATCTATTTTGATGTTGCTGCAGCATTAGTGGTGTGGAGCTGCTGTGTAAGCGTGCTGAATGTGTGCAGTGTAACACTGTGCGTGCGCGAGACAAAACCGTTAGCGTAGCTGTGTACTTCCACATGGTATAAGTTATTGTTCTAAAATGGCGCTATGTGTGGTATGCGGCTGTGGCGGAATATCCGTAGGTGTTTAGTGGTGTTTTGCGTGTTTCTGGTGGGGTTTTGCGTGTTTAGAGTGCTGTAGCCTCATTTTCGTTTTTTTCGGCGGCCATTTTTTCTCTCGCTTAGAGAATTTTTTAGTGTCTAAACTCTTTTATTTTTAGTTAAATTGAGGTGTAACTTCATTTTTTGAGGTCCTGGATGCTCCCTCTTGCTGTAGGTAAGCTTTTTATGTATGTGTTGTGTGTATTTATTGTGTTTTTCATTTTTTCATGACCGCGGGTTGCGGACAATTTTTGCGAGGTCGTAATGTGTGGTAACGCGTCTCGTACTTTTTTGCAAGCATTTGCAACAACTCGCATGCTCACAACTATATATGTGATGCTGATAATTTTTTTATACCAATAGAGATTCATATTATATTCTATTAGTAGGTCCGACTGTGTGTCTCTTTATTCTTATCAACAAGGACTTTAATAAATTATTTAATAAAAGTTATATTTTAAAATGATTTTGCCCATTTAATTGAGATCAGAACAGGGTGTGCCCCAGTACAAATGAGATTTGTTCTATCCTCCCCTTTTCTATTATATATATATATACAGTTATACACACACACATACATAGAAAAATCTGGGATTTGTCCCCCTTATCCCCCCAGTTCCGACACCCATGCATACAGCCCATGGAAGCCTTTGATCTTTCAATCCAGCAAAAGTTACAGTCGCTAAAATAGCAAATCGCTATTCAATTGCTACAATTCCTCAAGCCTGCAAATGTTTCCACACCCATATACGGCAAATGTCGAAGAAAATCGTATGTAAAGCAAAAAAATAAATAAAATGAATCAATACTGTACTTTAAAAGATGGGGAAAGTGATGAAAGACATTAGAATTAATTGTACAACAGTCTCAAGCTCATAAATCTGCAATCACATTTTTTTTTTTGTTTCATCTTGGTGTCATATCAATTTCGGGAATCAATGAGTTAATAAATATCGGACCACCCACATTGATGAAAACAGTATCACCATTCATTTTCATTATTTTGTACATTGCCAGATTGCAAGTCTGAACGAATATCGGACCTCTAAACGATAATTTAATGATGTGTAACCTGTCGTAATGATGCCGGTCTCATTTACTATTGGCTGTTTCTAAATGCGTAGTTACGGACCTTACTTAATTGATCATGATCACGCTCTGAAATGCTACTTATGATTGCATGGCCTACGGTTTTGGCTTTCGGCCCGTAAATTGCGGGCTTGTTCAATAGAATCACACTGTATTCAATTGATTGATTAATTGATTGTAGCAAATCTCAAGCCTGCAGAAATATGGCCTGTATAATGTAAGCTGCGGCCTTGCAATTGAATAGGGGCCTATGTTTGTTCATTGTTAAAGTTTTTTATTTAAAGTAAGGTTGACAGCAGAAATATTTTTTCCTGGTGGCATAATGTTTAGATGCTTTTTATATATTACTAGCGACTTGCCCGTCAAAAATGGCGGCAATACAATTGTAAGGCAGGCAATGCTGTTTACCACACAAAGGCCCTCATTCAATTGCAGTTTGGCCAATTTAATAGGGCTTTAAATAAGCACATAACATATTTTTTTAAATAAGTTTTTAGTAAGCATCTATCCAAAAGCAAGGTCTTCACTAAACTAAAACTTCTTTAAAAAAAATATGCTATGTGCTTATTTAGAGCCCTATTCAATTGGCCAAATCGCAATTGAATGAGGGCCAAAGTAAGTATTTTGGTTGTGTGAGTACCTTCATCGCTTATTGCGAGCCTCTCGGTTAGTGCATTTTTGGTTATCAGAGCTCCTTTGACGCTCATTGCAAGATTTGCGCTGATCGTCGTTTGGCGCCCATTGCGAGCCTCTCCCCTGGTGTAGTTTTGCTCTTCTAAATACCCTTGGATCTCCCTGTGACGCGCGTGCTGAGCGCCTTTGTGTTTATTGTGATCCTGTTGTCTGTTTATTTATTTTTTCTGTCTATGTATTTTTTAATGATAATTAATTAATTGATAAAATCATAAATGAATATACTTTACCTATTTGTAATTAATATATGCAGCAAGGAATGTGCTGAAGAGCTGACAATCTGTTTTCATGTTCCTGCAGCATACATTGTAGGTTTGCAGTGTTGTTGCGCTGAGGTGTGTTAGCAATGTGTGCAGTGTGTAGTGTAAATAGGCTGTGTGCGCGAGGGGAAGCCGTTTGTGTAGCTGGGTACTTCCGCATTCTGTAAGTTACTGTTGTAAAATGGCGGCGAATGTGTATGTGGTAGGCGGGTTTGTACGATTTAGCGTCCTTGCTAATGGTGTATGTTGTAGGTTGTACAGGTTTTTGTAAAATCCATATTTGCTTAGTGGAATTTTGCGGCTTTAGGGGTTGTGTAGCCTCGTTTTCGTTTTTTTTCGTCTGCCATGTTTTCTCTCGCTTAGGGGATTTTCAAGTGTCTAAACTTTGTAAATTTGAGTGAAATCGAGGTTTAACCTGTGTTGCAGAGGTCCTGGGTGTCCCCCCTTGCTGTGGGTAAGGTTTTTATTGTATTTTTGTGTGTATTTTATTTTTAAAATTTTTGCCGTTGTGTGCGGGTTGTCAGTTAAGGTCGTATTTTTGCAAGTCCGTAATGGATTTTGTCTAAGACCTGCGGGTCTTTTTTTTTGTGTAAGTCTGTAGTTAGACATTGGGTGTTTGTTCTTTTTTTGCAAAGTCCCACTTGTGTGGTCGTTTGTAACCGGTTGTGAGGCGCCGTAGAGCATCCACCTCCGCAAATGTGGCCTCTGGCGCTCATCTACCCCAGCGCAAGGAGCTTCTTCGGTGCTCCTTGCCTGGCCTCAACTGCTGCAGGCTCGCTTCGTGAGCCTGCAGTTTCTCTGTTGCGTCACCAACGGATTTTGGCAAGCCCGGCTGCTGAGAACTTTGGTATGGTAGATGAGTCTAGTGGATGCATTCATTATATATTGGAGTGGAGACATATGGGGGATGGGGAGGCCAGCGAGGAGTGAATTGCAGTAGTCGAGATATGATGAGAGAATTAATTAGAATTTTAGCTGTGTCTTGTGTAAGATAGTGATGTATTTAGGAGATATTTTTTAAATAAAATGACAAGATTTGGTAAGTGCATTTATATGAGGATTGAAAAAGAGGGCAGGATCAAAAACCCCAAGACAACGGTGATAATTACATTGGCAACAGTGAGAGATATTTGAGGAATTATTTGTCAAGATCCTGCTGATGACCCTTTGGGCTCAGTCATTTTACACTATGGTTTATAGTTATGTAATATATTATTTTGATTGCCCTATGTATGTTATTTAATGTATGTTATGTTGCATGTTTGGTTCATGAACAGTTCAATAATTTAGAATGTTGTGATGTCAGTCAGATTGAGTTATGTAATCAGTTAATTGGTATCCTGCTGTGTGGAAGAGTCTGCTCTGAATGAAGATATATGTAATATATAAGCTATGTGTATGCTCCTAAAGAAAATGGAGATAACATATCTTGAAAATATATATGTACTAGCGACTTGCCCGTCAAAAGATGATGGTCAATAAAATTGTAAGGCTGGGAATTCTGTTTGGCACACAATATAAGGTGTTTGGTCGTCTGAGCACCTTCGGCTGATTGCGAACCTCTCCCCTGGTGTACTTTTGCTCCTTTGAGCACCCTCTGCGCTTTTTGTGAGCCCCGCGCTGAGCGCCTTTGGTGCTCATTGCGAGCCTCTCTGCTCGTGTAATTTTGGTGGTGTGAGCACCTTTGGCGATCATTGAAGGGCCGCGCTGTTCGCCTTAGCGTACATTGTGAGCCTCTCCCCTTGTGTACTTTTGCTCCTCTGAGCACTCTCGGCGCTCATTGTGTGCCCCGTGCTGAACACCTTTGGCGCTCATTGCGATCCTCTCCTCCTCTACTTTTGGTTCTCTGAGCACGACTTTGGCGCTCATTGCAAGCCTGTCTGCTCGTGTAGTTTTGGTGGTCTGAGTACCTTTGGCAAGGGGTGTGCTGATTGGCTTTGGCGCTCATTGCGAGCCTCTCCCCCTCATGTACTTTTGCTCCTCTGAGCATTTTTCAATGCTAATTAATTAATTAATGGAATAATAAATTAATATACTTTACCTATTTGTAGTTAATATATCCAGTAATCAATATCCTGAACAATCTGTTTTGATGTTCCTGCAGCATACAATGTACATTTGCACTGTTGATGACCTGAGGTGTAAGTGTCAGCAATGTGTAAAGTGTGCAGTGTAAATAGGCTGCGTGTGCGAGGTTAAACCGTTTGTTTAGCTGTGTAATTGGGCATTTTGTAATGGTAATGTTATTAGTTGTAAGTTAGTGTTGTAAAATGGCGGCGATTGTCTATGCGTTACGCGGGTGTGGAGCATTTTCCGTTGTCCCTAATAGTGTATTTTACACCTTGTACGTGCCTGTGTAAAAGCCTTATGTGCTTGGTGGTGTTATGCGTGTTTAGGGGTCGTGTAGCCTCGTTTTAGTTTTTTCGTCCGCCATTTTTTTTTCTTGCTTACGCGATTTTCGTGTGTGGAAACGCACCAAAGTGTGGTTTTAATTGTTGTGCAACCTGACTCCCAGACGTCATGCCTGTCCCCCCATGCTGTGAGTGGTGGTTTTTTTTTTTGTAAATTTTGGTGGTGTTATTGTTGTTTTTTTATGTGCACGGTTCAGCCGTTAACTTGTGTGCCGCGGGTCATAGTTTTGGGGGGTAAGTGCCGCTTACCTTTTTGCAAGTGTTACGGGCCATCATTTTTCAACGCAATTTTTTTCAAACTGCTACGGGTATCTCGTTGTGAATGGTGCAGTTGCGATATCTGTTGATGTGTAGTTCCGTGGGTCGTAGAAATGATCTTTTCCACGCGTTTTTTGTCAAACTGCTACAGATCTCGCATTGTGAATTGTGTAATTGAAATTTCTGTTGATGTGTAGTTCTGCGGGTCGTAGGGATTAGCGCCTATGGCGCTCATCTGCACCAGTGCAAGGAGCTTCACAGCTGCAGTGGGCTCGCATAGCGAGCCGGCAAGCATTAGCAACAACCCGTATTGCTCACAACTATATATGTGATTTGTCAGCATTCCTAGAAAAGGTGCTACTGAAGTGGATGTTAAGAAATTATGCTTCAGACTTCATAAAATGAGGGGAGCAGAGATTACCGTCTCTGAATAGGTGAAAATGCATATGGAACAATATATCTAGTAGAATATATATATATATGTTCTTGTGATCATCCAGGGGTAGGGGCTATTACTGCCCAGGGCTACCTGCTATAGACTACAGGTTAACTACCCACAAGGACCGTTTGGGTTCTTGGAATTCTCGGCACCAGCACTCTGATATCTGGATTCTGTCACTCCATCAGGAATCAGCACTTCCAGGAGTCTCAGTAACCTTCCTGTGGTAGAGACCAGGACCGGTTACTTGCAAGGTGGAGAAAGATTCAGTATCACTGCCATCTGGAGCAAAATAAGAGACACACAATTTCTATATGTCTCCAGAAGTGAACGTTTTTATTTTTGGAAAGTCAAACAATATTTATAGCAGTTAGATACAGAGGGTGTACACAATGTAACAATGAGAGGGTGTGGCAGACAATCACAGGAGATGACCCTACATGGGGTCTAACAGTAGCTTCCTGTCTGCAATAGTCTTAACCTCCAATACACATTCTGCTGTCTCTAACACATACCAGATGTAATTAACTTTATCTGGCACATAATGGGACAAAAAAGATTACAAATACAATGGAAGCATTTACGTACATAATCCAGTGGCTGGAGACAAGCGGTCTGTTCTTTAATGGGCTAAGAACCATGAACTAGAAAAAGGGTCCGTGACAGTTATCATTTGAAGATTAAACATTCACCCATTGAACCAGTTATGAAGTTTCCACAGCTATAAAAGCAGTTCCTATTTTTTTTTTATAATGCTGAGCCTGCGTTCATATTACTAAATACTGCATCTGAGTAAGTGCATTTTAGAGCCATCAGCTGTCTTGGTGAAGGGATCAAAAGAACCTGAAAGGTCTGCTGTGTAGGTTTGGCCACAACAGCCTTATCAATCCTGACTGAAGTAAGCAGATCTTCACAAAGCAGTGTCAGTGGTGGGATCCCTTCATCAATAATCTAAGACAACAACTGCAGCAGGATGGATACCTACGAGTACAAGGAGTCCACAAGGTTTCAAAAGTGGAAAGCTATGATGCCTCAGGATCTACAGTGCCTTGCAAAAGTGTTCACCCCTTTGGCATGTTTTGTGTTTTGTTGCCTGACAACCTGGAATTAACATGGATTGTTTGAGGATTTGCATAATTTAATTTACAGAACATGCCCACAACTTTAAAGATGTTTTTTTTTAATTGTGAAGAAAACAATAAATAGGACAAAATAACAGAAAAAGTCAATGTGGTAACTATTCACACCCTAAAGTCAATACTTTGTAGAGCCACCTTTTGCAGCAATCACAGCTTCAAGGCACTTTGGATAAGTCTCTAAGAGCTTGCCACATCTTACCACTGTGATGTTTGCACATTCCTCCTTGCAAAACTGCTCCAGCTCCTTCAAGTTGGATGGTTTGCACTTGTGAACAGCAATCTTTAAGTCTGACCACAGATTTTCTATCGGATTGAGGGCTGGGTTTTGACTAGGCCATTCCAATACATTTACATGTTTTCCCTTAAACCACTCAAGTGTTGATTTAGCAGTGTGTTTGGGGTCATTGTCCTGCTGGAAGGTGAACCTCCGTCCTAGCCTCAAATCACGCACAGAGTGGTACAGGTTTTGCTCAAGAATATCCCTTCATTTAGCACCATCCATCTTTCCCTCAACTCTGACTAGTTTCCCAGTCCTGGCTGCTGAAAAACATTCCCACAGCATGATGCTGCCACCACTATGTTTCACTGGTGTTCTTTGGGTGATGTGATGTGTTGGGTTTGCGCCAGACATAGAGTTTTCTTTGATGGACGAAAAGTTAAATTTTAGTCTCATCAGACCAGAGCACCTTCCTCCATACATTTTGGGAGTCTCCCACATGCCTTTTCGCAAACTCAAAACGTGCCATTTTGTTTTTTTATAAAAGTAATGGCTTTCTTCTGGCCACTCTTCCATAAAGCCCCACTCTATGGAGTGTACGGCTTATTGTCGTCCTATGTACATATACTCCAGTCTCTGCTGTGGAACTCTGCAGCTCCTCCAGGGTTACCTTAGGTCTCTGTGCTGCCTCTCTGATTAATGCCCTCCTTGCCTGGTCTGTGAGTTTTGGTGGGCGTCAGTCTCTTGGCAGGTTTGCTGCTGTGCCATGTTCTTTCCATTTGGCTATGATAGATTTGATGGTGCTCCTGGGGATCATCAAAGATTTGGATATTTTTTTATAACCTAACCCTGACTTGTACTTGTCAACAACATTGACCCCTACTTGTTTGGAGAGTTCCTGGGTCTTCATGGCAGTGTATGGTCAGTGATGCCTCTTATTTAGGTGTTGCAGCCTCTCAAAAAAGGTGCGTATATGTAATGACAGAACATGTGTACAAAGGTGGACATCATTTCACTAACTATGTGACTTCTGAAGGTAATTGGTTGCACCAGAGCTTGTTATGGGCTTCATAAAAAAGGGGGTGAATACATTGGCAAATGCCAATTTTCAGTTTTCTATTTTAAAAAAATAGTTTTATGTATACATTTTTCTCATTTCACTTCACCAACTTAGACTATTGTGTTCTGATCCATCACTTAAAATTCAGATTAACAAAACACTGAACTTAAGGCTGTAATGCAACACAATAGGTAAAAAGTCACAGGGGGGGGGTGAATACTTTTGCAAGGCTCTGTAACTATGAATCAGTTGGTGGCTCTATGGGCACAGATCAGGCAGGAAGTATACCCAAAGAGAAGAAAGATGCCTGGGCCAGTCCAACCAGCTGCCATCTAGGAGCTCCACCACTGCTGCTGGAAAATCTGCATCCCGCCCTGGGGTTCAGGTAGCCCCTAAACCTGCAACAGGAACCTGCAGTTGGACGGCAGGGAAGAAGGCGAGATCGAGCCCTAGTGCCCCATAAAGTCTCAAGAGGTCCTGGGAGAAGAGATAATGGACTGGTGGGAGAACTCTGACCCTGGTGTTTTAAAAATGAGCAAGACCGCTATAATGCAGTGGTTTGACACAGAGGAGGAAGAGTCTGTTCCCATGTTTTGAGGCCTATGCCTGGAACAGTTAAAAGTGGGTGTAGATACAGATACCCCAACCCTAGAGCAGCTAAGAGAGCTGACAAGCAAGACAATTCAACTGAAGGAAGATTTTTCTGCAAATTTTGCAAATAGCGGAGAGGAGCTCATGGCTCTACAGGGAGAAACATGTCCCTAAAAGCAGAAATCAATATGTTCCAGAGTCTGAAGAATGAGCATGTTGCTGCCACTCTCGCACTTTAACAGCTGCAAGAAGTAACATTGAAAGAGATGAGAAAATAAGATTTATTGATGAGCAACTTCAGAATGAGCTGGCAAAAGTGTCCAACAAAGTTGTGGAATACAAAGCTCCGCATAATCACAAGTTGTAATTACAGATCGAGGAATTACAGGCTAATAAAGATTTATTAGGACAGATGAGGAAGAGTAATCAAGACAAATATGAAAAAATCAAAACATTTAATGAACTTTTAGTGGCCAGACTCATAGAGGTGGCAAACAAGCAAGAAGAGTTAAGAATATTGAAAGAAGAAAATTCATCATTAAGAATAGATATTCAAAATCTGCAGGCTCAAAAGAACAGTTGTCACTTACCTCAGCTGTTGAGGAACTGAAGAATGTGATCCATGAGGAAGAGGGGAAGCCAAAGGGCCTGCAGTGGCCCTCGTACAGCCCGTAAGTCTGCAGATTAAATTACAAAAGGCTGCAACTAAATGGCCGAAATCCAAATCCTAAAACCATGCTTCGGCACATAGCATTTCCGGGCGTGAACATGATAAATTATTCAACCCTGTAGTTACGGGTTGAGTCGGAGTCAATAGTAAAAGAGACCATCATCATTACGTCACTAAAATATGGAGGTTACATTTCAATCACTTACGGTTTTGAAGTCTGAGTTGCGATCAAGCCTGCATTCCAGAAATAATGCAATATGAAGATATCAATAAATATAATATTCTGGTCCATGCGAGTTCTATTATATCGATCCTGGCAATCATTGTGTTAATACATATAACACATAAATTAAAACAAAAAATCACTTTCTCTATAATTTAAAATATAGTAGTGTGTTTATATCTGCATTTACAGTGCTACGAATAGGTGTTTAACCCCCTTACGGGTCCTCTCTAGTACCCATAGGATTTTTGCCTACATTTGCCATTTACGGGTGTGAAAACATTTGTGGGCTCCAGGACTTGAAGAAAGTTAACAGCGATTTGCGATTTTAACATTTACGGGCTTGAAAGCTCAAAGGCTTAGCTGGGTCGGAGTTACGATTTTGGCAAATGCTGTTGTTTTTCAGCCTGTAACCCACAGACTGTTTGAGAGTAGCTAAAGGAAGCCAATTTAATAGCAGTAACTTTTGCAGGCTCCTTGACGGGCTTCAGGAACTACAATTTGGTGAATTTCATAGGGCCCAAAGCCTGAAGATCACCTATAGGCTGAAATCCTCCATGCAGACATGCAAGTGAAAATAATCCAGGCATTAAATAAGGAAATCAAAGCCCTAGAGGAAGAGTTCGTAAATAGCCAACTTGAAAAGGCAGTCCAGGTGCCTATTATAGCACGGGTACAGGAGCTACAGAATGAACTGAAAGAAACACAAATTCAGGAACTGAAGCAGGAAGTCAGTGAACTGAAGCTTCAAACTGAAGGGGCCCAACATCAGCTGAACGAACTTATCTCCAGATCATCACAGCGGGAGAGACTATAAAATATGTTGAAGCAGCAAGAAGAGGAGCTGAAGAGCCTACACTTGGCGAGAGGGGGGAACATCTTGCTAACAAAGCTCAGGAACTACAGGACAAACATAATGAAAAGCAAACGTTGAAGGTTCATGGATTGCAGCAGAAGCATGAAGACCAGGGATTGCAGCAGAAGCATGAAGAACAAGTACTGTGAATCTCATCTTCTACCCAAAGTGAAGAACTGTTAAAAGCCCTTGCAGAGAAACACAAATGTATTACAGCTCTGCACAGTGATCTGGAATCTATGAAATCTACATTGGAGACATTGGCATCAACTGAAAAAATGCTACAAGAGAGAGTGAACAAGACCAGAAAGGAGAATGACTGGCTTGTACGTGCAACAAAGACTGAGATGCGGGGTATCCTGTGTTTGAAAAAAAAATGTTGGAGCAGAAGCGGTCAATATTCCTGAAGTCAGCTGACAATACAATACTGAAGTCTTAATCTGTTTATGTTACAAGGGATGTATCACCCACTTTTGGTCCCATAGGCCCATGGACTGTCTTAGATATAACATGACTGCTGATGGGACTGGTTTGGTTGGGAAGGGTTACCCAGGGGAAGAACTATTTCAGGTCCCTGCTAGCCTGCTATTTCAATGGACTACTGGTAAGCCCCCCCCCCCCTCCCCCATGACACCAAATCAATGTGACCCAGTGGGAAGGAGGCGGCATTGGTCCTAGCCATGGGGAAAGGGTACAGAGACTGTGTTCTTCTCATGCAGTTGCATCCCTAAGCAACCATGTGTTCTTTAGACTATGGACATATTTGGACTATTAGTTGCCCTACCCCAGACCAGGACTTACATATGGAATTAATTTTGCAGTATGCCGGCATTCATCTGATAAAGATGATCCCTGGGATGCTGCATCCAAAAGGGGAGAGTAGCTGTCAAGATCCCCCTGGTCACCCTTTGGGCTCAATAATTTTATAGTGTGGTTTATAGTTATGTAATATGTTATGTTATTGTGAATACCCTATGTATGTTATTTAATGTATGTCCTGTTGCATGTTTGGTTTATGAACAGTTCAATAATTTAGAATGTTGTGATGTCAGTCAGATTGAGTTATGTAATCAGTTAGTTGGTATCCTGCTGTGTGGAAGAGTCTGCTCTGAATGAAGATATATAAAGAAAAGGCAGGTAACATAGCTTTAAGACATCTGAAGTATGTGTATGCGCCTAAAGAAAAGGGAGGCAACATATCTTGAAGATATATGTATGCTTCCGCATTCCTAGAGAAGATACCACTGAAGTAGATGTTAAGAAGTTATGCTTCAGCCTTCATAAAATGAGGGGAGCATATATCCCAGTCTCTGAAAGGGTGATAATGCATATAGAAAAATATGTGTCTAGTAGAATATATATATTTATATTAAGATAAGAGCTATCACTATCTGACTGGATTGGATGTTATGATGCCTTGCATATGAAACCTTGCTAATGACTGTATCAACAATTTATACAAAACCCAGAAGACTCACAGACTGTTACAGAATGTTATCAGTTCAAGTTTAAGCATTCACCCATTGAACCGGTTATGAATTTCAACAGCAATAAAAGCTGATTTTTTTTTAGAATGCTGAGCCTGTGTTCATATTACTAAATACTGCATCTGAGTAAGAGCATTTTAAATACGTCAGCTGTCTTTTTGAGGGGATCAAAAGAACCTGAAAGGTCTGCTGGGTAGGTTTGGCCACAACAGCCTTATCAAGCCTATCTGAAGAAAGCAGATCTTCACATGGATGCTGTAGTAGAAGGTAGAAATTAAAGAGCTCAGTTTTTGACATGTTGAGTTTGAGATGGTGGGCGGACATCCAGCAGTGTATGCTAGAGAGGCAGTTGGAAACTTGTACAAGAATCGAGGGGGATAGATCTGGTTTTGAAAGGTAAATTTGAGTGTTGTCTACAAAGAGATAATATTGAAATCCAAAATAATTTACTAGGGTTCCAAGTGAGGACGTATAGATAGAGAAGAGGGCCTAGGACTGAAACTTAGGAAACACCGACAGACAGATATAATTTCTAACTACTACCTGTGGATCTGCACATTCTGTATGTATCAATTGCTTTCAGCCTAAAAAAAATGGGAGTAATTAGCAAAAGTTAGCAGGACTGCATTCAGGACTCCTGTTTTTTTTCACATGTGCAAACCTCAGCTTGCATGTATGCTCCTATTATTAAATGTTTACTCAAGAATCTCTGTTAGGCAACATGCACTGCCTTCACAGCACAAGGTTACAACAGGTGCGTGAAACCTTCAGCCTTAACATGCACAATTACATATCATTGCAAACTACTCATACATAAACTACAGTATAATACACAATCAACTCCACCTCCTGCAGCCTGTTACCTTAATCACTGCCATCTTGCATCTGTCACCCTCCTACCTCACACCCAAACTCCTAGACTGTAAGCTCTTCAGAATAGGAGCCATAACTCTGCTATACCAAACTCTTTGTTGCCATATTTTTTAATAGCCACATGCTCATCAAAAACGACGGCATAATATTTGCAAGCCTCGCAACGCAGTTTGCTGCACAATGCAAGCCTCGCTATCCGCGGCAAAGCAGGGCAATGCGAGCCTCGCTATGCGCGGCATCTCTCTATATCCTTCCCTCCTTGAGACTACTTTAATTTTGTCACCAGATGATCATTTTTAGTGCAATATTTGGAACCTTTTCTGTATCTATTTAATGTAAATTTCCTATTAGTTATCAGCTTTCATTTTGAGGTGAGGTGGCTATGTACTAGCATTGCAAATAGGCTCGTGAACAGCAATAATAGTAATACATATTTCTACCACTAGATGTCACCCAATACAAATCTTTATTTCTAAAAACACACTTTCAGTTTACTTAAACAACCATTGTAGTGGTCACACGATAGGGTTTAATGTTTAGTTACTGATTACAAATAAAATCACTGTTTGACGAAAATAAACGTAATGAAGCTTTAAGAACTTACATGTCAAGGTTAGTGTTTTGTTGTTGTGGTTTAGTCCATCAATCGTCTCTGACTCTCTGTGAGCCTATGGACTGCAGCACGCCAGATACATATGCCCCTCTGAGCTCCATCAAGTGCATGTTCATTGCTCCAGTGACCTTATCTATCTCCTCCTCTGTCGTCCCCTTCTTCTTGTGCCTTCAATCTTTTCCAGCATTAGAGTCTTCACTAGGGAATCCTGCCATGTCATTATATGGCCAAAAATTAGAGCCTCAGCCTCATGATCATAGCTTCCAGTGAACAGTTTGTTTTGATTTATTTTAGTACTGATTTATTGGATCTTCTTGCAGTCCAAGGGACTCGAAGTAGTTTTCGCCAACACCACAATTAGAAAGTGTCAATTCTATAGTGCTCAGCCTTCTTTATGGTCCAGAATACCATAGTGCGAACTATGCAGACCTTAGTTGATAGTGTAATATCTTTACATTTTACTAGCTTATACAAGCTTGCAATAGCTCTCCTCCCCAGAAGCAAACATCTTTTAATTTCATGGCTACAGTCATCATCTAAAGAGATCTTGGATTCCAGGAAAATAATATCTGTCACTGCCTCCACTTCTTTCTCATCTATTTGTCAGGAACTGAGATTGCCGTTTGCTATGATCTTCATCTTTTTAACATTGAACATCAGGCCCTTTAGTTTCTCCTCACTTTCAGCCATCAGAGTAGTATCATCCACATATCTACAAAATGTCCAAAACAAACCTGCACTAAGCTAAGTATGAGGACCAAATTAATACATTATTATTGTATCAGTGCTACTTTGACTAAATATGAAATTCAAATATTAATTAGGAAACCGTGGTAGGATCAACAGTGCACTCATTAGCCAAGTTAAGTATTAATATCAAAACAGAAAAAAAATGAAGTGAAACACATATATTTAAACTAAGTCTTTATTGAAACCATTAAATACATATAGGACTGGTCTAAGAATAATATTGGCGCTAATAAAATAAATATCTCAACAAAAGAGGCTAGTGAGAAATAGGGTAATACTAATGACATATAGATCCGATAGTGTCTAGTGGTGAAATCATATCATTATAGTTATTTATAATCTTTCTGCTTAATTATCAACTTCAAGTCCCACAAACTGT
The DNA here is from genome assembly GCA_027410445.1 of Discoglossus pictus. NCBI lineage: Eukaryota > Metazoa > Chordata > Amphibia > Anura > Alytidae > Discoglossus > Discoglossus pictus. The sequence goes on from CM050165.1 coordinate 80,042,640, forward strand.
CACAGTATAAAAAAAAGTGCCTTCAAAAAGCCCCAACAAAGTAAATATAAATTTGCAACAAGTTCTTAGAATTGTCACAATATCTATTTAAACTGTCAGAGGGGCTACTATGTATCCGTCATAAACCAAAACTTAATTATCAGTATGGTTTAACTCATAAAGCTGTGTTGCCTCTAGATTTGGTGAATAAACTTTATAAGAGAGTACATATGTTTAGGGCAAGATTAGTACAAGACTCCTTTAAAGAAAATGAAAATAAGGTTTGCAAAAATGTATCATGCTTATAAAGTCACTTTACTCTTTTTAAAGCCCAATGGATATAAATGATATTCCAGGATATGAGAAAGCCTAAAACATTCACTAAGACTCTACAGGATTTAGTATTTGTGGCTGTCTGATAAAGCTATAATAGCCCAATAGTATACTAAGGTCAAATGTTGTCTATCTATTAATATCCCATCTGGATCTATCAGATACAAATATATATAGATTAGTTTTTGGTGAGCCAATGGATACCCCTGCTATAGTATAGTATGGAAAACTGAAATTTTGCCCAAATCTATTATTTGCTTGTGAGGAACACTGTAGCTCCGTGCTAATAAAGGAGGCAGTTAAGACCATCACTGTGCAATCTTCCACTATAGTCTGCAGTTCTGAAGGCTAGAATTGCCCAATTTCCTACTAACCTGAAGAGCTAATTTTTTTAGAATCCCCACCAATGCCAATTAATTGTGGCTACAAAAGCTGGGGTGAATTGGCAAATACTTATATCAAATACTAACCACAAAGTCACTTAACTTGCTTCCAGGAACCTCAAATGGGACAACTAAACAATAACAATTAAAATGCAAAAGTTCTGCAAACAGTCTACACCATATTTAAATATAAATCAATACATATCTATTGATCGGAGCACCCTCTGTGCTTCCAGATAGTAACTCTCTTGATGATATGCATCATATAATATACATTAATACATCTCTAATTATCAAAGTCAGTACTTATCACTGTAATCACTCATGTGGAACTTTGTTCGCTTATTAAGATTAAAGGCACTCAAAGAAGTGGATGTCAGAGACGGAGATGGATAGATGAGGTCATTGAAAAAATTAATATGACCTTGAAGGATCCGATAGGGGCAGTAGCTGTCAGATGTGCCTGGCGTGCTACAGACCATAAGGTCACAGAGAGCTGGACATGATTGAACGACTAAACAACAATCAACAACAGAGGTAACATCCCTCGTCTAGTAAGGATAATACAGGCTTGTATATTGCAAATAAAAATAAAAGATTAAAAAGTTGCAAAAAATCCAGAAATATAAACAAAATAAAATAAGAGACTGTAACACAACTACATCTATAGGGGGAGGGGGGGGGGGGGTATACTTATCCTCCACTAAAACAATTATTCCTGAAGCCCTGGTCCTTACTCTTCAGCCCTGGATAAGCAGGCACTTTCATGTTAATTGAAGAATACATCCTCTCTTGATTTGACAAAACACCCTTTTTCTTCATGGTCGGCCTGTGAAATTTGTTTTCTCCTAATGAAGCACTTCCTTTGATGAGCTCCCGCGAGGACTTACAGTTTTTTTTTGTTTTTGTTTTTTTACCACCCTCTTGCCTTGTATACTATTGTGTGGATTCAGATTGGCAGAAATATTTTGTTTCAATCATATTTCAGCCAATCAAAAGCGAGTATCAAAATTACTCCAACCCTATTTCTGGTTAAAAGTGTAACCTTTTGGAATAAACATATGTCAATCCATGCATTTCAATTGGTTACACATTTAAGCAAGCAGAAGTGGGGCAGGAGTAATTTTGATTCCTCATTTTGTCAAAGAAGAGGAACAATAAAATGTGGATAAAAGCACAAGATTGTTGCATTTCTCAGTCTCAAATAAATGTGTACAGGTTGCTAATATTTCATACAAAAAAAATTTATATAACATATAACATTCTTACAGTACAAATGCTTAATAGAAAATTTGGACTACAATTACATTTCACTTTAAAATGGAGCAAGCAGAGGTTCCGAAAAAGGTTTATAACTATAGGAAATATATACTTAGTCAACTGAACGTTATTAAAAAAAAAAGATTGCATTTTTCTAGAATATACTAAATTTAATTGTACAATTTTGAGCTGTTGGTCAGCATGGGATCCATTGTCTTGACTGTAAGTAACTTGCATAAAAAGACTAGGCATGCTAAGACCCAGGAAGCATGCTCAGACTTTGTCCTGGAGCTGGCTTGCACTCAAGACTATGGGCCCAGTGCCTTGCGGACATATTTGGAACCTCGGCTGTGCCAATTTAATACATCCAAAGGTATGAAGGGAAGGGAGTTATATCTCATTTTCCAAGATATATAAATTATATAAATATAAACCATTATATCTCATTTGCCAAGATTCTCTATACACAGGGTCGCTACCAGATGACTGGAGAAAAGCATAGGTGATACCTATATTTAAGAAGGGAACAAGAGCAAATCTGGGGAATTATAGACCAGTGAGCCTTACATCTGTAGAGGAAATGATTTTAGAAGGGTTAATATGCTATAGAATACAAGAATATGACTGTTTAAAAAAAGATTACAATTAGGAGTCAACACAGATTTATAAGTGATAGGTCATGTCAAACAAACCAAATTAGTTTCTATGAAGAGGTTAGTAGGAACTTGGATCAAAGCAACTCAGTGGATGTAGTCTTTTTGGATTTTGCAAAGGCTTTTGATACAGTGCCACATGGGAGACTATCAAGCAAACTAAGGGATATAGGGAATTGCAGCTAATATCTGCTCATGGATTGAGAGCTGACTAAAAGACAGGAAGCAAAGGGTTGTGGTAAATGGAACATACTCAGATTGGACTAATATGGTAAGTGAGGTTCCTCAAGGTTCAGTATTAGGTCCTCTGCTTTTTAACATATTGATTGGAAAGTATTGTCTCTATTTTTGCTGATGACACAAAGTTGTGCATGATAATTAAATCTTATAATTATGTATTTTCCCTTCAAATGGATTTGCATAAATTAGAGAAATAGGCGACTAAATGGCAGATGAGATTTAATACAAATAAATGCAAAGTTATGCATCTGGTAAAGGAAAAATAGCCATGCAATTTATAAACTTAATGGAGCAAATCTAGATGTATCAGAGATCGAAAGGGATTTGGGAGTACTTGTGGACAACCACCTAGGTAACAATGCGCAATGCCAAGCAGCAGCTGCAAAGGCAAATAAAATATTAGCATGTATTAAGAAGGGTAGGGAAGCAAATATAATTCTGCCACTATACAAATCCCTTGTACGCTCTCATTTGGAATATAGAGGAAGCACTGATTCCGGATGGAGAGACCCGGACTGATACAGAAGCCAGTTATCAGCGTGCTGGTGCAGAGATTTCTAAGAATCCAACAGTCCTTGTGGGTAGTTAACCTGTAGTCTATAGCATGTGGCCCTGGGAAGTAATAGCCCCTACCTCCAGATCGTCACAAAGGTTATAGAAGCAAATATAATTCTGCCACTATGCAAATCCCTAGTACGCCCTCATTTGGAATATGGAGGACAATGTTGGGCACCACTTCATAAACAGGACATTTTAGAGCTCAAAAACGTACAGAGTAGGGCAACAAAACTAATAAGGGGAATGGATGGACTAAGTTATGAAGAGAGACTAACCAAATTATACTTGTTTTCACTAGAAAAAAGGCATCTAAGAGGGGATATGATTACCTTATATAAATATATGCAGGGTCAATACAAGGCTTCGTCAAGTGAACTTTTTGTACCAAGATGTTTTCAACTGACACAAGGACATCCTTTGAGAAGTAAAAATATTCCACTTTAAAGAAATAAAGAAAAGGGTTCTTCACAGTAAGGGTGGTTAATCTGTGGAATTCTCTAGCAAAGGATAATTAGAGGAGCATTGATCCAGGGAGGAATCCAATCGCCAGTATCTGGGGTCAAGAAGGATTTTTTTTCCCTTTGAGTCAATTGGCAAAGTTTCACTGGGGTTTTTTCTGTTTGCCTTCCTCTGAATCAATTAACCTGCATATTGCAGAACAGAGATCACAAGTTCAACCTCTCAAAAGGTTGAACTTGATGGACTAAACATGTTTTTTCAACCTCAATTACTATGTAAAATAAATATTTAAAAGACTGATTGATAGTGAACCACAGATACCAAGACCACCTTGTGATTCAGGCTAGTGCGTGGTGAAGGGACTTGTTCAGCTTTGTTAGCAACCATGGAATCTCCTTTTGCAGAAGCCTGTTTATTTATAGTTATATGTGTATAACAAGGGGATCCGTGTACAAACTCAGAATTACTGATAATGTCATGTATTATGCTAAAGACTGAACATTTCTGCTAAATAAACTGGATTTATATGCAGATAATCTAGCAAAAAAAAAAAATTCAGATAGGTACAATTAGTCATATGAATCAATAAGAAATCAGTTTAATTTGCATAATAACAAAATATTGTATGACAACTACCATGAGCGTAGGGGGGAATAAAGTTTACAGAGACAAAAAAAAAAACTGTGGCCCTGCGTGGTGCAATTCAACTCTAGCACAGCCACCAGCCACCAAGGGAAGAGAGGGCAGGCCAACCAACAAGTATAAAGAAAATGTACAATAGTGACGCACTACGCAATATAAACACAATATCAAATTATTGTTACTTAACCACCACCAATGAAAGCAGTGATCGGAGGCAATACAGATTCTCCATCAAGTCCAAGTCCACATAAGGACGAATAATGAGCTGCTATACAGAAGATCTTGAGACCTCCCTGCAGAGTAAATCAGCTTGATGAAAAATAAAAAATTTGGAGGAGAAAGCAAAAAAAGAAAAAATGCAGCAAAAACATATGGTGAAGTAAGTTTGGGTTATTTTAATACATGCCTAAATATTGTACTTCCAAAACATAAAATAGTTTATCTACTTAATACTAAAAAAAGTAAGATATTTGACATAAAACATGTAGAAAATATTTTTTAGTGTATGTATTATGGCAGATTATTTGAACTTTTGTTATTTTTTTTTATTTAAAAAAAAAAAAAAAAAAAAAGAGACCCTGTGGCTATAACGTGTATTTATCTGAACAAGACTTTTGTGTGATCTGTCACATTGTGAACATGTTTCTGCAGTTTTTATATTTTGAATCTTTCATGTTTGTGTTAAAATAACCTAAAACTTATGTCACCATACATTTTTGCAGTTTTTCACCTTTTTTTTTTCTCAATTCTCCCAATTATTTTTTTAACAAACTAGTGTAACAGAAATGAAAAGATAATATGTTGAGAATCTGCTGAGAGCAGAGATGACATAAGGAAGATAGAGAGAAATTGAGAGCAGAGACTGAAAGGTAAAAATTGAGAGAGAAAAAGAAAAGTAAGTAGTACTTTACAGAAAGATTATTAGATAACTGAAATAGCCTCTCAGTAAAATTGGGATCAAGCGTTTTACTCTTAAGGAAGTGAAGAATGCCTTGGATACGCACAAGGCCATCTTAGGGCTTAGTAAGCCACACTTTTGGGTTGATAGAATGGATCATTTTAGTTATCTGTCATTAAATCAATTTTTCTATGTTTAAGGGAGGAGGAAAGACAAAAATAGAAAAAATAGGCAGAAAAGAGAGAGAGAAAAAGAGAGAGCAAAAGCAAATGGAAGAAACAAAGACAAGGAAGAGAGAAGAGGTTAGGGTAGGGGAGAAAAAAAGAGGAAGAATAGGAAAAGCAAAACGAAAATGTGAGGGAGCAAGAGAAAATAAAAAAGGAAGTATGAGAAGACGGTAGGGAGGAGAGGCAGAGAAGAAAGGGGGGAAGAAAGAAAATAGATGAGAATAGAAGGAGGAAGGGAAAGAGAGAATAGGGGAAAAGAAAGAAAAAAGAGCGGGGGTGAGAGAAAAGGGGAAATTCTCCACAATACTTACCAAGGGGAAAATAGTGTGTATGATGGTAGTTAGGGTATTGGGTGATGAGGGAAAAGAAGGGCAAGGGAAGAGGAATAAGTGAAGAACCAAAAGCAGAATCTTAGATAGGAGGTAGAAAGTGAGAAGGGGAAGAGTTGGCGAGTTGTAAAGATATGAATCTACTGTATCTATTGCAAGAGTAAACAAATACAGAAGTCAGATGTTGTGGTGCAAAAATACATGCCTGAAAAAGTATACTAGCAATTTTGAATTACAATGTTGTGTGTACCTTTGTGCAAATACTGTTTCTGCTTCCTCTGGCCAATTAGCCTTCTAAATTCTGGCAGCTCATTTCATCCTCCCAGGGTTGTTAAATATTGGAGGAGGTAAGGCTTTCCTGGGAGAGACATACTGCTCCATACTTAGTGGCCAAATCAGTAATGCATGATAAAGTTTAATTTTGCTATTTTGTGTGTCCTCTATTCATATAAACTGGGGAAGGGATTTGTCCCCCTCCCTATGCCTCTGACAACTACAGTGGTCATTTAAGCCAGTGCAAATTCTGCAATATCTATATTATGCACTTGAAAGGCAAATCTGAATACAGAGCCTTATTTTGATTTGGCATTTCTGCCATTATGTACCAATTGTAATTATTATTTTTTTGTTTGTTTCTATATCTCATATAAAGGAAGTATTCAGTGTTGAAAATATACATTAGGATGTAGTGCCTTCCAGTGCTGCCAACAAATTATCCAAACTTTTGAAAATTTAGTTAAAGCAAGAATTCCTTTGTTATTTTTTCTTTCTTCATATAACAAAACATAATATGCTATGCAGACTATATAATAGGTAGTTTATTGTGTTTTTCTTATGCTGTGATACTAACAAAGGATGCTAACACATTTGTCTATGTACTGATGTATTTAATAAATGTTATAATTGCATATTATGCCTTTGTTAGGTTTAAAAAAAGTTAGGATATAAAATGTGAAATAAATTTTGGATTTTGTTCTAATTATTCAGATTTGTCTTGAGAACGTGTTGAAGGAGTTAATGTAGCAGGAAACATCAACACCTTAGCATGCATGAAAGAGGATTTGAAGATTATCTTGAGCAATTTGCTTGAATATAGTCTCACATGACTATCAGTGGCAGGGGACTTCCAGTAGAACCAGCTTCCATGCTCAACTTTGTTTAAGATTTTTGCCCCAAAAACATACAGCAATGAAAATATTCAAAATATAAATGAATATACAGAAATTTGAAAAAGGACAGCCAAAATAAAGGGAAATAAAGCCTTGTACCTGGTTACCTTATTTTCTACCTCGTCTCCCATTGATCTAGTAAACAAAAGATACATATAATTACATCTTGGGTGTTAACTTCTTGCAGTTTTAGGGCCTCTCATTGTATACTCAAGGACAGACTAGATATTGCAAATTAAGTAGATAAAATAAGTCCATAAAGTGTGTTTTATTGAAAATGTTATTGAAAAATTATATACCTTTGGAGAATATAGCACTTTTTACCATATTTGGAATATGCTGTCACTTTAAAGTAAAACTAAAAGGTAACTAAATGCTATTAAATGCTAGCAGTCAAATAAGATTGGAGTTGGCCATTTTGAGCTGTAAATCTTTCTAATCCACCCTCAAAAAGAGATTGAATATTATCTTAAGAGATCATAGTATTTAACTATTGATAAGCCCCTAACATACTGTTTATGGAGCACTCGACTGTACAAAGAGAGACTTAGCATGTCCAAAACAAGGCAGCTGCACAGAAAACAAAGAATAAATATGAATAATGCAATTCAATGATCTCCCATTAATATGTTTCAATCTGGATGACCGCTCAAAATAGTAAACAATCTTATTTTACCGTAGGAAATGCAATTCTCCATTTAAAGTTTAACTGATACTTGTCATTTCCTATACTTTTAAACTTATAACATATTTGGAACCTCAGCCGTGTCACTTTAATAAGAGGCCTATACCAACTGGTGTCTGGAATATGTGCTGTGTTTATTATATGTTATTGTATATATAATTCAAATTTCATATACTCTTTTCAATTTTGTGCATCCCCCCCTTTCTTTTTATGGTGCTAGGAGTTTTTGATTATTTTTATCATCATTTCCTTCATAACTAAAAAATAGAAAACAATACTGATACTGAAAGAAAAAAAAGGAATATTCATTGTTCCTTTGACAATGCTGATGTCCATAACACAATATAAGCTCCATTGTATTTACTTATGTTTACAATATTTTTTTCTATTTTAAAGAAGGCAAAACATGCATAATAGTTAGGTTGCATCAGCTTCTAATGTTAGGTGTAACAATCGAAACAAGGATTTAAAATGGTTTACATTTTTTTTTAGCTTTTAGTGGAAACAAAACAGGAAATGCATTTTTTTTTATCTTTAAACAGTTAGCATCTCGCTAAATCAATGCATTCATCTTAACTTTTCTGTAATATTGGCAGTTCATGTAGCCACCATCCGTATATATAAGGAACACTCTAATCTATTGGGTCCCATAAGCCAGTGAAGATTTGATAGATTATAGATATTTTTATTTGTCCAGCTTAAATAGTCTAACTTTTACATCTGGCATATATGTCTTCTTAATGCAGTTGTCAAGAATGATTTCATATTAAGATGGCTAGTTCTTTAATCCATCATGATGGACTTTTATAATTTGATTCAAAAGTATTATTATTACTAAGTGTTTATAAACTGCCAGCAGTTTATGCAGCCATGTAGTTGGAGTTAGTTACAGTTAGAAGTCAACCAACCAGTATGGTCGGCTGTGAGGGTCCTGCTCCTGAGATCTCACAACCAACCAGTATGGTCAGCTGTGAGGACCCTGCTCCTGGATCTCACAACCAACCAGTATGGTCGGCTGTGAGGGCCCCGCTCTTGGGATCTCACAACCAACCAGTATGTTTGGCTGTGAGGGTCCTGCTCCTGAGATCTCACAACCAACCAGTATGGTCGGCTGTGAGGGTCCTGCTCCAGAGATCACAACCAACCAGTATGGTCAGCTGTGAGAACCCTGCTCCTGGGATCTCACAACCAACCAGTATGGTGGGCTGTTAGAGCCCATCTCTTGGAATATAACAACATAGAGTAGATGGGGGCAAAGGAGTGACATAAGGTTCTGATGGAGAACAGAGGAAAGTCATATGAAGTGGTCATAAAATAGTGTCTGGTCTAGGAGTCACACACTTGTCATATGCAACCAAATGACTGAATTCTGCCCCATAACTTGCTGTGTTAACTCAATTCAATATACAATTATAATTAGAAACGATTGATATGCAAAATTCCCTTAATTTTACTGAATAATGATAACTATTGTGACAAGCATTAATTGCACACTTTCTGTAAAACATGATGATCTTTCAATGAATTTCTAAATCTGTTTTACGTTCTTAAGAATAATTTTTCAGATTTTTATCTCACACCTATATTCATAATGTGCAGAACAAGACCTCCAGCACAATTTGATTAAGATAAGAACAAACCATAAGAAACAAAAACATACTTATTTTAAATAATTTTATTCTGTGTAAGCTAAAAGAAAATTTACACGCTTACATTTCAAAAGAACTTGGGCATGCACGTGGACCTTGTTGTTACAGATCAGTTTAATTTTTTTTCCATAGGAATTTCCCCAAACATATACATCCCGAAGTCTTTGATGTATGTACAGCCTAAACCATAGCGATCTATGATTATGCTTCTTTACACTGTGCAAATCAGGAAGGATAGTGGTACAACATACACAAACAAAAACTAAATTATAACAATTATTTCTTTATAAAGACATTCATATAATTTTGGTCCTTCTTAACCCAAATCAAGATGATTTTAACCAAATCTATTCAAAAGCCCCTAATAAAAGTAATTTAATCTGCAACACACAGAACAAAAACAAATTAAGCAGGACAGAGACTTGGATGGTTGGTGTGTTATGGTCTGAATCTGAATACAGCAAAAAGCCACTGACACGGGCTGCATTAGCCAAGGATACTGTAACTCCCTTACTGCCCAATGGTCTGGGACACGTTGCCACACAATGTATTCCAAGCCTAGCAAAGGGAGTTAAACAGAATTTGAGCCACAGCAGCCCCAAGTCAGTTAAATTAACACACAACAAAACAACAACACTTTGAACATTTAAATGTAACAGTACGTTAACTTCAATACAACTGGGAAGAAAACAGGACATTCAGTTCAATCTGATAACAGATCCCACAGGCAGTGAAGTTTTGCATGTTCACATTTGTTTTTGATTTTTTGTAAGAAAGGATCCACCAGTGTATGTACCCTAGCGTTGAAAAAAAGATTCACCCTTGCCATTATATACAAATTGTAATTATTTTTTGTTTTTATATCTCATATAAATGAAGTTTTCAGTGTTGAAATATACATTAGGATGTAGCTCCTTCTAGTGCTGCTTACCAACAAATCATCTAAACTTTTTTTAATTTATGTAAAGCAAGAATGACTTTTGTTAGGTCTTAAAAAGTTAGTATATAAAATGTCCAATTCATTTAGGATTTTTTTTTTTTTTATTCATTCTGATTTGTCTTGAGAATTTGTTGAAGGAGTTAATGTAGCAGGAAACATTAACACCTTAGCATGCATGAAAGATAAATCTGGGAGACTGGAAATTACTTTAGCAGCCTCGTCGCTAAGGTTCTCGTCCCTTCTAGGTTTCCTGTAAAGAATAAAATAAAATAGAACATTAGGTGCTTTGAACATACATGCCAGACATCATAAATACAATAGGACTCAATAAATAACATTTCATATTTAACACTTCAGCAGTAGTGTTACAATGTTTAAATGTCAATTTCCACCCAAAATTAAGCTTCTTATAGAATAAAGATTACCATGTGTTGCTTAGTTAAGGAGAGTCACTCCTTCATGTTTGTTAAGCTGCCAGTTTAACTTTCTTTTTTGTCATGGTCACACAGAATGCTGATTGGGTCAAAAATTCTAAAGTTCATCAAATTGCTGCTGAATTTAGAGCTGACCTTTATATTCATATTCTGTGCTCTCCAGCAGCTCACGACAACCAATATACACATAACTTGGAGTAAAAAAAACAAACAAAAAAAAACCCCTTGGAAAAGCCTTTAGCTTTTAAAGAATATATTCCTTTTTTGCTTCTGTTAAGTCTGACATTAGTTTTTGCTCCTGAAAGGAATACGGACCTAGGAGAATGCAGATAATGTATTCAGTTCTAATGTAAGCCTACCTTAGTGTTGTGGGTGAAATGGTAATGCAAATTACAGTAGGATAACCCTTACCCTCAGGTTCCAGGTCAACAAGGAGTCTGTAGATCTCCAATACATAAGCATCTGAACACATACAGAGCCAGATAAATTAAAGGTTCCTAAAAATGTATTTGTTTGCATGTGCTTATTCTCACAGCTTACACAGCTGATAATGTTGTTAGTGTGCTACATACTTTGCAAAACCTAAGCTTTTCCACTATAGAAGAAAAGGCTCCTTTGAGACTCTTCACAAAATATCAACTACATTATTCCCTGGATCCATACCCTACCTAGACTATGTTAAATTAGCATAACTATGTATGAACTCTTTATATACATTTTTTTTTTTCAAATGATCTCCTTTTCAGAGGAATCCATTTTTCAAATGGCACTTGGTACAACTGATTGTGGGAAAAAAAACACTTGGTGCTTATACCTATGGAAAGCAAGTAGTTAGGAGTACAGGACACTGGATGTTTATGTTTATACTGAACATGGGGTGAACGTGTTTGCAGGGATTTCAAAAGTATTTAGGACAATATGAACTCTTAACCATAAAATGTACAGCCTCTAATAAGTGAACAAAACACATAACTGTGTCACATCACAGGATTCATGCAGTCATGAATTGTCCTTAGCTGTTCTATAGTGTTTGATGATTATATATTAAATAGCATTTTTTGTTTACTTGTGTGCATCTCAGATAAATCTCCACTGTGTAACGGCATTTGATGCTCCACATGTCCGAAACATAGACTGTTAAGTAATAGCTTTGTGACTATTCATAGCAAATGTCCAAGCCCTCCAACAAGGTAATTTAAGAAGAATTGCTATGTTTTTGCTCAAGCTCTTAATATACCTTGCGACACAAGAAACTATAATTAAGTTTCTCAATCTCGGAGCCACAATTTCAAAATGTAAAAATGGGCATGTCTCCATGCTTTCTCCTATAAAAGGTACATTTGTTCTATCCTAATCCAACAATATTCTCTTCCGCACCGAGAAATAGACAAGTTTATTTACAGACATTTTTCAAAATGTGACACCATTAAGCCAAATATCCCTAGTTTAACATTATTTTTTACGGTCTTTATTTCAAGGGATAGCTCAGAATCTAAAAGGCAAATTTGATTTAATTCTTGTTTTTCTTACTTGTTTTGGTTTTTAAGCAATACATTTTCTCTTTCCATAGATGACAATGTATTTGTGATGCTGAACGTTACCTTGCAGATGTGCTTGTTGTCTCTGCTGTGGACATTAGTCTTGCGAATGCGTCCGTCACTTTGCTGCTTGTGCTGGAGCATTCCATTTTGGAGGTTGTCAATTCATACAACTCCGGATCCACACCTTGTGGTACAAAATCAAAATCCATGAGCGACTGAACACATATAGAACATAATTACGCACGCACAGCAAAGGTAAAAATCTCAAATTCTTTAAACATCTGAGTCCCATAACAAAAACCTGAGAATTCTCAAGACTGAGCTTCCCAACATAAAGCCTGACTAGTATAGATATGCCCTATACCAACCCACTGAACTCAAGTTCATAAAATGATCACTCACTATTAGGTGTGTATGAGTGTTATATTAATTCATATAATTTGATTAGAACCTACAGCAGATAATTAAAAATAAAGGCACACTTGTGATAAGAAGTAAATTACATTACACTTATTTTGCACAAAAATATAACTAAAAGTAAATTATAATAAAATGATAAATAAAAAATAAAGAAGTGATTAAAGACACAATTTTCAGGTTTTGTATGGTATCTCCACAAAAAATTGGACTCAGATATTTACAGATCATAGAATACAGAAAAACAAAAAAAATCACTTGCAATCACAAGCAGCTAGCTTGCTGAAGCATTGAGGACCCTGTTAAAAACAACACCTAATAATCTTGTGATTAGGGGACTTCAGATTAAAGGAAATCTGTAGTTTTAAAATATACTCTTTTGAAGAACTAACCTGGATAATGGGGAAACTGCTTTGTTTAAAGAATACAAAACAAAGGCTTTATTTTAATCCCTTTCGTATGCAATTATGTTGCAGTGGAATCTCATCTTGGTTTCTGAGAATCTACTTCCACAGATGAGAAGAGACTGAAGGCAGAGGAAGCTTCTGAATAATGGAAATGTGGCAGCTAAAAATGGCAATAATTTCAATTTAACAAATGGACAGCTCATTAGTTTACACAATCCTGATATAACCAGGTCAGTAAATAAAACAAATTGCATACAGGAGTTAAATATTTAAACTGCTTTTAGTTATTTTTTCTCTTTTTAAAACACATTTTGCCAGTTATCAAGTTTAGTTATTCAAAAGACCACACAGAAGTAGCACCTTAAGGAATTTCCTGATAAATAAATACATTAAATGATGATATTGGACCTGTGTACTGAAAACAATGGAATAAAATGAAAAGCTTTAAAATACATACCTACATGACCGTTGCATTGTCTAAACTGATGGTCCTTAAAGCTTGTAGTGTTTCATATTGTGCTTCTTTTAAAGCTTAAAACTATTCTAAACAGGGATTTTTTTTTTTTTATTGCCTTCACATGGTTATTTTATTTTGCCATAGCTTGGCAAGAAGAATAGGATGTCCTTAACTTGCACAATGTTATCTTCTCAGTTTCTGACCAATGTGTATATATATATCTATTACTATACAGATGGAACAACTCTCCCTTCACATTCCATTTTATAAAAGTGGGGTGTTTTAAAATAAAAAAAATTCCATTATGTGTGGATAGTCAACACTAAGCAATATTAATTGCAAGAAGTGGAACCTTTAAGACTTCTTTTGCAATGTGTTAAGCGAACACTGATTTAAGCTAGTTTCCAATATATTTCAAGCTTATTCTATAGTGGTTCTGGAAATATTTCCCAGTGGGCTAGACGATTCCCTTGTAAACTAAATTACTGGGTCATATTTCATTAGCCATAATAATTGCTCCCTGGAAAATGGGGACCTCCAGAGATAAATATCAACAGAGGATGAGAGTTCTTCATGGTGCAGCTGTTGAAGATCCCCGAGTTGCTCCAAGCCCTTCACCAGCACAGAAGATAGACACCTTTATTTTGCAGTATGACTTAGACCTGAGCTTCCGTCTTGGGACATTTAGTGAACAAGTAGATGTACAAGTACAGTCTTGTTCATAACTTGAAGCTCAGTCACACTGTAAGCGCATTTCACCATAAAAAATTAGTAAAAGGAAAATAACCCCACACCATAATGTTCAGCAAGCTCTGACAAACACATGACTTTCCCAGAAACAAGTAAAACATACTGAAGGTGTTAGTTGTTTATAAAAGGAAACACATACATTGTGCCATTTCCTTGCTGTTTTTCATAAAAGTGATAAAATGTCTTACTTCATGCTCTTTATAAGTAGCTATATTAGTCTGCATTAGATGGAGAAGGAAACCCGACACAAGAGATTGTAGTCTACACAAAAGGGCCACTTGCTGATATGGTGTAACAGCAGATGGCTCATGTTTTTATTAAAATATCTTATATACAAGACATTGAATAGTACTTCATAAAACCAATGGTGACACTGGACAGATTTATTCAATAAGAATTAAAGGGAAGGGAACCTCAACTGGTATTATAATTACATTATATTTGAGATCACTGCTTTGTCCGTGTTATCATTTGTTATATATAAACAGATGAAGATTTATTACACAATCCTAATTATCAAATTTGCTTCAAACAAAAAGGAAACATTTTTGTCCAAGGGTCTTATAACGTATGAACCAGAGTGAGTTTATAAACACTTGCAATAGACAACTAAATATATACCGTAACTTAAAACGGTTGAACTTGATGGACTATAAGTCTATTTTCAACCTCAATGTAACTTAAGTGCAGACAAATGCTATATACAGTGGATATAAAAAGTCTACACACCCCTGTTAAAATGTCAGGTTTCTGTGCTGTAAAAAAAATGAGACAAAGATAAATAATTTAAGAACTTTTTCCACCTTTAAATGTGACCTATAAACTGTACAACTCAATTCAAAAACAAACTGAAATCATTTAGGTAGAGGGAAGAAAAAGAATAAAATAAAAATAATGTGGTTGCATAAGTCTGCAGACCCTCTTATAACTGGGGATGTAGCTGTGTTCAGAATTAAGCAATCACATTCCAAATCGTGTTAAATAGGAGTCAGCATACACCTGCCATCATTTAAAGTGCCTCTGATTAACCCCAAATAAAGTTCAGCTGCTCTAGTTGGTATTTCCTGAAATTTTCTTAGTCGCATCCCACAGCAAAAGCCATGGTTCACAGAAAGCTTCCAAAGCATCAGAGGGATCTCATTGTTAAAAGGTACCAGTCAGGAGAAGGGTACAAAAGAATTTCCAAGGCATTAGAAATACCATGGAACACAGTGAAGACAGTCATCATCAAGTGGAGAAAATATGGCACAACAGTGACATTACCAAGAACTGGAGCTCCCTCCAAAATTGATGAAAAGACGAGAAGAAAACTGGTCTGGGAGGCTACCAAGAGGCCTAAAGCAACATTAAAGGAGCTGCATGAATATCTGGCAAGTACTGGCTGTGTGGTACATGTGACAACAATCTCCCATATTCTTCATATGTCTGGGCTATGGGGTAGAGTGGCAAGACGAAAGCCTTTTCTTACGAAGAAAAACATACAAGCCAGGCTACATTTTGCAAAAACACATCTGAAGACTCATACCCAAAAAGACTGAGTGCTGTAATAAAATCAAAAGGTGCTTCAACAAAGTATTAGTTTAAGGGTGTGCATACTTATGCAACCATATTATTTTATTTTTATATTTTTTCTTCCCTCTACCTAAAAGATTTCAGTTTGTTTTTCAATTGAGTTGTACAGTTTATAGGTCACATTAAAAGGTGGAAAAAGTTCTGAAATGATTTATCTTTGTCTCATTTTTTTATGGCACAGAAACCTGACATTTTAACAGGGGTGTGTAGACTTTTTATATCCACTGAACATTTTTTTAACCACATCTATATAGTGAAAAAGCAGGTGATTTGTAAACGTGGGTATGCTTTTATATTCGCTTTTACCATTACTGCCCTTTTTTATCACCAAGTTATGTAGTGCCGTAAAAGAAAATATGTATTAAGATGTGTTTATACAAGTGTGCTATGTATGTAAAAATTGCAAAGTCAAAGTTCCTGATAGCAGGAAAAATTACAATATAACAATCAAGGTATACTTAGTTGCATGACTTTATTATTATTTAATATAAAATATAGATAATATCATTTTTAAACAATTGGAATGCATTTGCTAAACTTTTTTTGCAGACAAATCTTTTGCTCACCATTTGAAACAGTCAACAGAATGGCATGTATGTTTAAACATGACAAGACCATAGCTTCAGTGGTTCAACACATCTTATGGGCAATGTCCTGAGTGGTAAATATGTCCTCTAAAGGTACTTGCAACAATATACATACAGATTACAGACATGAAAGCGCAACACAAACAGGTTCCTTGTTTGTAGGAAAGCCACAGTCAAGTGCTCATGCTCTCTAAGCACACCGTTAGAAGTCTAACTTGCAGTTTGGACACTCAGCTGACCTGGGATTGTGGTGTTGCTGCTAGAGCCACTGTCATCCACCGGCCCAAAGAAATCAAGGTTCAGAAGAGTGGAACCTCCACTAGCTTGAAATTCAGTGACCGTGTTGGTAGTCAGCCGTAAAGAAGGCAAGCCAAAGGAAGGGGTTTGTGTGTAAAAAGGGGTAAGATACACTTAAACATGCAAGTCATCACTAGAACACATTCCACAGTGAAAGATTACGGACAGCTTACTGTACATGGTTATTAGTCAGAAATTTGAAGATATTTGAAGTGTATTATACAATACAAAAGTCCACATCATAAATATGCTCCGCAAACATACAGGTCTGTATGAGTGCTGAACAACAGATTTAATAAAGAAAGAGGAAAAGCACAGTTAATACTACTGTATAAAGAAAAAACAATTCAGCTTCTTGAGTATATGAAATAAATACATTAATGCTTGAAGCAAATCAACATTAGAATAGTTGTTTCTTAGTGGAAACTGGAGCAAAAAAGTTTTAGACTAAAATGAGATTTTATGGTTTGTTCTTAAATATTAATTCATATTATTTTACTATATGTATATATTAATGTCATTAATCAGTATAATGCAGTTATGCGTAATACTATATATAAAAATATCAAAATAAATTCATGCTATGAATGGTGCAATATACAAGAAAAAGTGCAAAAAGTCACAGTAGATTTTTAAATGACACATTAAAAAATATATATATTTTTCAAACTTAAGTTATTTTTTATATTGCACTTAATTAATAAATAAGTTAGTTTCATGTTTTTATTTGCATGAAATGCCTTTTTAAATAGAATACAAACCAATGTAAATATTTGTTGTGAAGCTAAAACTGAATTGTTCCTCCTTAATAAATGAAATTTAACACTGGATACATTTCTAAAAAGAAGCAAAATGGATTGGCTGAAGTAACAGGACACCAAACAACGTCAAAAAGTAAATCAGTCCATCCAGGCTTTCCTTCCTATATCTGGAAGAGTATTAGTTATGTTTTACAGAATAATGTATAAGGATGCGCACATTTTTCACATGCTCATATCCAGATTTTTTTTTGCTGGAACATCTCATGAACAATGCGTGTTATATGGTGAATTATATTTTAACAAAATCACCACAAAGAATATTTAGATGGACTAAAGGGATTCTTCAATCTTCTAAAAAGGCACCCAAATGGATAGAGTTTTTTTTTCCAAGATGATATCAAGCATTTTTGGATCACCAATCGGTTTTGATTGGAAGACCACATTATAATTAAAAAACAAAAACACCTATTATATCTGAAAAATGGACATGAAAAAAAATGGCAAAACTGTTTTTTAAATTCGAAAAAAAAAAATGATGCCTCTACTGGTCCTGGACGAATCCCTAATAGTTTGGTTGCATGAACAAGAAGGGTGTTTACATTTTTTCCAGGACAGAACTTGCACTGATTACAGCAAACTGCTGCCTTCTGAGAATATGTGGGGGAACAGGTATCAGATTCAAATCGTTTAACATATTCCCCAGTCCTCAGGAAGTACTCAAGTCAGACAAGATGGGAGAGTTCTAATTGGATACAGAATCTTTAAAAAAAGTGGTTTTAGGTTTATGGCTTACACCACTATGCTGTTAGTTTGTCACATATTGCAGAATCATGTGATGTTTTACTGTATCAGAAGCTGGCTGAATTGTCCCTGAGAAAATGTAAATTCTCAAAATAATTAGAATTTTTGTATTGTATCAATGACACACAAAGGACTTAATGGTTACAAGGATGTACGTACTTTTCAGTAGACTGAAGAATTTCTTAAAAAAAAAATCAATTTATGTTTAAAATAATGTGCTTGCACGCACAAGTACTGGATTGTGCTACTCATCCCAAGCCATTATCCATAGCAGAGTGTCAAGAATAGAGAGACATATTTATTAAGAGGTACCATTTACACATCTTAATAAATACAGTCAATAATACTGACTTGGTGCAAGGAGGATGGAATTGGAAATTTAGAGGGAAAGAGAAGAATAGTACAGTCACTGAATGATAAGTGGCTTAAACATACCTGGCTCTTCAGTGGATAACACAAAAAATAAAGAGGAATTCAATATGAATATTGGTCTCCATTCAAGACCAAAATTATGTCAGGGGAATATTAATAGTTCCTGTAAAAAGGAAACTGTAGTAGCTCCTTTTATGCTGACCCAGAGAGGAAGAGTAGACCATGCTATTTCTCAAACAGACATCATTTCTCATTTTCATGTGTATTTTAGCCTTACTTAGTAATGATAAAGCAAAGCAGAAAGAAAGCCTGAATTTTCAAAGATAGCACTAAAAAGACAAAAGTAAAGATCAGCAGGGAGAGGTTTGTCTGAATGCTGGAGCTTTCTTAAGTCTAGCTCTGGCGCTAGAGGCTCTACGAAGGGACGTACCATCTAAAGGGTTGGTAAGGCCACTGCTACTCCAGTCGAACTGGACAGGTGGGAGGGATTCCTGCAAGGAGATGGGAAAATGCAAAATTAAAAAATTTAAAACAAAGTAAATATTGGATAGTTACTCTTATAGCTAATTCATAATATAAAATGTCACCAACAAAAAATAATCATTACGAAGCAGAAAATTAAATCAGAAAATGTACCTCTAGTACTAATTTAGAAAAATAGAGTGCACAAAAATTAAGATGATTGTCCAAACTAATGTCACAGTAGTAAAATGTATTCCTTTCAGTTATTCTTAGGGGAACCCTACAAACATCTCTTTCTGTACAAACGTACAAAATGTATGTATAAGTTGTCCTGTTTGTCCTATGTATATAGTTTTCATTATATCCTGTGCTATAGAATTTGATGGCACTTAAAAGATCAAATAACATGAGTGGAACTTATTAATGGGTTATAATAAGGCAACACAGAGACAAAAATGCTATATATTAATGAAAATATTTGATGTATATGAAATGTTTGTAAAAAAAAAAAAGTCTGTATATTGTATTCAAAGTTCAAAATTACATTTTCCCAAATGTTTCCAAAAAGTTTCCATTGAGATATTACATTTCTGATTTCACCATTCAAAAAAATGAAATATAAAATGCCTATATATTTATTTACAATCTTCAGAAGAGCCTGGTTTCTCACTGCATTAAGCATTCCAGAGTCACCTTCTACCATCATATGTTAGCAGGTAAACTCTCATTCCAACCAATTAATTAAAATTGAATTCAAATAAAAACCTGATATATCAGTTCAAATGATGTACAAAATATTAGTGCTGGTCAAGCTGTTCATCTGAAAATGGTAGTCGACTAATGTACATTGGCCCAATCCGTTCTCTGACTAACTTATATACACAAAAACAGATATGCTCTTAATTCAAAATGTCTATTGTGTTAGCATAAAATAACTTTTTGGGTTACCTGCAACTGATCAGAAGTACAAATACTGTCATCTGAAGTGATCGGAGAAGATTGCCCTATTGATGCAATCTTTTCTGCAGCAGATACAGGTTTTAGAGGTTCCTTGGTTGGTTCCAGCATACCCTGCACAGACATGAAAAACAATAAAAAACAGCAGCAAAAATGATAAAACATACTATTAACTGGATCCATGTAAAGGAACATAGAAGGTATATTTTTCTTTTTGGACTGTGAAAGAGGGTATCTGAAAATATGGCACAAATAAAGGTCCATTGCTGAAACAAACTGCATTCAATGTATAGTTGTGCATGGGCATGCCCTTCTCAGCCAGTAAGGAGCAATAGAACTATAAGAGTTTCCGGCAATAATCCAATTTACAGTGGTATGATTACTGCACGTTTCAATTAAGTGCAAACAAGGTATAATTATTGTGTTCATGCCATAAGATTCCTAATTTTAAGAATGCCAGATGAATGGGGGAGCTGAGAACCTAGTTGCTGAGGTTACAAAAAACATATTCAACTTAAGTAGCAAAAGCAAAACAAATAATTATCACAATACTAAATTAAAAATATATATATTTAGGAGAGAACATTAGAAATTATCAACAGTCCTCTTTGCCCATGTTAGGAAACTTTCAGGGTTTGACATTTCTGTATTACCTTTATAGAAATAACATTTCTCAGCAGGTCCTACTTTTTTACAATATGACAATATATAGTTTTATTCTAAATAGCTAGAGAGTTAAATTAATAAACTGTAAATGTTCTGCCATTTCTGACAAGTGTTACATAGTTTATTAAAAGTCTGTTTAATTTCAAGGAAATAACTAGATTTCCAGAATATGCTCAATTTCACCTTTCAATTGAAAAGGAAAATGCTGACATTTTTGTAGAGTTGGAATGCGTTATTTCTTAGACATTGCCATGGCAACCGTTTCAGTTTGGTAGTAGGCTTGGGTTGGCCTAATTTCCTAACTTGGCAACTTTCCAGCAATTGACATCATCAGAATGGAAAGGAGGAATATAAAAAGAGCCATTGCAAAAAAAACTGCAGAATAACTTAAAGGGAGATGGTCACCCTCAAACTTTTACTGAGTTCATTCAAAAGAAGTAGTAAGAAGTTCAGCTATATAAAAGGTGTAAGACTTCTTAATTTCCTTCCTATTTTTTCTTTTGAAGAATTAAATTAAAACAGAAGCCCTTTCCTCATTCTTCTACTCAGTTTCCTAACTGCTAATAGCATTTTCTGTAGTCTGAAAAAAAATAGTTGTCTGGTTCTCTTATGAACTCAATAAAATAAATAACCATTTTGAATGGTGGAAAAAACACCAAAGGGTCTGGAGTTATTCTTCTACCCCAGAGGTCTGAGCAAGAAGATATCCTCCTACTTCAGAATGATTTGTTTTGCAATCTAAAAGAGAAGTTACTGTAGGAGTCCTTGTTTTAGTAGGTTCATTAGCGTCACAAAGTAATGCCTGTCCTAGTTTGAATGTTTGTCATAGGAATGTTTTCCCTAAATTTTCAACCTCAAAAGACAGGAACCCGTGAATAAACAGAACAGGGGTAGTCACTAGGTGGACCGGGTCAGAATTAGAATCTCCATCTTATTTCTTTCAGAGCTCCACTGCATTGTTCGATTTATTATAAACATCATCTGAAGCTTCTGAACTCTTAAATAAACTAGGAGTTCCATGTTGTTCTTTTTCACAATGTAAATGAAAAACCTATACAGTTAAATGTATTTTAAATAATTTGATAGTGCCTTGGTATTGCCAATGCCATGCATCTAGTAGCTAGACTGCTACTAAAAGAAAATGATTTGGCATTATTTTGTCATTGAGGTTTTTTTTTTTTTTTTTTTTTTTAATTATCAGAGCAACCTTCGTGCCGTTATATGAACAACCTTTAATATATATTTTTTTTAATCCAAGTTGCTATGAAAGTAAAATCTGTTTTACAAAATAGTTAATTAACTAATAGTTAATTTCTAATGATGCAAGTCTTTTACAAGGAAAATATAATAATTAACACACAATTTTAAATGTGTACCATACTTTGGTTGGAAAATGTATATTTATCTACCCCATTCACAGCAATATGGTCGATACAGTTTTATTAATATGCATTTATATTTAGTACTTACCAAACTAGCTGCATACATGGGCACAATAACTGGTTGCTTCTTGTTGCCTGTAAAAAGCTAGACAAAGAAATAAAAGTGATTATATACACAGTCCTAGATAGGGAAGACAATCATTTTTAATTTAAATCCTAACTCCACAGGCCTCTCGAGTACAAGCATGCAGACTTGATCTACTGCTCTTAATGGAAAGATGAATACTTTGTCTTTTTGTATTTTTATCAATTTGGAAGCCAAAAGTCAAGAAAGACCATACTAGAAATTTATAAAGAAAACCTGAAATGGTACAATGAAATGGACACTGTTATACCCACTGGACTTCAAAACTGTTAAATTGCTATGGGCTGGCAATTATTAATACTACATAATTCTTCCCCTTTCCAAAGTATGGTGTCATGGCCGCATGGATGTTGGGAATTTTGCCACTATCTTAAAGGGACATGGACTTGAGCAGGGGTGAGTGTGGAGGGTCAGAAATGGTGCCTCTCCTATTGTTCTGATTGGATACTCCCCCGTGAGCACTGGGAACAAAGAAGGCATTAATCAAATCAATCAGTTAGGCTCCTGATCTACAGGGTTTGATAAGGGAGGATGACATTATTTAATGGACAAGTCTCCCACATGGCCCAGGGTATAAACTTTGGGGATTGGCTAGAGTAATGTTTTCTGAAGGATGGGGCTTGTTATGATTGGATGATGTTTTGTATAAAATTGTTGTGTTGTGACTAATAAATCTGTTTCCAGTTTGGACTTACATAATCTATGTGTGAGTGTCATTCTGGGGAAAAGATAATCCTTGCTTGGAATTACTGTTGCAGATCCGGTCTGGGGAAATAGTTACAGCTGGTAACTTCTACAGCTTGATGCTGGTGCTCATGTTGGTCGTTTACCTGGTGCTGGTCCATATCATGTTAGCAGGGATACAACGGGGATTCTACTGGGTGGGTTTAATCAAGGATCTTTTCAAGCCTAATCAAGCAGTAGATTTTGACACGATTATCTAAACAGTGTTAATATAGTGTAAACAGTAAATATGGCATCCACATTATTTGTTATTATAGGAGCAGTAGAACGGCAGGTTTTCTGTTATTCACCTAAAAGATCATGTTTAAACATTATAATAAAAACATTCTGCACAGACAGTTTTGCTTTATTTAATCAGTCTGAATATGAACAGCTTTTTTTTTTTTTTTTTAGCTTTTTGTCACCCATCACCATGTTTTCTCTGTATCGTTAGCCTTGCTGACCATGATAGTGCATATGACACCTACAAGGAGGGAAGATCAGTTCCGGCTCAAGTTTACAATGATACTTTTACTTTTAGACTTCGGATTGTTATTTTTCCCAAAAAAATTGTATGCTTTGGTTTAATAAATTTACAACATTTGGACCTTACTGTGACTTAAACAATGTCTTATTTTGTCCATTTTCACAGATGTCTATTTATATCCAATGGCTAGTTCCCTACAGGCCTCAGTCTCTATTGTCAGCTCTGCTTTATGATCACTCACCCCTAAATATATGTCATATCATCACATGAACTCGCCATTAGAAATAAAGTGAGAGAGCACATTTAATGAACAAAAAAGTTGAACTACTAGGAGAAAAATTAACCTGAACTTACAGCACAATCAATAACAAGCAAGGAAAAAAAAAAAATCTTTTTTTTACATCTAATTCCAAACAATAAAACGTATGTTTAATTTACTGTACCCATTAATAAAAAAGACCTATCAAAATGTTGATGAGCATTTTCCTTTAATCATACTCCATATACCCAATTGATGTATAAACACCTTTCATTAACCTTTATGTTAAAAGGGATAGTTTCACCCCAACAAGCTGGTTTCATTTTAGGGAGAATAATAGTAAAAACTGTATATACATTGTACTAGACATTTTTCTCTATAGTAAATCATTCCTGACATATTCAGCATTTGGTTTGCTTCTCTTTTATGTTAATGCGCAGCTCAATTAGGGTAGATAAATGATTTTATCTGCATATTAACCCTAGAGGGCATTGTTTTGTGCCACCAAATAGACAGACAAACAGACTGTAATATTAATTATCACATCAAAGCAGCTGAGTATTTGGGAGTCTATAATTTGTAATAGAATACAGCAGAAACAGTGCTGATTATCTTTGGATTGATTTTAGGAAGAAATGTCTAATACAATGTATATCTAGTTTTGCATGCTACTTAAAATAATGAAAAAAAGCAACAACTTTGTTTTGGATGAACAAGTACCTTTAAACCTCTACTGAAGTCTTGTTGTAAAGCTAGACTTGGTTTTGTTTCATATAGTTTAAAAAATAGGTCTAACTACAACATATAATTGATAAGATATTATGCAATTATACGGAAGTCAGGGCAGTACATATTGAAAGTGCTTACACAAAGAAAGGCTTATAATAAAAGCAACTCACGTTTTGTCAGCATCTCAAAAAAAAAAAAAAAAAAAAAGATATGGGAAGTGATTTCAATTTTCTAAAAACACTGTCCATTTTCAGTACTAGTTCTTTACAACAGCAAACAAAGTATGTGCCGCCCATGTAAATTAACAAAGGATGCACTGAGTGTGACCCTGTACAAATCTCCAGCATGGGTGATGCAGGAAACAGGCTGTCAGGTGCCATTTTATTTTAGAACAAACATGTTTTCCCTGCAGGGAATGGAAGGGGAATACTTATTTTGTTACTTTAGTATGAAGCAAATGTGTAAATACCATGGTGTTAACTTCCGTTTAAAATTATTATTCCAATATTTTGTCAAAAAGTGAATGGTGTGTTTTCGTGGTTCCCAATATTTTTCTCAGGGATTGACTGAAAATTTCTGGTTGTCCCATGGACAACTTGGCGGTTGCGGTGGGACTTCTGTTGGGTTTTTGTTAGATGTTAAAACTGTAATATGTATACTCGTAAAAAATAAAATGTTGTATTTAAAATTACCTGAACCTGCCTATTCATACTTTTTTTTATAATTATGTGTTACATTTTTTGTATACTAGTAGTTCCACTGACCAACTGGGTAAAGCTTGCAGCCCACATTTTGGGAACCTCTTATCTATTTGTTTTCTAGAGTGTACTTATTGTGAATGTGATGCAAGATCCAACGTGTTTGTTATACATACTATGTTCCTGGTGTCAATTCCAAGTGAGCAGAGGAGCTTTTTGTTGCTGTGAGATCCACCCCACTGGTATTTCAGTCCATAGGCATCATGAATATCCTGCAACTCTGTCCATATGTTCAGCACTTCTCTGTGTAGGTCAAAGAAAATTACATTGTTACTATAAAGCAGCTCCCATAGTTTTTATAACAACTAAATGTGCAGCAAGCCAATTGCACAACTATTCCCAACCACTAGTACTTATAGATGAACTAAATGTACATGTTCTAAAGACAATTATTATCCTGAATTATAACTGAAGATTGGTGTACATCAGGCAACAGAGTTACTAATGAATGTTATAAATCAGATTGCCACATTCATTTAAAAGCTTAGTTTATAAGTAATAAATATCCTAACTGCCACCCTCAGAGGGACATCACTAAAAACAAACAAAAAATCTAATTAGTACCACTTTTGTTGAGGGAGGTGGGCGGATTCATTACATTCCCACAATGCTTACATGGCAGGTACTCATGTATGTGGAATAATCTATAAAATTAATTAGGCAATAGATCCTCTAGTGCGCATATATGCATTTACAGAGTATGACCTCATTAAACACTGAATTCAGTAATAATGCAGTCTGATGGTGGAGTTAAATTATTTTATGGACAATGTCCATAAAATGTAAAAAAATTGCTATAATGAATTTAAAAATAGTGGGTATTAAAAACATTGAAAAAACTATTTCTTTTGCATGTTATTGGGATCTACAGAGAAATCCATTAATCTGTCCTCCAGTGATTGCTGACTCAGGAAGAGGTCACAACATTGTTGCAAAAGCAGTTTGTAAAAGAATTAAAAGAACATTTTAATCCTTGCAGCAGTCGTTTTTCCACAGCGAAGCTTTTGTCATATTTAGGGTGATCTTTTAAATGAAAGATAACAAATGTGTTGTTTCAGTTACATTTTAAATAATTTATATGTAAAGGTCCTTCATTTTAACATGTTTTAATATTGTATTTCTTTTACTCCACTTCTGTACAGCGCTACGGAATATGTTGGAGTGATACAAATAAATTGATAATAATAAGTAATAACCATAGTTTCGCAGACATGCATGAAAAAAATCCTAAGTTTTTCTTCCATGCATCCCTTATAAAAGCATGGCAAAGTACTGTGTACTAAGGGGGATTGCCTAGCACCTATAATGCTTGTTACATTACACAAAATTCACCTGACTAATTTATTAGAGATGATTTCCAGCCGAGTTCATGGCAATCATTCAATTTTAAGTTTCCAGGAAGGAATGTAATGGACTGCAAAGTACCAAGGGCCTTATCGGTAAAGTGAAGTTTTAGCCAAAACCGTATGGGTGGTAGCAAAGCAGAAGAAAACATTTTTTTTTTTAAACACATATATTCTGATGATATCAAAGCACCTAATAAACTTGAATCAGGCATTTGTGCAGCTGTCTGGGGCCAAATCCCAGTAGAATAACTGCACACCTGTATTCAGTATACACACAGGGAAACATACCTGCCATAGAATTCCTTTGGTGAAAAAGGTGACCTCTCCAAGGTCATATCATCTTGCAGTTTACAATAAATGATATAATGCCTCTCAATTAGCATAATAAAGAATGATGTGCCCTATTATATGCACTTATCTGTTATTTATTTAAAATGTATCTTACAATAGTATGCCATTTTTCTATTCTACCCATATGAATACATATATCTCAAATAAAAGAAAGAAAATGGATCCATTATTAGAAATAACATTTACAATTTTGCAACTGAATGTCTAAATGTTAAACATAGCTTCGTAAGAATGCACTATTTGAGGTTCATGAATCTGCTTTAAGGATCCTTCCCCAGACTCTGCAAGTAGTCTAGTACTGAGAAGTAGTATGACCTGCTGAGGGAGTGTGGAAGGGCACGGAGCAAAGTCATTTAGGCAAGTGATGAAGGTTGAGAACACAGCACAGTTTCTTAGAGCTCCAGTGCAATCTATCCTAATACCACCTCCTTCTTGTGCTTGGACAATGGGGGAAATGAAGGTACAAAACAATGGTCAGTAGTAGGGAATTGGGGGAATTTCAGCCACAGAATAAAGTCATGCACTTTGGAGGTATGAGCCTGCCTAAAATCTGTCTGTGTAGAGTGAGGAAGAGTGGGAATCCCCTCCATCACGGATACTCCGAGGAGAGCAAGCACTGAAAGAATATAAATATCATTTTTAAAATGGAACTGTTTACAAGGACTCCAGACGTGAACTCATTGCTCACTGTGTCTTAGGGAGTACAGCTACACCTCACTGAGAAGGACAAACAGAGGCCGAAACATACGTCTGGGACTTGCCATTTCTCCTGTTCATGGGAAGAACTGCCTGGTATTTCAGGGCTGGTATTACGGTCATATAAATGGCTTTAAGTGCTAAGGACAAATAAAACCAGATCTCCGATTCCAATCAATGTCACTCCGTTTAGCTTATCTGCACCTCATATCACTTGCTCCTCCATCAACATACCTTTTCACATAATTTATGTGGAATTAATACATGACAACAAGACTGCATTACATACATAAAGCAAATTTCTCCCAAGTGAAAGCAGCCTTCATCATAAACAGAATATATCCTTACCTAGATAATGACTCCGGGGTTTCCTTACACATCTTTGTTTTTAGAAAGTGGTCCAAGGTTATTATATTTTCTTCTTCCTCGATAACAGGAGGAAGAGGAAAACAGACTTGGATAACTTGCTCAAGTCGGCTTAGTAATGATTGCTAAAGGAAGAGACAGAAAATATGGTTTACAGTCAAATAATAAGAATTAAAAAAAGTTTACCTTCCTACAGTTTAATTTGGTCTGACTTACACAAACTACTGCAATCATAACTGAAAATATCTTTTATACATAGTACTGTAAGAAATTGCACTACTGTAAGAACTTGCTAACTAGTAACAACATTTGTTGTGCTTATTTTGCACTTAATATGACATATTGAGTTCTGGAAACACATTGTGGTTTATGGTGTTTATGAGAACATAAAGAAATATTAGATCTACAAGGGATGGATTGTATTACTCTTAATTGAATATATGATAATTTAACCAAAGTTGACAATAGTGGATACACACACAGAGGCTTTACATATTGTTGCGAGAATCATTACTACTCAATTATTTTTACAGATTTCCAGTTTTAAGGTTTAATTTGAAATATTTTGGCATTATCTTAATGGATATTTTTGGAAATAGTCAAAAAACAAGACTCTTAAATCAGGTTAAGTTCTGTTAATAGACTATGTTCTCGTAAAAAAATAAAAATAAAACTGGACACTAACTGAAGATAATTGTTGCAATATTGCAAGGGGGCACAGACCTGAAATTTAATCTTACATGTAGTTATGCTAAATAGGATTTGCCATAATCTCAGCACGGTATAAATGATACATCAGTTACTGTACATATATGTTTAAAAGTATGTGTTAACCCCTATCTCCCATACCTAAACGAAGGGCTACACAGCTGCTTATCTTGGCTATACAGTGGATATAAAAAGTCTACATACCCCTGTTAAAATGTCAGGTTTCTGTGCTGTAAAAAAAATAATTAGACAAAAATAAATAATTTCAGAACTTTTTCCACCTTTAATGTGACCTATAAACTGTACAACTCAATTGAAAAACAAACTGAAATCTTTTAGGTGGAGGGAAGAAAAAAATAAAATAAAAATAATGTGGTTGCACAAGTCTGCACACCTTCTTATAACTGGGGCAATCACATTCCAAATCGTGTTAAATAGGAGTCAGCATACACCTGCCATCATTTAAAGTGCCTCTGATTAACCCCAAATAAAGTTCAGCTGCTCTAGTTGGTCTTTCCTGAAATTCTTAGTTGCATCCCACAGCAAAAGCCATGGTCCACAGACAGCTTCCAAAGCATCAGAGGGATCCCATTGTTAAAAGGTATCAGTCAGGAGAAGGGTACAAAAGAATTTCCAAGGCATTAGATATACCATGGAACACAGTGAAGACAGTCATCATCAAGTGGAGAAAATATGGCACAACAGTGACATTACCAAGAACTGGAGCTCCCTCAAAAATTGATGAAAAGACGAGAAGAAAACTGGTCTGGGAGGTACATGTGACAACAATCGCCAGTATTCTTCATATGTCTGGGCTATGGGGTAGAGTGGCAAGACGGAAGCCTTTTCTTACGAAGAAAAACATCCAAGCAAAAACACATCTGAAGTCTCCCAAAAGCATGTGGGAAAAGGTGTTATGGTCTGATGAAACCAAGGTTGAACTTGGCCATAATTCCAAAAGATATGTTTGGCGCAAAAACAACACTGCACATCACCAAAAGAACACCATACCCACAGTGAAGCATGGTGGTGGCAGCATCATGCTTTTGGGCTGTTTTTCTTCAGGGGAACTGGGGCCTTAGTTAAGATAGAGGGAAATATGAACAGTTCCAAATACCAGTCAATATTGGCACACAACCTTCAGGCTTCTGCTAGAAAGCTGAACATGAAGAGGAACTTAATCTTTCAGCATGACAATGACCCAAAACATACATCCAAATCAACAAAAAAATGGCTTCTCCAGAAGAAGATTAAAGTTTTGGAATGGCCCAGCCACAGCCCAGACCTGAATCTGATTGAAAATCTGTGGGGTGATCTGAAGAGGGCTGTGCACAGGAGATGCCTGCGCAATCTGACAGATTTGGAGTGTTTTTGCAAAGAAGAGTGGGCAAATCTTGCCAAGTCAAAATGTGCCATGCTGAAAGACTCATACCCAAAAAGACTGTGTGCTGTAATAAAATCAAAAGGTGCTTCAACAAAGTATTAGTTTAAGGGTGTGCATACTTATGCAACCATATTATTTTTATATTTTTTCTTCCATCTACCTAAGAGATTTCAGTTTGTTTTTCAATTGAGTTGTACAGTTTATAGGTCACATTAAAGGTGGAACAAGTTCTGAAATTATTTATCTTTGTCTCATTTTTTTACAGCACATAAACCTGACATTTTAACAGGGGTGTGTAGACTTTTTTTATAGCCACTGTATATATGCAAACTGAAAGTACTGTGCGGCCTGTCACTTCAGGATCTACCAATAGATCTTGATCTAACTTATGGACACTACTTGAGGAAGAACAGGAAGAGATGGGGCATTCCAAGAGATGACATTTTTTTACTTTGTGGACATCTTAGAAGTAAACAAAACGTAAATTTTAAATGACACCTACATAGAGTAGGAGAAAATTAATTAAACTTGCTAAAACATTTATATAAGGAGCACTTAAAAGTTGACCAGTGATTTGGAGAGCATCTGAGGACCATGCAATGTTTATTTCTGCCTGCTTCCTGACAATTTCAATGCAGTTTGCACTATTAGAATATATCTCTTATGACTCTTACAAACCACACAATGTAGTATCTAGGCACTTCTGCATTGCTTTTTATGCATGGTTTCATTTTGCCAATTGTGTGTTTTTTTTTTTTTTTACATAATTCTAGATGTTTTGTAGACCATCACAGACCACAGTTTGGGAAGCCCTGTGCTAATGCTGGTTAGGGCTCTGTTTATTCCATACTCACTATGTCTGTCAACCAGCTTTTTATACATGCTCAAAAAATCCTTCAGTTACTTTTTTTTCTGAAATTGGATGAATTAATGGCGATTTACACTTTAAGGCTTTTTCCCTTAATGCCTACTAGTATGCCAATACCATTTTAGACATATATTACTGTGTTGAATATGTCTTTGTCTTATCCCAGTCTATGATGTGTTGAGCAAATCCAAGGTCACATTGTATGTATGACATACTAATGTAATCACACATTGTGTATAATGTGTATAATTATACATAACAAGCATTACCTATCATATTGCTTGGTCTTGTTTGTAATGCTCAGCAATAATTCAGTAATAACAAAATGAACATAATCGTTATCTGAAGTTAATATTCCTTCATAAAGTTTCTAATCTGTGCAATCCAATCCAAGTGTAATTCTAATTACAGGAGCGACGCAGCTTTATCCCAGAACAAATAAACAATCCCTATTACAGTTCACAAAGTATACAGGAAGAGCATGTTTGAGGCAAGAAATACATGTCTAACTGATCCACAAAAAATAGTCAACTGAGAGAGATGCATCTTCATTCTTTACCTAGTTAATTAATAAATATCATAAATGGTCTAATGTCCCTAAACATACATATGATAAATAAAAACTTTTACCTGAGATGCAGATGGTAATCCTTCAGAAATGAAAGTAGATCCGGTTTCATGAAAAGAAGACAACGGAACACTTTCTGTCTTAATAGTTTGATCACCTAGGCTGGGAGGCATTTCTGTCCTATATGAGTGCCAAGCATCAGCCTCTGGAGCAGAGCTGTCACTCTTCTCTTCTGCAAATGGTGCCCATGTGGACTCTACCTGATCATCATCATCAAAAGCGTTCCAATCTGTAGTCTGGTTAGTATTGACAGCCGAACTGAAATCTGCAAATTCATCAGTTTCTTGAAAAGTGCTAGGGTCGTCGACTTTCGAATGGAAACCAAAACCTTCATGAGGTTGTGCATCAGAATACTTGTTAGAGCCCTGAAATTCAATTCTTTCACCCGATGTTGGTTGTAGCTCCTCTTGAAACCCAGCTATATTTGTATCTTCAAACTTGCCAAAATCATCATTTAATTCATTGACATCTAGTTCTTTTTTCTCTTTGAAAACATTATTTGGCTCACACTGGTCTGTAAAAGATTGGGGTGGCTCTTCACTAGCAGCATTAAAATCTCCAAATGTGTCACTGCTTGGAAGAGTAGGAGGGACACTTTTACTTAAATTATCGTTATATGTGGAGTCAGACAATCCATCACCAGTCTCAATTTCATTGTCACATTTATGCTCAAGGTTTTCAGCATCCTCCAAAGTATCTACAGATTCATCTGTAGACCAACCAGCTCCATCAGTGGTATGTAACATTTCCTCCACATGTTTATCACCAGTGTGTGCATGGTCTTCCGCATGTCTATCAATGTCACTTGATTGCACAAGAACACTAGTGGAGATATTGTTTTCTGGTGTGGGCGAGACATTTTTTAAAGGCTCAACACTGTCTAAGACTATATTTGTTTCGGAAGTGCAATTTTGAAGGACATCATCATTAGGCTCATCACTTTTCTCAGGGACTAGATCAGTAGGTACTCGTTTCCTACAGATGGAATCTTCACCAACTCTATTCAATGTACTGGTAGCCTTAATACTTGTATTCAGCCCTTCATATAAACCATTGTGCGTTTTCTGCTCTGTATCCTCTAAGAGAACTGAACCGGTTTCTGAAAAAGTGGCAAAGTTTGCAAAGTCGTCACTAGGACTGGGTGAAAAGTCTATGTTTAAGTCTGAATTGTGTGCATGGACAGTTTTAAATCCCTTTGAGTCACTGAGACTGTCTAAATCTTCTTTTCCCTGAGGGTTGACAGATTCTTCTACCGAAAACCCATTTGTAAGCTTCTCTAGACAGTGCGACTTCTCACCATTACAAGTTCCAATAGAAAGCTCCTGGCTTTCACGGTTTAAATCTTTATTGTCAAGATATGTAAAACCACTTTCTGAGTTTATGTGTTTATCAATTTTTTTCGCTTTCTCTCCAGAACTCCCTTTATTTTCAAGTGCAGCAACATTAAACTGGACTGTGTCATTATTGAAGTTTGTCTCTAACACACTAGAAGATCCCTTCTTAGAAACAGGATGCTCAGAGAAGTTCTCTTTGTCATTTATAGAGTTAAGGCTAGTAATGTTATTTACATTATCAGAGAATTCATGAACTGGCATGAAGTGATTTGATTGTATAAAGCCCTCACGAGGATAATTTACAGCTCCGAAATCTGCAAAACCGATACCAGAGTTACTGACTTCAGAGAAGCCCCCAAATTCTCCAAACTCATCCTCTTCATCATCATCTGCAACATTGTCAAGAGGAGGAGGGGATGAAGAATACATTCGAATAATTTCCGGCTCCATGATGACACTTGTATGTATGAACACGATTACACCTAAAAAAAAAAAAAAAAAAAGAAGAAGAAGAGTTATGAAAATGCAGAAGTGGACTATTAATTATATAAAAATTAGAGTGGAGATTATTAATCTGGATCCACTAATCCAGATTATTAATAATCAGAGTGTTGCATTATATAGGGATACCTTTTTTATTAAATATTTTTTATTTTTTTAGAGTAACAAGCTTTGGAATGGCTGCTCTCATCATGTGCAAAGCAAAGTGGGGGGGGGGGGGGACTCGCAATAAGCACCTTTGGCGATCATCGCGAGCCCTGAGATGAGCGCCAAAGGCGCTCATTGCAAGCCTCTCTCCCCTCTACTTTATGTCCTCATCTCCAATAAGTGGCGTTGGAAGAATTGGGCTTCTTGGTTTTATTCACCTTTACATCCAATAGATGGCGCTACAAAAACTATTTCCACTGTTGTAATTTACCCTGACATCCAACAGATGGCGCTGTGAGATGGACACATTTGCATATTTGACAAATATTGTAGTTGATTCCATGTGTATACTCACAAGCAAGTTAATTTCAATTTTCAGATTATTTTACAGCACAATAAAAGAAGAAAAGCAAAAAAGTGATGTCTGAAGGCTTTTGCACAAGTGCCAGGATCTTCCCCTCCATGTAAACAAACTGGGTGCAAGGAGAGGCCGAACAGCCCTTCCAGAAAATGAGTATTGCCGATGACAGCAGCTGGTGAGTACACCCCATTGGTCATATTTAACATTACTATTATTTGTTCCTGTATAAATCTGAGGTAAATATTTCACTAATCAATCCTTCCATGACACACTGTACAACTTCAAGACATGCGAGGAGACCATATTGAAGACCTAACCTGACCTGATCCATATTTAAAAAGCATCACTAGGTACCCCTTCAAAGATTCCACCATCCATCTAACTTTTCATCATTCCTCAAAACCAGTGGCGGAGCTAAAGAATAGGGGGCCTTGGTGCAAAAAAAAAAAAAAAAAAAAAAAAAACATCTTTGGGCCCCTGCCCCATTACCAACTCACTCAGTGCCCCTCCTTAAGACCACTTCTCACAACTGCACCCATCCCCATGACCCTTCCTATAACTACCATTGGCCCTCCAAGACCCCTTTCCATAGCTGTGACCCTTACCTCCTGAGTGCGTGAAGCAAAATTTATTTAATTATATATATATATATATATATATATATATATATATTTGCTTCATGCACTCAGGAGGTAAGGTAAGGGTCACAGCTATACACACACACACATAAATACATTTACTAACTCTACATAGCAGCCAGTCCCTCTCAGCATCCATCCCCACACAGCACCCACCTCACAGAACCCATACCTCTGTGCTCTGCTGAAACCAGCCCTTGCTCTCTCACCTCTTCCCTGATACACATCCCCAGCATGCAGAACTGCTCCACACTGCCACCCAGAGGAGGGTCCTGGTGCATAGCACCACCTGCACCATTGGTAACTCATCCCTGCTCAAATCTCTACTTTAAAGAAGGATAAAAAATATCCTATTCACACATACAACTCTCTCTCGAAGACTACCAACTATTGATTAACGATATATGGAAGTTTCCCTGTTTTTACCTTTCTCTAATTTAACACAAACTGCTTATATCAGAAAAACACATTACATTGATTTCTTCTATACACATACAAATGTATTTTATTTAAAAAAAAAGGTTGCCACTCCCCAAGAGCTGCTTACATATGCCTCTGGTACTAGCCAATAGAAACACTGCATTCAATTATTGTTTTTACCCCTATAGTAACATTCAAGCCAAATCCCTTAGATTGTAAATTTGCAAGTTTTTAATTGTATAGGGTGCTTGAAAAACTACTCTATATGCAAGATTACAAACTCAAAAATAGGGCTCTCAATTAATCTGTATTGATATTGTTTTTATCTTGTGCTCGTCCTATGTATGGCACTGCGGAATATGTTGGCTTTTTTATTATTATTATTATTATTATTATTATTATTATTATTATTAGTCATCACATATATAATTGTGAGCGTACGGGCCGTTGCTCACGCTTGCGGGCTCGCGTAGCAAGCCTGCGGCCCTCGCATAGCGAGGGCTGCGGGCAAGGGCCTCAGTTGCTGGGATGGAGCGCCGAAGGCAACTGAGACCCTTGCCCGCAGCCCTCGCATAGCGAGGGATGCGTGCAAGGGCCTCAGTTGCTGGGATGGAGCAGCCACCTCCTCCCCACAATGCCGCCACTGCCACTAGCCGAACCCGCCAGACGCCGCACCATCCCGGGGCCCGGCAATCCAGTTGTTGGGATGGAGCAGCCACCTCCTCCCCACAATGCCCCGCGCAGGGCCGGCCTGGGGAACAGGAAACACTGTGGATCCGCGGACTGGAGCAGGCCTCAGAGCTGGAGGAGCCGGGCCTGGGTAGCTGACTGTGAGTGACAGGGAGATAATGGGGTCTGAGGAACATGTGCAAACTAATTATACACTGATCATTAACACCATGTGTATGTATATAATGTGTGTGTGTGTATGTATATAATGTGTGTGTGTGTGTGTGTATGTATATATATATATATATATATATATATATATATATATATATATATATGTGTGTGTATATTGTGTGTGTGTGTATTGTTTGTGTATATATAATGTGTGTGTATATTGTGTGTGTATATATAATGTGTATATAATGTGTGTGTATCAACTGCGGCCCTCGCGAAGCAACTGCAACCCTTGCAAACTTTACGGCGCAACGCAAACAACATACGAGACACGTTAACACACATTACGGACTCGCAAAAATCGTCCGCAACCCGCGGACATGAAAAAATGAAAAACACAATAAATACACACAACACATACATAAAAAGCTTACCTACAGCAAGAGGGAGCATCCAGGACCTCAAAAAATGAAGTTACACCTTCATTTAACTCATAATAAAAGAGTTTAGACACTAAAAAATTCTCTAAGCGAGAGAAAAAATGGCCGACGAACAAAATGAAAACGAGGCTACAGCACTCTAAACACGCAAAACACCACAAGAAACACGCAAAACACCACAAAACACCTACAGATATTCTACTACAGATGCATACCACACATTAGCCGGCATTTTACAACAATGCGGAACTACACAACTTTGCTAACGGTTTCGTCTCGCGGACGCACACTATTACACTGCACAAATTCACCACGCTTACACAGCACCTCCACACCATTAATGCTGCGGCAACATCAAAACAGATTGCAGCTCTTCAACACAATGCTTCAAAATAGGTAAAGTATATTCATTTATATTATATATTTCAGTAGCACACACAAAACAACATTAGCTACCTTACAATTCCATTGCCGTCATTTTTTGACGGGCAATTCGCTAGTCACATATATAATTGAGAGCATGCGAGCCGTTGCTCACGCCTGCGGGCCTTGCGAGGGCCGCAGTTGCTGGCAAGGAGCGCCCACTATACCAGCCCACCCACTCATAACTTGCAAACTTGCATGGAGACTAAACACAGGATACAGTGTATGGATCTGCCACAATACCTCCAGGCTGTGCTGGGTAGATCTCCCCCTGATCAACAAGATCTAATAACCCCTGTCACTGCACAGGATCCCTGCCCTGAGCTTTTTGGCTCCAGACCAAACCTTTTCACTTCTCCCGTCTGTCCTGCACTCCTCTGTATCCCTCCAATGCAGGAGCACCCCAGGCTCTGCCCCTGCCCTGTCACACAGACTCTCCTATGGGCTCTTAAGGTGGATTTACACAATTACATGAATTATCTTCCAAACAAACCTATTTCATATAGATAATGATTCCTCCAATGCAGAAGCACCCCAGGCTCCGCCCCTGCCCTGTCACACAGACTCTCCTATGGGCTCTTAAGGTGGATTTACACAATTACATGAATTATCTTACAAACAAACCTATTTCATATAGATAATGATTCAAACCTAATATCATAGTACTGTATATCTTATGTGGTTTAATATATATTTATATATATATATATATTATTGTTTATATATATATATATATATATATATATATATATATATATATATATATATATATATATATATATATATATATATATATCACATATTATAATTGTCTAACTACGATTCGTCGTCACGCTGCGTTGCGTAGTGCGTACAACTTAGCGATGAGCGCCACAGGCGCTCATCGGCCGGTGAGGCGACCGGTTAAATGGTAGCACTTTGGCAATGAGCGCCGCAGGCGCTCATTGCAGGCGAGCCGTTAAACCGTAGCACTTAGAAAAAAAATAAGAGGTGAAGAAAATTACGAGATAAGCGGTGGAACAAAAACAGTAAAAAAAAAACACTAAATACACACTAAAAAAATAAAACAAAGGTCACTTACAGCATGGGGAACCAGGCAGGACGTCTGGAAGTGAGTTGGAACTGCAATTTAGATCGATTTAGCCGAGTTACAAGGATCGAAAATCGGCTAAGCGAGAAAAAAAATGGCCGACGAAAAAAATTAAATCGAGGCTATACTACTACCAACTGTGTAAAACACAGCCACAGACGTATGTGTTTGAAAAACAACGAGATAAAGGATGCGGATTTACCGCGCAATGAGTAAAAAGACAGTAGCGAGTACATTTTACGAAACACAATTACAGATTTACGCATTAACAGATTTAACGACTTTGTCTCGCTCAACATCGGATTTCCCGCCTAAACCAACGCATTTGATGTGAAATATAAGTTGCAAGTTACAAAAAAATAAATAAATAAATTTGTAGCGTCATGTGTGCCAAACAAATTTCACTACATTTAATTTTTATTGACCGTCATTTGACCATTTGACCATATTTACTGTTAAACCGTAGTACTTTAGCGGGCTGAGCGATGAGCGCCGCAGGCGATCATTGCCCGGCGAGCCTCGCACAGCGAGGCGAGCCGCGTTAAACCGTAGTACTTTGGCAATGAGCGCCGCAGAAAAAATGCCGCACAAACAAAACGAAAACCAGGCGTCAGCACTATAACCACGGAAAACACGTACCGATATTCCGCTAAGACGCATACCACACATTATCCGCCATTTTAGGATAATGCGGAACTACATAGCTACGTTAACGGTTTCGGATCGCGCAAGCACACTATTACACTGAACATGTTCATCACGCTTACACAGCACCTCCACACCACTAATGCTGCTGCAACATCAACACAGATGTTTTCATACTCTACTGATTCCCCTCGATCAGATGCATTCATAATCCAGGAAACTTAAATATGCTTTTAATCCACACTTGTCTCATTCTCATCATTGAACTTGCTGTGTGGTTGCATCAAACTGTAAACATTTAATTTCATTCAGTTGAGTCTCTTCCCATTTCCTCAAGATTGTTAACTCTCAGTTAGAACAGTTTGTTGAAAATTCAAACTGATGTAACATGCAGTGACAAAGTATTATGTAGCTCTACAGAAAAGGCTATTTTATATGTGAAAAGTTAAATATCATAGAAAATTGCAGTTAGGACACATGTAATATCTTATAGCTAAGTAGGATTTACTCGGCATTATGTTAATCACCCATCCCTAAAACATTGAGAGAGAACTCCTACGGGTCACTGCTCCGAGTGAACTACACTTCACAGCTGAAAAGCAAGGCATAAATCTCCAATGAGTTTGCACTGACAATAAATTACGAATTACTTACTCCATTAGACTTTAATGCCCAAATCTTATGCTAATAAAATTTTACTGATCACTCGCAAATCAGGGCACTGCTGTAACTGCAAAAAGCAGAAGAAAGATTTGCATGTACCAAAGACCATTCGCAAGTGGTTTTCAAACCCTTGCCAAGTCCCACAGAAGCATCTAAAGTGACAGTATAGCACGTTTGACATTTAAAAATCTGATAAACATATGCGCAATTAAAAATTATGATATGTTAGTATTAAGTCTGTTTTAGAGCCCCATGCTAAATCGGACTGTGTAAACTGCAGTATAGCCGGAAAATCGGCTGCAGGAGATTTTTCTTTTCAAGTTATAACCATAATCTAAACATTAGCTTTTCCACATTAGAGAATTCAGCCCATAGACGTAAATCCTGCTTTAGACGCAACAGATTTTGCTGCAGGGATCGGCCAAACCAAGCTTTAGGGAGGAGACAGGGCCCTAGGAGCAAATAGGAAATGTGAAGGTATTTCTTATTTCTTAATATATTTTGATATTAATAAGATGGGACAATTGTATTTATAGTTTCAATAAATAAAGATGTGTTTATTTTGTGCTAAAATATGATATATTTATAGACAATGAATTAGTGTGTTTGTTCCTAGGCAACGTGGTATTGTGACGTGTATTAAGCCCGTGAATACTGGGTTGTGAGCTACCCTGGATTTTGTATCATAAAACGGTCTTAATATGAACATATCATATTTTTTAATTACACATATGTTAATATTGGATTGTTAAGTGTCAAACAATGTCGACATTTCATCATTTTGTAGTTCTATTTGTATACTGTTACTATAAATGCTTCTGTGGCACTTGGCAAGGTTATGAAAAGTACATGCGAGTGGTCTTTGGTACACGTAAATCTTTTTTCTGCTTTTTGCATTTAGGGCAATGGCCTAATTTGCAAGCGATCCATAAAATCTTATTAGCATAGGGTTTGGGTGTCAAATGGAGAAACACCCAATTTATTTTCAGTGCAAAACTCAATGGAAATGTATGCCTTGCTTTTCGTCTGCATCGCAAAGTTCACTGAGCAGTGACCCGTAGGAGTTCTCTCACAATGTTTTAAGGGATCAGTGATTAACATTGCTATCTCTCGCTCACTCAGCCCTTCCTCTTGCCCCTTCTCGCTCACTCAGCCCTTCCTCTTCCCCCTTCTCGCTCACTCAGCCCTTCCTCTTCCCCCTTCTCGCAAACTCAGCCCTTCCTCTTCCCCCCTTCTCGCTCACTCAGCCCTTCCTCTTCCCCCCTTCTCGCTCACTCAGCCCTTCCTCTTCCCCACTTCTCTCTCTCTCCCAGACCTCCCTCTTCCCCCCTTCTCTCTCTCTCTCCCAGACTTCCCTCTTTCCCCCTTCTCTCTCCCAGACCTTCCTCTATCCCAGCCCTCCCTCTTTTTCCCCCTTCTTGCTCTCTCCCAGCCCTCCCTCTTTTCCTCCTTCTCTCTCTCCCAGCCCTCCCTCTTTTCCTTCGTCTCCTTTTCCCATTTTCTCTCCCAGCCCTCCCTCTTTTCCCCCCTTCTCGCTCTCCCCCAGCCCTCCCTTTTCCCCCCCTTCTTTCTCTCCCAGACTTTCCTCTTTTTTCCCCCCCTTTTCTCTCTTTCAGCCTTCCCTCTTTTTGTCCTGAGGGATGAGATTGGTGGTGGTATAAGGGGTGAAACTGACAGGGTGAGCTGACCCTAGATACACATCACAGCCTTCTTGCACAACAGTGAGGTGCAGCCAATCCTCCTATGTTTAAGGAAGCAACACCCCTTAGGGGGTGCCAAAACCACAGTTCCAGTGTTTTACATCAAATACATTCACATTGATCCCTATATATTTGTCAGTAGATAACATTCTTTATTGAATAGCAAGTAACAAAGGCTGCAGGACACGTAAATTATTGTGTAATCTATGACCTAGAGATGTAAGCAATTGAAATAGACTGGAAATCTGCCTGCCCCAAGGAATAGTTGTAATTCAGCAGTAAAACCTTTAAAAATGTAAGCAGTCTGCATCAAAGGTGTGAAAGATTAACCTTTGCCACACTAGTACTTTATGTAATTAATTTTAGCAAAAGAGGTTTGTAACCTCTTGCAAAAAAATTAAAAGAAGGTAGAAACCATACAGTTACAAAAACATATTATATGTAAAATATGGGGGGGCAACATGCTGTCACAAAGAATTATTTCTTTACACTCGGGTCTCAAGACATGCAAGTTGCACATTTTTAACCGCTAAATAAAAAATACCTGGTAGGACAGCACATCCTACTTGCCAAGCACACAGTTCGACATATATATTTGCACAAACACGGTGTGTCGCATGCCCAAATTTTGCAAACGTAAATCAGGATCACTGTGTTTAACTGCTTATCTTTGCAAGTCTATTGACTTTTCTACAATCTCAATTTCTGAGCGTAAACTAAAATATCTTTGCTTTTTCCATCACTTACAGCATGACATGGGAGTGACATGATGGCCTAATACTGTCACTTTAGTGTGAACTGATTATAGAGAACAAATAGCTGCCACTCTCTTAGACAACCCATGATACTATTCCCTGTGCAAGCTTTAGGAAGAATACATCACATAACAACAGGCTATTTGCAGTTTATAGAACCATTTTTTTGCAAATTTTATATACAGAAAATAAATGCATTTTGTATCAGAGACCAAATTCACATGGTTTCTGATATAAGCTTGTTTTGAGTGAGTTTCTTTTCACCTGCATATAGAATAATTTCAGAAGAGTAAATGGCATGTTATGTCAGATAAGAACTTGATACTTTAACAAAAGCAATCCACATGAACAGCATCATAGCTGTATTTTTATTTACAGCAGGTAGATTCTAATATACGTGGAAATCAGTAAATATATCGGCTCTCAGGGGAAATTTGCATGGATTAAAGCATTACAAAAAATAAATGTTACTGGTAAACATGCAGGAGAAACTTGTAATAATATAGAACAGTAAAGTGCTTCTATATAATGCTGATGTCACTGGTCTGAGGCACAACAACATGTCCTACAGATACAACTA
The DNA here is from genome assembly GCA_027410445.1 of Discoglossus pictus. NCBI lineage: Eukaryota > Metazoa > Chordata > Amphibia > Anura > Alytidae > Discoglossus > Discoglossus pictus. Next base: position 80,084,895 of record CM050165.1, read on the forward strand.
TGCCTCGATAAGCATTTATTTAAATGTATTGTTTGTGAAAGAAAAGAAATCTAAAATCTTCACATTACAATTTGCTATCTGAGATGAAGCTGATCTGGAAGAATATAATATGACAAGGGCTGACCAAACTGCAACCAACGAATAGGTCTATTATTTTTAGAACATTAGGTATTCAGTCTAGGTAAAACAGCTGGAAGAGGAATTTCAGCTTAGGCATCAAATTGATTCAAAGATAAAATTATGTAAATGCACTCAATTCTCTGGCTCCAAGAAGTCTGTCTGGCTCCTTAGACTCATGTCTCCCTGTCCATCCCTAACTAACCATTCCCTATATTGACATTTTGTATCAGTGGTAATAAAATATGAATCAGATAAAGTGATCTGCATGGTAACAAAAACCAAGCAGATAAATATTACACAATAACGTAAAGTTAAAAGGCTTAGAAAGACAAAGAAAGTCAAATATTTTCTTGTGTGCCTTACACCGACTTACAATATATCAAATAGACAATTTACACCAATAGAGGGAATTTTAAGATCAAATCCATAACAAACTTTGGTAAATTTGAAAAGGTGCTCATCGCGAGGCACGTGGTAAACGTGTGGCAAACAGCATTGCCAGGCTTCATATTTGATTGCCATCATTTTTGATGGTCAAGTTGCAAGTTCATAAACAACATTGGTACATTTTTATTTTAAAACTCCCTATATTCCTGTAATTTGTCTATGTGGTAAAAAATCAAAGAAAATATGTGTGACGCAAAAGAAGAAAAAAAAAAAAAAAAAAAACACTTTCCTACCTACCCAATCTAAATGTCTGCTAAGTTCTTGACAACGTACTAAATAATGTGGGAGAAATAGTCAGAAGTCTGTTCATTATCTAAACATGTCAAGTTCCATCTAAAACCGTAATTTTAGAGAGCTGTACAAACACTACAGAACCTGCCTAGTTCACTGGTTATTGCTCCGTGTTTGAGGAGCGCAGGAACTGATATTGGAACTAAACATGTATGTGTTCCACTTCTGTCACTGCCACTTAGAATTCTGAGCCGTGTGATGTCAAAAGGTCGCGAGCCAATCAAACTACAGGTCTAAACTTTGACAGTTCCCTTTTTTTGTCCTGTGTCCTTCAGCAGCTCATATCGTCTAACATGGAGACGTAGGTATTGTAGGAATAAAAGGGCAGTTCTGAGATGTATATACCCAACTACATGAAATTCTATAATTTTTCTCTTTCATTTAACAGCAATTTGTTAATGTTAAAGTTCTGCATTTGTCTGTATAGTCCCTCATTCTGTAAAGGAGAAGTTGAAGTAGCAAGCAACAACTTTATCCACCCCCATATTAACTTACCTACCAGTGCTCATCAAAAGACAGAGGTTTGGTAAATATACAAGAAGAAGGTAACAGAAAGGAAATGCTATGTTTTAAATAATTAGAAATATCTGCACACTAAAAGAGGAACTTATTAAAAATGCAAGACCCAAAAGAACCTGCTACCTTCCCCCAATTCCTCATCTTGGTGTAGTCACTTATGTGGGTATCAGGAAAGTCCTAATCCCCGGAGAGCCCATTCCCCAGTTTATCATAGCAGGGTATGTGGCTGCCACTTTGACCAGGTGTTTCTAATAAACAGAATAGGGTATGCAGACTAGAGGTTTTCCAATAAAGTTACACCATTTAAAAGTAAATTATGAAGTCTGAACAATGTAGAGTCGGTATCAATATGTAACAGACATAGAATGACTCAGGTACTACAGGAATACAACAAGATACGGGGAGAAACCAATAACTGCGATGTGATGTGTGATAGCATCATTCTCTTTATGTAAAACTTTATATCGGATCGATATCTTAGCTTCATGCAAGTTTCATTTGGTGTCCAATATTTGCCATAAATAATACCCGCACTGCCTTTCACAAAAACATGAAAGGTCGTATTTTCAGTGAATATGTTTGTCATTATATATATATATATATATATATATATATATATATATATATATATATATATACACATATATACACACACACACATACACACAGTCACACTGGCAAATGCTTCTGCGATGCACCTCCTTTGTGCTTAGGATTTGGGTTTAGGGTTAGGGTAGTGGCTGATAAGAAATTCTACTTAATGAAAGAGTGGAGCGGGCGGAGGCCTGGTGGTGTGCTGGCATCCGGTGGGCAGGTAACAGGAACTATCATTTGTTGGCACATTTGCATGTCCCTTTCCAGAATGACCTGGAACAATTATATCTCTGAATTGAGGAAATATGTTTGCTTTTTTTACTCATTTTAGACATTTAAATGTACTATAATGTACCATGGGCCTGACTGGACTGTTTTACACTATGGCCTGGCCTTGACTGGCCAGGGTTGCCCTATTTTTATTATTATGGTTATGTATTTCTAAGTGCTTATGGTTAAAATATGATATGATTACACTGTTATACTGTATGTATATTGGTTTATGTATTAGGTTTCATGCTATAGGAATTGTTGTACAAAACATATTAGACATTCTGCAGGCTATTGCATCGGCCAAATACCCAAGACCGTAGTCTCATAGGTAATCCTTGTACACACACACTTCAAGAGCACAGCAAAGGGTTATCATTAATACAATCACCAGGACGAAATTAGGAGCCTGAGCCCATCAGATGTGTGGGGTTTCTCAGTGGGCAGGGACAGCCTATTATTTTGCAGTGTTGTTGTCTGGTGATAACTCACTCGTCCGATGTACAGGGTTTCCCAATAAGCAGGGGCAGCCTATTTAGGAATGGGCTTACTGCCAGAAAATTGTATAAAATGTGACAATTAATACAGGTAAAACTGTTACATAAACAAGGTGTAAGTGCCAGTCTGTGAATTAATCCTAATTCTAAGGGATTACATGGGGTTCCTGATATCCTGGTCTGTGGAAGCAAGCTCCTGGGCATGGTACTGGTGTTTGGTCCATCTTCTGCTATCAGAGGTGTACAAGGATCGCACAATTCTGCTATATAGGTTTGAACCACGTTCTTACCAAGTCCAATTGAAGTAGCAGATCGTGACATATAACATATATAGTTGTGAGCAGGTGAGCCAGCCAGAGCAGTTGCTCGGGTATCGAGGGCCTCAGTTGCTGGCAAGCAACTGCGACCCTCGCAAACTTTACGTTGCAACGCAAACAACATACGAGACACGTTACCACACATTATGACCTCGCAACAAATCGGACGCAACTCGCGAACATTACAAAATTCAAAACACAATACATACACACAGCACATACATAAAAAGCTTACCTACAGCAAGGAAGCATCCAGGACCTCAACGAGCAACTTACACCTTTATTTAACTAAAAATAAAAGAGTTTGAACACTAAAAAATTCGCTAAGCGAGAGAAACAATGGCCACCGAACAAAACTAAAACGAGGCTACAGCACTCTAAACACGCAAAACACCACAAGAAACTCGCAAAACGCCACAAACGACCTACGGATATTCCGTTAAGATGCATACCACACATTACCCGCCATTTTACACCAATGCGTTAGTACACAACTACGCTAACGGTTTGGTCTTGCGCACGCACACTATTACACTGCACAGATTCATTACGCTTACACAGCAGCTCCACACCACTAATGCTGCAGCAACATCAAAACAGATTGCAGCTCTTCAACACAATGCTTCAAAATAGGTAAAGTATATTACTTTATTAATGTATTATATATTTCAGTAGTACACACCAAACAGCATTAGCTACCTTATAATTTCATTGCCGTCATTTTTTGATGGGCAATATATATATATATATATATATATATATATATATATATATATATATATATATATATATATATATCTTAAGTGGATATGGAAAGTACCAAAATTGCAGAGAGCCATCAGAGGCTCGTCCAATAAATTAGAAAGCATGGCCATTGAGAAATGCAGTTATTTCTAAGCTGAGATGAGGTCATCAATAGACATTTGAAAAACTGTTTAGATTTTTTTAAAATTGATCAAGCCGGTGAGGCCCCACAGAAAATAAGCTGCTTCATGTGACCAGTCAATGAAGTGAATGAAGTTATGAGAGACAAGATGCAACGTTCAGTGGTCTCTCGTCAGTTTCAAGCTGTAATTCAGACACTTAATTGGATTTATCCTGCGTCAGCTCTGCAGGGGAGAAGTAATGAAGATTATATTTATTAGGAGAGTGAGTGACTACACTCATCCAATCCACTTTGTATAATACAGTTGTTACCTCTTCTCCATTTTATACTATGACCTTAATGACAATATATATATTTAAACAACAAACCAGACAGCATTTGCCTGGATCAGAACCCTGGAACTATTACATTACAGGTTGAATCTAAAAATGAAATTGCAACAAATTTAGTCATGCCCAGCATGTTCAGTGCAGGCTTGTTTTTTTTATGACTGCCAAAAGACTTTGAACCCAAATTAAAAACGATGGCTTCAGCTGTTCTTATATAAGACTACTTTATACTACTTGTCTAGGAGTTGTATTTTGGGAAATGTTGATGGTTAAACTGGGTATATGATGTTATCCAATTTTTTCTAGAATGAATCAATCCTGGGAAATTTCATGTTGTTATTACATGTATATGCAAATGAGCAGCTCATGCATAAATTAATTACCTGCTTTGATGTACCAATCTCTGTAGATGCCAAGATAAAGACCTGCAATGTTACAGACAATTAGACCCCCCCCCCCCCCCACACCATTATCCAGTACTCAGAGTTGCACATAAGAATACTGAGCTGCAAATTTAGTTTATGGTAAAGAAAAACTGCTAGTTTAATAGTGAGCCAGATTTTAATGCAGAGTCCCTTTAAGAAGAGTGTCAAGACATACTAAATGTAGAAGTGTTTTATAGAGGCCCTTTCCATTCCTGTTTAAGCTTTCAGATCTCCAGTACTTCAACCTCTAGCACATACAGACTGATGAGTATTATACACTTCATAACACTAAGATTTTTACCCTAAAACCCCCATCTTGTGTCATGTATAAAAAATGTATTATATAACCTAGTTATTGCTTGAACCTCCTACCTCTCTGTAGAGTACATGAGTCCAAGTTCTGCAAGGACCGAACACCACAAGCACCCTACAAATGCTGATTGCTGCAAACAAAACATGTATGCTTGTTCCTGTGGGTTCTTTAGACACTCTAATCCCAAAAAGGGGAAATATTTAGACAAATAAAGACAAATATGAGCACTTATAGGGAGTTTGTAATGTCTTATCCATTGTGGACCAACACAAATGTACTTGTAAGCTCAATGTATCTTCCATTGCATAGGGTCAGGTTCAATTTAAAAGCCATAAAAGTCACCACTGCAGCATTTTTAAACAACTATAAAATGGGGGAAAGAGAAAAAAAATGAAAACGTTTTTATACATTTTCTGTTTGTTCTGCATCTTCATGTAGAGAAGTGAAAAAGTTGTTTTATTGTCTTCAGTGGCCCTTTAATTTACATGATAAAGAGTTGTTTTGCTGTGTACCACATTAATTACACGGGGCAACAAAATTTCACTTACCGTAATTTTAATTTTATTGTAGTGTTTTGTACAGACGGCTCACCTATATCTTCACAAACAGGTCAAAATAGTAAAATGATTGTTCAGAAAACTTAAAAAGGACACAAAAAAGTTATAAATATGCTATCAGGCATTAAAACATTACAGATGTTTATCTTTGGATGCAAAAATAGTTGTTGCAAGGTTTACAAAAAGTGAGTAGCTTTAATCAGGGTCTGTGAGAATTGCACCAGCTGAGTTATTGGGCTTCATGGAAAAAATTTGCCTAAACCCGATACAGAGAAAAAAAAAAAAAGACAGAACGAGTTACTGACTGTATTTCACAGTTACATAGGGCCTCATTCTATTATCGGCCGTAGGAGATGCGGGGCCGCAAGGACCGTCCGCAAGCTATTCGGCTATTCTATTCCCCTCCGGCCGGGGATTCCGGCAGGCTTGCGGCCGTCGCCTTCTATCCCTTGCGGCCGCTCGCGCTGGAGGAAAGCCTTTGATCTTAAACAGCCGCAAGCGTTTCGGCCGCAAGAAAAGCCCGGTTGCTATTCCACTGCTCCGGGAACCCTCTCTGCAAGGCTAAAACCGAGCCGCAGCTTACTTGCAAAAAAAAGGTCCCGCAAGCACCAATTAAGCACATTATAAAGCCGAAATAAAGCCATCCTGCACTCTGAGGAGACTATAAAGTGATTGTAGGTGTTAGCAAAAATAGCACAACATTCCCCTACACTCAAATCCGTAAATAAATTATTTTTTAATTTATGTCACATATCCATGTAAAAAGTCCTGAGGGCTTGGAGCACCTCAGACCCGGCCACGCTGCGGCCGGAAAATAAACAGTTAATGTAAACTCGGATTTGGGCTGATGTGCAAGCTTGAGATGGGGTTGCTATTAATCCTCATGTCCCCCATTATGATCCCTAGCATTTACAGAGCTTTACAGTGCCGTCTTGAATATATTTTTGCGTTTAAAGATTTCTGAGCTTACGGCCGGTTGCAAGATATACGGCCGGTCGTAAGGGGAGATCCTTGCGGGGCCGTATATTTGAATTGCAAGATAGCGGAACCCCCGCAAGGAATCGCAGCCTTGCGGCCGTTTTACGGCCGATAATAGAATGAGGGCCATAGTATTTAAGGTTGAAAAAAAGACTTTCAGTCCATCAAGTTCAACCTTCAAGATCTCCTCTGATCTGCAATATGCGGATTAACTATTAATTCATTAGATGTATAAAAAATAATAATAATCAATTTCCTCCTGATCCCAGACACCGGACTTCTCCCTGGATCAATACTGCCTCTCCAATTATCCATGATAACCCTGAATTCCCTTTTTAATTAGAAATAAATCCAGTCCCCTTTTAAAGTTATCTATCTAATCCGCTGTCACCACCTCCTCTGGTAGAGAATTCCACAGATTGAAACAAATATGTACAGGGATTCAAAAATAACGGTTTAACCCTTGCATTAGTTGATTTTGTTCTGCCGTTAATCATTCTTGAGATATACCCACCAATCTGTGATGCTCTAAGATGCTAATATGGTGCACAATGTGCATGATGTATGTGTTAGACTAGAGGATCTAATTGAATGATTACAACGGGGCTGATCATTTTACCAAGCCTAATATGTACAACTAGTCATTCACCCGTCATAAATAACGGTATAACATTACATGTGTCTCTCCCGACACCCCCCCCCCCCCCCCCCCTCCTACTCGCGTCTCTTTCCCACTTTACCCCTCTGGTGCCCCGCGCAGCATGCATGTCCCATTAAGATCTCCTACTCTCCATTCAGATCTCCTATCCCCCCACCGCAACACCCCCCCCCCCCCAGGTTCCCCCATTCACATCTCCTACCCCCCCCAACCCCCACACAGGTGCCCCATTCAGATCTCCTACTTCCCCCAACCCCCACCCAGGTGCCCCATTCAGATCTCCTACTTCCCCCAACCCAGGTGCCCCATTCAGATCTCCTACTTCCCCCAACCCAGGTGCCCCATTCAGATCTCCTACTTCCCCCAACCCAGGTGCCCCATTCAGATCTCCTACCCCACCAGGTCCCCCAGTCTGTATAACACTCTTTCTATATAATTATTGATATATATATGCTGCTAACTGCAGTAATCCACCTTAACACAACAGGCCAGTGGGAGGGGTATACAGCATCCCTCAGTCCCGACAGTGCGCACACACGATGAGCAAGGTATGTATGTATGTATGTATGTATGAAAGTATAAAATAACTGCTTTCTGGGAACCTGGGCAGTGCCAGTTTATATATTATTGTATAGTGCTAATTTAAAAAGCATATACTCCGAGATAGCGGCTTATATTAGAAGGCAATGATGGAGATGGCAGGGACAGCATACAGTTGCATAAATAGGAAATACATTTAATGGTGGTTTCTATTAACTATAACTTTGCATGTCTCCATTTTTTTCAACGTTTCTGAAACTCTGTCACACTTTTCTTAAGATGCCCAATACTCCTGAGGAATCCAGTCACGAGAGCTCCCTGGCAGACGGTAGCTATGCTTACCCACAGTGCTGTAATTTCATTGTAGACAAAATAAACTAGAAAGAATTAGCACATAGTACATTCTGTTTCCCAGTGAAGAAAAGAAACCATGATTAGCAGTCTCTGCAGAGCCATAATAAAGCGGCTGTGTATACAGAATATTTTTTCAGTGAAAACCAAGGTAACCCACCAGATCTTGGTTTGTGCCGTGTTAATCCTATAATGTATCTGTGTTGTCCCTCAGTAGTGAGAAAGAACTGTCACCATTTTTTTTTTATTAGCAGTCTTAGTACAGACAAGCACAACTGCTAAATTGCTGACGAGAAAGAGACAGATTCACAATTCTAATTAGAAATAGGGGTTAAATTATTTTGTATACATATTTATAAATAGTTTTGTGCTCAGAAACATCTTCATTGAAGCCTATGGTAAAAAGGGGTGACAAATAATCAACAGCTAATTTGCCAATAGTAAAATATATTTTCAAACTTGAGTTGCTTGTTTGCCTTTAAAGGGCCACTGTAATTTTTTAAAAGCCTATTATATAAATAAAAAAAACAATATTAGTAGTTTATTTAAGCCATGATCAAAACATATTTTAGAGGAAATTTAGGTGATGCTGCAAAAGTTCTAAGAATGGTATGTTTAAGTCTACAGGTAATAAGGAGTACTTTGTTATTAAATAGTGCATTTAACTACATTAAAAGGTAAACTGAAGTTTGCTATTGTTACCGGTCAATCAGCCTTTCTGATCCACCCACTGTTGACAATCTGATATCTGATGCGAATAGATCATTGATAGTACATGTTAATTCCTACCTAGAGCTTTGAATCTATTATCTTCAGACATTGAAAAAGACTGGGCATACTCAGACAAGTTTCCCCAGGATCTGAGCAGGTCCAGTTTACAGTATGAATTTGCACTTTTTAATAACTAAAAAGGCATACAGATAATAATGTATGTGAACATTAGTTTGTTTAACACTTACATTTGCACATAGAAGATGAAAAATATTTGTTGCAACCAAGATATATCACAATTGCTGGACTTTCTTCCAAGGACATATACGATTAAAATTATGTTTAGAAGGCTTTTTAAAAACGCTTTCCTTCAACAGACTTATGGTGGCAGGAATACACACGTTATCTAAACTAAAAATACCAACACAGAGTCTGCAAAAGACTTTAAAAATGTTTTTAAAAAAAATAGCAATATACAAAATAAAAAGTGGCTAGTAGCAACCACATCTCTTCTACTCCTATGCGATTTGAACACTCCTCTTTGTTATTGCTTTTCATTACTTATAGTTTTAAATTCTACCATAATTGCAATCTCAACAGTGTCTTCTTCTCCCAGGTCTACAGCAAAAAGAAGGCGTACACAGCAATTTTTTTGTTATTAGTTAAAGGAATATGTAAAATTTGCTGGATTATGAATGCATCCGATAGAGGAGAATTAATAGTATATGGAAAATAAAAATGTGCATGAAAAAATACCCCCCAAATTTTTTTAAAAACACTTTAGTTAGCTAAATCTATCGTAATTTCTGTCAGTTTAAAATTAAGGTCAACACCCCCTCCATAATTTGTTTTAGCCAATCCGGTGAGATGAAAGATTTGAGACATAGCACTGTTAGTTGCTATGGCAACACCACACAGCATATACAGGAAGCAGGGATGAAGCATATCCAAGCAGTGACTGGGAGGCTGACAACACTGCTCTACTATTGGCTAAGCAAGCAAGAGCAGGTAAAAAGTGGGTTAATATTGCTCTCCGGATGCTGCATGCTGATTGGGTGGGGATCAGGAAGTTGTGCAGACATCTCCTGGGGGTGTCAACATAATCATTAGAGGGATTTTTAGATATTAATAAAAATACAATGTTTTATGAGATGTGCTGTATACATATAGGTTGCTTTTTGCCTATAGAGTGCAGAAATGTATTAATCCAGCACATTTAGATATCCCTTTAAGAAAAGCTTTGTGTACTTCCCACCCATGCTCAGAAGCCCTACTTTCATTATATCTATCCCTCCATATCAACCTCTATACACTAGCAGAGGCTACTAAAATGAAGATTTTCTCTAAAATTACTTTTATGCTCTTGGATTACATTGCTGCTAATGTAATTCGTTAACAAGCCTCTACCTTCTTAAATTCTACAATTGCCATGCCTGTTTAGAGATATGATAATGATACTACCGGAAAATAAAAGCTTTTCAATTTACAAGTACCTGTATGCATGTAATACACATACATTGGGATTGAAGTGGCAGCATTTCCTATTAGTTCCATGAATACTGGCTAGTACGTTTATTTATTCCCCACAGCAGCAAATAGGAAAGTGGTCCTGTTTACTCAAAGAAAGTGGGATTAAAGCTAAGCAACGACACATAGTAACCAACAAAGAAGACAAAAAGGACAGAGTTTCCAGGCTGGCTGCTTTGTTAACAACAATACAAAGAGCCTACATTCCCAAAGGTGGGCCAGCCAGGCCTCCCATTCAGGTCCTGCTCAATAAAGATTAATGGTAGAAAATTGCTGCCATGATTCAGTTATGGATGAATCATCCATAAATTACAAAGCTATAGGAAACAACGCTACATGGCTTGCATCACACACATGCACTTGTTTGATGCCTGGCGTCTTCACGCCCACTCTTGTAAAGGAAAATCTAGACACAGAATAGCTTCACAGAGATTAGGCGTAACGCTGGATTAATAACAAAGTTATATACCAATTTTCTGAATCATATATTAGCCTAAGAAAATGTGGGGAATTAGTATTTTACAAAAAACGGGTGTTGATTTCAATGTACACATTATGGGGAGCAAACTGGTCAAGCGCCATTTATATGGCTCAATTACATGTCTCCTGCAAGTGAACTTTCTACATAGGGAGATACATAACCATTACATTTGCTGTGTGTGCACGCCACTATTTTACTATGGAAAGCTTTTCATCTGCCACTACCGTAACACTCAAACTAACAAGAAATTGAAAAAAACAGGAAAGATCCAGAAGTACTTAAAAGCTCTGTGTTTTTTTTTTTTTTTTTGGTGTAAAATCTTACAAACCATTGCCGTTTTCATCTTTTGCAACTCATGAAGACACTGTACTTCTAAATTCAGGGGTTGCACTGTCTTGAAGCAACATTCTGCAACATGCACTTTGAGAGTCGTCACTGACAGGCTATTTGAAAAACATTATTAGTTTCAGTGAATGGCAGGAGAGAGGGAGAGGGATGGATGGAGAGGGATGGATGGAGAGGGATGGATGGAGAGGGATGGATGGAGAGGGATGGATGGAGAGGGATGGATGGAGAGGGATGGATGGAGAGGGATGGATGGAGAGGGATGGATGGAGAGGGATGGATGGAGAGGGATGGATGGAGAGGGATGGATGGAGAGGGATGGATGGAGAGGGATGGATGGAGAGGGATGGATGGAGAGGGATGGATGGAGAGGGATGGATGGAGAGGGATGGATGGAGAGGGATGGAGCGGGATGGATGGAGAGAAGGATGGAGGGATGGAGAGAAGGATGGAGGGATGGAGAGGGAGAGGGATGGAGAGGGAGAGGGAGGGAGGGATGGAGAGGGAGGGAGGGATGGAGAGGGAGGGAGGGATGGAGAGGGAGGGAGGGATGGAGAGGGAGGGAGGGATGGAGAGGGAGAGGGATGGAGAGGGAGAGGGATGGAGAGGGAGAGGGATGGAGAGGGAGAGGGAGAGGGAGGGAGAGGGATGGAGAGGGAGAGGGAGAGGGATGGAGAGGGATGGAGAGGGAGAGGGATGGAGAGGGAGAGAGGGATGGAGAGGGAGAGAGGGATGGAGAGGGAGGGATGGAGAGGGAGGGATGGAGAGGGAGAGAGGGATGGAGAGGGAGAGAGGGATGGAGAGGGAGGGAGGGATGGAGAGGGAGGGAGGGATGGAGAGGGAGGGAGGGATGGAGAGAGAGGGAGGGATGGAGAGGGAGGGAGGGATGGAGAGGGAGGGAGGGATGGAGAGGGAGGGAGGGATGGAGAGGGAGGGAGGGATGGAGAGGGAGGGAGGGATGGAGAGGGAGGGAGGGATGGAGAGGGAGGGAGGGATGGAGAGGGAGGGAGGGATGGAGAGGGAGGGAGGGATGGAGAGGGAGGGAGAGAGAGAAGGAGGAAAGGAGGGAGGGAGGGAGAGAGAGAAGGAGGGAAGGAGGGAGGGAGGGAGAGAGAGAAGGAGGGAGAGAGAGAAGGAGGGAGGGAGGGAGGGAGAGAAGGCGGGAGGGAGGGAGAGAAGGAGGGAGGGAGAGAAGGAGGGAGGGAGAGAAGGAGGGAGGGAGAGAAGGAGGGAGGGAGAGAAGGAGGGAGGGAGAGAAGGAGGGAGGGAGGGAAGGAGGGAGGGAGGGAAGGAGGGAGGGAGGGAGAGAAGGAGGGAGGGAGGGAGAGAAGGAGGGAGGGAGGAAGGGAGAGAAGGAGGGAGGGAGGAAGGGAGAGAAGGAGGGAGGGAGGAAGGGAGAGAAGGAGGGAGGGAGAGAAGGAGGGAGGGAGGGAGGGAGGGAGAGAAGGAGGGAGGGAGGGAGGGAGAGAAGGAGGGAGGGAGGGAGGGAGAGAAGGAGGGAGGGAGAGAAGGAGGGAGGGAGGGAGAGAAGGAGGGAGGGAGGGAGGGAGAGGAGAGAAGGAGGGAGGGAGAGAAGGAGAGAAGGGAGGGAGGGAGGGAGAGAAGGGAGGGAGGGAGAGAGAAGAAGGGAGGGAGGGAGAGAGAAGAAGGGAGGGAGGGAGAGAGAAGGAGGGAGGGAGGGAGAGAGAAGGAGGGAGGGAGGGAGAGAGAAGGAGGGAGGGAGGGAGAGAGAAGGAGGGAGGGAGGGAGAGAGAAGGAGGGAGGGAGGGAGAGAGAAGGAGGGAGGGAGGGAGAGAGAGGGAGGGAGGGAGGGAGAGAGAAGGAGGGAGGGAGGGAGAGAGAAGGAGGGAGGGAGGGAGAGAGAAGGAGGGAGGGAGGGAGAGAGAAGGAGGGAGGGAGGGAGAGAGAAGGAGGGAGGGAGGGAGAGAAGGAGGGAGGGAGGGAGGGAGAGAAGGAGGGAGGGAGGGAGGGAGAGAAGGAGGGAGGGAGGGAGGGAGAGAAGGAGGGAGGGAGGGAGGGAGAGAAGGAGGGAGGGAGGGAGGGAGAGAAGGAGGGAGGGAGGGAGGGAGAGAAGGAGGGAGGGAGGGAGAGAAAGAAGGAGGGAGGGAGGGAGAGAAAGAAGGAGGGAGGGAGGGAGAGAAGGAGGGAGGGAGAGAAGGAGGGAGGGAGAGAAGGAGGGAGAGAAGGAGGGAGGGAGAGAAGGAGGGAGAGAAGGAGGGAGAGAAGGAGGGAGAGAAGGAGGGAGAGAAGGAGGGAGAGAAGGAGGGAGAGAAGGAGGGAGAGAAGGAGGGAGAGAAGGAGGGAGAGAAGGAGGGAGGGAGAGAAGGAGGGAGAGAAGGAGGGAGAGAAGGAGGGAGAGAAGGAGGGAGAGAAGGAGGGAGAGAAGGAGGGAGAGAAGGAGGGAGAGAAGGAGGGAGAGAAGGAGGGAGAGAAGGAGGGAGAGGAGAAGGGAGAGAGAGAGGGAGGGGGGGAGAGAGAGAGAGAGAGAGAGAGAGAGAGAAGGAGGGAGAGAAGGAGGGAGAGAAGGAGGGAGAGAAGGAGGGAGAGAAGGAGGGAGAGAAGGAGGGAGAGAAGGAGGGAGAGAAGGAGGGAGAGAAGGAGGGAGAGAAGGAGGGAGAGAAGGAGGGAGAGAAGGAGGGAGAGAAGGAGGGAGAGAAGGGAGAGAGAGAGGGAGGGGGGGAGAGAGAGAGAGAGAGAGAGAGAGAGAGAGAGAGAGAGAGAGAGAGAGAGGGAGGGAGGGAGGGAGGAAGGGAGGGAGAGAGGGAGGGAGGGAGAGAGGGAGGGAGAGAGGGAGGGGTGGAGGGAGGGGTGGAGAGAGGGAGGGAGGGGTGGAGAGAGGGAGGGAGGGATGGAGAGGGAGGGAGGGATGGAGAGGGAGGGAGGGAGGGAGGGAGAGGGAGGGAGGGAGAGGGAGGGAGGGATGAAGAGGGAGGGAGGGAGGGATGGAGAGGGAGGGAGGGAGAGGGAGATTGATTGAATTAATTATCCACTTGGATGCGGAATGGACTCCATTTCACACAGATACATTTATTAGCAGCTTTTGAGCATACCAGATATTTATTGAAAGATGAGGATGTGAATAATAAATGTATAACATACTGAGTAATACAATGTACTATTGCATAACTTGATTAGTAATCTTCTTTGGCCCCGGGTAAAAATTGCCTCCTTATTAGTTACAGTTGTTAACAGATGATTAAGGTTATGCAGTTAGGATGTACAGCTATACCTCGTTTTACTGCATAGATAGGTTCCAGGCAATAGGAGTGCTAAGAGAAACAGCTCTAAACGGGGCAGTTTAACATCGGGTAAAAAGGGATAGGGGAACTCATGAAATAAACACCAATTTCAATTGAAATTTTAACTTTTTTGGTTTTATATGAACAGCACAAATAACAAACACAAACTGATCATTAACAGAAAATAAAACTTTAAAATTAGATGTGGAAGCTTCTGCCTCATCCTGGATTCTATTTTCTGATAGCGAATCAGAGCATTAAAAGGGGTCCTGCAGGCAAAAACAGTGTTATTGCGGGGCAATGATATAGAAAATCAGAGTTAAAAGGGATCTGGCAGGCAAAAAAAAACCCAGAGCTATAGCAGGGTCTGGCATTAAGATAGGTCTGGCAGGAAAAACAGCTCTATAGTGAACCAGCTCTAAACGGAGTAGCTTTAAGTAAGGTATATCTGAACTATGTTTAAGGAACTGAAACATTAAACAATTTAGAGTACCGCATAACAGACGGGATCTCAAAACAGGCCGCCCATCAGTTTACTAAGCTAGCGAACCTGCCCTTAGAAAAAAGGGGAGAACCAATGGTTTAAAAGTGTAGCAAAATTACATATTTAAAATATGCATGTTTGAAAAAACTACACTAGATAACTTACAAAATGTGTTAATCCCCCTTCCTGGTGACAGATACATAATAAAGCAAGGGCATGCCAGGTTAGATAAATAATAATAATAGTCAGAAATGTGTAATTGTTAAAAGTCTTATTCTGATTTATACAAACTGATATGCTTCTGCACAAGTTACTTAATGGCCCTAGATAAAGAAAGAGGGAGGTCATGTAGAGGCAGACAAACACATTTTTTACTTGTTTTATACGATAAAATGTTAACACAAATGTATTATTTATTTACTGTATGGTGGAGGACTTTGTTGTGGTAAACTACTACACAATCTAGGAACCGGCCCCACGCTGATGAGAGGCAGTAACCTTGAAACAGTACTGTCTGTGGGTAGATTTCCTGGCTTGTACTTTACCCATCCTGGGCTTTAAATTAAAGCTGTGTAATACAGCAGCCATATGCTTAAAAAATGAGCCATGTTTGAAATGGTACTTGGATTTAAGAGCGAAGACTTTATGGGCACATTTGCATGTCCCTGCCCAGGTACCCAGGATGCATTGTAATAACTGTATTTCTTGGAAATATGAACAGGAAGCAAGTTTTTTTTTTTTTTTACTTTTAACTTGTTTTAGATGTTCAATGTGAACATAAATGTACTATTTAATTTTTTTATTTTTCAAAAGTACAATGCTTTCTTCTGAGCTCATAGAAAATAGCCTATTGGGCGCCGATATTTTTACTCACTAATATATACTACTAGCGAATTGCCCGTCAAAAAATGACGGCAATGAAGTTGTAAGTGAGCTAAGGGTGTTTGGTGTATATAATGTGGCTGATGTAGGGTCGTTCGTTTTCTATGTCGTGCAAGTTTTTCGTAATATTCGTTATCTATGTCGTGCGAGTTTTTCAGAATATCTGTAGCTGTTTGGTGGTGTTTTGCGTGTTTAGGGACCGTTAGCCTAGTTTTCTTCGGCGGCCATTTTTTCTCTCGCTTAGAGAATTTTTTAGTGTCTAAACTCTTTTAATTTGAGTTCAATTGAGGTGTAACTGTAGTTTTCGAGGTCCTGGTTGCTCCCTCTTCCTGTAAGTAAGCTTTGTATGTATTTGTTGTGTGAATTTGTTGTATTTTTCATGTTTTGATGTGCGCGTGTTGCGGCCGTTTTTTGTGAGGTCGTAATGGGTCTCGTATTTTGTTTGCGTTACAACGTAAATTTTGCAAAGGGGCGCAGGCTCGCTGCGCGAGCCCGCAAGCATTAGCAACAACTCGTATGCTCACAACTATATATGTTATATAAAAATACAAAAAAATTATAATTTACTATACTTCAAATGTCCTATTCACATACATATAGCATCATTACAGTATATTTTGTCAGATTTCAAGCTTAGCCAAAGACTGATGTAAAAATATGTCCATATGTGTATTTATTTTCCGACTTATATCTAGTTATAAGAACAAAATGCATGACATAAACACTGCATGGAAGACGTTTGCAACCTCGCACTTCCCTGGCTTTTCCTGCCTTCTACTGCACGCCTCTCGATGTGGCAAAACATTTGTATTATAAAATTATTATTTTCACACTGCAAGTGAACAGAAAAAAAAAAACAAGGATAATTATGGTTATTTTAGTCCTGGAAAATACGGCTGGTTCATTTTCTAATCACAAACCTTTGCAATTATAGTTCTAGTAATGGGAACAAGGAAATCCTTCACACCACAGATGCAATTAAATTAAAGAGTGCCATGCCATTCAGAAATAGCTAGTAACAATAACAAACCCATCCCTCGAGGGCTCAGGGTTTGGGGCATTTCCTGGTTTGGTTTCAAATTGAATTTATCAGCTTTTCTACATTTTTAGCTAAATGTCATGTGTGTAGGTTGAATAAATTATTACTCCAAGCAGCAGATAGTTGAAGGACAGAGTCAAAGGCTATATTCATATCTAACATAGGAGCTAGACAGATTAAAAAGGTGCCAGCAAGACATTTTAGAAGCCAGAAGAGATTCCAAGTTTACTGTTATCTGCTTGCCAGTGCCAGGACGTGAGGGCCAGCAGGTAGTTTGCCTCTGCGCACAGCGGACTTTGCTGAATTTGTTCTTCAGGTTAGCGTAGTGGCAGATAATAAGCTTTACATCGGGGTGTCCAATTCCGGTCCTGCTGGGCCGCACACAGGCCTCAATTTGTGGATTTCCTTTATGTGCACAGAGAAGTCATTTAGAATGACTGAAGAAACAATAGTCTCATAAGCTATGGCAAGCTTGGACAAGCTAGTAAAAAGTAAATATATTAAAACTATCAACAAAGGTCCTCCTAGTTCGAACTATGGTATTCCCAGTAGTAACATACGGATGTGAGAGCTGGACCATTAAGAAGTATGAGTGCCGTAAAATTGATGCCTTTGACTTGTGGTGTTGGAGAAGACTGCTTAAAGTCCTTTGGACTGCAAGAAGATCCAATAAACCAATACTTCAGGAAACCAAGACAAACCGTTCACTAGAAGGTATGATCATGAGGCTGAAGCTCAAATATTTTGGCCATTTCACGAGATGGCAGGATTCCCTAGAAAAGACTCTGATGCTGGAAAAGATTGAAGGCACAAGAGGAAGGGTACGACAGAGGTGGAGATGGATAGATGAGGTCACTGAAGAAATGAACATGAACTTGATGGAGTTCAGGGGGGCAGCGACAGAGATGCACCTGGCGTCCTGTGATCCGTAGAGTCAAGGAGAGTCGGATGCGACTGAACAACAACAAGAGTTTACAAAATTCTTCCGTTTTCTGACAGTTGATTTTGAGAAGGAATGCCCCTGAAAATCCTACCTAAATTAGAACAACATTCATCATCTGTTTTGTTCCCACCATAAGGAATCAGCTTCAGGCAGTGCTACTCTGAATTTGTTTGCTTGATAAAAAAAAAAAAAAAAAAAAAGTACTTCAATGCAGTGTTTTTATTGGACAATACCAGGTGCCATTGGTTTCCACACACCCCGGAGCTGCTTACAAAGTAGTATGTGTTAGACTAAAAAAAAAGTTTAAAACAGGAAAACTTTTTATATATCTTTAACTAAAAAAACATTAGGTTGTAGCATTTAGTATATAAGGTGTGATAATTATAACCATCACTCGATGGAATAGACTTGATTGTGATGTATAATGTATCTGGCTGTTATTTTTACACACTAAAATAATCTCACCGACTCTCTCTAATTATAATTATAATTATATATATATATATTATATATATATGTTTTTTTTTTTTTTAGAAACCTTGATACATTTATTAAGTAATGTTGACCTATGTCTGATGCCTTGGCAGATATTCTGGCAGAAATTAATTTTCTAAAACCTCATAATTGCTAGTGCAATAAAAAACAAAAAAAGTTTTTACAAGGTTCTGGAATGAACACAGGCAAGAAATCTCATTTTGTCCTCCTTTGTTGGCCCAATACAAAACATCCTACAATGCACCCGTATAAAAGTACTATAATAAAAAGAGCTCCTGGTGGCACTAAAGCAAAGCGTTCACAGTTTCCATCACGTCAAAAGGACCCGCTATATTATTACAGCAATGAAATACAAACCTCACTGCATTTTTTATATGCAATTGAGCCACCCTCGCTACACTAAGCTAGGAGTTTCACAAACCCTAACTGTTTTATATTTCCTAATAGTGAAATGTAACCCAAATGGGTTCCCTGGTGGTCCTGGGTTTAGGATTCAGTGCTTTCCCCACTGTGACCTGGGATCAATTCCAGTCAGGGAACCAAGAAGCAGAGCAGGGTTGAGCCTGGTCAGTACTTAGATGGGAAACCACCTAGGAATGCCAGGAGCTGTATGCTGTGGCCCACAGGAGTAGGAACCAGCAACCCATTCCAGTATCTCTGCCATGAAATCCAAGTGGATCAGCATGAGCATGGACATAAAGATGTGCCTGGTGCGTTACAGCCCATGAGGTCCCAAAGAGTTGGAAACGACGGAACAACACACAAAGAGTAGAAGAAAAAAAATACATATTCTGTTTTTTGTTTTTTTTTACTGATCAAGGTCTCTTGCTACCTCAGGAAGTTGAAGGCAAGATACTATCTGCCAAATGGGAATGTGGCAGCTAAAACTGACAGGGTCTTCAACAGGACTAACAGAAAGCTCATTAGTTCACAAGCTGAGAAAGTAATCAGCCGAGAAAAGGAAACTGAACAGCACAGTAAAAAAAATAATGAATTACACATAAAAGTTAAAAATGTACAGGATTTGATTGTTTATTTATGTATTTGTTTTCTAAAATAACTTTGCTCATTACTTCAGTGGTCCTCTCACAATTCAACGATCAATTTCTGCCCTTAAATTGACTTCTTCTGGCCGCAATGGGAAAGAAATCTCTAAGAATAAACCTGTACAAACACTACAACTTATCAAATACTCAAGAAAACATTCATAAGTAAATATAGTTTGTTCCAAAAAATAAGCTGACAAGCAAACCAAGGCACACCTGGCAGGGAAAGTAAAAGTAGATTTTTTTAGGTCACATTCACATATCGTTTTGGTTCAACCGAGAACTGTCATTGGCAGTTAAGATATGGACTTGTTCTTTTAAATTGGACAGGCTATGAGTCTTTGTTTTGTTGCACTAAAAGTATTTTTTGTCTAGACAGAAACCTGAAAAAAATCTTCTTTTTTTATTTAAATATAAAATATGTTTGCTCTAAATCTAAAATACTAATTAATTTTCTAATCTCTCAAAATCAATTTAATATACTTATTCTTCAGCTGGGTATTTTTCTCCACCCTGTTATGGTCATTAATGAGAGGGTGGGAGGAATGACTGAGAGACAGGTCTAAAAGGGTTTTAAGAAAAATTTGATTTGATAAGAAAATAAAATATTGATGGGCTGCCCCAACAGCAATAGGCTTGCTGTCAAGGAAAACTCTTTAAAAAAAGAACACAAAAAGTCCCCATATGTGCTCAATAACATTATATAGTGGGTAAAAATGCATGAATCAAAAAGTGGTTTATTTTGAAAAAAATTGATCTTGAATTCATAGTTATGAGCAACAGAAGTCAGGCTATTTTCCCTGACCGAATAAGTAAGGAGCTCAGTACCACGCGGTACATAATGAATATTAATTAGAATCAGGTGTAGAAGCTTTGGCTGAGCAATCAGTAACGACTTGTGACAGTAGGTAATGCTGCATCAGTTAGAGGGTGGAAAATTGTGTTTATATCTAAATGACTTCTTGATCAATTTTAAAAATGTAATCATTTTAGTTTAGCCAGGGATGGGCAAATCTGGTCCTGGAGAGTCCCAAAACAGGCCTGTACTTTAGGATATCCTTTCTGTGCACAGATGAGTCAGTCACTCAGGATGACTGAAGAAGTGATTGACTCACCTGTACGCAACAGGGATATCCTCAAATCCTGGCCTATGTGGGGCTTTCCAGGACAAAACTTGCCCACCCTGCGCTTGGCAGTACAGAGCTCATTACTCATTTAGGCAGAGGCAACACACTGAAATAGCGTGGCTTTAATTAATCATAGCACCATGAATTCAGCATTCATTTTTAAAATTACAACACTTTTCCCCCCTCTACCCAATGGTGAAAAGCTCATATGGGGACTTTTGCAGCCCTTTAATATGACAAATCTGCCACCAATAGACATCACTGAGTTGCTACATTTTCAGATACAAAGTGTACCAGCTGCCACTTCCCCTATTGACAGAAGAACTTTGAAAGTAAAATTAATGTTACATGTTAAAACATCCATTACAGTGGTCCTTTAATTGTCATGGAAAAGCGCAAGCAAAACATAAAGTAATCGGCATACAAAACATCAAAGAATTGATAAGAACGATTTGTAAGATTTTAAAAAACACAAAAGTTTTAAGCACTTCCTAATAAAATCAAGTACACAAAAGTAAAGAGATACCCAGGTACATTATATTCCTAGCCAAATCCAGAAACCTTCCATACGCTTTCAGAGGGTTTACATAAAAGAGCCTGGACAAAAGCAGAGAAAGTATTGAGTCTATATATCACTCAAAGAAACAGAATAGATGAGGGGCACATTGCAATTCTCCCTATTTACATAAACATCAACAATAACCCCATTGCCATGTGGAATGCAACTAATCAGGTTCTTGTACTTTTCCATTCAGAGACTGGAAACTATTAAATATTTCATAGGGAAAGCTCAGGTGCCAGCTGCCTGTGACACCTCCCCACCTGAGCCAAACAACCCCCCACCCCGAGACATGAACGATCAGTAAGAGCAGGCAAAGCAGTCACCTGTCCTGTGTAAGTAATAGCTTCCCTATAGCTCAAAAGCAGGGCCCTCTATTCTTTGCTATATGTCAATATTGTTTTTGCCATGTACTTAGCCACTGTACAGAGCTACTGAATATGTTGGTGCGTTACAAATAAAAGGTAGTATTTGTAATTCACACGATGACATCACAATATACTTTATTAAGTGGTTTCATTTACATAGTTAGATTTACCTGCACCAATTGGTTCATAGTTTCAGTTTTGCTTTTCTTACTCCCAATTAGTTTTCTTACGTTATGAGAGTGAAAAGTAAAGAATTCAATACAAATATAACAAGTATGGGATTTATACTTCAAACTATATCTAAGCTTCCCTGTTATTACCTTTCTCTAATCTAACGCCTGCTGCTTATGTCAGAAACACACATTACATTGAGCCAATATATAAACACATACAGATTTATTTTACTCAAAAATTAAAGTATTTTTCCCCACCCCTAGAGCTACCTACATAGATACAGTGTACCTACCAATAGAAACACTGCATTTGGGTGCAGCAGCAGCTCAATGCAAAGATCTGAAGATCAGTATCTGGCTCCTCTTGCTACCTACTGCAGAGGACTAAACACCCCATGAGTCCCTCCTGCACAAACTGCCATCACTGATTGTTACAATGCATTAAAAAGTATTAGCAGCCTGTGATTGGCCAAAACAAATTATGAATTTTATGCTAATTTTAGCAGAGATATCCCGGGGTGTTAACTCACAAAAGCTGCTGCTTTAGAGATTTAGCAAACATCAGAGTGAGCTTGTTAAAGTTTATGTTGGTATTTTTTGTTCATGCAAACAAATATTTTCATACACTACTGATTCCCCTCTATCAGATGCACTCATAATCCATGAAATTTAGATGCACCTTTAAAGTTGATTAAAATACCAAACTCTTCTATGTGAACTGTGAAGGTGAACTAGCATTTAAAAGCACCAACACTAGTTTGGTAAAATACATGGAAACCTATATTTACTTCAGCCATATATAATCTTAGCCTAAACACAAACTAAAACCCCAACCCTACTTTGTAACACGTTTAAGACGTCGGACAGTAAACCTATTCGGAAAACATAGTAGCGAAAACAATCTGATAAGGAAGTCTAGTACAGTAAACTCCCGTTATCCGGCACCCACGGGGACTCCCTATTGCCGGATAAGTGTAGTTTTCGGTTAATTGAGTCCCCGAAAGAAAGTGTCTAAACGAGTACCTAAACTGGGCCATTATGGCCCAGAAAAAACAAATAGGAAAAAAGTTAGTTTTTTTAGTGCCAGTTATGCAGATTTAGTGGGAGTTTTTTGAAAATGGGGAATTGATGCCGGTGCCGGTTGCTTAGGTGCCGGATAACTGGGATTTTTCTGTACTAACTGTTTAACATTAACTTAGTTTGTCATACAAAAGTAAAACATTTACATTTCTATGTATACAAAACTAAAATAAAATGATCCAGCAACATCAACAAAGTGTGCCATTCATAAGTTATGCTCACTTAGGCCCATATTCAATTGCGATTTTGCTAATTCAATAGGGATCAAAATAATCACATAACATATATTTTTTAAAGAAGTTTTTCGTTAGTGAAAACCTTGCTTTTGGATAGATGTTTAATAACTAAAAACTTCTTTAAAAAATATATGTGATGTGCTTATTTAGACCCCTATTCAATTGTCAAAATTGCTATTGAATGAGGGCCATAGTGAATAGGATTGTAGATCCAGTATATGCTGCCAAATGTATAGTGCTATTTAAATGTCCTCCCTATTACTTAAAGCAGTGGTTCTCAGCCTGTGGGTTGCGACCCCTTCTGGGGTCGAATGACGATTTTTCTAGGGGTCACCTAAAACCATCTGAAATTGTTGACTGTTAGGGGTCTCCACAACTTGGGAAATTTTTTCAAAGAGTCACAGCACTAGAAAGGTTGAGAACCGCTGACTTAAAGGGACATGGAAGGTTCCCTGGTTTTAATATTAAAATAAATTGTTTCACTTGCATATATAAACATAATTTTATGAATAAGCGCTTGAAAGCGCTGTTCTTAAATCCTTGAAACATTCAAAACAGGGCCTGCCAAGGTCTATTCCCTGTATATAATGTTTCCATAGTACAAGACATCCTAGCCAATGAAAGATTTTGTTGAGACAGTAATTCAGCAACATGCTGTGAGACACAATCTGTTATTGGCTAGTACATCTAGTACTATGGAAATGTATGCATGAGCTACAGTACCTTTGCAGGCACTGTTTGAAATAGTTAGATTTCAGTGAGCAAAAACAGAGTTTTTAAGCAATTGTTAATACAATAGTGTTTAAATACACAAATAAACACTTTTGTTTGTTTTCATATTAAAAACAGGGAACCCTCCATGTCTCTTTAAGGAGACATTTACGTATAACATACTTGTGGAGTGGCTTGATAACTTACCACGCCTTCAATAGCAAACAAGCACACAGAGCCAAAGCATAATCATATACACATGCTCATATGTCTCAAACTGTCAGAAAAAAATGTACATAGCTACTATGTTATATTATAAGATTTGCCAAATGTATAAAAGATAACGAAACCAGCCATATTGGTGAATCCATTAAAGATGCTTTACAAATAAGTGTGTATATATATATATATATATATATATATATATACACACACACTATATAAGGCGACGGCAGAGACCGTGACGGATAAATTAGATCATTCAAGCAATGAACACAGGCTTGATAGAGCTAAGAGGGGCAGTGGCTGACAGATGATGTGCCTGGCATGCTGTGGTTCATAAGGTCAAAGAGAGATGGACACAACTGAATGACTAAACAATATATATATATATATATATATATATATATATATATATATATATATATATATATATATATATATATTGCAATTAACAAACTCATTTTAATGAATAATTTAACTACAAAGTTGGAGGTCTCACATTTTTCAGTCAAGACTGGCTCCTAAATTGGTAACTACAAATCCCTAAAAAACAGAGAATCTTCAAATTATATAAGATATAAACAGTATTTGTTATTAGGACACTAGGTGCGTGAAAACATTCACACACACAAGCAAATAGTGATATAAATGTGAACAATTGCCCTGCCATGTGGATAAGCTGCTACACATAAATACACCTAATGTTAGTACCTCTGGCTCCTAAACAATTTCCAAGAGGATCTCTATGAATAGCTTCCTTTCAGGTTTCTACAAACAGCCTATCTGGCTCATAAGTTATATTTTGTCCACCCCTATATATATTCCTGACAGGTGATCAATATAGGAGCCACAAAGACTGAATTGATAGCAAACAGGCATACAGATGCACTGTACTTGTGGATACTATTTAGGAGCCAGCATTACACATTTAGGAGCCCTGACTCCCAGGAGACATATATACAGCAGGTGCAATGAGCCCAGTAAGTTGCCAGGCACTTTAAGCTGTATTTTGCAGAATCATTAGTGTCTCTCTCCTGTCATACTGCTCTGTACATACATGTGATCTCACACACACATGTGACAGTGCAGTAACCCTTTCGCAGGCAGAGAGACCAATGCATTGCTCCTTTCCCAGGCATTACTCTGCACCGTTGGCCTGTCAGTGACATGGTTAAAGTGACAGTACACGTCACTGTATGATGTGCCTCACCTTGTCACGGTGTCCCGGGCCGCACAGCTCGGGTGTGCTGCTCATGGCTATCCCTGCTGTCCCTCCTCAGGCCAGGGGTCGGTGCAGACACTCACAGGCCCGGGATACACCTGCTGTTGATAACGCTCGGGATCAGGAAGCCCCCGTCACACTCTGCCTCCTCCTCCGGCTTCTTCTTTTTCTTCCTCCTCCTCCCGGATCCGCCTTCCCATCGGACACTGCGACCAGGAGGAAGAAACCGCTGCGCAGGCAATGGCGGAAGAGCTGCGAACTGTCAACAATGCCAGCACTTCCGGTGGTGACGTCACGCATGGAGCTACCTCAGTATGGTAGAGGGACTTGTACGGAACGCTACGTCGTGACAGCACGCTCCTAACCACAGTTACAAGACATAGAGAGACTTGCAATCTACTGAAACCTATGGTATCATAATTATTTAGAGAATAAGCAAGCAAAATAAATATAGGGGCGTGGCCTCCATGAGTGTCAGTGACATCCCTGCGAATGGGTGTGGTCTGGGATGTGTACAGAGGTGACGCAGGCGGCACTAGAATGTGGCAGTGCGCTTGGCCGGAAATGACGTAATTTCATGGCCGGTCTAATGGTGGAGGCAGTTGACAGTGGAGGCAAGCACTGGTAATGTCGTGGATTGAGCGATTATAACGATTGGGCGCAGGGATGTGGTGAGTGTGCATACATACATTAATAATGACTAGAGTGGTGTACTGGTGTATTATTGTGTTTATATGTGTACAGTACCACTGTGTGTGATATTATATATATATATATATATATATATATATATATATATACACACACACACACACACAGCCAGAATGTGTATGTGCGCTTATAGAGCTCAGCACCACAGTGTGTGTGATTATATATATGTATATGTACATACATGTCCCTGCTCAGCTTCCCAGAATGCAGCGTAATAACTCTATTTCTCGGAATTCTTAAAAGGAAACAGTTTTTTAACTTCTTTTAGACATTCAAATGTGAACACAAATGTACTATTTATTAAATATATACAGTGTGTATATATATATACACACACTTTTCTGGGACTTGATTTTGATGAGGAATGCTCCCATTCAAAACCTTAGATAAATTAGCATAAAATTCAAAATGTGTTTGGGCCAATCACAGGTGGCTTTAACAATGTTTCTAGTTGGGAAGTCAGTTCTGCAGCAAAGCATCATGGGATGTGTAGTCCCCACCAAAAGGAAGCTAGGAGGAGCTCAGCTGCTGTGTGGAGTATGCTTCTCTTGGCTTGCAGGTTAGTATACAGATTCTATTGGTTAGTACGAGGTGCCTATTGAAGCACCTCTGAGGGTGTAGAAATATTTGGTATTTATTTTTAGGAAATTAATTTTGCATGTGTATAGAATGAATCATTATAATGTATGTCTCTGATAATTAGTATGTGTTAGATTAAAAAAGTTACAAAACACGGAGAGTGATATGCCTTTAAGCAACAATTTCTGAGATGCGGTATATGCAGTTCTTCTTTTATAAACAAAACTATAATAAAACATATTTCATAGAGTTCTATATCTTTAAGATTGGCATTGCAGTGAACATCCAACACCCTAGTCCAATAATGCTACTTATATAAAAAAAAAAAGACAGACTTTAGGCCCAAACAGTTTTAATAAAATATAAGTCAGTGAGGCAGAAATAAAAATAAACCTCTACATAAAGCAGCTATTTTTTCTGCTGAAGCACCCGTATGAGTCTCTGCAGCTTCTCTGCTACAGGCCGTGAATTCCACATACAAGCACATGGAGCTCTGGCCCACCTCTTCCTCCAAATGCTCCATCCCAAGGATCCTTAAACATGCAGCTATTGGCCTCTTCACTGGCACTGGTACACAGTGTTCTCCCTGGGGTTTTATACTGCCAGTACCTTTATGTTACTACCAGTAGTTCGGTAAGACTCCAGTAGGGAGGATCTCCTTATTCTGCAGGTATGACTTTTCTCCTGCTTGACATTTTGTTTTATTAGTCTGGATAAATTCCTCTTCTGAATACTTCTTCATACAGGCTCTCTTTCTTAGATCCAATAATTGGTCGGACTCCTTTCCTCTGTATCTCACATGCTCTCCTCAGTTTAAGTTACACCTGACTTAAATAAAACTGTCCAAGCCTTTTTCAGGTTCAGCCTCATTTTGATGAGTCATAGCCTGCAGCCTTATTTTAATGCTAGAGACTGTTAACTTCTACCTGCCTGGGGTGGGCTTATTAACCTCAGGCTCATATATATGACTCTCATTACTCTTCCATATCCCTTCCCAATAACACTGATGGGATCTATGCCATTACAAATTCTCTGCTAGATGGCGCTATCAATATTTTTGCAGCAGTGCCAATATTTGAGACCAGTTGTAAGCTTAGAAGGTTACCCTAACCCAGGGGTCCCCAACCCCCGGGCCGCGGACCACCACTGATCCGCGGACCACCACAGATCCGCAGGCTCTGTTCTGCCGGGCTGTGTGTTACCAGCAGCCCCCCATCTCTTACTAGTTCACTGTAGTCCCTGCTCTGTGAGTGGTGCTGCTGGGGGTGAATGCTGTTTCTGGGGGGGGGGGGGGGGGGGGCTGAATGGCTCTGATGAGTGGTTATCACTGCATGCTTCAGTACTGTTTTCTTTCATATACAAATAGCACTTTATGTGCAAATTACTCTTTAGACATAACAATATAGATTTAAAGATATTGATGCAAATGGAGTTGAGGTTCCTGCATATAATCACTTGGTGCTATAACAGTGACTCCCTTTACACTTATTTGTAGACTAAAATACGAGATCTGGGGTTCTTGTTATTTAGATCTGGGTTTTTTGTTGTTTAGTGTAGTAGCACTTACCCCTTTATAGCTGCAGATTAATTATTTTAAAGAGCAGGCTACTAACCGGTGTCTCAGTCTGCGTCGCTCCGGTATTTCCGACTCTCTGTGATCTCATGGACTATAACACACCATGCTGATTCACTTTGAATTCATGTCAGAAATACTGGAGTGGGTTGCCAGTTCGTTCTCCGTTGGGCCACAGCATACAGCTCCTGATATTCCTAGCTGGTTTCCCACCCAAGTACTGACCAGGCCCACCCCTGCATGGCTTCAGGGAGGTGTGACCCCTTGGTTCCCTAACTGGAAGCTAACCTCAAATTAGCTTTCAACCTCACTCACAGGCTCCCTAGCTCTCCCCTGAGCGGTGTGTGCGTTTTTAAGTTATTTTTTTAATTATTTGGCGTTTTTTTTTAGTTACATGGTTGCAAAAAATAAAAATTAGTAATTTTTTCAAAGTCTTGCGTGCCCGCGATCAGCTCCAAAGTCCAACGGCCTTCAGCTCTGATTGCGTGCATTGCCATGTGCGCCTTCAATCTCTTTCCATTCTCCATCAGTGGAGCGTCCTCGGGCAAATTACAGCTATGACGGGTTAATACAGTCTGATCCAATAGACTCAAGCTCACAGGTTTTTAGAGCTTGTGAGAAGTTGGTATGAGAGGTGCCTCAGACGGTGATGTAGGTGGCTGCCTGTAAGACTGCAAAATCATTTGGCTGTGACCCTTGCACTTCTGTTCCCTGGTTATGGGCAGGTGTGACGTATATCATATCCTAAAATGTTGAGTGCACATTCCACCTTTGCCACGCATCCCTGCACTTCTGACACAAAAATACAGCTCACCTAACACTTTTGCACTTCAAAAGAAGACATTTGTGTTTTTGAGAGAACCGTAGATCATTAAGAATTAATTTCACTGAAAGTGAGCTGAAGTACTTGATAATTTCATAATAATGCATTTTCATTTTTCGCATGAAAGGACCACTTAATTCAGTACAATTTGGACCACATCACAGTAAAGATCCTCTAAAAGCATGGTAAAATACATTTTTGCATTTTTCACTGGAAAATTAATAAAGTAAAATCTGTGTTTACATGAGTCACTGACTGCCCCCAGCCAGTCCTACAGTTCTGTGTAGTGAACAAAAGATATTAAAAAGAGTTAACCTCAAAAAATCTAGCTATGCAGAGCATTGAATGCTGGAATCACCTAAATAGGTCAGTTATGGTTAACTTGTCAGTGCATTCCTGAGTTAAGGGGGAAAACTGCTATTAGTCACTGTATTCACCACTGCGCTCTTCTATCGGTTATTACTCAAGCAGTAGCCAGGATAAACTTTGTATGTGAAGAGGTTTAAAACCATTTTTTTTCTCGCAGTTATTATTGTAATAATAGTAAAAAAAAAAAAAAAAAAAAAAAAAAAAAAAATATATATATATATAGGCCCTCATTCAATTGCAATTCTGCCAATTGAATAGCGCTCTAAATAAGCATTTAACATATTTTTTTTAAAGAAGTTTTTAGTTAGTAAACATCTTTTCAAAAGCAAGGTTTTCACTAACTAAAAACTTATTTTAAAAAAATATGTTAAATGCTTATTTAGAGCGCTATTCAATTGGCAGAATTGCAATTGAATGAGGGCCATAATATTTAACAAACAATCTTCTGCTCTTTCACACCATGACGAGCATTTACAGGGAGGTAAATGGCCCTTTAAGCTCTTGTTTTGGATGCTTAACCCTGTCTGCCAAAAAGCAGTAATATCCATGTATGTCCATGTATGAGTTGTACTTGTCTGCCAATAGCATGTACACATGTATGTACGTCCTGTCTTTTTGTTTCAACGAAGCTTAAGCAGGTTTTACATAACATTTTTGTTCATGAAAAACACAATTTTGGTAACGTTTAACGCATGTTGTTTTAAATGCACGGAAAAAAAAATTCTGTTACTTGTTCCTTTAACATTTTATTTCATACACAATTATTTGTCTGCCTTTGGTCTTAACAAATGTATTTAAACCTGATCCCTTTTTGATTATTTGGTTTGGGTATCCTGCACTTGACCCCTGAACTGCAAATATCTATCACCATATAGCTATATTTGCTTTTTTTTTGGAGGAGGGGTAAATAAAAGCTGTATTCCTGTTATTTTAATGTGTGATTGTTGTAGCTGTGATCTGGTGAACTAACCACTACAAAGCTGAAAGCACTGCCAGATTTACATGCCACATTCCTATTGTTCAGTTAGACACTTTCACTATAGTCAAAGATTACATCAAGAATTTGATGTAGTAGAGTCCACAGCAGCATAAAGGTTAATAAATTAGTTGCTAGTTTTTTAAATTCTGTTATCAAATGTACCATATGTTTCCGTGTATAAGACAATTTTTTTTTTACCACATTTTTTAAGATTAAAATAGGGGGGTCGTCTTATACACGAAATGTTGCAATTCCATACCCTGGTCTGGCACTGTAATGCTGCATCTGGCCCATAGATGGCGCAGTTGTAAGGCTGGAGAAAAGTACAGTGCTTGTGTCCATAGAAATGTGTATTCTATAATTTCCTATTGTGCTACACATATTTTTTAAGGGCACTTTCTGTCATGATTTTCACTGATTTCCATTCCAGCTCAAATGAAACCATATTGCCCCACAGTGGTCCTTTCACGTGACTGGTGATGGCATTTTGGGCTGATGTTGACTGTGGCAGCAGTGAGTCTCAGTGCGTGCCATCAAGCAGTTTCCTGAGCCTTTGAGGATTCATGCCTCCATAAAACTGTGCAACTTGCTCTTACATTTTTGCATGTATCTAACCCCAGTTTTGGGAAACAAACTGTACATTTGTATAACCTGGGTAGTCAGTACTATTTTACATCACTAGCGACTTGCCCGTCAAAAATGACGGGGCAATAAAATTGTAAGGCAGGGAATGCTGTTTGGGCCAGACATTAATTTTTTTGGTGGTCTGAGATCCTTTGGCGCTCATTGCGAGCCTTGCGCTGATCGCCTTTGGCGCTCATTGCGAGCCTCGCACCTTTGGCGCTCATTGTAAGCCTCGCGCTGAACGCCTTTGGCGCTCATTGCGAGCCTCGCGCCTTTGGCGCTCATTGCGAGCCTCGCGCCTTTGGCGCTCATTGCGAGCCTCGCGCCTTTGGCGCTCATTGCGAGGCTGTTGGTTGTATTTTTTTTTCTTATAGGCGCTTTTGCTGTTATTGTTTTGTCGGCAGTGATTTTTGCGCTTATTGCAAGGCTTTGTGTGCTATGAGCAGCGTTGGTACTCGTTGTGAGCCGCGCAGTGAATGAGTTTTGTGTTTTATTGTGAGTGTTTTTTTTTTTTTGTGTATTTGTTTTTGTATGCTAATTAAATAATTAATACATTAATATACTTTACCTATCTGGAAGTAATATATGCAGCAAGCAATGTGCTGAAGAGCGGACAATCTGTTTTGATGTTCCTACAGCATACATTGTAGGTTTGCACTGTTGTAGAGCTGAGGTGTAAGTGTCAGCAATGTGTGTAGTGTAAATAGGCTGCATGCACGAGGGAAAGCCTTTAGGGTAGCTATGTACTTTTGCATTGTGTAAGTTAGTGTTGTTGTAAAATGGCGGCGAATGTGTATGTGGTACGCGGCTGTGTATGATGTAGCGTCCTTGGTAAGAGTTTAACTTGTGCCTCGTACGGCTTTTTTGAAAATCTGTATGTGCTTGGTGATGTTTTGTGTTTAGGGTCCTGTAGCCTCATTTTCGTATTTTTCGGCTGCCATTTTTTCTCTCGCTTAGGGGATTTTCGTGTGTTTAAACTCTGGAACTTGGACATAACTTGAGGTGTAACTTCACTTGCAGAAGTCCTGTGTGACCCCCCCCCCCCCCCCTTGGCTCATTGCAGCCGACGTTGGAGCCTCCATCTTCCGCAAATGCGGCCCCTCGCTTCGCGGACCAAACTGCAGTTGCTGACCAAACTGCGTCCCTCGCTTTGTGAGGGACGCAGTTCTTGCGATCTCACATAGCGTGCGATGATTCGAGGTTTGACAACTATTATATGTGATTCTGCATGTTTTTCTTACATGAGTTAAAATAATTCACCTGTGATGTCAATTACATCTCAATATGACTTTTATAATGTGGACCAATGTATATTTAAGCAATGGAGTAAGATAGATATTAAGTCTAGTTTTTGTTTTTTGTTTCAGGTTTCTGACATGTGACACAAGGTTATTACAAAGGAAAAGTTTTTATCAGGTGAGATGGAGCATTTTGATGGCAGACATGTATTACAGTGCCTTGCAAAAGTATTCACCCCCCTTGATTTTTTACCTATTTTGTTACATCACATCTTAAGTTCAATGTTTTGTTATTCCAAATTTTGTGTGATGGATCAGAACACAATAGTCTAAGTTGGTAAAGTGAAATGAGAAAAATATATTAATAAAACTATTTTTTAGAAATAGGAAACAGAAAATTGGCATGTGCGTATGTATTCACCCCCTTTGTTATGAAGCCCCATAAAAAGCTCTGGTACAACCAATTACCCTCAGAAGTCACATAATTCGTGAAATCCATCTGTGTACAATCTAAGTGTCACATGATCTGTCATTACATATACACACCTTTTTTGAAAGATCCCAGTAGCTGCAACACCTAAGCAAGAGGCAACACTAACCAAACACTGCCATGAAGACCAAGAAACTCTCCAAACAGGTAAGGGACAATGTTGTTGAGAAGAATAAGTTAGGGTTAGGTTATAAAAAAAAATATCAAAATCTTTGATGATCCCCAGGAGCACCATCAAATCTATCATAACCAAATGGAAAGAACATGGCACAACAGCAAACCTGCCAAGAGACGGCCGCCCACCAAAACTCACGGACTGGGCAAGGAGGGCATTAATCAGAGAGGCAGCACAGAGACCTAAGATTACCCTGGAGGAGCTGCAGAGTTCCAGAGCAGAGACTGGAGTATCTGTACATAGGACGAAAATTAGCCGTACGCTCCATAGAGTTGGGATTTATGGCAGAGTCGCCAGAAGAAAGCCATTACTTTCAGCAAAAAACAAAATGGCACGTTTTGAGTTTGCAAAAAGGCATGTGGGAGACTCCCAAAATGTATGGAGGAAGATGCTCTGGTCTGATGAGACTAACATTAAACTTTTCGGCCATCAAAGAAAACACTATATCTGGCATAAACCCAACACATCACATCACCCAAAGAACACCATCAGCTGCCGGGACTGGGAAACTGGTCAGAGTTGAGGGAAAGATGGATGGTGCTGAATACAGGGATATTCTTGAGCAAAACCTGTACCGCTCTGTGCGTGATTTGAGGCTAGGACGGAGGTTTACCTTCCAGCAGGACAATGACCCCAAACACACTGCTAAAGCAACACTTGAGTGGTTTAAGGGGAAACATGTAAATGTGTTGGAATGGCCTAGTCAAAGCCCAGACCTCAATCAGAAAATCTGTGGTCAGCCTTAAAGATTGCTGTTAACAAGCGCAAACCATCCAACTTGAAGGAGCTGGAGCAGTTTTGCAAGGAGGAATGGGCAAAAATCCCATAGAGACTTATCCAAAGTGACTTGGAGCTGTGATTGCCGCAAATGGTGGCTCTACAAAGTATTGACTTTAGGGGGGATGAATAGTTATGCACATTGACTTTTTCTGTTATTTTGTAATATTTGTTGATTGCTTCACAATGAAAAAAAAAAAAAAAATCTTCAAAGCATGTTCTATAAATTAAATGATGCAAATCCTCAAACAATCCCTGTTAATTCCAGGGTGTGAGGCAACAAAACACAAAAAAATGCCAAGGGGGTGAATACTTTTGCAAGGCACTGTAATACATTGTTTTTCAAGATACGTTGGATTCAAAATGCTGTATTTTTTTTTTTTTTTGTGTGTGTGCTTGAATTAGTGTTTGTATTGCAGAAGAAAATGCCATTTTTGGGGTATATACAACACTTCAGATCTGTTGTCTATTTGCATTCCTTACTGTGGCAGCTGTCACAATTGCTTGAAGGCTATTCCATGGATCTGAAACTCATCACCCTGAAATTCAACTCTCCTGGTTTAGAGCATGGCTGTTTCTCTTCTATAGGTTCCCTGGTGGTCCAATGATTAGGATCCGGTGCTCCGACCTGGGTTCGATTCCAGTCAGGGAACCTAGAGGTCTCACCATCCTGAACCCAAGCAGGGTAGGGCCTGGTCAGTTATTGGGTGGGAGACCACCTAGGAATACCAGGAGCTGTATGCTTTCTCCCACTGGAGAAGAAACTGGCAACCCACGCCAGTATCTCTGCCATGAAAATGAAGTGGATCAGCATAACCCTGCACATAAAGATGTGCCTGGTGTGTTACAGTCCACAAGGTCAGGGAGAGTTGGATACGACTGAATAACAAAACAACAACAAAATTTCTCTTCTAAATAAAATTTCCTCCCATAGTTTGTAGAATCTGTCAGTGTACAGTTATATTATTGCATGCAGGGCTTGTTTCATAAAGACAAGTATATGACTTGAATTATGAGGTACCAACAAACAGCATTGCCCACTTCTGTGACAAATCTTACAGTGAGAATGGAAAGATGACTCTGCATTTGTCATGGAGTTTGTCTAATTACAAGGATTGGAATAATCAAAGTTTGTGTCCGATCAGTAGAATATTAAGTGCATCAGATTTCTGTTCTATATGCTTTTTATTTAAATAGACTTTCATTTCTTTTTTTTTTATTCTTTTTTTTTAGCAAATACGCCAAACTAGCGAACCAGTGTACCAAGAGCAAATACAAACTCTTTATAAATATAAACATGGCTTAAAGCTACCCTATACAATAATAATTTTGGTTTTGGTTTTTTTTGTGACCCCCCCCTTGTGATTTATTATCTTAATCAATTTGTTCTTTTCTCTTCCCTGCAGTAATAATTGCCTGCTGAACCAACCAGAAACCATAACTGGACAGACTGTTTTTTGAGAATGGCCGGACATTTCCGAAGCTATGTATGGGACCCATCACTCATCATATCACAAATTGCTTTAATGCAGTTTGTCTACTACAGTTCTCTGGGTCTCTGGCTTGGAATTCTGGACTTGCTTATTCACAATAGTCCTTCCCTTGACCAGATATTTAATTACGAGTTTTTGGGATTTTCGTCTGTACATGGCAGAGTTGCCATGATGGCTTTCATCTTGAACTCTTTGACCTGTGCTCTAGGTCTGTTGTACTTTGTCCGCAGAGGTAAACAGTGCTTGGACTTCACTGCAACAGTCCACTTGTTTCACTTACTTGGATGTTGGATTTATACTTCCCACCTACCTGGCACAATCACCTGGTGGCTCCTAAATATTGTCTGCATCGCTCTAATGGCAGGGATTGGAGAGTACCTTTGCATGAGAACAGAACTAAAAGAAATTCCTCTCAATTCAGCACCCAAATCTAATGTTTAGACTGTGAAAACACAACAGACATTCAGAACATACCTCTCCAATGTTGCAGTACTTTAGTATTCCCTCTTTCTAGCTGAATTGCTTTTCAGTACAGTTTCTGGAGTTTTTTTTTTTGTCTTTTTAAGCTACGTCTGGCGAGAGGTGCTATCACAGCAGTTCTTCTTGCACACACCACCCTCATGAAAGTGAACATCTGGCATGTCTAAGAGCAAATGAATACACACCAATTTTGAAAGCTTTTCTTTTTTGCACAAAGACCAAGCTACTCTTCCTATAGATAATTTGCAGCTTTTTTTTTTTTTTTTTTTTTTTTAATAGTGGTTTAGTGATAGAAACTGGCAATTGTTTTTACTCGCTAAGCATGTCAGGCACGTAATCCAGATTTAAAGATGAACAAACTAAAGGGACTCTGTCACCCCAAAATAGAGGGTTTTTGGGTTTGTTTGTTTTTAGCTTATTCTAAAAAAAAAAAAAAAAGCTTGAAAAACTTTCTCGACATTGTACTAGATATTTTTTTTAAATATAAATAATTTGTGAGATATTCACCATTATTCAAATTCGTGTCTCCCAAACTCGTTTAATGCTTTGTGCTAATTAATAACATTGTCTGCTGTGTTATCACGCAGTTAGCCTCCATCTCTCACACTTATTAAGTTTACTTAGAAACAAAATTGCATATGGAGACAAGAACCTCACAAACTGCTGAATGTTTCAGTAATGGCATATTTGACATGAAATGGCAGGTGCAATTTATAGACCATTTTAATTCTATTTAAGATCAAGTAATTTAAGACAGATACTCTAATCTTGACAGAAAACAATGTCCATATGTGTATGCGAGGAGTAAGATTGTTTAGTATGATCTTTCATATCCAAACAGAGCCATATCATAAATTATTCTTTGTGTGGCCCTTTTATATTTGCTGTGCTTAACCATTTAGTGCCATCTAAGCTTGTCATAATCCTATCCGTTAAAGCAGTGGTAGTCAACCTGGTCCCTACCGCCCACTAGTGGGCGATTTCAAGCTTTTATGGTGGGCCAAGGAGTAATTGATAGGTGGCATCGCTGAAGAGTGATGTCACACGCCGGAGACCCTCAGCACCACGCTTGGCTAGTTGGAGAGCTGGTGACAGAGCCCAGGGACAGCAGACTGGACCAGATCACTATCTAATAAGTACAGGGTGATGCATAGCATATGTTTTATGTAACCAGAAATGAGAGAGGGTAAACTGAGTTACTTCGACACTGGTGGGCGGTAAGGAAATGTTACCATCAAAAGTGGGTGCTAGATTTTAAAAGGTTGACTATCCCTGAGTTAAAGGGTTACTGCGGTTCAAAAAAAGACACTTGCATTTTTGGGGAAGATCTGCATTTTGAAGGCTCTGTTTATAAGTTCAGGAATCCATTTTGTGATTGTTACATCACATCCTCAGAGCTGAATTATGAGTGTGTATGATTTGATTATTATGATGAGGGGTAGGGAAGGAACAGAGAGCCTATATTAAGATAATTGGATATGATAGAACTGACACAACACCCATTCTTCACTAGCTTGGAAGCAATCTTTTTGCTTTACTCAGTGCAGACACAGCTCTCTAGATATGTAAATGCCCCTCTCAGAAACACAACTTCCACCAATGTGTCATGCATTCTTTCAAGGTCCAGCAGATGTTTCAAATTCTTTTTTTTTTTCTAGTTAAAAATTATCTGTGTGGCTTTTTCCCTGCTTAATTATGCCCTTAGTCGCACTCCGAGGTTTCCAACAAACATTTTTTTGCATTGTTTGTTGATACTGTAAAGACCACTGTAAGTGTCAGATAATAATAGGTTGTGAGCATTGTATCCACCACTATTCATTTAAGAAATGTGTGTTTTGTAAAGTCAACAATAAAGCAGTATGTAAATACCCTGCTTTTTAAAATGAATCGTACCTACCTGAGTTGCTGGGTCTGTCTTCACTCCCTCCCTGCACATGGCTTGCATTACTTGCCTAGGAGCCATGAGACCGGCACCCCTTTCATCTGATGCATTTGTTAATTTACTAATTGTTTGGAAAATCATGCAACAAACCATTGATATAATTGACATTATGTGGTGGCATATGCACATAGCACAGGGGAGAGAAGTCACAATTGTTGTATAATTAAACAGCTACCAGGGAGGTAGAGAAGATGCATTTACATTAAACTTGGCTTTGTAAACTCACATTTGTTGAACTAGCAAATGGTGGACTCCATGCTTACAGCTCTTTAGTTTGCACTTTCCCTGAACTTTTAAAGAGATTAGTAGACTAATTGAGCTGTTTCTTATATGGCCTCAGATTCACATTATTGATTTAATATATTTCATCATTCATGATTCTTCTCTGTGAATGTATTACTGCTGTAAATATCAGCCAAAAATGGAGCATAAATTCAAATTTCTATCATATATGTGAAAGGAAAGAAAGGCTCAAAACATTGACAAATTAGCACACATTCAGTAGATTATAATTCTGCTTAATTTCAGCAATTAGAGGGAAAATAGTTAAAGAAAAGATAAGACATGACAACATTTGAAGTTCTTTTCCCTAGCAAGCTAGGGTGTATGTAGCATCTGGTAGTTTCCTAACTCTTTTATTACCGGAGATGCTTTTAGTTGCTGCCACCAGTGGTGTAGAAGGGCTGTACTGGATTGTAAAATGTCATATAACAAAAAAAAGTAATATACAACACTCATTTTGTAGTTCTGCTTTTTCACATTTTCATACTACATTCTGAAAAATGGATTTGTTGAGGGGTTTCCAGTATCCTTATCATTAACTACTGAGCACTTGGTAATCACTTTTATGCGTTGTCTTTGATTACAAAAAAGGGTACAAAAAAGACAATATATTTTTAATATGTCACTTACTTATTTAAAAAAAAAATCAGTTTTTCAGTAATACTTTTTAGACACAAGACCATCATCTCAGGCTTTAAGCATAATAACATTTACAATTTTGAAAACCAGAAGCTTTTATTTGTTACCATGCTCATTTCTATTTTAAAGTAATTATGTAAGTTGTACAGAGCCTGGTTAGGATTATCCTGTAACACAATATAGATACAAGGTTCATGTATGTGAATACACAAGAGAAATGACATCAGAGAACGACTTCAAATAAGGAATGTGTGGGGGAAACGTGCTGTTCTTGATGTCAATAACCTGAATGTGCACAAAGGGTTTATTCTGAATATAAATGTTATACATTTTACATTGTACTTTATGTAAAGTACTTACTAATATTGTATTTGCATTTTTGAGGTTGTGGGAATCTTAATAATCGGGATTAGTAAATATTTGACATCCCAGCATTATTTCTCTTTCTTATTTCCTTTTGTTTGTCCTGTTTATTCATTTCCACATGGTCTTTTTCTACATGTGATATCATTATGTCTTGCACACGTATAACTTTTTTAAGACTAGCTTTCAATAAGAAGATTAAGTATTGATTCTGTTTTACAGAATGGGCTTTCATTTCCGTTATATTAGCTATTTATATGTCAAAAATCACATATTTTGTATCCTAGATTTGTGTAGGTACATAATTAAAAAATAAAATCATTAAACTATGACAGGTCAGACAAGTGTAATTCCTCGTCTATAGTAAGTGCTGTCAAGCTAAGGATTTTAGGTATTGATATACAATTGACTATTGCAAAATCAGTCCATTTTTAAACAAATTCTGGGACATCGGCTGAAATAGATGTGCCAGATAACATACATTGCATCTGTTTTGTCCTTTTATGACACTGATCAGTGCAAGGCCACTATCTGTATGGGGCTGGTAAGCTTGATATGGATGGAAGAAATATGATTCTAAGGAGAATACAGCAAGAACTTACAACCATTTTCAACTCCTCTACTTGCCTTAATTGTGACAGAAGACCAATGATACATTACCAACTGTGTTTTACTGCCCTCAAAGAACCCTATGTAGAATAGTTACAGTCAGGTCCATAAATATTGGGACATCGACACAATTCTAATCTTTTTGGCTCTATACACCACCACAATGGATTTGAAATTAAACAAACAAGATGTGCATTAACTGCACACTTTCAGCTTTAATTTGAGGGTATTTAAATCCAAATCAGGTGAACGGTGTAGGAATTACAATAGTTTGTATATGTGCCTCACACTTTTTAATTGACCAAAAGTAATCAAAATCAAACTTTCACTTTTTAATACTTGGTTGCAAATCCTTTGCAGTCAATTACAGCCTGAAGTCTGGAACGCATAGACATCACCAGACGCTGGGTTTCATCCCTGGTGATGCTCTGCCAGGCCTCTACTGCGACTGTCTTCAGTCCCTGCTTGTTCTTGGGGCATTTTCCCTTCAGTTTTGTCTTCAGCAAGTGAAATGCATGCTCAATCGGATTCAGGTCAGGTGATTGACTTGCCCATTGCATAACATTCCACTTCTTTCCCTTTAAAAAAACTCTTTGGTTGCTTTTGCAGTATGCTTCGGGTCATTGTCCATCTGCACTGTGAAGCGCCGTCCAATGAGTTCTGAAGCATTTGGCTGAATATGAGCAGATAATATTGCCCGAAACACTTCAGAATTCATCCTGCTGCTTTTGTCAGCAGTCACATCATCAATAAATATAAGAGAACCAGTTCCATTGGCAGCCATACATACCCACGCCATGACACTACCACCACCATGCTTCACTGATGAGGTGGTATGCTTTGGATCATGAGCAGTTCTTTTCCTTCTCCATACTCTTCTCTTCCCATCACTCTGGTACAAGTTGATCTTTGTCTCATCTGTCCATAGGATGTTGTTACAGAACTGTGAAGGCTTTTTTAAGTGTGGTTTGGCAAACTCTAATCTGGCCTTCCTGTTTTTGAGGCTCACCAATGGTTTACATCTTGTGGTGAACCCTCTGTATTCACTCTGGTGAAGTCTTCTCTTGATTGTTGACTTTGACACACATACACCTACCTCCTGGAGAGTGTTCTTGATCTGGCCAACTGTTGTGAAGGGTGTTTTCTTCACCAGGGAAATAATTCTTCGGTCATCCACCACAGTTGTTTTCCGCGGTCTTCCGGGTCTTTTGGTGTTGCGTTCTTTCTTTTTAAGGATGTTCCAAACAGTTGATTTGGCAACACCTAATGTTTTTGCTATCTCTCTGATGGGTTTGTTTTGTTTTTCAGCCTAATGATGGCTTGCTTCACGGATAGTGACAGCTCTTTGGATCTCATATTGAGAGTTAACAGCAACAAATGCAAATAGGACACTTGAAATGAACTCTGGAGCTTTTATCTGCTCTTTGTAAATGGGATAATGAGGGAATAACACACACCTGGCCATAAAACAGCTGAGCAGCCAATTGTCCCATTACTTTTGGTCCCTTAAAAAGTGGGAGGCACATATACAAACTGTTGTAATTCCTACACCGTTCACCGGATTTGGATGTAAATACCCTCAAATTAAAGCTGAACGTCTGCAGTTAAAGCACATCTTTTATTATAATTATAATTGTGTCGATGTCCCAATATTTATGGACCTGACTGTATGTGAGAAACTGATTTTCGGAGTCGCTTGAAACATTAAGGTGTTCTAATTTGTAAGTGTTTTTAGATACAAATGTATCTGTAATTTTGGTAAATATTTTCTCATGTTCCAGCATTTCTACAAATGGCTACTATGCTTTATAGGATTCTTCTAGATTTGCCTGGTGTTTCGGGGCTGGGTCACTCTTTTGAGTGGGACCAGACTGATATACTACATGATATATCTCCCTGTGAAGGAAACAAGTGAGCTAAAAGGGGTTGCTCTCAGTGGCTTATCATAGAACTAACCTATTAAGTAAGGTTGGTTTGTTCTCTGATGAGCACCTCTGACTTATTTTTTTTTTTCCCTTCTAGATTTATCGTTTTTATAATGTCCAGTAATGTATAAATGAACCCGTGTTATTCAAAGGCCATTTTGCACGGGCGCTACTCCCGCCAAGCTTGAGTGCGGGATAACACGCAGGCACTTATTGTGGCCTACTCCTTCATGTGGCATGGGAGCTCCACGCCACCCGGCTGCTACAAAATCCTGGGGAGAACACTTGGAATTACATGTCAACTATTGCCAATACACATGAAAATAACTGGTGCTTCTGATAACTTGGTAGTGAAACTCCAAGAACACAAAATGACTAACCTTGAAATTTACTAACGAAGGTCCAAAACTCCAACCACATGCCCTCAGAATATTTCCTCTTAATACTTTGACATCCATTAGAGTTTCCAAAGAGAAATGTTTAGAGCTCTGATGGCACACTAGGGCTCCATTTTACATGACAAGATTTTCCACAAAATGAAACCGCAGTTTTGGAAACACTATTTTAATGCCTAGTTCTAAATCTTTAAGACATTGAAAGTGTTTATTTTTCTTTGTTGCATCTGCTAGGTGATATTGGACATTGTACCAGTGTATTTTCTAAATTCCAACAATGCTCTCAAAGCATAAAAAAACTAATTCAAATGGTTGACTGATCTAGCGGCTTGCTACTGTGACCAACGAACAGTTGTATAGGCACGAGTCATACTTGTCTGCCAATGAAATCTACAGATGGTTTTATGCTCTTGTTAGTATCAAAGAAGTTTAAACAGGTTTTTGTCATGCAAAACAGATACTTGGTAATATTTAGAGCATGCTCTTTAAAATGCACGAAAAAAAAGAGTTGTGTTCCATGTCTCAAGTTATTTTACATGTTTTGCCTTGTGAATTCATAAAAGTTATTAAGACAGACTAATACACTGATAATCCAAAATGGTGTCCGCACCAAGTAAGTATATTAAAATCATTGAGCCACTGAGTGATCCACTTCTATTCAATCAAGTTATCCTAAAAATAAATCTTGGATTGAGCCACCCAAAATGGATAGACAATTGTTCTCTAATACATGTGCAACATTAAATAATTGCTTTTGTGAGGATCCTCTAGGCACATAATACTACACACACATGCTACAGAATACAAAGGTTGGAATAGAAATATGTAAAGCATGTACAAAAAAATTTCAGATGACTAGTCACTGATAATTTCAAAATCATAATTACTGTAATGGTTATAAACAAGGGACCTTATTTGAATGGGATTTGGCAAATTGAATAGGGCTCTATATATAAGCAAATAGCATATTTTCTTTACAGAAGGTTTTAGTTAGTGAACTTCTATCCAAAAGCAAGGTCTTCACTAACTAAAAACTTCTGTAAAAAAAAATATGCTATGTGCTTATGTAGAGCCCTATTCAATTAGCCAAATCGCATTTGAATGAGGCCCAAAAAATATTATGGGCAAAATGTCACATGCATGGAATAACTTAATTTGCTGTTATTCTTCACTCACATATCATCAAATCAAGCGGCAGAAAGAAGGTCCCTTAACATAAAGGCTGTGTAAACGTGGTTATGTAATTGATCTTATAGTGATAGGCAAAAATAAAAATACAAAAATAGAATTTGACTTCAATCTGAAGTCAGGTATTTCAAGCATATTTCATTTATCTAAGCCAAATGATTAACTCTCACAGTTTGGATATCGCAGTACACAACATATACTCCACCTAAATTATGTTAAATTTGCTTTACATTAAACACACAACCAACCTGCAAAATCACACTTCACTACCCAATATATGTTTTTAAGAGTACTGAAGACTTCAGGTGTGGCATCACATACACAGTTAGTGCAAGAACTTACCCTGTTTTCTGTGATAACATCCCACCTTTATAGTGTATTCCTGGGACCTTTCCAGTTAGCTGACCTCCGGCAGTGGCAGCCATCTGCCACTAGGTGGCGTGGCCAAACTATAGTTAATTTCCTAGCTTTAGAGATTAGGGTAATGGCATCTAATAAGCTTTACACAAACAAGAAATTCATTAAAATCTCAGCCGCACCACCTCTACCTGTTCTGTATTTTTTCCCTGAAAATGTACCAAAAATGATTTATAAAAAAAAAGAAGACCGTTGGATTTTACCCAAGGGCATCTTTACTGCAGGCAACTATTCCATGATTGACAGTGTAATTTGTTATACAACTACACTCGATTATCACTCAGCCCTGCACAACCACCTTCAAACCTCGATGCAACCTCACTATATAATACAGCAGTTTCATGGATGGAGTCAAACACTATAAAATCCTAATTAAAATGTCTATAACTTTATCAATTCAGGAGCAAATGAGAGCAATTTTTTTGTCAAGTTTTTAAAATGTTTGCTTAGCATTGACTAGTATGCTTTTTGGGAAAAATATGTATAAAAAGTATATCTACCAAATAAAAAAAAAAAGGAGTAGGAAACTTTATTTTAATTTTCGTTAACATATTAAAAACGCCACAGACTAGATGGCACACTCAAAACGAATATGTGAGGATATTGTCTTCATAAAGGTTTGAGGTGAATAATATGTTTGACTTGTAACATAAAACATACATGCAGCCACACAATGCCTATGTTTCACTTTTGGGGAACCTAACTTAAGGGATATTTGATCCCAAATTTACTATGCTGTATTCCCTCAGTTAACTATGCAACACCACAGTGTGCCGTTAAAACTATAAAAACATACACACACTTTAAAAACTGACAAACCAATCATACAGGCCCTGCAAAGGGTATCAAAATATGCCCTTATTTAACAGTCACCAAACAAACTGGTGACCGAGTGAATATTTAGCAAAAAGCTAATTCTGAAAATTAAAGCTCAATATAATCAAAATAAAAGCATTTAAAGCTCCTGATGGACCGTTTCGCTAAACTACATGCCAGCTATCTCAAAAGATAGGTTTGAGAGGAGGTGCCATGGCAGGTCAGAGATCCTCACTTCCTGGTTCAGTACTATAATTGCCTTAATAGAGCTGCAATGACAAGTAAGGAAGCAAATATTTTACAAAGAATTTAAATAAAGTTTTTTATTTTTTTTATTTCATTTGGTATTTGCCTATTTTTGGTGTTAAGCACTGGAACTTTCTTTTTGGAGCTTGTCTATTTTTACATAAAAAACATATCTTCTGTACCAATGCGACTGTTAAGTAATTATGTACTTTTAAAGCTGCATTAACCAACCTTTCTTAATTTGGGGGTCACACTAAAACTTATATATATTAACTTAAATGTTAAAATTAAAACTGATTTAGGCATCTGTCTTGCACCAGAGCTTGGAATCTAATGACGGTCCTGTAAAAGTGTTGTAATATACTTTTCTGAGACAAACACTTACAGTAGAGAATTTAACAATAATAATCAGAGGTGCTCAATCTGAGAACGGACAATACCTTAGTAGCTTTATCCTATAGGTCTGGTCACCTACTCATAGAAGAGCAGCCTCTTATAGCTCACTTGTGCCCTTCACAGGGAGAAATATCCTGAAGTATATCAGTCTGGTCTCACTCAAAAGAGTGACCCAGCCCCTAAATATGAGGCAATTCTCCCTAAACAGGAGAAACAGCCAACGCCCAGACGCATTTCGGCCTCTATGGGCCTCATCAGTGGGGTGCAGCTGCACTCCGTTAGACACAGTGAGCAAGGGGTCCAAGTCTGGACCCCCCCCCCCCGTCCTCCATTCTCAGAGTGAAAGCCTCTCATTTTCTTTTGGTTTATAGAATTTAATTTGGTGCAGTGAGAGTAGGGGTAGTATAAGCTTTATCAGTTGCA
The DNA here is from genome assembly GCA_027410445.1 of Discoglossus pictus. NCBI lineage: Eukaryota > Metazoa > Chordata > Amphibia > Anura > Alytidae > Discoglossus > Discoglossus pictus. Next base: position 80,129,829 of record CM050165.1, read on the forward strand.
TATTATTTAAAGAAATGCATCTTCATATGGCAAACCTATATTGACATTTGTAGCTTTTACATGATATCAATCAGCATTTCTAATACAACCAACTTTGCTATCATCTCTATAAATATTGTGATTACTAATAACATTTAACAGATAAAGTATTTGAGGGAATAAATCTAAACGTGTGTAGACCTCAGGGATTCATTAGATGAAAGGTTTGCACATGCTCAGACAGGTGTCAGAAAATGCTTTGTCAATGAAACCCTTCCATATAAATGCACAGAGAGTAATTACCAATAATTTGTAAATATTTCATTTGTTACATATAGTATTAAATTAAACATTTGGAATCCCCTCTGTGATTCCTTTTATTCCATAATTCTATCAATATTAAAAGTATAGTCTGGCCTCCATAGTTTACCAATATGGCATCAGTTGGATAATTGCCTGCTGATATACATGCATGTCTTGCTCAATACTATTGATTAGAGATGTCGCGGACACTTCGCCCTCTGACTATTCGCGGCGATTTTGGCATGTTCGCGTTCGCATCGGACGACGAACACATGCGCTTTTGGGTTCGCCCCCTATTCTTTATCATTGAGGAAACTTTGACCCCGCACCTCACAGTCAGCAGACACATTCCAGCCAATCAGCAGCATACACTCCCTTCCAGGGCCTTCCATCTGAAGGACAGCATACATTTTAGAATTATTCTGAAGCTGCATTCGTTGTGAGAGGACAGATAGTGTAGCTGCTGGAGATTTAATAGGGAAAGAGATAGTCAGGCTGTGTATTTAGCTTCCACTACAATTAATCTAATTTCAGTTGCCTGCCTGTGTCAGGCTCACAGCTTATATTGTGCTCAGTGAAATAAAATACACTTTTTTGACTGTAATAGATTGAATAGCAATTGCCTGCCTACAGGCGTGTGTGTGTGAAACCTATTGCATCTACTCTGCCAACTTTTGCCAGTGCACAGTGATACGTCATATCTGGTGCAACCGTAGTGTACAGTGACATAAAACAACACTTTTTTGACTGTAATAGATTAAATAGCAATTGCCTGCCTACAGGCGTGTGTGTGAAGCCTATTGCATCTACTCTGCCAACTTTTGCCAGTGCACAGTGACACTCATATCTGGTGGCACCTTAGATTGCACGCGCAGTGCCCCAAATTTGAAGTAGGAGGTCCGACCAAGCATCTTTTTCCATCTTCCTGTTCCAAATCAATGCCATATACTAATAGTGGACGTAACAGGGATTAAACCGATAGGAATAGTACTACTTAACAGTACACACCTTATAATAACGCAGACAGAGGCAACGCAGAGAGAGGAGTCTGAAGAAGAGGAGTCAGAGGAGGAAGGTGGCTTTGAGGAGGTGGAAGACCAAACACAGCAGGCGTCCCAGGGGGCTTGTTGTGACCTTTCGGGGACCCTTGGTGGCTGGGTGGAGGAAGAGACCTTCAATGACATCAGTGAGGACAAGGAACGGGACATGGCTAGCTTGGTATCCAACCTTGTGCAAATGGGGAGTTTGCGGTTGTGCAAAGGGACTGTTTGTGGTTGTTTGCGGTTCATTAAACGGGGGGGGGGGGGGTTGGTCTGTTACTGTGAAGAGGGTGTAACCCTTACACTACCTGATCGATACAACATCATACCTGATGTTTTAAAGCATGTTATTCCAAACAATTTAGGAATGTTAGGTGATTTATGCCCTTTATGGCTTAAAACCAGACTCTGCATCAACTATGTAATTTTCCGTGGGTGTTTTGCCATGGATCCCCCTCCGGCATGCCACAGTCCAGGTGTTAGTCCCCTTGAAACAACTTTCCCATCACTATTGTGGCCAGAAAGAGTCCCTGTGGGTTTCGAAATTCGCCTGCCCATTGAAGTCTATGGCGGTTCGCCCATTCGCGAACATTTGATTGAAGTTCGCGTACGATGTTCGCAAACCGAATATTTGATGTTCGCGACATCACTACTATTGATACTTAACGAGTAGTTGGAATAAAGCTTTTTCCAAAAGCAATAACAATGACAGGAGCCATTCAAAACAGAAAATATTAGGTGTAGACAGATTTTGGACATGGTTACTTTGTTATATAGCAGTTATGATGTACTGATGTGTCAGTTTTCAGTGAGACTGTGTGCTCAATCGTTTCATAAGAAAAGGACCTAGGGTCGAATGACGATTTGCCAGGGGTCGCCTGGAGCCATCGGGATGTGTTTTTTTGTCTCTTCTGGTCTGTAGTTTTGCTGTTGGGGGTCGCCACGGCTTGGGAGGTTTTGTCGGGGGGTCGCGGCACTGGAAGTGTTGAGAGCCGCTGATTTAGGAATTATGGGATTAAAGCCATGGCTTTAACTGAGCATGCTCCAGGTATTCTGGCATGCATAATTAATCAAACATTGGTGACTCTACAGCCCTGTTAGTATCATTTGGACAGTAGAGTGCAAGCCAAGCAGGGAGGCGGAGGAGGAATGTTGTGATTGAAAGGAAATATGAGCCCTCATCAATCTGAGATAAGTAAACTACGGTACTTTAAAACATAATTTCAGCTGCAGGCCATTTTTTCAGTAATGTTGCATATGTATTTAATGCAGTTCACCCGCAATTTTACCGATCTCACCTGACACCCGTAAATTCTGTCTTGTCAGTAACATACTGGGGGCCTCATTCAATTGCGATTTGGCCAATTGATTAGGTCTCTAAGCACAGAGCATATTTTTTTATAGAAGTTTTTAATTGGTGAAGACCTTGCTTTTGGATAGAAGTTCACTAACTAAAAACTTCTGTAAAAAAATATGCTCTATGCTTATATACAGCCCTATTGAATTGGCCAAATCACAATTGAATGAGGCCCTAGGTGTAGAATTACCTATTCACTTTTAATGTTACACCAAACCAGGCATTTTAAAATTACTTAAATTAAAATCTTAAATTACTGATGAGACACAGCTCTAGGAACCAATAGAAAATTAGAACGTCATGATATTGTATATATAAGTAAAATGAGTAAGAATGAACACCTATAAATGTGAGTAACCATTTTGTGAGGTAAATAAGTTTGCCAATAGGGCTAGCTATTCAAAAGACATTAGAGCATCTGTTACTAGTTCATGTGGGTTTCCTGATATGTAATACCTCTTAAGTACTGGGTTCTGTGTTACCCTGGATGTTGTGTAATGGCACAAACATTATAATCCAAAGAAAGCTCACAGAAGATTTCTTGGTCCCTAACACCACTCAACATTCACAAAATAGACAAGGAACTTTAGAACTCGGTGCTATATTGGAGTGTGCTTTTTCCAAACTATAATTGGTAAGTATAGTCACAAATCTAGAAATGTACTTTGTGCATACTAAAATTTTTTGTGCAGTCAACACTTTTTTCTATACATAGTCCATACAACTTAGGGCACTACACTATACCAACATTAAGTCCTAAGGAGAGGCAACAAAAGTATAACCAAATGATGGCAAACCTCCAATTTGGTAGACTCTAACGAAAAACAGCCTTATTAAATTAAGATTCGGCCAATTAAAAAAGGGCTCTATATAAGCACATAGCAGATTTTTTTACAGAAGTTTTTAGTTTGTGAACTTCTATCCAAAAGCAAGGTCTTCACTAACTAAAAACTTTTGTAAAAAAATATGTCATGTGCTTAAATAGAGGCCTTTTCAATTGGCCGAATCTCAATTTAATAAGGCTGAAAATGCCCAAAGAGGACTAGATTTGCATATAATTTATGGCAGTCTATCCTCAATAATCATCTATAGTGATAGCACAATTCAGAGGCGGAGCTACCACTGGTGCCACCGGTGCCTTGCACCGAGGCACCTGGCCTCTGAGGGCCCCCCGCGGACCACCTGCAGGTTCCCTGTGGCCCGCACAGGTCCACTGTGGCCCTGTGGGCCTCCAGTGGCCCACACAGGTCCTCGGTGGCCACCACGGCCCTCCAGTTGCCCCCGCGGGTCCTCAGAAACTCCTGCGGTCTAGCAGTGGCCCCCGCAAGTTCTCGTGGCCCAGCAGGTCTTCTGTGACTGCCATTCGCCCCCACTGATCCACAGAGGATCCTCTGTGGCCCCCTGTGCTCCCCACAGGTCTTCAAAGGCCCCTGTGGTTTCTCTGTGGCCCCCAAGGTCCCTCTGTGGCTCCTTTGTGGTCCCTGTAACCACCATGGCTTCTTATATCCCCTGTGGACCACCCTGGGTGCCACTGTGTCCCCTGCAGCCCCTTTTGTCCCACTGTGACCCCCATAGACCCCCTGTAGGCCCTGTGGCCCCCAGGGATACTCTGTGCCCCACCCGCAGGTTCCCTGTTGCCCCTTTGCAGTGCCTGTGGCCCCCATGTCCCCTGTGGATCTCCTGTGGGACCCCTGTGTACCCAGGCCCCCCCTGTACCTCCTGCAGGCCCTGTGGCCCCAGTGTTCCCCCTCAGCCTCTTTTGGCCCCTCACAGACTTCTGTGGCCTCCCTCAGCCCCCTGTGGCCCCTTGCGGACCTCTTCAGCCCCCTTTGGCCCCCTGTGGCCTCCCTCGGCCCCTTGTGGCCCCCTTGGGCATTGCTGGCCCCTGTGCCCCCCACGGACCTCTGCGGCCTCCCTCAGCCTTTTGTGGCACCCTCGGACTTTGCAGGCCCTTGTGGCCCCCCGCGGACCTCTGCAGCACCCTCAGACCTCTGTGGCCCACTTGGCACTCTGGGATATGAAACCTCCCTGGGATAATATCTAAATATTTTCCTGTAATAACTATATAGGACACTCAACAAGGTTCCTATGTTGCACTTTCAGGACCCTCACAGACCTTGGTAGGTGGAAGAACTCAGAATTCAGTTTTGCTTTTATGACAGTAGACATTTTGTCTTTGTTTCCACCATATAAAAAAAAATGTGAGGATGGGAAGAACCTTTATTTAGCTCTGTTGAAAGACTGCTGATAATAGATTTTAGTCCCGATAGGATAACTCTCCCCTCAAACTACAGTACTTGAACATTTTGGCTGTACAGAGTGTAATCATATTGCTTTAATTGTGTTGCTCTGTGCCAATTATTAACTACATACTATATATACAGTAAAAGTGGCGGAGCGTGTGAATGGACGACCCAAGTGCAAAATCAGTTGAGCCTCTTGCAAACTCTCTATAAAAGTTAGGTGCCTTACGGAATCAGATCAACTTTCTATAAAAATAATTATCTGCTCCTTTCCCCTAATAAACCCACTTCCCTGCAGGTAACAGAAGGGCCCTATCCTTTTGTGGGCCTGAGTGTTTTGCACCTGCCATACCAGCATTATCTCCACTGTAGTGAAGCTCACACTTTACTGTGCCACTCTTGACGATATTCAGATCTGCTTGCCATAGTCACAAAGACTTGCTTTGTTTTAGCCCTCTTGTTTGGAGCACGCTGGCCTTAATTTGAATGACTGTCCTGCTGGATACACTCCCATTGAATTACATCTTTGTTTTGGTGCCATTCCTCCAAATAGCTTTGTAATATAGTGAAGATTGTTCAGTCATGCAGGAAAATCAGAATATTACAGCCAAGTGGACTCCAATGATCATACCCTGCAAACTACAAACACAGAGAGCACAGACTGGACATCAGCCCTACTCTGCTGTTGTGATAACCCACATAAAGAAGAGCCACGTCTGTACCAAGATTGTGTACATATTTTATCTGCTCGTTTCTAAGGCTTTGCCATGTTGACCTCTACCGCCTACCATTCCTCAAAGATTGTAACTGTGCGAGGAGGTTGGGCAGTACAGGAGCCGCACATTGTGATCACATGGACCAATAGGAAATTGTGAGCTATTCTGTGTGCAACAGAAAATATAAAATTATGCCGATGAGCTCCAGTCCCAGGGCAGCACATTTTCAGAGGGCAGCAGGCTGCTGAAGATGCCAGTGCAGTGTCATAGAATAATGTGTGCATATACAAACAAATGTCTGTATATAGTGATATTGCTGTCTGTGAGTGTTCCTGATTCTTTCTAACACACTGTGTATTGCATACATAAACATAAACCTATGATCTGAGCCTCTCTTCCCCTATCTTTACCTTGCCTTATGACTACCTCAGGACTTCTCAAGTGCTCTTTGGAATTCCCTTCATTAGACTCTCTTTTATTCTTCAAACATTCTCTGAAAATCCACCTATACATAGAAGCAAACTACTTACCTCCTTAATTTCACTATACCTGTTCTGATTCTCTGAAACCTCTTTCTCCCTATAACATCTATCCATCAAGCAGACTCCACACCTCATGTCACTGCCGCACATATTATTTCCTATCAATATATATATATATATATATATATATATATATATATATATATATATACATACAGTTGTGCTAAAAAGATTGCATACCGTGGCAGAAATTGTGAAATGTTGGTTTTTTTTTTTTTTAATATGACTGATCATGCAAAAAAAAATATATATTTTATTGATGGATAGCGATCATATGAAGTAATATATTATCACATAGTTGTTTGGCTCATTTTTAAATCATAATGATAACAGAGATCACCCAAATGGCCCTGATCAAAAGTTTACATAACCTTGAATGTTTGGCCTTGTTACAGACATACAAGGTGACACACACAGGATAAAATGGCAATTAAAAGTAAACTTTGAACACGCTGTGGCTTTTTAAATTGCAATCAGTGTCTGTGTATAAATAGTCAATGTATTTGTTAGCTCTCACGTTGATGCACTGAGCAGGCTAGATACTGAGTCATGGGGAGCAGAAAAGAACTGTCAAAAGACCTGCGTAACAAGGTAATTGTACTTCATAAAGATGGAAAAGGATATAAAAAGATATCAAAAGCCTTGAAAATGCCAGTCAGTACTGTTCAATCACTTATTAAGAAAAAGGAAAATTCGGGGATCTCATGATACCAAGCCAAGGTCAGGTAGATCAAGAAAGATTTCAGCCACAACTGCCAGAAGAATTGTTCGGAATACAAAGAAAAACCAACAGGTAACCTCAGGAGAAATACAGGCTGCTCTGGAAAAAGACAGTGTGGTTGTTTCAAGGAGCACAATATGACGATACTTGAACAAAATGAGCTGCATGGTCGAGATGCCAGAAAGAAGCCTTTACTGCGCCAATGCCACAAAAAAGCCTGATTACAATATGCCCAACAACACCTTGACATGCCTCACAGCTTCAGACACACTGTAATTTGGAGTGACGAGACCGAAATTGAGCTATGTTTGGAGAGAGGTCAACAAGGCCTAAAGTGAAAAGAATACCATCCCCACTGTGAAGCCTGGTGGTGGCTCACGGATGGTTTTTTTTTTGGGGGGGAGAGCTTTACAGGCATGGGGAATCTTGTGAAAATTGATAGCAAGATAAATGCAGCATGTTATCAGAAAATACTGGCAGACAATTTGCATTCTTCTGCAAGAAGGCTGCGCATGGGACGCTCTTGGACTTTCCAGCATGACAATGACCCTAAGCACAAGTCCAAGTTGACCCTCCAGTGGTTACAGCAGAAAAAGGTGAAGGTTCTCGAGTGGTCATCAAAGTCTCCTGACCTTAATATCATCAAGCCACTCTGGGGGACCTCAAACGTGCGGTTCCTGCAAGACGACCAAAGACTTTGCATGACCTGGAGGCATTTTGCCAAGACGAATGGGCAGCTATATCACCTGCAAGAATTAGGGGCCTCATAGACAACTATTACAAAAGACTGCATCGTGTCATTGATGCTAAAGGGGGCAAAACACAGTATTAAGAACTAAGTTTATGCAAACTTTTGGTCAAGGCCATTTGGGTCTCTTTCACAGAGAAATGTATCATGAAATATTTGTTTACACGAGCCTCTGACAAACCCCCAGCAAAAACAGAGTTAACCCTTCACAGATTAATCTGTGCAGGCAAAGGACTCCTGGAATCAACTACAAATGTCAATTGGGGGTTAACATCTCCTGGTGCATTCCTGAAGTTCAGGGAGAAACTATCATTTTTTGTGCTCACAGAGCCTTCTCTGCTCAGCAGATCTTGTTAATCATGGAACAGTCAGGAGTGTGTTTGTATACAGACCTAAGACTTAGATTTTTAGCTGTTATTAGTGTATTTAAAAAACAAAAAACAATAGATAATTTTAACATACAATCGTGTGCCCTTTCACACCACGAAGAGCACTTATAGTGAGGTAAATGACCCTTTAGGTTTCTATTCTGTTCTGTGGAGCATATATTGTTCACAGTAAATCTTATAGCTAAGTGGTACATGGATATCTGTAGCATATGGTGAGATTCAGAAAAAGAAAGGGGTAACCTATATGTCCTGTGAGACAAGAATGTTTTACAACAAACAAAAATGCTTATATTGCTATGAGAGTTCCTCCCAGGATTATCATCTATGATCTCACATGTCATGGATTATATATCAGCAATCATATGTTGCAAATGAATAAAGCTCTAGTTGTTTTTTCAGTCCAGGGGGTGGATTTGGGGTTTTCGTCATTATCCAGCTGCATGTGTAGTAGCTGAAAAGCACAAGCCCTGCAAGCTCCTCTCCCCTCTGAATACAATGGCAGGTTGCCCAGGTACTATTTTCAAAGCCCTTAATCGTCCTGCTGTATGCTACAGGGAGGTCAAATTTAATATGGAGTTTAAAGGTCAGCAGCATGTCAGATATTATCATGGTCCCTTGGGGAGGAATTCAAGATCCATTAAACTTTGTAATGGCTGCCCACTGTGTTAGGGCATAGGCAATTGAGTATCTCTGAGCCTCTTATCGCTTGTGACTGGTGAGGAGAACCGACTTGGCTGCTCTCACTTACTCTTAGGACAGGTAACAGATCTGTCCCACTCATTGCTTTGAGTACAGGAATCATCGGAACAATCAGTTCACTCCATTCCCATTCTCATTGTGGGTTCTTTGCTAGTCAAAATTTTGAGTCACGGGGAGATTCAATATGATTAGTTCCTACACTGATTTTCCATGCAGTGATTTTAACTTCCCATTTCAGAAAGGCAATCTTTTCATATTGTCTGTTACAGTGTTTTGTCATTTTTTGCACATTTGCCTCCACTAAGAGTCTTCAATGATTGTTGATGTCCTTATTGCAGATGCCATGTTTTCTGGGTGGCCTAGATGATGCATAAAATAAAGGGCCATTTACCTCACTGTAAGTGCTCTTCATAGTGTAAAAGAGCACAGTATTGTATGTTGAAATTATCTATTTTTTGTTAATAATAGCTAAAATATCTGAAGCTTTAAGTCTCTGATAACATAAAAATATATTCTGCCCACTGGCTGTTGCATGAGTAATAACAGATTGCAGAATGCTGCTCTCCCCTGGACATAAGTCACACTACACTGACCAGTTAACCCATGGCTGTTCTGTTTTAGGTGAGTGTCCAGCATTCCATGCCTGCACACATAGATTTGTTGATGAGATATCTACGTTTAGTGGATTAATACATCTCTGCACTCTATAGGCAAAAAGCAGCCTATATATATACAGCAAATCTCATAAAACATTTTATTTTTATTAATATCTAAAAATTCCTCTAATGATTGTGTTGACACCCCCAGGGGGTGTCTACACAACTTCCTGATCCCCACCCAATCAGAATGCAGCATCCAGGGAGCACTATTAACCCACTATTTACCTGCTCTTGCTTGCTCAGCCAATAGTAGAGCAGTGTTGTCAGCCTCCCAGTCACTGCTGTGATATGACTCATCCCTGCTTTCTGTATATGCTGTGTGGTGTTGCCATAGCATGGTATGTCTTAAATCTTTAATCTAACCGGATTGGCCAAAACTAATTATGGAGGAGGTGTTAACCTTAATTTGAAACTATCAGAAATTACAACAGATTTTGCTAAATTCAAGGTAAGTGTTTAAATGTTTATTTTGGTATTTTTCATGCAATTTTTTTTTCATATTCTATTAATTCAGATGCATTCATAATCCAGGAAATTTACATATCCCTTTAAGTTTTTTTTTTAATCACTACACGTAGCTGCATGCAGCACTGGCGCAGAGCACAGGTCTGTATTGCTCAAAGTGCAGAGATGCAAGAGAGCAGAAATCATTTTTTTCTGCCTTAAAGACATATCCAAGTTTCCTGGGTTATTAGATTTTTGCACTCTTTATGCAAAAAGCATAATTTATGTATGCAGCACATTTCATAAAACATTTTATTAATATCTAAAAACACCTCTAATGATTTTGTTGACACCCCCAGGGGTGTCAACACAAGTCCCTGATCCCCACCCAATCAGCATGCAGCATTAGGGGAGCAATGTTTAACTCATTACACAGCTTCTGTGCCTTCCTCAGCCAATAGAAGAGCACTGATGTCAGTCCTGAAGTCACTGCTGGGATGTGCTTCCTGCTGGGGTGTCTGCTCTCTGGCTGTGCTGCCCACTCCCTTCACTACAGACACACTAAAAAAATAAAATAAAATCTATTTTTATGGGTAGATCAGAAAGGCTGGCTGACAGCTCAAAATGTCAAATGGCATTGTTAGTTTTTCTGTAGGTAAATGCATTTTTTTTAAAGAACAATCAATCAGTTGATAAAATACTTGTTATTAACACACTATTACTTTTAGGTAGCACACTGGTCATTCAAGGTCATAAAGTGTTTCTTTAGAAGGCTGACATCATCATGCACCATTTTCATTGCCCTCCTTTGAATTGACCCTAAATTTGTAAATGTGGGGTACTTACGACTTATTCCATGCCCACTGTCTCCAAAAGTTTTTTCAGAAAAAAAATTGAAACGTGTTTATAATTTGCAAAGTCACAGATCTTGCAGTTTATTTGATATAATATTTGTCAGTTTTGCCAAAGACAGACATTTATTTACTAGAACTGCCTGGCAATTAATCTTTATCAAGGCAAACCCACCGAAAATGTAACAATGTTTCTTTATATAACATAATATTATTCCACAGTGTAACATTCTTGAAGGTCATACGTTCGTTTATAATGATAAAAATAATTTAAAAATACAGGATTACCTTGTTTATGACTGTAAATAGGTTCCAGGCAATAGGAGTGCTAAGTGAAACAGCTCTAAACGGGGCAGTTTAACATGGGGAAGATATGGATAGGGGAAATCATGAAGAAAAATACACAATTTCAATTGAAGTTTAAACTTTTTGTTTATATGAACTTTAAAGAAACAGCAAACATAACACTACCACAAACTGAAAATTAGCATAAATGAAAACTTTAAATTATTGATGTTGAAGCTTCTGGGTCATCATGGAATCTGTTTTCTTTGGAGAAAAAAAACAACAACTGTGTTATAGTAAATCAGAGTGTTAAAAGGGGTCCGGCAGGCAAAAATAGAGTTATAGTGGGGCAATGCTATAGAAAATCAAAGCATTTAAAGGGGTCTGGCAGGCAAAAACAGCTTTATAGCGAATCAGTGCTAAAAGGGGTAGCGTTAAGTGGGGTATAACTGTACAATCAAACCCAGTGGAGGAGCTAGTGCATGAAGGCCCCACCCCCAGAAGGGAGCGGGAGCAATTTTTTTGCACTTCCCAACCCGCCCCCCCATGACCACTCACACAGTAAGTAGATATATATATATATATATATATATATATATATATATATATATATATATATATATAGCAGTGGTACCTCAGCTCTCATCCTTAATCTGTCCCGGATGGTAGGTTAAGCTCCAAACAAGCATTTCCCATAGGGATCTATGTACACTGAAATAATCCATCGCAGACCACAGATTTTTCACCTTTTAGTTTGAACTGATGGTCTTGTTTTTAGATATAAAACTTTTAAACTAAACAGACATGAATAAAAAAAACAGTAATTACATCAGATAACATAGAATATAACTTAACTTTAACTGTACTGAGAGGACCTGAAGACCCAATGGGATGGTGACGATGTAGAGGAGGGGAAGGAGGAGAGGTTATTTCTTTGAAATTTGGTTCTAATAGGCACAGGATACACTTTGGTTCTTGTAAGCACGGGCTGCACATTGCGCTTACAGGCACAATCTGCTGATTGGTACTTACTGGCACAAGCTGCAAATTAGCTCTTACACATAAAAGTATGCAGGTTGGCACTTACAGGCACAGGATGCAGATTGGCACTTACAGGCACAGACAGGCTGCACTTTGGCTCTTACAGACACAGGATGCACTTGGGTTCTTACGGACACAGGCTGCACATTGGCTCTTACAGACATAGGATGCAGGTTGGCACTTACAGGCACAGGATACAGATTGGATCTTACAGGTACAGACATGATTCACTTAGGCTCTTATAAGCACAGGATGCAGATTGGCACTTACAGGCACAAGTTGCAGGTGGGGGTCCACTTGATGCCAAGGGGGGGGGGGGGATGGCAGGCTGGGCTATTGAGTTATTTATTGTTGATCAGTCATTCAGTCATGTTCGACTCATGATCCTATGGACTGCAGCACGCCAGGCACATCTTGTGTCTGGATGTTCTTATCCATAAGGTTTTCATGGCAAAAATACTGGAGTAGGTTTCCAGTTCCTTCTCCAGTGGACTGCAGTTTGTCTGACAATTCTGCTATGACCTGCCTATCTTGGGTGACCTTACATGGTATAGCTCACAGCTTCACTGAAGTACACAAGCCCCCTCACCACGGCAAGTTATCAATCCAAAAGGGGATTGAGTTATAGACTATAACTTATTTTCTGAAGGTTACACTGCAGGGATGGGAGGACTGAGGTGCCAAAATGGCAAATCCCTAAAGAAACAAAGAGTGAAATTCAAGAATTTCCTAACTCTAAATAACTGATAAATAAGATTTTCATTAGACTGGAAACAACCAATATTTTCCATAGGAATTAGACGGAAGGGGGGTGGGGGAATTCCAAATAGCGCATGGTCTTTACGTATGGGTGTTCAACAGGCCTCAAACCTGGGTCCCTCGTGTAGTATTGCGTGTCTATGACACGTGTGGACTGAAGTCTGTGCCTCTTGTGACAAAATAAGAGTTCTCACGGTGGTGATTTAAAAGAATGTTTCTTTATTCAAAAAATTCAAATAAAGATTGATACAATCAGTTGTTAAGTGCAATAAAAAGTGTATCAAACGTGTTTCTCTGATGATAATCTGCAGCTTCCTTAGTGATTTTAACCGATGGTATATGAGAATAGAGTTGTATTTATAATAACAACATTTAAACGTAGCGAATAGGTAAAATTGATCATACAATTAGAATCACGTATATGTATATTTTGGTGGCATAAATGCCACCTTGTTTGTTTATATACATTAATATTGTAACAGGCTAAATTCTTGGTATTAAGTAGTATAACTACATTTGTTTAAATATGTGCAGTAGTTATTTTACAGTGACTATGATACAAACAATATGGTTCTATATTTTTTGTGGATAGTACAGCAATGAGAATACTTGTTATACAGGTTTTCCTGTATTTATATAGGTTAATACTTTTTTTTATTTATTATTTTTTATTGCAGGAATACAAAGTGCAAACAATTGTACAATAATGAGCGTAATAAAACAAAGCCCCAACATCAATCATGAGATCTTATCATTGTATCCTGCCTCCTTTTTTTCTGTATTTACCTCTGTGCTATTGTTGGTAAACCAATGCCTGGATTTATAATGGACCTTTCTTGGCTATATAAACATGTATCCCTAAAACTATCCGTAACCTATACTATTCTTTGGTTATTTATTTGTTTTCTACCATTACCTTCTGTTACTATCCCATCAGGAGAATCTTCCAGGTAGTTCTTGAAATTCAATGTTATGACTTAGTGGTCTATATTGATATTATAAAAAGCCCTAACTTTATCCACTAACTGGCTCATTTACCTCTAGAGAGATACAATACAATTTTCTTTGTTTGTTTGTTTTTCATTTCTTTCCTTTCATTAAATTTTTCCCCCCGCTATCTTTTCTTTCATATTAAGGAGGAGTCTCTTAATAACTGTTACCCAAGTTAACTTAACCAACCAAACTAAAACATTCAACCTGACACATCTATATTTAAGCCTTCATCTCTGGATAACATTTCTCTATCTCAATCCTATTGTTGTTCCATCCTATCATACCTGTCTGTCTTTTTCCAATCCGGTGCAGCTCCTCTCCCGGTATCTCCCCTCCGGCCTCCAGCCCTCCCTGTTCCCTGTCAAGAAAGTGAGGGTGCCCTTCCCTCCTCTTCCCCTTTCATTGGAGAAGAGGGATCTTGATATCTGTGTATTCTAACCAGGGACCCCAGATTTCCAGGTACTTGGGGATTGAATCCGCCAGTGAATGGGAAATCCTTTCATTAACCGCTAAATAGTGAATATTAGCTCGAACTGCCCCTATCTCTAGTGTCTTTTTCTTCCAGCTCCTGGCAATATGTGATTTTGTCGCTAAACAGATAAATTGTAAGAGTCGGTTGTATGGGGTAGAGAGGGAGGCTACCGGCATCCCCAGTAAACTAGCTTCCGGGGTTACTTCAATATGATATCCAAATATATTGTCTACCAAGTCACCCACTGCCGTCCAGAGCCGTTGAACTTTTGGGCAGCTCCACCAGGTATGGTAAAACAAGCCCAGCTCTGAGCATCCTCTAAAGCACTTCAGACTTTCCGTCTTACTCCATTTAGCTAGTCGATCCGGGGTAATGTACGCGAAATGAAGGACCTTAATTGATGTCTCTAATAAACTATAATTTAGTGACCCCCTCATGAGATTGGCCCAGAAAGTCTCCCACGACTCAATCTCCCAGTTTCTGGCTATATCCTTTTCCCATTCCCTCATATATTTATCTTTGACTAGCATTTTTGGGGTATTGAAGACCCTGTATAGTTCCCCTATCACACCTCTCATAAGGGGGGCTTTTTCACATATTCTAGAGAACCTATTGTGAGAGGGGACCCCTGAACTCCTAAGTAGCGTATCCACAAAGTACCTCAATCTGCAAAAGTTATAATGCTCAAAAAGGGGGATGTCATATTCGTCTCTCATAGTCTCGAATGTTAACACCCGACCATCTTTCAACCAATTACCCAATCTATCGAGTTTGTTATTTTTCCACCATTGCCGAGAGACCTCTGAGATACCTGCCGGAGTTAGTGGGTGCGTAAGTATAGGCTTTAAGTGGGATATCCGGGGTAGAAGGTCTGTATGATTGAAGGCCCAGATTAGATTAGCCCCGGGGTTCCTTATCATAGGGTTGGCAGATTTTTTAATCTCTGTGGGAAGTGGGTGAATCCAGACTGCCGTGCCCCATGTATAGGGCATCATGTCCTGGCTTTCAACAAACATCCAAGCAGGATGGGCTTCGGGTAAGTGGGCCTGTGGGACAAAAGCTAATTGTGCTGCACGATAGTAACGTTTTAAGTTGGGACACTCCAGCCACCCCCTGGATTTGTGTTTGTACATGTTATTTTTCGCTATCCTGGAGGGACCCCCACCCCAGATAAAACGGAAAACCCTGCTTTGGAAGTTTGAGAGGCCTTTCATATGCATCTGGATCGGAAGAGATCTAAATAAATAAAGCAGTCTAGGTAAAACGTTCATTTTGACTGAACTAATCCTACCGAGCCAGGAGATGTTATATTTTGCCCATTTTATCATCTCCTCCTGAAGTAAGCGGAACATTGGCCGGTAATTAGCCTTGTATAAATCTTGTATTTTAGCTGTCAGCCAAATTCCCAGGTATTTAATCCCCTTCCCGGCCCACTGAAACTTAAAACTCCGTGTAAGGGATTCTTTCTCTGGGAGTGGGATATCTAAGGCCAATGCTTCATTTTTTTCTACATTAATTTTCAGTCCTGAAAGCACCCCGAATTGTTCAAGTTTTTGCATCAGAGGTGGTACCAACGTCAATGGCCACGAGATGGAGCACAATAAGTCGTCCGCAAAGAGCGATACCTTGAAGTAATGTGACCCAACTTGGATACCCTTTATCTCCGGAGACGCTCTAATCGAATGGGCCAGGGGCTCAATTGCCAACGCAAACAGGAGCGGCGACAGAGGGCAACCCTGTCTCGTCCCCCTCTGTATGCAGACCTCTGACCTCCCCCCGCGCGGAAGTCTTAAATTTGCCTTAGGGTCTTTGTAATAAGTCCGAATTAGGTTTAGAAATTTCCCTGAAAAGCCAAATTTGGTCAGCGTAGCCATGAGAAAAGGCCATTCCAGGGAGTCAAAGGCCTTCTCCACATCCAGAGAGAGCAGGCAGACCGGGGTGTTATTTAATTTAGCATGATGGACTAAGTTTAGAATTTTCCTGATGTTGTCCCCTGCTTGTCGCCCTGGGATAAATCCCACTTGGTCTTTATGAATCAAGGAGGGGAGAAACCCAGCTATCCTGTCCGCCATGATCTTGGCTAGAAATTTGATGTCACTGTTGAGGAGTGAAATCGGTCTGTAGTTCTTGGCTTCTAATGGTTCCCTCCCCTCCTTGGGGAACAAGACCAGGTCAGCTTTGTTGAGTTCTGGAGGGATTGGTAGGCCCTCCAGTATTGTATTATATAACGTGGTCAGGTACAGGGCCAATGTGCCAACAATTTTTTTGTAGTACGCGTTCGTAAAGCCATCTGGGCCTGGGGCTTTGCCTAATTTAGATTCTAAAATAACCTTGCTCACTTCCTCCTGGGAGATTGTTTTATTCAATGAGGCAACATTCTCCTCGGTCAATTTCGGCAGATCCAGGGAGGCTAAAAATGATTGTGTTTCCCACTGGTCTAGGGAGTTCGAGGCTTTATACAGCTTACTATAGTACGCCTGAAAGATATCCTGAATTTTAGAGGGGTTGGAGATCACAAGCCCCTGGGGTGATTTAATTTGGCAAATTCTAGATTGGTTTTGTTTTGATTTTAATTTGTTGGCAAGAAATGAGTCAGGTTTATTTGCTTTGCTATAAAACTTGTGTTGCGTAATTCTAAGAGCTCTCTCTGTTCTCTCCGACAGAATCATATCAAGATCCGCCCTGATTTTCTCAATCTGGGATCTATCCCCTGTAGAATTATCCTGCTGCTTTGCCCTTTCCAATCTTATCAACTCTTTATTCAATGCATCCTCTCGGGCCCTACTTTGTTTTTTATATTCAGCGGTTAACTTCATGCAGATCCCTCTAATATATGCTTTGTGGGCCACCCACACCCAGCCTATTCCTACATCTCCCTTAGTGTCCTCCCTAAAATACATCTCTAGCTCTTGCTGGATCTTGTCTTTGAATTGAGGAGATGCTAGTAGCATCTCATTGATGCACCAGGTCGGGGGGGGGGGGGGGGGGTGTACCGTGCCTAAGTCTAGGGTAATTTTGACAATTGAGTGATCTGACCAGGTACACAGAATAATCTCTGCTTCCTTTGTCTGATCCAGGAGCGAAGCGTCTATGATGATATAGTCGATTCTTGAATACGAGTCATGAGGGGCTGAATAGAAAGAGTACTCCCTGTCCTTAGGGTGAAGGTCCCTCCAGGAATCTACCAAGTTCAGGTTAGCTAGTTGTGTTTTAACTTGTTTTAGTTTATTGGGGAGTTGGGGCCCCTCTTTCCCCTTGGACCTATCCAATCTGGGATCCAATGCTAAATTTAGGTCCCCCCCAGAATAATTTTACCATAGTCTCCTTTCTGCAGTACCGCAAGCAATTTCCGGACTGTGTTATAAGGATTCGTAGGTGGGGCATATAACGCAATTAAAGACACTATCGAGTCAAATATTTTCCCTGTCAGAATCAGGTAGTGACCTTCAGGATCTGATTTTTTACCCTGGAGTACAAACGGAAAGTCCTTATGCAGGAGAATTGCTACCCCCTCCCTCTTAGCTAACACACCCGTTGTATAGAAGTTTGGGTATTGTTTGTGGAGATATTTAGGGGGTTTGCTACGCATGAAGTGCGTCTCCTGTAGGAAGATTACTGAGGGGCGATGCTCCCTGTATGTAAGAAAGGCTTTGCACCGCTTATGGGTGGAGTTAAATCCCTTCACATTATGGTACAGTATCTTAAATTCGGGCCTAGCCATTTATCTTTGTCTGTCTGTGAGTGCTGTGTATAGTGTGACACTTACATTTTTCCTGCTCTGGGCGAAGTGTTTATTCGAAGGCCGAATGGACCGGAGACGAGAGACACCCTAGGGCGGCCAGGAGACGAGGTGCACCTGCATCATGGAGAGACCTTGAGAGTACTGAGCAGAATAGAAATAGATAATTTACATACAAGATACATTTCAGAGAAAAGTACAGAGATACATGTGTCAACAATAACATAACAATTTCAACTTTTTCATCCATACTAATACTTTTTCCTTTCGCTCTAGCGCGCTTGGAGGGCACAAGGATCCTGTCCTCCTGCATAGTGCCCTGGCAAAGAGGTATAGTAGATTTTAACTACTAAACTTAAACCCTGTTTGATAAAAGCGATGCCTTGAGCCCCCAACTCCCGCCACTTGGGGTTGCGAGTTTCTTGCAGCTTTTTGTCTCTTTGGAGCAGGGACTACTGTCCATTGTCTAACAGGCCTATCTCGTTTGTCTCCTGCTTCTTGACCAAGTGGGCGGGGGTTTTCACCCTCCTTCATTAAGTTCAGGGAGGAGAGAATAGCCTGGCATTCCTCCACATCTTGAGCCACAAATCTGCTTCTATTCACTGTAAACTGTATGTTGAAAGGAAAACCCCATCTGTAGGGAATTTTGTGCTGGATTAGCACCTCCATAGCCGGTCTCATTTCCCTGCGTCTCGCTAGGGTAGCTGGTGAAAGATCTGCATAAACCTGGATGGTGGCGCCGTCTGGACCTTTGATTTCGTCTAGACCTCTTGCGTGATAGAGAATCTGGTCTCTTGTGTGTTGCCTCAAGAAACGGGCTATGGGCTTTTTGCTGAGCTACTGGCTGAGGCAGACGTGTCTGCTCTGAGCTCTGTAATGGAGCCCTAGTTTGGGACCCAAAATACACCCCTGTAAGACAGACACCCCCAATAAGAACTGGGGACAAGTGGGGAAGCAACCCCTGACCCCCTTAGGTCCCTCCGTTTACCTTGCTGGCCGCAGAGAAAGGAGGGGGGTCTAATGCCCCGCATCCCATCGCAGAGGCTGCGGCGTTTTGCCGACTATTCCCTCCCAGAGACCCACAGGGAGCTTGGTGGATTACCCGGTGGTGGCTAGACCATTCCGGGGATCCCTGGAGACAGGCAGGACCTCGGACTGAGGAGAGAGGACACCGCAAAGGTTGCGGCCGCCATTTTGAGAGCTCCTGGAGCAGGCCTGCAACG
This sequence comes from Discoglossus pictus, assembly GCA_027410445.1. Classification (NCBI taxonomy): domain Eukaryota; kingdom Metazoa; phylum Chordata; class Amphibia; order Anura; family Alytidae; genus Discoglossus; species Discoglossus pictus. The sequence goes on from CM050165.1 coordinate 80,149,032, forward strand.
GAGCCTGAAGATTCTGGGGGAAATATCACTCCCAGAGGAGGCAAAGAGGAGAGCCAGAGTGACCTGGACGGTCACAAACTTGAGCAGGGGACTCCTGCACGCTGGAGACCTTGGGACTCCTGCAGAGAGGAGACAGACAGAGTGGCCACGAGGTCGCAGACGCCATCTTGTGAAACGCAGCAGGTACAAGAGAGAAATTCTGAGCTCCAGACCTTGCAACAGGCCCTGACAGGTACTTATAAGCATTTCACACTGTAACACCAACAGGCCAAGTCTTAAAGAAAAAGCCCAGAACAACTATTAAACAAGGACATTGAACTCTATATATATGAATAGAAATAACTTAGACCTGGAAAAAGAAGGAAAATAAGCTCTACAACACATAGGCCTGTAAGGAGATAATAAAAAAGACAGACATACAGACACCCAGGAGGGGAATTAAAAAAGACAAAAACAGAGTCTTTACTTGCAACTAGAGACACATATTTATACGGAACTGAGCTATAGCTGTTAATAGCAATTAATCAAAAATTTAACCCTAATGGAGGGAGACAGAGGTGAAAAGAAACTGACAGAAAAGAATATAAACATGGCTTAAAAAATAGCTGCAAACCTGGGTCCCACCGACTAAATATACAAATGTACCACTGCCTCAAGCCTCACATAGAATCCCAGAATTGCTATACAATGTGGAAACAGTAAACAATAAAAACTTTATGCTCAGGAGGCTCCAACATCAAGGCCGTCACTATTGGCTAAAATACTGCTTACAGATATAAACAGTGACAAAGAACTACGACACAGACAGGGCAGATTTATTGCTGATCTGGAATCATGGTTAAGCCTAAGCGGTCAGAACACTCCAAAAATATTAAAGAACATTTCAGAGCAACTATGGCCAATCAAAAACAGACCGCAGACAATGACCAAGCAGATTCAGGACCCTCTGAATCAGAAACAGAGCAAAATTGTAATACCTCAATGGACATATCTGCAAAGTCAATGGCACAGATAGCGGAGCTTATGCAAAGCAAACTAGACAGCGTCAAAAAAGAGCTTACAAAAGAGATCCATGATCTGGGTCAAAGGACCCATCTCTTAGAAACCTTAGTGGATGATCTGGGAGAAACACAACACCAGATGGGTTCGGCTGTGACAGAGCACTCCCTACAAATAGCAGAAATGGCTGAGAAATTAGAAGACATGGACAATCGGAGCCGGAGACATAACTTGAGATTAAGGGGGATACCCCGAGCAGTGACGGATCTCTTACCCTACATCCAGACCACGTTCAATTCTCTGACCCCAGCACTTCCAGAGGCAGAATGGGAAATTGAAAGGGCTCATAGGGCCCTGGGGGCTACTTCGGCTCCTAATATTCCCAAAGATGTGATCATACGGCTTCTTCGTCAGAGGGACAGAGATGCTATACTGGGAGCAGCAAGAAAATGCAGAGAAATCAAGGGCCCAGATGGCTCAGTATTACAGATATATGCAGACTTGGCCCCCAATACCCTCTTGAGAAGAAGACAGATGAGACCGGCTTTCTACAACAACATAAGATTGCATACAGGTGGGGATTTCCCTTTGTACTCCTGTATCAAGTGAAAGGAACTTCTTACTCTGTTAAAACCTTAGAAGAGTGTATGCGAATACTAAAAAATCTAGGGTTAACTACAACAATGGAACGAAGTTTGCAGCAACAAGACTCCCCTTGAAGGAGCCCAAAGAGACAGTGGCAAGAGATTCCGCTTCCACAAAGGCGTAAAACAGGACTTATAACAGAGGAACTTCCTCAGAAAATATAAGCGGGGTTTCCTGACTTAACCAGACCCTGGCTTAGGGACTATGGATTGCTCAGAATCAATTACGAAACCTCATATAACCAATGCTGGGACTACCACATTTATAGAGACTCTCTTATAAGAGACCTTAATAGCTAGGTTAAAATTAAAGGGGCTCTTGTATCACAAAACCTTGAAGTAACTATAAGGGTATTCCAGATACACAATCCTATGAAAAAAGACCTGTTTTGGGGAATAAGGACGATACAGAGAAAGTTAAAGGGTTCATTTTCTCTTATACCCGAGGTATAGTCTGATAAAAATAAAGGGATGTTTATTTAGAAGAACAAACCATAAAGATCAAGGTTAAAAAGATAGATTTACTTGCAGTGTCCTAGACAGTTTAAGGATGTATCTTACACACAACATTATTAATGAGAGGAGGGTCTGAAACGAACAGCAGACAATTGGGAGTATGTGAAACTATTAAAGAAAAGGGGAAACTATCTGAGGAAAAAAAAAAAAAAGAAAAAAAAAAAATAAATAAATAAATAAACAATAATATAGGGGCAGTGGGGAAATATTAAAAGGAAAAAGAAAGAAAAGAAATGGGAAAATAAAAAATTAAAGACAAAAGGAGGAAAAAAGAAAATAAAAAAAAGAAAAGAACTAGAGGGTGGGACCCTACGGTGATTAAACAAAGAGCGTTTAAAGGGGGGTGTCTTAATAGCCTAACATAGCTTTATATACTGTGCATTCCTCATACTGGTATGGCGGAGACAAGGAAGGCCCTGTCTTCTCAGACCAGAATTACTAAGATACATCTACAAGGATGTTGGGGAATGAGCACAAAGATATTTAGACTTGAAGAAAGTTTCAGTTCAGTTGAAAATGTTGTTATCATTTTTTGGTTAGTTTTTCTTTATGGCAGTGACACAGATTCGAAATCTACAACTCAGAGTGCAGGAAGGAGGGTCTTGCTTGGTCCAGCTTTCTCAAAACACCAGGGATCATTGGCTTCAAAAGTAAGTACTATATTTACACTCTTCTATCTCCCCGGGACGGATGGCTAAAGTAGGATACACTTTTATAACTCATAATGTTAGAGGGTTCAACTCACCCTTCAAAAGGAGGAAAGCCTTCCTAACATATAAGTCTCATAATCCGGCAGTTATATTCCTTCAAGAAACTCACTTCAAACTGAACGATATCCCGGAGTATATACACAGAAATTACCCTCACATATATGCCACCACACAGACCTCAAGAAAGGCGGGAACGGCTATCCTGCTACACAGGGACTTTCCCTTTATCTTAGGTAACAAAACAATTGATCCAGACGGGAACTTTATTATTTTGACAGGCATGATACATGATAGTAAAACTACGCTTATTTCACTATATTCTACAAACTCATCCCCTCACAATTGTCTTTTACGACTGCTCCGACACTTGGAAAACAAGGAGTTAGGACACGTTATCTTAGGGGGGTACTTAAATTTGGTGCTTAGGCCAACCCTAGATCGCACAGGAACTTCTATGGGAGACAAATATTCCAAGAAAATAGAACTAATACAAACTAAGCTAAGGAGATTACAGATGACGGATATATGGAGAGAGAGCCACCCTCTTGATAGGGAATACACATTTTTCTCCACAGTGCACCAAACTTATTCGAGAATAGATACATTCCTGGTATGAACAAACTTAATTGATCAGACTGATGAAGTAGAGATATACCCGTGCTCTTGGTCATACCACTCTTATGTTTGCCTTAAAATTCAACTAGGGGGGACCCTAGGGGGAACTAGAGGTTGGAGATTAAATGAAATGCTCTTAACCCAACCTCACCTGAGAGACCGAGTAACGGTAGCTTTAGACTCATACTTCGCAGAAAATGCAACTGGGATTATATCTCCGGACTGGGTATGGCTGGCTCATAAAGCCTGCATTAGAGGGACTTGTATACAAATTGCAGCCCAACATAAAAAACAACAAAATCAAAAAGAGAGGGTAGCAAAAGAAAAACTAGTGGAATTAGAAAAGATGAATCAACAAAGCCCGACGAAAGCTTTAAGACAACAAATAGAGTTGGTGAGAGTACAGTTAGATCAAATCCTATCAGCTAAAACTGAAAGGGCCTTGCGTTTTATGGGCCAGAGGTTCTACGCTAGGGCGAATAAACCAGATACCATGCTGGCCAACAAATTAAAAAACAAAAGTACCCAATCAAAAATTTACCAGATAAAAAATACACTAGGACAAGTAACATCCAGCCCCAAGAAAATTCAGGAAGTCTTCAAAACTTTTTATAGTAAATTGTACACCTCTCAAGGCTCAACAACAGAGACTCCCATAAGGGACTTTCTGAGTTCGTGCGAGCTCCCCAATTTAACGGAGGAGGATAATGATGTAATTGATTCCAAGATTTCATTAGAAGAAGTGACACAGGCCATACAAGAGGCAAAGGCAGGCAAGTCCCCTGGACCAGATGGATTCACGGCACAATATTATAAGACCTTCTCACATATCCTAGCCCCACATTTAACCACCTTTTTAACTACATTATGGAAGGTAAATCAATACCAGCGGAATTTAACAAAGCTAATTTGGTCTTTTTCCCAAAATAAGGTAGGGATAGGTTAGAAGTGAAAAATTTTAGGCCCATATCATTACTTAATATTGATTTAAAATTATTAACAAAGATTATGGCCAACAGGATAGCAAAATTTCTCCCAAAGTTAATTCACTCAGACCAGGTAGGCTTCATATCCCATAGGCAGGCGGAAGATAATATCCGCAAAGTAGCTAACCTAATCCATATAGCCCAACAACAACGCTCTACTTTGTGCATGTTGGCCCTAGACATAGAAAAGGCCTTCGATACTGTAGAATGGTCCTATTTGTGGGAAGTACTAGCAAAGTTTGGTTTCTCAAACACTTTTGTGAACCTGCTTCGAGCACTTTATAAAAAACCAAAGGCGGAAATTAAAATATCAGGTCAGAACAAAGAAACTATAGATATACAGAGAGGCACTAGACAAGGCTGCCTGCTCTCCTCGTTACTGTTTGGCCTGGTAGTGGAGCCTCTGGCCCAGAGGATCAGGGCTTCTATCCAAGTAAAAGGAATACAGGTGGGCCCAACTCAATATAAAAGTAGCTGGTTTGCGGATGATGTTCTTTGCACGCTCACCAACCCTCTATCCTTGATCCCGGCTTTGTTTGAAATACTTGACAGCTTTAGTTCGATTTCAGGCCTTAAATTAAATTCGACCAAAACAGAGGTGCTGGCTTTAAATTTAACTCAGGGAGAAGAAACTTTCCTGAGAGAAAATTATCGGTTCACTTGGCCAAAAACCCATATTAAATACCTAGGGATTAATCTTACAAGAAACTTAGGGGATCTCTATAAATTCAACTATGACCCTCTTATCAAGCAACTAAAGAATGATATGAACTCATGGTCCAAACTCAAATTATCTTGGCTAGGACGGATACATTCCATAAAAATGAACCTATTACCGAAAATTCTCTACTTGTTCCGATCCCTGCCAGTTAGATGCCCGGAGAAAGAGCTGAGACAATTCCAAAAAGTAATATTTCTTTTTTATAATTAACTTTTTTATTGAAAGAATAAACAAATAGAACATCGTAAGTTCAGCAAATCATATAACAAATCTCTCAAGTATCAACAAGATATATCAAAAAGTTTCTTTCAAAGTTTTTCTTTTTTGGTTAGAATAACACATGAACATGTAAAACATATATATAAAGTCACACAAGGTCTTGAACATATATACATTCCTCAAAGCAGACATGTGTCTAGGAGGTACAGTAAGGTGAAACCATAGATCAAACATCAGGTCAACCCATAAAAGTAGTTCACACGAACCTTATTGTGGACCTCGTAGAGTCCATAAGTCCCAGCAGGAGGCCCATCGACGGTATCTTTCATCAATTTCAGCTGAAAGTGAGCTCATAGCCCGAATGAACCTGATTTTGTGAAGTACTTCAATGTGAGTAGGGGAGGTAAGTTTCCAGTGTTTAGCTATGATGCATCTCGTGGCCAAAAATATCTGTGTTGTTAAACATTGTTCTGATTTGAATAGCCCCGTAATTGGAAGGCCTAGCAAAGCTTCCTCAGGCTTTTGTGTTACTGTTGTCCCCAAAAGTGTTTCTAATAGGTCGTATGTTGCTGTCCATATGGGTCTTATTTTCGGACACTCCCACAGCATGTGAATCAGTGTACCAGTGTCTGTGCAGCCCCTAAAACATGTGTCAGGGTGTGTTTTGTTCAGAAGATGGAGTCTTGCTGGTGTAAGGTACCACCTCATTATTGTCTTAAAAGAGTTTTCTTTTAGTGTCACGTTTAGTGAAGAGGTATTGGCTTGTTTTAGGATCTCATTCCATTGGCTGTCGTCTAGAGTTACCTGCAAGTCGGCCTCCCATGCAGTTTGGTAATGTGGTTTAACCCTGTTGGTGAGAGACACCATCTGATTGTAAATGATAGCTATATTGGCCTTACCTCCGGGATTGTTGATACAGCATTTCTCAAAGGGAGATTTGGTGTGATATTTGTTGATTTTCGTAGAGTGTGTTAGTGTCTCATTAATTGCCATCAGATTAAGCCACTCTCTATGTGGCACCTGAATTATGTCAGTGATAATTGACGATGTGTTGCTTTGTGAGGTCACCCAGGTATCTGCCACAATCGTTATTTTGTTCTTTATCCACCATTTCATCTGGGTAGATTTATTGAGGTGCTGACCTTTGTGTGATTGCCATAGTGGAATCAAGCCAGAACCCATGCTCAGGAGGTCCACCCTTCTATTCAGGTCTTTCCATAATTTCAAAGAGTGGCTAATACAAATTGGTAACTCTCCTGTTCGTAGGTCCCGACCTAAGCTAAGCCATAAAACCTGCGATAGTACCCAATGCTTGTCTTCTAGAAGTTGCCTCTCTATGTCTGCCCACACCGGTATGGCCTCTTTTTTAAACCAGGTCGTGGTTTGAGCTAATCTAGTGGCCTTATAATACTTGATTAGATCAGGGAAGGCTAGCCCCCCTTTCTGTTTAGGCGCACACATTGTGGTTCTATTAATTCTTGGTTTCTTGTTATTCCATGCGAACTTAAAAAGTGTTTTTTGCAACACTCTAAGGTCGGGTAACCTGATCGGGGTTGGGATTGTCCTAAATAGGTATAATAATTTGGGAATCACATTCATCTTGATGGAATTTATTCTGCCCAACCATGAGATGTTAAGGAAGGACCACTTGGAGATATCTGCCTTGATTCTGTTAAAGACAGGAGGAAAATTTGCCTCGTATACCAACGCTATAGACCGCGGAATATGAATACCCAAATAAGTTATCTGTTTGGGTGCCCATTTTATGGGAAAGCTGTTTTCTAAGTTCTGTTTCACCGTTTGGGGTAGTGTAATGTTGAGGGCTATGCTCTTGTTAGTGTTGATTTTGAACCCTGACACTCTGCCAAAGTCTGTGAGCAATTGGAATAAATTAGGCAGGCTTGGTATTGGATCTGTAAGTGACAGCATGATATCGTCTGCAAAAAGGTTGAGCTTATGCTCATTAGGGCCAATCTGCACTCCTTTAATGTTTGGACAATTTCTAACTGCCGCTGCCAATGGTTCAAGACTAAGGGCTAAGAGCAAGGGGGAGAGTGGGCAGCCCTGTCTAGTTCCCCTAGTAATATTAAATTGTTTGGACACAAATCCCTGATATATAATACATGCTCTGGGATCGCTGTATAAAGGCATAATGCCCTTCAAAAAGCCGTCCCCCAGACCAAACTTCGCCAATGTTTTCCACATAAAAGTCCAGTCTATCCTATCAAATGCCTTTTCGGCGTCTAAAGATAGGAGCATTAGCGGGATATCCTCTCTGGTAGCCAAGTCTATCAGGTTAAAGATTCTCCTGGTGTTGTCGGGTGCTTCTCTACCTGAGATGAAGCCTACCTGGTCCGGATGGATCACGTCCGGCAACAATGGGGCCAATCTGTTTGCCATTATTTTGGAATATAGTTTGAGGTCCGTGTTGATCAATGAGATCGGTCTATAACTACCGCACTGTGCTGGGTCTTTCCCCTCTTTGGGTATTACGATAATTTTAGCCTCTAGAAATTCTGGTCTGAATGAAGAACCAGAAAGGAAACTGTTAAATAATTCTTGGAGGTGCGGTAGCAAGAGATCGATGTATTGTTTATAATAAAAATTTGTGAATCCATCCGGACCAGGTGCTGCATGTGATCTCGTGGCCTTAATAGCCTGTTTAATTTCCTCAGCAGTTATGGGGTCTGCTAGGGTCTCTGCCTGTGATTCCTCAATTTGTGGCAGCTGAATCCCAGAAAGAAATTCATCAATTTGTGATTTGTGAGAGTAGGATCCTGAGTGAGAGGGGGCGGAATACAGTTCTGTATAAAATTGTCGAAAGACATCAGCAATCTGGTCTGGTTTAGAGACCGGGCCTTTCCCTTTAGTAAATATCTTTGGGATGAATGAGTCCGCCCTCTGTGCTTTAAGCTTTCTGGCCAACATACTGTCAGGTTTATTGGTGCTCATAAAGAAGCTGGCCTGCGTACGTTGTAGCATGGAGACCACCTTCTTCCTGAGCACTGTGTTTAAGGTGTGTTTGTATTTCAGAATTTCATTGTAGATCTTAGGATCATGATTCCTGGCAAATAGTGATTGTAACTCTGTGATCTTGCTATTGAGGTCCCTAATTTGCACTCTATCTGCTTTTTTCGCTGCTGCTCCTAGCTGAATACAAACTCCTCTAATCACTGCCTTATGGGCTGCCCACACTCCTCCCCCGTCTACCTCACCCCCACTATTGATCCCGAAGTATTCCACAATTGCACTGCTGATTTTTTCCCTTAGGACTAGATCGTTTAATAGACAGGGATTTAGTGCCCACGAGGGGGACTGTCCCGCTGGTAGAAGTCCAGACAGGGAGATCAGAACCAGGTCATGATCTGACCACGAAATGGGTCGAATGGAAGCTGCTTCTAAGTTTAGTGATAGGTGTTGTTGAATGAACAGGTAATCAATTCTGGAGTGTGACAGATGTCTGGGGGAGTAAAAAGTATACTCTCGATCAGTGGGGTTCATTATCCTCCAACTGTCTATCAGGCAATTAGATCTGAGAATATGTTTAAGAGCTCGGGTAGCCGTGGGAGGTGTGAGTTTAGTGGTAGCAGTTGATTTGTCTGTAGATGGATCTAGGACTGTGTTCATGTCCCCCCCTATGATCAGGAGGGAGTGCTCCCAGCCCATAATCAGATCTGAAATCTTAGTGAAGAATTGCTTCTGATCAGTGTTTGGCGCATATATGTTAAGGAAGGTAATTTTCTGGTCATGAACGGTGCCATGTACTGCCACGTATCTACCCTCTGGGTCTGTCTGAGTGCGGGTGTGGCGAAATGTAAGCCTATTATGAATAAGGAGAGTCACCCCTCTTTTCTTTTCTGTTGCGGTGGAGTGGAAAGTTTGTTTATATGCTTTCCCCCAGTATTTGGGGACCGCTAGTTTCTTAAAATGTGTTTCTTGCACAAATATTACATCTCCCCCTAGTCTCTGATACTCTTTTATGGCAACCCCTCTCTTAATCGGTTCATTCAGGCCCTGAGCATTATGTGAATTGATATTAATATTCATGACTCACCGTTTGTCTGGGGCTCAAGGCCAAGCTTAGTAGAGCACTAAGGGTTATAGCCGCCTTCGAGTATCTAGTCTGATGAGCCTCCCGCTGGGACTCCGTCCAGAAACCACCTGCGTCACTTCACTGTGCAAATTGATGTAAACGTAAAGTAAAAAGTTAGGGTAGAACGGATGAGGAGAACACAACGATATACAGTGGTTGAAACTGCTTGTCAAGTAATCCGGCGTCAAATTTGTTGACACAAATTTATCAAAAAATAAATAAATAAAAAAAAACTTCTTTTTTTTTTAATTCTAAAAATAAAATTATACTAATAGAATATAACAAAACTAGAAACGTAGTATAACACTACTTCAAGGAGAGCGAGCGCTGTCCTTTTAATTAAATTGGTGAGTCCAGTAGTATTAGACTCCAATACTGACTGGATTCGCCGGGGGGTGTGTATATGGTGAAGCCCTTAAGGGACACTATCAATATCTATATAAAAAAAAAAGAAGAAATATTCTTCTAAAGTGACAGATAGTTATGCAAGAGTTTAACTAGTCATGTCTGTTCATATTTTTGGTCGCAAGTTTTAGAAGATCAAAATAAGAGGTAGAACCTAACTATAACATATCATATAACAATACATCACAGTGTTATTGGATCTATGGCACATCTGGCTGGTCAGGGGCCCTGTTTTGATGTCTTCTGGAGGGGAGGTTGGAACCTCTACCACGAGAATTAAGACCAACTGTTCTTCCTCGGGGACCCTCTGTCAACTCCCTGACGGGTTGGCTGTCGCCAGAAACTCCAGGAGCATCTGTTAAAGTAATGCCCCAGGTAGCTAGAAGGGCCATCCCCTCCTCTAGGGTTCTGATGGTAAAGAACTTGCCGTCCCTGGCAATCAGTAGGCGAAATGGAAAGCCCCAAGAGTATTTCCAGCCATGGGCCAGGATGTTGTCCAGGAGTGGTTTCATCATTTTCCTCTTGAATAACGTTTGTTGAGCGAGGTCCGCAAAGACACTTGGTCTGTGCCCTTCGATGTCAGGGATACCCCCCCTGGATGCTCTCATGAACATTTCCTTAGTTGTATAGTAATGGAAGAGGGCGATGATATCTCTGGGGCGTTCAGACATGGTGGAACGACCTCCCAGAGCTCTATGGATCCTGTCCAGTCTGTATTGCTCAGAGTCCAGATTTGGTAGCAGAAACTCACAGAGCTCTGACATGTATAGATGGAGGTCAGTTACTGATTCAGGTACGTTTCTCAGTCTGATATTCTGTCTCCGAGATCTATTTTCTAGGTCTTCCTGAAATGTTAAGTGGCGGGCTTGCTCCTCCTTTAGCATGGAGATTTCTTCCTCAATCTTGACATGAGATTGTTTTAGTTTGTTATATTTCTCTTCAAGCGAGTCAGTTTTAGCGTCCACTCTTTTTATCTCGGACGTCAAGTCTGCTGAGACTTTTTGGATGTCCGCTCTGATGTCCTCCCTGAATGTGAGGATCAGGTCTTTGAGGTCTTGGATATCACCCTTAGTGCTTGGCGCTGTATGCTCCATCGTTGTTGCTGCCGTGGTTTTTGAGTTAGGCTGTTGTTTTTGAGATGCAGGGGGTGACGCTCTAGGCAAGTAATAACATTGTATATTCTTGCTACTTTTTCTCGTAGCTACTCCAGCCATGACATAAGAAAAGGTATTTTTTCACTTTTGCGTTTGTAAGTGTCCCCATGTAACGGGCATATGGGAATAGGAAGTTACATCCTGGAGAATATCAAGTCTCTCATGTGAAACATATGCCCCATAAGCTTTGTGCTATCAGGAAGTCCCTTTGTGGTTTACCACTTTCCTCCACTAGATGGCAGTGGCAGACCAGGGAAGTATCAGATGTAATTGATAGTCTTAATTTCTTGTAGTAGTAAGTTAATGTAGTTTAAAGATCACTGATGTTATATTCCTGAAATTTCTCTGGGTAGTAGTGCTGTATATCTTTATTGCAGTACACTGAATATATGTGCACCCCATTAGACCCCAAGATATAGTAAGTTACCAGAGTGCTTCAGGAATTGTCACTTTGACCATCGGGCGGCTGAATTGTAGTGTGCTCTGCTCAGCACCAGCCACATTGTAGCTTGATCCGCCAAAGAAGGAATAAAATACTTTTATTGTGCACATGAGAATCTGTGAACTTCCAATGTAGGGTAGATGGTGCCCCTTTTCTACTTTGACAGATAACAATTGTATCCACCTGCCTTTGGTGTCAGGCAGCTGCATGCACTTAGTGAAATCAGAATGGCAGTCAGTCACTGGGCCTAGCCCTGCCCTAGTTAGAGCATAGAAACCACAAGTCAGAAAATGCCCCCTATCACAGGGGAGTGAGGCATAAGAACTTGCAGAGTTGTGTGTCACAGTTCCAAGGCAATGATAGTTGGATTCTTTGCCACAGCTGTAAATATTGACAACAAAAAATCAGGGCTTGGCTGTCGTTTGAAATAGGACTAGAACATAAGAATGCAAATCAGGCTCTAGTCACACACTTAACAAACTTCAGTAGACAATAGCAACAAAATCAAAGGACACTGGGTTGTAAAGGCCTAAGAAGGCTTGTCAGTTGTAGTGGATTTCAGAGGCACAGAACCCAAAAAGTAATATTTCAATACATTTGGCAACACAAACCGCATAGAATTGCGAAACAGATAATGACTAGACACAAAAGATGGGGTGCCTATCGTGCCCTAACCTCATTCAATATTATCGCGCAGCTCAATTGGCAGTTATTCCTAGGATCCATTCACGGGATCATAAACCAAGTTGGGTCTATTTAGAGGATCAGGATTTACTACCTTACACTTGGGAGCAAGTAATCTGGCTAAAAGATCCATTAGCGGCACTAAAACGGCTACAAAATCCGATAATTAGGTTGTCATTACAGGGCTGTAAATGGGCTCAAACAAACCATGGGATTCTGGGGAGGCTATCTCCCTTGACTCCCCTAATACCTCATCCGTATTTTCGGACCCCCCTATCTGAACGCTCAAAGGAATGGTGGACGTCCAAAACCTAGGCAGAATTGGGAGTTGGGTAACAGAGGGAGGCTCTCTCTCCTATACGAGTCTAAGGGATAAACATAATCTTCCACTGGAGGAGCATTATAATTTTTGTAGGATTAGTCATTTGGCGAACTCCCTAGTCAAGCAATGGGGTGCCCCGAAATATACGTGGTTCTCAAAATTATGTGACACAGCGCCTTTAACAAGAGGAATACTGGGCATGATCTATTCAGAATTTAATAAACCGAAAACAGATCCCAGGGATAAATTTATGACGGAGTGGGAGAAAGATTTAGGTTATACTTGGGAAACAACCCGTGGAAAAGATCCTGGAAACATAGGGCTTATATAACCCCGGACCGGATTGCAAAATGGAATGGGGGACAAAATCCAAATTGCTATAGAGGATGCAGTCTGAGAGGCACTTTCATACACATGTGGTGGACTTGTTCCAAAGTCCAAAGGATGTGGCAAGAATGTACACGTCTAGCGTCCCTTGTTTTACAAATGGAACTGAAGGCTCAGATAGAGGTATGTCTTCTGGGACTAGGCATAGAAGCCTTGACGGCTACCCAAAACAAAATGATGCAGTTTATATGCTTGGCAACTAAAAACTGCATAGCTAAAAGATGGAAAACAGAACACATAGAACCATTAGAGATAACCAGTAAATTGAATCAAATTATGCTATTTGAAAGGATATCTCACACACTAGAAGACACTATGGACAAATTTTTAGCAATTTGGGAGCCCTGGGTCACTTACCAAGAATGACAAAGATAACTTAAAGGGGGTTGACGTCCCGGGGAGAGAAGGAGGAGGAGGGGAGGAAAAGAACTAAGAAGCTGGACTGGGGAACACCCAAGAATTCCTTGCACCAAAGAGGTAAGATAATAGCAGGGAAATCGACTTGAAAAGATGGAAGTCGGATTTTCCAAGATAGTCAATAGCTGCCAATAGTTTAGTTATGGTTGAAGATGTATTCAAGTTTAATTTGTTCTCAATGGGACAGGAGGGGAGGGAGATAGGGAGGATCCGAAAATTCAAGGAGCTTAAGAAACATGAATAAAAAGTAGGATCATGAAGGCTCCAAAAACGAGTCTAGCTAATGGGGATAAGTAAAGAAAAAGGGAACAGAAAAAGGAAAAGAAGGTGTGAAGGTCACAAACCTTAAATGAAAATGTAAATGGAATATGATTACTGTATGTTTGCTTTTATGACTAATTCTTATTCCACTGAGTTAGAGTTTACATTTCTCAAATTGTAAAATAGATGGAAACAGCCTGATCTGCGAATCATGGCATTCTGATACATTGTGGATTTTTTTTTTTCTCTCTTTCTAAAGTGACCAATAAAAAAAAGAATGGTTAAAAAAAAAAGAAACGGGCTATGATGTCTTTAGGCATGTTAGGGTTCGGGGATGCCCCAAGTGCTCTATGTGCTCTTTCGATGCCGATTTCTCCCTCCTGGGAGTCTGGAAGGATTGACTTTATTAGATCCGAGAGGTAAGGCGTAAGGTCAGTAATTGAGTTTGGGGCGACTCTGAATCTGACATTATACCTCCTCAATCTATTTTCGAGGACTTCCAGCTTGAGTTCGAGAGAGCATATTTTCATTGCGTTTGTATCAATGTCTACCCGATCTTGTCTTTGGGAGTCAATGACCTGGTCCAGAGAAGATTCCAGGATACTTGTCCGTTGGCCTAATTCTTGGATTTCGTGTTTCAGATCTTGAACTGCCAATGATAGCTGTGACTTTAGCATGTTTTCAAACCAGGTTTTGGAGTCATTGGAGAGGTTTGCATCCATCATATTCCCTTTCTGGGAGCTCTCAGCATCCTACACATCCGAAGCCCCCGAAATTGATTCCGGGTGGGGGGATCGTCTAGCCGTGGTAGAGGGGAAATGTTCAGTTATCCGTCTGGACCCCTCGCCCTTTTTGGTTCTGACCATCATGATCTTTGCCTTTTTGTTGTAGAATGGATTAGGTCTGAACCTATTCCAGGTTTGAGTTCTCCGATAGACCTGGTCCATGCCAATGGGGAAAGAGTCCCGGCTTAAGCTGTGTCCCGGCCCACTGGGTAGTAATGTTGCTGCAAGGGTCTCTTGGGTGCGTTTGAGATCTAGGAGGGGTACTGGCCCATTTATAGGGGTGTTGGCCCTACATTTACCACATCTTTACTTTGATGAACAGGGTATTCGCCACAGGATTTTGTGCTAACATCTTCCAAAGTCCAGGCCCAATAATTATCAGGCTAAATATTGCCTTCAGATTTTCATATATATAACAGGTACATAATCACCCATGTGACGTCGGGAAATGCAGTTATGTCAGTCCTTAGTGCTACAATTTCTCCCTAATATAGGGAAGATCTGGGTGGGAGGATGGAAGGCAAGGTGTGAAGAGCCGTAGTCCCTTGATGATCTAGATAGTGGCAGGTTCAATTTATTATTCATAGGTTAATACTTTTATACCCAACAGCTGTGAAGATAAGTAGGGTGTGTTTGTAATAGTCGTTATGTATAAAGTAAAAAAAAAAAGGCTGAAACCTTTGGTACAGGCTTTATGTTAAAACTATTAAATGCTATTGAATTTTCATATAAGACCAACAATATGTGCTGATAACAGTAATCGTGGGGACTACCAAGAAGTTATCTAAGTTTATATACAGTGGTAAGAGTTTATATAGTTTGTGGATTATCATGTGATTATGTATTAAAGTAAAAAAAAAAAAAACGCCTACACCTGAGTAGGTCCGTGAGAAAATATCATGCTACTATATTGGTACAGGTTAATTGGGCTAGGTAAAAGGAGGAGTGGTGGCTATATAATTACCTCTGATTTTAGCTTACTATTTCTCCACTAAGTCTGTGTCCAGTATAGAGCACCATCGGGCGAATCCCATGCTGAGTTAAGCTTGACTTACCTCTATGTAGTCAAAGACCAGCTCTGACCAATGTTGAGAGGCCCTAGAATTGGTCTGCCAATACTGTTTATATCTATGTAGATAGAAACCGAAACTAAAGGTGCGGGGTGATGACGTCATACGTCAGGTGATGCCGTCAGCATAGAGACGCTTTTTTCGGCCTGGTTCACTGATGTGCGGTTGAGGCCGTACAGGAGCTACTTGCCCACATTATCAATGGAGTATCTGGTTTTAAAGAGTAGAACTAAAATAAATATACAGTCAGATCCATAAATATTGGGACATCGACATAATTCTAATCTTTTTGGCTCTATACACCACCACAATGGATTTGAAATGAAACGAACAAGATGTGCTTTAACTGCAGACTTTCAGCTTTAATTTGAGGGTATTTACATCCAAATCAGGTGAACGGTGTAGGAATTACAACAGTTTGTATATGTGCCTCCCACTTTTTAAGGGACCAAAAGTAATGGGACAGATTAACAGTCATAAAACAAACTTTCACTTTTTAATACTTGGTTGCAAATACTTGGTTGCAAACTAATGTTTTTGCTATCTCTCTGATGGGTTTGTTTTGTTTTTTCAGCCTAATGATGGCTTGCTTCACTGATAGTGACAGCTCTTTGGATCTCATATTGAGAGTTAACAGCAACAAATGCAAATAGCACACTTGAAATGAACACTGGAGCTTGTATCTGCTCTTTGTAAATGGGATAATGAGGGAATAACACACACCTGGCCATGGAACAGCTGAGCAGCCAATTGTCCCATTACTTTTGGTCCCTTAAAAAGTGGGAGGCACATATACAAACTGTTGTAATTCCTACACCGTTCACCTGATATGGATGTAAATACCCTCAAATTAAACCTGAAAGTCTGCAGTTAAAGCACATCTTGTTAGTTTCATTTCAAATCCATTGTGTTGGTGTATAGAGCCAAAAAGTTTAGAATTGTGTCGATGTCCCAATATTTATGGACCTGACTGTATATAATAATAATGTTGCAGAGTATAAAATAACATATTACAGAGGAGGATAGAATGAGTGTGTTGAGACTGTGTGGGAATAGATAGCACTAATAAAAAATGAAAATGAAACAAATAAAATAAATAAAAAGCAAGCTAGTGTTACAGGCCTATCTTATATTGAGGGGAAATTACATCTAATGATGGGATCTGGAGAAATAGTCTGTTTACCTTCTCAAGAATATACTGCAATATTAGAGGCCACTATCTATTCAAACCATTAATAGTGAATATAGTTGGGGGAATACAGAGTTCATGTTGTGGTGCAGGAGATCCTTAAACCTCTTATTAAAATGCTTGTGTGTTAATGGTGGGCCTATTCTGGGACAAATATTCCTGAAATCTACAGAAAGCTTAATGGAAAGTCATTTTTAATAAAACATTTTTTATATATATATATAATGGGGCGAAGTGCAGTCTGAGGGGAAATAGTTTTGAGTGATCTATACTGCTCTTACTTTATGTGACTAATAATGGATATTTCGATGGTCTATATATATGCACAATGGCAAATGAACATATATATGCACATATAAAGTGGTATATCGATCCTGTCTACGTGCTACAGTTTAATAGACACAATGTACTTGTCTTAAGACTCTATTTTCTCAAAGCTAA
Organism: Discoglossus pictus; assembly: GCA_027410445.1. Taxonomy (NCBI): domain Eukaryota; kingdom Metazoa; phylum Chordata; class Amphibia; order Anura; family Alytidae; genus Discoglossus; species Discoglossus pictus. The sequence goes on from CM050165.1 coordinate 80,166,092, forward strand.
ATCAAAGTAATAACAATAAATTAGTTATTTTATACTCTGTGTCTTATCTATTGCTCCTCTTGCTTTGTCGTATAAGTAATAATCCTAGGTCTAGATGTGCGGGCTAGTTGTTGGTCATGACTTTAGGAAGGCGGCCAGGTCGATATCCCTGTAAAGACCTTCTGGTTCCAGTGTCTTGAGTTTGTGGATCCACTTTGTCTCGGCGCATATTAGAATGAGTAGACGGTCACCTCCGCGTCCTGATGGTAATATGTGTTCCACTGCTTTAATTGTAATCGCCTTTGTATTGTTATCATGTTTCTTAGCGATGTGTGCAGAAAAAAACGTTTGTCAGTACTCCTTTGGAGGCATTGTTCAGATGCTCCCTAAACCTCTCTTTCAGGGATCATTTTGTGCGCCCGACATATTGCTTTCCGCAAATGCAGGTAACAACATACACAACGTATGTAGTGTTACAATTAATAAGATGTTGTATCTTGTATTCCTTACCTGTCGTGTTGGAGAGGATTTTGTCCTTGCATTCGTGTGGTATAAAGCCACATGTGATGCATCTCTTGGCTCATCATCTGTGGGTCCTGCCCTTTTTCCCGGTATGTGATGTGTTGATATCGATCTTTTTCTCTTTCTTAAGCTCACTTGGAGCTAGAATGTTCTTAAGATTGGTGTCTCTTTTAAATGTGATCGTCGGTGCTTCTGGAAGTATGTCTCTCAGGATGTTGTCTTCTTTTAGAATGTGCCAATGTTTTCTCATGCTTGCAGAGATGGATCCTGCTGCTTTATTGTATTTAGTTAGAAATCTAAAATTCTTCCCCGTTTCTTTACTGTTTCTTGATGTTTTGTTCTTTTTCATGAGTTCCGTTCTGTTTAGGGTTCTAGATTTCTCTCTTGCCTCTTTCACAATCTTACTGTTGTATCCTTTCTCTAGGAATTTCTTAGTTAGTTTCTCACTCTCTGCATTATAGTCTGAGAGTTTGGAGCAATTTTTTGTTTTAAACTTTAATACATAATCACATGATAAACCACGAGGTATGTAAACTCTTACCACTGTATATAAACTTAGAGAACTTCTTGGTAGTCCCCACGATTACTTTTTTAGCACACATTGTTGGTCTTATATGAAAATTCAATAGCATTTAATAGTTTTAACATAGACCCTGTACCAAAGGTTCCAGACTTTTTTTATTTTACTTTATACATAACGACTATTACAAACACACCCTACTTATCTTCACAGCTGTTGGGTATAAAAGTGTTAACCTATATAAATACAGGAAAACCTGTATAACAAGTATTCTCATTGCTGTACTATCCACTGAAAATGTAGAATCATATTGTTTGTATCATAGACACTGTAAAATAACTACTGGACATATGAAAACAAATGAATTTATACTACTTAATACCAAGAACTGAGCCTGTTACAATATAAATGTATACAAATGACCAAGGTGGCATTTATGCTACCAAAATATACATATACGTGATTACTAATTGTATGATCAATTGTACCTATTTGCTATGTTTAAATGTTGTTATTATAAATACAACTGTATTCTCATATACCATACGTTAAAATCAGCAGCGAAACGTGTTTGATACACTTTTTATTGCACTTATCAACTGATTTTATCAATCTGGATTTGAACTTTATGAATAAAGAAACATTTTTTTAAATCACCACCGTGGGAACTCCTATTTTGTCACAAGAGGCACAGACTTCAGTCCACATGTGTCATAGACACGCAATACTACACGAGGGACCCAGGTTTGAGGCCTGTGGAACACCCATAAGTAAATATTGTGCTATTTGGAATTCCCCCACCCCCCCTCCGTCTAATTCCTTGTTTACTTTTAAGACACTGGTGTGAACAGTGTTTGGGGGAAAAGCTGCACATCAGAAGACTAAGGAATTCACAACCGTAATAAGGCAAATTAGCCTGGAGATTGACACATATTTAGAACATTCCCTGGACATTACTACCTTAGCGCTTGGGCCTACCCAATTGGGACACCACATCTCCCAATCACCAACCACCTAATATTTTCCATAGGCCATGACTTGTTTTACCACTGCAAATTGCCTTTTTATAAAACAGCTTTAGCTAAAAAAAATGGGTATACAATAGACAAGTCTCACCTAAATGGTTGCTCATAAGACACTGGCATCTATTTTTAAACCCCTGAAGCATATTTAACATTCAATAAGTGTGCATCCAACTCAATAACATGATGGTGCACAGCAGCTTGGGAAGTTACATATTCCTTTGAAAGCAGATGTTTGCGACAAGAACTGGTCCGAATATAAGCCGCACCCACATATAAGCCGCACCCGTAAAGTTCAAGGGGAAAAAATAGAAAAAAGATAGTACTCAAATATAAGCCGCACCCATAAAAGTGATCAGCAATTGCAAGAAACAGGCTTTCTAATTAGCACTTTAGCTTTTTTGCAGGTTACGGGCTTTACAGGATGTTAGAATCACTAAAACCGTAAATCGCTATTCAGTAACGCAGTCTCAAGCATGAAAATCGGCACCCTTAACTCGCAATCGCGCAAATCGGCAGTAATTTTGCGTTCGCGAATAGAAGCTGCACACGTAACAAGCAAAGTTTACAAATCGGCAATGATTTTTTTTTCCGGTCGCGAATATAAGCCGCACCCTTAACTCGCAAGCTCAAAAATCGGAAAAAAGGTGCGGCTTATATTCGACCAATACGGTATTAGAAGGCTGTATGTATTACTTTAAGCAAGTGAATTTTTCTATGCTACACTGAAACTAAATCTGTAGTGTATTTGTGGATCAAGCATTTAACTTTGACTACCTCGTGTAGCCGCTTTATGTTGAGTTTATTATATTTTAGCACATTTGTCTTTAGTACTTTGATTCCCTTTTTTTTTTAGATGATTAATTGAATGGCAGTATGTGCAATCCCTGCTGGCACTGGATGTATTGCAAATGACGCTCATACTGCATCATGTATGGAAGTGAGCAAACACAACCTTAAAATAAATTAAAAGTGTCTTGTTTGTAAATCCCAAGTGAGTAATTATCTGTATCAAGTCATATGATAAACACCATAAACTCTGCCCTTTATAACAATCCAAAGTCTACTCTTTTGACTCATAGGTAAGAGTAAGGTTTCACGTCTTAACTTATTTTCCTCTTTTCCCCATGCTTATGTGTCAATTACAGCAGTGGTGGAACTACTGCCGGTGTAGCAGATGCAAAGCACCAGGGCCCACAGCAGTGTAGGCTTTGTCTGCTATCTGCCCTCCTTTTAAATTATTAGGGGAGGGCAGATAATTATACATACATTTTGGGCTAGTTTATTAACCACTGTGAGGTGTATAGAGATGTGCAATGGGGGCCCCAAATTATTTTTCACTGGGGCCCTACATTTACTGTCTCCAACACTTAATCACAGATGTTTAACCATAGACTGAGCCAGCAAAGGTATATTGACAAGTAAAGACTGCAGCACTCTGGGATATATGAAAAACATTAGGATCACTAATAAGAAATACATTTCCTCCATCAGCTGAGTCTTTTGTCTCCTTCAACACAGAAAACTGTGAGACAGTTTTTTTAAGAACAATCAGATATAAGAGAATAAACAATTATTGATAGGCTGCCCCAACAGCAAAAGATTGTTGCCAATTATTATTATTGTTTATTTGTAACGCGCCAACATATTCCGTAGCACTATACAAGGGTAACTTCAAGGTGAAAACAATAGCAGTATTAACACATTTCAAAAATGGAGGGCCCTGTCTTTGCGCTTAGAATCCAGTGTCCATAGTGCTTTCCCCAAAGCACTATGCAAGATTGAAAACTCACAAACGTACAATCTAAATATTGTCAATGGAAAACTCTAACATAAAAAGTGTTCAACCAATGTAGATCATTGTGTTGATGGTACACATTCTATCTGAAAATTTAGCAGCTTTCTGGTTGACAAAGGCAAAGACCCATTGACCTTATAGTGGATAGGTACCAACAGAAGCTTGGTTTGAACTTTAACAGTAAGTTTTTGTTATCATTTAATATTAATTTTATAAATGATCAATGCATAATTAAATATCTTGCTCGTGTTATTAGGGCACTACACTTGTTATTTAAAGGTATATATAAGTGTCTTGGGTTTCAAATGTTTTGTAAGAAACAGGCAGTGATTATCAGAAAAAGATGTGTTGTATAGATAAGTTCAATGTACGTACAAAGTTATAGGCAGGAAAGTAAATTCCAGCTTTCCATACCCAGAGGAAACTGACATTACCAAGTATGCAGAGGAAATGTATCTTTATATGCAGTTTGACCTTTCAAAGGAAGTCCTTGGTGCTGGATTGCATCACATAGTTGGGTGGGGTCTGAGTTTACAACTGAATCAGATCACAAAGATATATAGAGAAAGAGACTACATATCCCAGGCTTCTTTGTAACACAGCAACTCCAGAGTATTATACAAATGTATCTACTGTGATCAGAATGGCCGCGTATAGCTGTGGTTTCTGGAAATGAGGGCTGATACAGCTTGGAAGTGCAGCAAATTGGTTTATTTACAGGAAAGAAATAACAGCGGTAGCCGTAGCTCTGCTTAAAAAAAAACAATAACTTCTCCGCGAGGTGTGAGAATGCCACCTTGTGGCCAGGTTGTAGACAGTCCTTTATCTTGGGTAGTCTGCCACCTGGTGGTCAGCTTGAAAACAGTCCTTTAACTTGGGTAGTGCCACCTTGTGGCCAGGAAATAAACAGTCTCTTTACAGGTGAGGGTCCCAGCGAGATTAGGTCGCCCTCTTCAGCAACCTCTGGGACCCCGCTCCACTCTGGGTCACAGCTCCGCTCTGTGGGACACAGCTCTCCTCTCTAGCCCCTCGCTCTGGGGGACACAGCTCTCCTCTCGGGGACACAGCGCTCCTCTCTGGGACACATCGCTCCTCTCTCGGACACATCGCTCCTCTCTCGGACACAGCGCTCCTCTCTCGGACACAGCGCTCCTCTCTCGGACACAGCGCTCCACTCTCGGACACAGCGCTCCTCTCTCGGACACAGCGCTCCTCTCTCGGACACAGCGCTCCTCTCTCGGACACAGCGCTCCTCTCTCGGACACAGCGCTCCTCTCTCGGACACAGCGCTCCTCTCTCGGACACAGCGCTCCTCTCTCGGACACAGCGCTCCTCTCTCGGACACAGCGCTCCTCTCTCGGACAAAGCGCTCCTCTCTCGGACACAGCGCTCCTCTCTGGGACACAGCGCTCCTCTCTGGGACACAACGCTCCTCTCTGGGACACAGCGCTCCTCTCTCGGACACAGCGCTCCTCTCTCGGACACAGCGCTCCTTTCTCGGACACAGCGCTCCTCTCTGGGACACAGCGCTCCTCTCTGGGACACAGCGCTCCTTTCTGGGACACAGCTCTCTTCTCTGGGACACGGTTGCGGGTGAAGCATAGGGCCCGCCCGTCTCTCCCGTATGCTTCACCCCAGGGACCCTTGCATACACAAACTCACTTGTATTCACTTCTCTTTATCTTCACTTCTTCCCTGGGGCATAATCCTTCAGCAACAACCGTGCCTAGGCCTTTAAGGCAAAACTCTGCCTGGGAATCCTCACTTATTCCCTTCACTTACTTGGCTTCCTTGTGACTTCTCCTCCTGAGTCTGAAGTCAATCTTCCAGCTCATACAACTTGCTGTAGTCCCTGTTCTCCCAGTAACAGTCACTTGGTGATCCTTGACAGGGTAGTTCACAACTTCACTGTATTTCCACAGCAGATCACCTTCCACTCTGTGCTTGTTCCTCTCAGCAGCACAGCTGCCTAAGGCCTATTCAGCCCCTCCTCCACCTTTCCATGCCTGCTTTCCAGTCTTTTAAAGGGGAGTTGCTCCAATTAGGAGTTCTTTCAGAAGTGTTAACTCCTTCACTTCTGACAAGAACTCACACTCCACTTGCTTGTCATCACTTCCAAGGAGCAAACGATCACACTACCTTCTCCTATTTGGCCAAATGAATTATGCTAATCTTAGCAGGGATTTGCAGGAGAGTCAACTGTCAAAAGCACCAGCTTGCAAATCGAAAAGATTTAGCAAACAGGGTGAGTTTGTAAATGTTTATTTTTGTATTTTTGAATGCAAACAAATGTTTTTATACACTACTAATTCTCCTCTATCAGATGCATTAAAAATCCAGGAAACTAAAATATGCCTTTAAATGTAAATATATTGAAAACAATTGATTAATTGTTTCATTATATAAAGCACCACAACAATGGTTCAGATTTCAAAACTCTTATGTATCTAAAACTCTAAGGGCCTCATTCTATTAACGGCCGTAGGAGATGCGGGGCCGCAAGGACCGGCCGCAAGCTATTCGCCTATTCTATTCCCTTCCGGCCGGGGATTCCGGCAGGCTTGCGGCCGGCGCCTTGCTATCCCTTGCGGCCGCTCGCGCCGGAGGAAAGCCTTTGATCTTAAACGGCCGCAAGAGTTTCGGCCGCAAGAAAGCCCCGGTTGCTATTCAATTGCTCCGGGAAAGCTCTCTGCAAGGCTAAAACCGAGCCGCAGCTTAGTTGAAGAAAAAAGGTCCCGCAGGCACACAATTAAGCACATTTTAAAGCCATAATAAAGCCATCCTGCACTCTTATGAGACTATAAAGTGATTGTAGGTGTTAGCATTAATAGCACAACATTCCCCTACACTCAAATCCGTAAATATATATTTTTTTAATTTATGTCACATATCCATGGAAAAAGTCCAGAGGGCTTGGAGCACCTCAGACCCGCCCACGCTGCTGACGGAAAATAAACAGTTAATGTAATCTCGGATTTGGCCTGATGTGCAAGCTTGAGAGGGGGTTGCTATTAATCCTCATGTCCCCATTATGATCCCTAGCATTTACAGAGCTTTACAGTGCCGTCTTGAATTTATTTTTGCGTTTAAAGATTTCTGAGCTTACGGCCGGTTGCAAGATATACGGCCAGCCGTAAGGGGAGATCCTTGCCTTATAATTGAATTGCAAGATAACGGAACCCCCGCAAGGAATCGCAGCCTTGCGGCCGTTTTACGGCCGATACTAGAATGAGGCCCTCAGTAAATAATGGTTACATTTATTGTAATAAAAATGGATCCTTTGTCAGAAAACTTACCAAAAATATCTGGTTCCTGTACACTCTGCCACCAAAACTGTGCAGCAATTGTGCAGCTGCAATGAAATCCTATCTAATTTGTTGGTGGCAATACCAAGGTCAGTTCATTCATTGTGAGTGTGGGGGTTACTTTGCACTCATCAGCCAAGAGATCTTTTTCTTCTACTGTTGGACCTTTGAAGATAACACTAAGCTTAACGTCCTGATACTTTGCCCACCTTTTAAGAGAATTAAAATAAAGCCCACCTGAATTTGAGAAAATGCCACTTATGATGTATTCATGTATATACCAATTTTACCCACAGCTATAATATTTTTTTAATAGTGCATTTTGAATGTTAAATAAAAAATAAAATTTCATTCTAGATTTCTCATTTTTATTGTCTGTTTGGCAGGGTTATCCAACGCAGACGTGATGCAGTTGCTTTCAATCATCTTCTAAAGGTACCTGGACTTGCCAGAAGGGAGGATACCATGGTATCTATTGGAAAACTATGTAACTTTACTGGGAAGATGAATATTAATTTTCATTGTCAATTGTACATTTTATATAAAAAGGCAGCTTCAACTGTAACAGACTTGACGGACTGTTTAGCTTTTACGAATGAAGATAAAAGCATTCCTTTTATGCATGGAGGTAATGGAATCTGGACAGATACCAAGAACTTGTTGTACTAAGACGTCTGTCCTATTTGGCTTAAGACAAGGGAAGGTATTAAAGGAACACTGTCAGCAGGATTTCTGCACTGCTTAAAATGACATGGAAGTACCAAAACTGCTGTGCATCAGGGTTCAAAATCATGTGGGAATTTGAGAATATTTTTATTTTTAAATTGATCAAGAACTGACTTAGATATTAGCAATTTTGTCATTGCTTGAATATTCCTTGAACTATCCCACAAAATACTATCAGCCTTATTAAATTGCGATTCGGTAAATGTAAAACGGCTCTATTTAAGCACACAGCATATTTTTTTACAGAAGTTTTTAGTTAGTGAACTTCTATCCAAAAGCAACGTCTTCACTAACTAAAAACTTTTGCAAATAAAATATGCTGTGTGCTTAAATAGAGCCCTTTTAAATTTACCAAATAGCAATTTAATAAGGCTATATATCTATAATAGGTGACTGTGACTGTCAAACTGATAATATTTTATATTTCTTGGTTTGTATACACAATCCTTATCATACAGAGGAACAGAAAAGTGGCTAGAGTAATTGCATGATATGTAAGGTAAAGTTGCAATCATAGGGCCCAATGCTAATCCCCTCTATAGCAATTATGGGTACCGTAGTAGCACAGTAAATTCTACCTGGCCATCCCGAAAACATTGCAAGAGAACTGCTATGAGTGACTGCGACACAACAAAGTCGAATAGAACGGCACAAATGTTCACTGAATTTTGCCCTGCTAAAATATTTCCTAGTTACATAGTTACATAGTAATTAAGGTTGAAAAAAGACTTTAAGTCCATCAAGTTCAACCTTTTAAGATCTCCTCTGATCTGGAATACTACAAATTACTACGTTAGACTCCTACACCCAATCCCTATGCTAGTCTGATTTTAGGGATCACTCGGAAATTAGGGTAGTTACGTAACTACAAAAACGTAAGGAAATATTACGGGGACCAAAGACCCTTTGCAATGGCTTTTAAAAGCTTTGCTGACTGCCGTAGCAACAGTTAAAGAGTCAGTACTCCCTGGCCTCAAAACCCTTGCACCGAAATAATTAACTCTTGCCACAGGGTCCCAATCGGGCCCCCCCCAGCATCTAAAATTAACCTACATGCTGCAGAAGGTCCTGATTGGGATCTCTGGCACCTTAAATTAACTCCTATGGAGCAGTCCCCAATTGGGACCACCTAGCACCTAAACGTGCCCCCCCGCCCCTGCAGGGGGTCCCAATCTCCCAGGCACCTAACAAATCTATTAACCCTCTATGTCTCATTGGGGGGTCCCTATGGAACAAATATTACCCCCTAAGTGCCACATTATGTGCCATAAGGGTCCACCAGGACCATCATGGCACTTTAAGTTACAAAAACACTACACAAACTTAATAAAATTACCCGTCTCAACAAATTAATAAATAGAATAAAATCTAAATTAATTAAAATTAAAAATTCCTATTCATTTCTAAAATAATTAAATCTAATTAATAATTACAATTAATTAAACCTAATTAAATAATAAAGGTTATTATTTTAATCATTATTTTTTTAAAGTAATTATCAAATAAATTAAACCTATCTAATTAATAATTAGAGTAATCCTAATTAATTATTAAATAAATTAATCCTAAATAATGGTTAAATAAAAATAAACCTATTTAATTGTAAAATAAATTAATCTTATTTAATTAATAATAAATGAATCCTAACTAGTTATTATAATAAAGTAATCCTAAATAATTATTCATTAAAAATAAACCTATTTAATTATAAATTAAATGAATCCTAATTATTAAATTAATTAATTAATCCTAACTCATTATGATAATACATTAATCCTAAATAATTAATAAATAAAAATAAACCTAATTAATAAAATAAAATAAACCTAATCAATTAAATAAAACTAATTACCTAAATATAATTTAAGCTAATAAAGTAAATAAAAATAAAACTAATTAAATAAATACAAATACAAATAAATAATTAATTTAAAATTAACCTATTTAATAAAATAAGATTAAAACTAATTTCTTAAATAACATAAATCTAATTGATTAAAATAAATGAAACCTAATTAAATAAATATAAAAAACTAACAGCATGATTACATTTTTAGTTAGTGAAGACCTTGCTTTTGGATAAAAGTTCACTAACAAAAACTTCTGTAAAAGAAATATGCTCTGTGCTTATATAGAGCCCTATTCAATTGGCCGAATTGCAATTTAATAAGACTGCTAATGTTGTGGAGATATACAAATATCCATACATTATTTAGTGTGTACATATATATATATATATATATATATATATATATATAGCATTTATTCCCTTGTAAGTACCCTTAATATTTGGCTAGATGTTAGCTCTAAGCAGTGATTTTACATTGCATGCTGTGAGGTATGAAACAGTTAATTTAGCTTTTCCATAATTCTGCAGTTTCTAAGGAGACAGTCAACAATTATTTATCCTAAACAAAATGTATTTCAGTAGTCCACAAGGCAAAACCCAAGGATAATTATGAAAAAACATGCTTGACCAATGCGCAGAGATAACAAGTAAGAGTTTTTTTTGCGCACCTAGTGTGATGTGTCAGGCATGGCACATGTGCAAACTGCCTGTTTCATTTTATTGGATTTCATGATATAAAATTGTTTATTGGCTGTTGGTGGGAATGTGTAATTTTTCTAGAATGTAGAATGGGGTATACCATGTTCTTTATGTAATACACTATAAAAAGCTATGTTGTTTATGTTCAGTCAGTCAGTAGCAGACATTTTTGGGATGCTTCTCTGTTGCTGACCCACGTTTGTACAAATAAAATCTGATAATAAGAAAATAATCAGAGGCCTCTGTGTTTTGGAATCATGACTGGGTTTCGTAGTAAAATGTGGTTTGTGGTTATGATTTTTGCTACAACACTAAATAATTTAATAAAAATAAACTATTAAACCTATGTAATTAAAAAATAATAAACTAAACTAATTACTAAAAATAAAAAAAAACTTAAATTACAAAAATAAAACTCTAAATTGCAAAAAATACAAACACCCCCTAAATTACAAACATAAAAAAAACTAAATTACAGAAAATAAAAAAGAATTACAAAATAATAGATGACTTACAATTAAAATAAAAAATCATAAATAAAATAATAAAAGTTATAAAAAAGAAAATGAAACCTGTAAAAAAATAATTAATATTACTTACCTACCCCAAATAAAACATCCAGCAATGATCCTCAATGTTCTGATTCTCACTCTTCTAACCTGAACCAGGCGGACTATTAATGTTGATTGTAGAGTGTCCAGTCCTCTTCTTTCATTATTGAAGACCATGTCCTTATCTTCTGGGCATGAAAGGACCCTCCAAAAAAATTCCCGACCCCCTGCAGCATGGGGCATTTATTTTCAGGGGGTTCTTTAAGAACCCCGTCTTGCAGGGATTTACTGCTTAGTTGCCATGGGGGTCTGCATACACCCCCATGGTTATGTAAATGGGTGATAAGGCTTTGGGTTATGGATGCACAGGGATTCCCTCCAGCGAGTATTTAAATGGAAGGAATGCTCAGGGAAGGAATCCCTCCTAGAGCCATTTCTCTTCCCCAGAGCTTGGTTTGGGTACTTCCTACACTGAGAATTATTGTGGATAAGGCTTTGGCTTATGGATGTGGGCTGAGTGCTGTAATGTGGGGGAGATTAGCATAGCGGCATAATGTAGGGGAAAAAAATCCTCCTGCCGATTTATGGGTGTGCCGCAGTTTACCCCATCTGATTAATATAGGGTTCATAGTTCCTTTTCTTTTTACCAATATTTGTTAGTTTAGTTCAAATAATTATTTAAAAAAACAGTACAGACCACATAATTGTCTTATACCCACCTATTTACAGTGTATACATATTCTTCTGTAAATTAAATTAAAACTTTTAGAAAATAAAAAAAGACCACTTGTAGTGTTTCACCCCACAGGCCTTGGAGAATGAGTGATGTTTACAAAGAGAACATTTATTTTTGGAATACATGATGATCCATGGCTGTGGAGGGTTATCAGAAAGGGTACATGATCAGTTCTGAGTCATGGTGCCTGGATGAGTGCAGAAGATCAGGAAGTGGACATTTGATCTATAAGGAGCAATAATATGTGGGAATGACCAAGGTAAGTTTGTGAGCTTTAAGGCACCATGAAGGAATGAAGATGGTTACTGGTTTTATAAAGTGTAATGTTTCATCAGGAAAGGGGTGGTCAGGAAGAATAGGCATGATCTGTTATTGATAATGATGGGAAAGGCTAAATGATCTGTTAGATTATATATACAGTATTTAAATGGAATCTTCAGATATAAGCTGCATGATTTGTAAGAGGTTCTGTGATGTAAACGGGATGATCCTGGAGAGATGATAATCTATGATGAATAGGGATGATCAGGGAGAAGGTGTACATTTTGTAAAGTGATGATTTATGGGAAAGGGGGATGATCAGAGCATTATCTGAAAGAGATGGTAATCTATGGTGAAATGGGGTGATCATGGTGCATGATCTGTAAGAGTTGATTATCTATGATGTATGGGGATGCTTAGGAATGGGGTACACCATTTGCAAGAGGTGATGATCTATAGAGAAGAGATTAGGTAAAGGGTACCTGATCTGTCAGTGATGATGATATATGGTGAAGGGGATGATAAGTAAGAGGGTGCATGATTTGTAATAGATGATTACATATTGTTTACTGGTGCCTCTGGGCTTTCCCAATTTGATCTCGTACTAAAGGGGCAACTTGGAAAATTCTTTCCCTCAAATTTTTCACCTGGAACTGTTTGCGCTTTCCATTCTTCTCACAGTATGTTCAGAATCCCTCTTTTGCATGACGGCCATAGAGAAGTTTTATCTCACTAGGCTTTATGATTTTGCCTGAAAAGAGAATCACTGCACAACCAGATTAATGTGGTTTCATACCTACCATTCTTTACAAAGTGCTTTTATAAACAGAAAAATACAATATATTACCACAAACAGTTTTTGTAAGTTGATGACAGAGTGTTTCAATAGATATGTAACACCTGCTGGTACAATAAATTTGGAAAAGTACATTTGCTGGGTGACAACTTATCTAAAATTGTAACAAGAGACACTAAGAACATTGCTACAATTATAATCTAAAGCAAACTTGCAAGAAAGAAAAATATTACTCTGATGAAAATATAAGTATTCTCATTTTTTTTTATGCTGGACCACAATAGAAGCAGACTATTAAAGAATATCCTGACAGAAATACATATGTTGTAAATGTATATATATAATACATAATTAAGTGAATATATTGAGGAATTGAATCCTGCATACATAATAAAGAAGTGTCCAATTTAATGAGATATAATATACAAAAATAATAAATTATAATATTAAATAGTCTCTTTAAAAATATGACGTCAAAAGCAGATATTGAGCAATAAATTGCTCTGGTGGCTGTTAAATGTTCCATTTTAACATTTTTAATTTTAACGCTCCCCTAATCCTAACTACTATAGAGCTTGCCCCCATATACCACGCCTTTGGAACAAAGTTTTCCATCTAGCCTCATTTATATTTGACATGCCTATCACGGCTAAAGCAGACATAGGGCTTTTAGGGCACTATGCTCCTTCACTATCAAAGTGTCAGAATAAACTCCTTCAGTATTTAATGTTAGCTACAAAGAGCCACATAGCCAGGCAATGGAAATCTCCCACTCTTACTTTACAATCGGTTATCAGCAAAATTAATTACATCGCTGTGAATGAGAGGCTAGCCCATTGACTTGAGGACCTTATGCTTAAATTCTTCCAGATCTGGAATCCCTGGATCAATTCCCCTTATAGTCTACCTATAACATGACACCTTCTTAGTGAACACTATGCTTTTTGGTCTATCTATACACTGGAGGTACAGGCTGGGGAATGGAGGCGGCAGGACAGGACATGTAATAGATTTAAATGGATAACCCGCTGGACTTGAACTTGGACTTTGGGACAAAAAAAATTGATTTTGAATTTAATTTTGTTGTTTTGTATTCAACATTGTTTTATTGAAATGCTTTAACTCATTAAGAGCTATATTTTATTCTTCCATCATAGCTTTTATTTAGGCTCCTGATGTTTTTTTACATCAAGTCTGTTAAACTGTATTATTTATGGTAGTGTTTTTCCCTAGAAAATTGGAAAAGTTATTATAGATTAATTTAGACCTTCCCACTGGTGGGGATAGGCCTTTTTGCTTGCATTTATTTTGACTCTCACACTATACCCTTATATTTTATAGTATAATGCTAGCCTTATTCTGTTTTCTTTTAGTATGATGATGTTATTCTCCAATTGTACCAAATACATTTGGCTTTTGTGTCGATTTCCTTTTACACTGTTGCCTAATAAAAACCTTTTGAGAATTTTTTTTTAATTTTAGGAAATTAATAAAAGTAAAATTTTAATATAACAAGCACTTGATGTGGGACCAGAAATATAAGTTACAAAAAGGTGCCCTTTTCTTTGTCAGTTTTTCATCTAGTGTAATGCTTGTCATAGACTAATAAAATCAGTACATTTATAAAGTATTACACCTTTAGTTAATCAAGTTATAAGAGGTCATACAGTTGGGGAAGAAGTATTTGATCCCCTGGTGATTTTGATCGTTTGTCCACTGACAAAGAAATGATCAGTCCATAATTTTAATGGTAGGTGAATTTTTAACAGTGAGAGACAGAATAACAAAAAAAATAACAAGAAAAACGCATGTCAAAAAAGTTATAAATTGATTTGCAGGTCACTGAGGGAAATAAGTATTTGACCCCTTTGACTTAGTACTTGGTGGCAAAACCCTTGTTGGCAATCAAAGAGGTCAAACGTTTCTTGTAGTTGGTCACCAGGTTTGCACACATCTCAGGAGAGATTCTGTCCCACTCTTCTTGATCCCCTCCAAGTCATTAAGGTTTCAAGGCTGCTGTTTAGCAACTTGAATCTTAAGCTCCCTCCACAGATTTTCTATGGGTTTAAGGTCTGGAGACTGGCTAGGCCACTCCAGGACCTTAATGTGCTTCTTCTTGAGCCACTCCTTTGTTGCCATGGCTGTGTGTTTTGGATCATTGTCATGCTGGAATACCCATCCATGACCTATTTTCAATGCCCTGGCTGAGGGAAGTAGGTTTTCACCCAAGATTTGATGGTACATGGCCCCGTCCATCGTCCCTTTGATGCAGTGCAGTTGTCCTGTCCCCTTAGCAGAAAAACACCCCAAAAGCATAATGTTTCCACCTCCATGTTTGACGTGGGGATGGTGTTCTTGGGGTTATAGTCTGCATTCTTCCTCCTCCAAACACTGCGAGTTGAGTTAATGCCAAAGAGCTCGATTTTGGTCTCCTCTGACCACAACACTTTCACCCAGTTCTCCTCTGCATCATTCAGATGTTCATTGGCAAACTTCAGTCAGGCCTGTACATGTGCTTTCTTGGGCAGTATTAAGTAAATGTTGCATGGTCTGTGAGGAGAAATTATCTATAGTAGTGGTCATCAAAAATGTTTCTCCAAAAACCTCATGAAAACTGCTAACAGTATTGATGGACTACTGACTGAAGTCACGTGATGTGAACCTGTGTTTGTCTCTGTTTTCCTGTATCTTTTCCCCTGTCTTCCAAGAATCTCCGTCAAGGCTCCTTGCGAGATTTTGCTTGCCCGAGACCTCCAGGTACCCAGTAACCCTGATTTATCCTGTAAGTCTTAATTTGTATTCTTTCGCCTCACTGCCCGCCAATGATCTATTTCCCACATGTGCCACTCCCATATGATTTTATAGCCTGGCTAGTATGACCTCATAGTTATTGCTGTATCTAGCCCCATGTGAGCTATTCATGAAATGTACTCCCTTCCTTTATTCCATCCCACAATTCCGTCTCATGCAGTCCACAGTTTACATGCATCTGTTTTACAGCAGGATGATATTGATTCATGCCTTATTTCACCATTACATAAATACTAGCGATTTGCCCATCAAAAATGACGGCAATACAATTTGCAATGCTGTTTGCCACACAATGCAAGCCTCTCCCACCATCTACTTTACTTTTTATTTTCAAAGTGTTGGGGGCCTCGCGTTGAGCGCCAAAGGCCTATGGCCTTTGGCGCTCATTGCCAGCCTGTTTCAAAGTCTTGCAGGCCTCACGATGAACGCCTACGGTGCTCATTGCGAGGCCCACAATAAGGGCCTTTGCCGCTCATTGTGCAAGCGCAAGGCCATAACTTTTAACATAGCATGACCGACAATTCGTAATTACCACAACTATATATGTGATTAGGTTACTAATCCTATCTATTCCTGGTAATCTCAGATTTGTGTAGTCGATTACTATTTTAGCCACTCAATTGCTTTAGGACTATCTTGTAGCAGAGTCTAACATATGTCTTGTACTTGCATCCTAGACAGGAGAGAACCTACCGCTGATGCTCTGGGGCCCAGCTCTGGGAGGGGCTCAGTGGTGTATACAGATGGGGGCCCCAGGGGTGTGTGGGTGCCCAACAAAAAAAACAATTATGTGCCCTCCCCACAGTGAGGGGGGCCCAAAATTGTTTTTTGCACTGGGCCCTCTATTCAGTAGCTAAGCCACTGAACCTAGAGATACGGTCTAAATTAACAGACATCCTTCTAAGCCCTGTCCAACCGGTCCTACGATCGAGGTAGTTCAACTACACATTACACATTATCTTTCAGCCTTCCACTAAGGCTGATTTTGCAATGGACCCATTCTGTAGTGGATGATGCCGGAAAGTGGAGCTCACGTGTACAGAGGAGCTATGGAAATGGGTCTTGGGCAAGAAGCTGTGCGAAAGGGAGTTGGTACAGGGGGCGGGGGGGGGGTCGCAGTTCAAAAAAGATTTACAACCCCAAAAATGTTTTGCATTGGGGCACTCTCTAACTCTGCCACTGATCTACATTGCATTTATTTATATGTATTTTATGCTCTGCTTTGGAAAGATGATGTGTTATTTTGTGCTCTATTCCCATATTTTACATGCTCTGTCTGCTCTATGCTCTTACATGACTATTTTATCTATTTCCTAAATAGTTTCACAGTTTTCACTGACTTTTTATTTTTATTGTCCATCATAATATTTTACAATAAAGCTATTCCTTTAAATCATGTAATTGTTTCCTATTTGGACTTATATGTTACTTGCTTTAACCCCCTGTGGACGCCTATAAATGCATAATGATGTGGTTAGAATGCAGTATTCACCATAACAAAAACTTATTGTATAAAATGGCAATGTGGGTCTATTTCTTTTGATCTGAAAACATTCACTATCTATATTATTTAATTCCGTCAAAATTTAATTTTGTTGAATAGATAAAATCGTTTTTACGACACTTGACAATATTTTATATTGTTTTACATGTTTTCATTAAATGGTTGGTGGGAGTCATGTGCATCCTGAAAATAATAATGACATTTTATCACAAAGCAAACTACAATTTCTGTACTATGGGGGTTTATATCAGGTTATACTGAATATCCCTCACTAGGAGGAGCACTTCTCCCACTCAATCACTCAGCAATACATATCTAAGACAAACAGGAAGACGTAGCAGATATTTACAGATTAAGAGGTTACACAACATCTCTTGTAGTAGATTTTATTAAGTCATTGTATTTGGTTTATTGAAAGGTAAATGCAATTCATACTGTTCTTCATTCAGTTGTAACTATATTTAATATATAATAACTATATTTTATTTGGGATTGTTTATGAACAGTACATTTCAAGTCTTGTCACAGATTCTCAACTGGATTGAGGTCTGGGTTTGGATTGGGCCTTCCTAAGATATTTAGGTCATTGGTTTTAAACTACTCCAATGTAATTATGGCCGTGTGCTTCTCTGACTAATGCTCACTTTACCAGGCCACTGAGTTGCTAGATGGGCTTCTCTTTGCCATATTCTTTCCATTTTTTAACCATGGATTACTTGTTGCTCTGAGAGATGTTCAGTTTGGCATAGTGTTTCAGAACTCAATCCTGATTGGTGTTTCTCCTCAGTGGTGGAGAAGCACTGTATATATGGGCTCATATCACCCATATGGTGACCTGACAATCTATCTATAAGAATAATTATTTGCCACTTTCCTCTAATTTATTACAAACCTTTACAGTGGCCCTCTACACTGTTGTGTGCCCCAGTGCTTTGCACCTCCACCACTGCTTCTCCTGAAGATTATCCTGGCTTGTTTTGATAGCTCCTTAATCTTCATGAGGTTATTTCTTTAGATATGTATCAAACTCTGAGGCCTTCCGGAAACAGTTGCGTTTATTTATCACATGACACTTTTAATTGGACAAAGGCTATTATTATTATTTATTCCATTATTTAGGGGCTTCATACTTATATAATCAAGACTTTTCAGTTTTTATTTGCAAATCATTTTGAAAACTATGTAGATTTCTCCCTCACTTTAACATTTTAGACTATATTGTGTAGGTCAGTGTCATAAAATCAAATTAAAACCATTTGATTTTCAAATTGTAACACTATAAAATGTGTATATATATATATATATATATATATATATATATATATATATATACATATATACCATATATATATATATATATATATATATATATATATATACACATATAAAAATACACACAAATTTTGTTGACCTGCAAAAATTAGCTGATAAGGCACTCACTTGAATTCTCATTCTAAAACTCATCCGAGATCTTTCTGAGTTCACCTGAGACTTTTCGGTCAGTTATATTTCTGAAAATGTGTTTTCATTCATGTAGTGGAAGCAGACAGTCCACGGGTAAAGGGAAATTAAGTTATTTTGAAGGCAAAACTTCTCACAGCATTCAATGCACAAACATCATTACATTAAAAGCTTGAGAGCTACACTTTATCTTTCGCATTAGCTTCTGGGGCAATAGATAATGTAAAAGCATGTTTTCCCCCCCACTTCCCCTAACCTAGATTCACATTGCACTAGATCCTCACCATTAATGTGAGGTTCCTCAGTGACACACAACCAGACAAAAAATGAGAAATTATAGAAGTTAGAAAAGATCAACTTCACATTGACCTCACTAACTTTGGGTACATAATTTAGCCTTCACTAAAAACACCTGCAACCCACAGGATAGTGTTTTTTTAGCATTAGTGAGCAATCTTGTACCCAGAAATTGTAGGTACAAGAAATGTAATCAATCAGACTAGGTAAACATACATTTCCATATTTCTATCCTCCTCTTCTCTGTTTAAGTAATATCAGCCAATTAGAGAGGGAATTTAAATTTTCCCACATTTTTATTGGCTGAAAAGTGAATGAGGGACTTCCTCTTATGTAGTTTAATTTTTTTTAGTGCAACAGATTTTTTGCCTATTTTCAAGAGCTGAAGATGTGTATGTATAGGAGTCATTTGCCAGAGTTGGAACATGGAGGATAAGTGCATACACTGTCGTCAAACTCAGTTTAGAAGTGGTCTTGGAAGTATAGTTAGGAGATGGGAGTTGGGAGGGACAGCCCCCCCCTCCTTTTGTTTTCTTTTTTCATATGGCCTTTTTTTGCTGGCCTCGGCCTTGTTGGCCTATGTAGATGTACATCCTGTTTACTTATTTAACAGAACAAAAGTATCATCTATTTTCTGTTGTCTGCTCTAGTGAAACTAAACCCTCTCTTCAAAGACCCCTAGATAGGTCATGATTTAGATTTAACACTGTGTGAACACAAGGTGAAGCAATTAGTACTATGTACGCTGGATTCTAAGCTCAAAGACAGGGCCCTCCAGTTTTTTGTAATGTGTAATGTGTGTAATATTGCTTATCCTTGACAACGCATGTACAGCGCTATGGAATATTTTGGCGAGTTACAAATAAGCAATAATAATAATAATATCCAACAGGCTGTGGAACCTTTAATTGCCTCTCCTGTATTCACACAAGGCCTATCTGAATGTGAGAATCAATGGTCTACTGTCTAAGATGGTGATTTCTTCTCTAAGGACAATACACAGCTTTATAAGAGACAATATTTTAAACACGTTTCTAAATATAATGCCCTGAGAAATGATTTATTATAATGTAAGGTAATTCATACCTGTAATACAAACTATTATTTTATGTGAAGTAAATTATAGTTTTAAAAACACTTTATCAGCTTAATTAAAATCCAGTTCCTCACATTATTCTGAACATTACTGCCCTGCTGAAGGCAAAATATAGACTAAAAAATGAATTGGCAATACATAGTAAAATAGCAGTGAACTTTTATCTATTAAATATCTACATACAATAATGCTTGCTTGGCACCACTGCCATGAATGGATATAATAATATATTTATAGAAAACAAACAAAAAAGAACACAACCTTAAAAATACTTTTTTTTAATGCAATTATTCTTTCCTGTGGTGTTTCATTTCCTTTACTGATCTGCTTCTTTCATCTGCTTTTCAGGACGGCTTGTCATTATAAACTAATGTACTTTCAAATAATCCTAATGGAAGCACTGTATGTTTTAGCTGCCATATTTACACATTGCAGTTCTGCATTCAAACTCTACTTGTGAAAGCAAATCAAAAGACATCAAAATAGTAGATTCCATTGTAGCATAATTGCTTATAAAAGCTAATAAATTAAAGACTGTATTACTTTTTACTTTCTGTTACAGCTCTGACAATGTCCATACTTTGGAGTTGTATAATGCCAGCACGTGCCATTCCTTGTGCAAAAACACTTGCAAAGAGACATTCTCTCAAAGTAACAATTTTAAACTTGTTAAAAAAATAGTTTATTTACATGAAATCAATAGATTTGAAATGTACAAAAATAAATTAAAGTAACAGTATCATTTGGAATTCATGAAATTGTGTGACGTATAACTTACTACTCCTGTGCTAGTCATTGTTCTCAGCTGTCATCCACTTGCTGCAATCCTTCTAAGCGTCCACAAATTGCAATGATAAGGCTATAACCCAAAGACATAAAGCTTGAGTGGAAGGTCATCAAAGCTTAATGACAAACATTACAAACTTCCATATAAATTTATGGAAAAAATTGAGTTTTTAAAAAAAATTCAGTTGATTAGGCAACTATAGATATACAATATTAAAATATACATAGTCTGCCTCTTTAAACAGGTGTTTATAATTAATAGATTTATGTAATTATAGCACATTAATAATCTACACAGATCTTTACAAGAAACATCATGCTGCCCTTCTGAAGATCACAAGATCACAATTTTTGCTTTTGATGTGTAATGCTATAATTTATATCGCCATGTTCATAAGGAAGCTCCCTCTCAAAATCATACCTGTATAATCTGCTTCCTACGGGAGTAATTACCAGTAGAGATGTCCCTTCAACTAATCTTGATTGAGCTAGAAACTAGAGCCAGCAAACCATATAGAAGAACTAGGCAATTGCCTAGGCTGTTAGGCTTTAAGGGGCTCCAAATTAAATAAATTACTTTTTTTTCTCTGTTTAAAGATGTTTTGTATGTTTTGTGTCCTAAACAAAAGTAAGAAGTATTTCACCTAAAAAAGTTAAAACTATTTTCCCCAAATAGTTTGTTATTACACTGTTACATTTATTTATCTTTGTTATTTGTTAATTTCACTCTTGGTTTTAATTGTTAGTTAATTTGGTTTTAATTGTTTAGTTAATTAAAAAAAATTACAGAACTGTCATTATTAGTCAGAGGCGCAGGAAGGTTTTTGGATAAAAAGTGAGTCTAGTAGACTTACAATTTATAAATGTCTTTAGTTTTTTGGAAGATCTTCAACCAATGTCAATAATGAACTAAATACAGTACTGCCATATTGGTTCTGATTAGATGGAAAATAGCTATACAAAAGTATCAGTTTTGGAAATTAGGATGGAGTTGTGGACTGGGAGGAGGGATGGATCCCATGAGAGAGAGGCCTCTGATGGAAAATTAAAACATAGGAATACTTAATATCTTTATATAAGTGGCAAATAGTGATTTCATTCATTTATTCTTTTAAATTGCATTTTTTATCACAAGATATTGATAAAGCTATACTGAGGATTAACATGTGTTTAGTATTGAGGTCACCTCCCCACCACCACCTTTATAACTATTCCATCCTCCTTATTACATCCTCATCACCAGGATCACAACACATGCATGCATAGACAGTGTGCAGGAAGTATTAGATATATTTCTAGTCAAAAATATCACTGTATATAGATCATTTTGTCCAGATGTACTTTATAGTTCCATTAGCATCTTAGGCTTTCACCCTGTTGGCCTATGCAAAAGGACATAGCAGAATGAGAAAAATATATAGCAAAGACCCTTTTTATGGAAAAAGTAACTATGTTTATATTAAATGCTGTCGTTTTTAGGAAGAAATTACTATTCAGGATTCTCGTACCTAACGGGGTATTTTATCTAAACTGATTAATCCCTCACAATGTAAGAAGTTCATGACCAGCTGGACTAAATAATGACAGCGGCTTTAAAACATATAAGGTAGAAAGGACTTCTCGTTCGCTACCTTGACATGGTGAAGGGGCTTGTGTACTTCAATGAAGCTGTCAGCTATACCATGTAGGGTCACCCAAGATGGGTAGGTCATAGCAGAGAGGTCAGACAAATCATGATCCACTGGAGAAGGACCTGGCAACCCACTCCATTACGGTTGCCAAGATAACCTTATGGATAAGCAGACAGATAACCAGAGACATAACCATAGATGTCGTCCATCAGGTCACGGAGAGTCGGACACGACTGAACAATTAAACAACAACAAGAAAGGACTACTTGAGCCTATTGGTTTGTATCAATTCTTTAAATTCACTAAGCATCATAAGAGCTTTAAAATGCTTGACTGAAGACAGTTGTGGCTACCATGTTACCATGACAGACACTGTGAAGCACAATTAATCTGGTGGAATGTTTTTGTATTTCAGAAAAGCTTTATTTTTTCCAAATGTACTTCTTAACAATGATAAGTAGTAGATAAAACATGTGGAATGTTTACTAGGTGAAAAAAAGCCAGCGCTTAATGTAGTGAGACGGAGGAGTTACCTTTTATCAACTTAAAAGTTATTTTTCTCAATGAGACTTCGGCTGTTTTGTGATTTTGATGTAAAGCACAAGATGCCACTGCCCTACAAGCTGCCCCGTTCCCTCACATGCCATGTTGTACCACAGTTAGTAGTGAGGACTTTGTTGGGGCCTAAGAACCTAGAGTATCAGGCTATGGGTAGCATGCTATGTAAACAATGGGCACTTTAGGGGCCACACCCAGTGATCGCTTTCTTCTTGGATTTGCTGCTTGGGAGTTGCATGTTCTTTACCTGAAACATAAGGGGTGTAAAAGCAAAACCAAGCGTGCTCAACTAATTCTTTAATTGAGCATTAGGGATGTAATCGCAGATACGCCTTATATAATTGCCAGCTAAGTGTTATTGCATGGATACCTCAAACATATGTGTATTTTTTTGCAAACTGATAGATTGTGTTATTGATTTCAAATGTATTTTAAATAATTTAGTAAACCTTTTTTATTTGCCTACTTGAATATTTTGAAGTGTGTTAAGAATGTTCTCATGCAGTCAAATGCCCCTACTATGTCTGTGCTGCATCAGCTGTGACTCCAAGTCACATATAAAGAGATTCCTGACATAAAAAGACAAGTGGGCCGACCTGGTGTGTGATAGACAGGTTGCATTGTGCTTACACAATTTACATTATCATATAATATATAATAGAGCATATAAATGAGTGCATTAAAAATATAAGACATTGTATGAATTACTTACTGTAATATATTTTATTTATTAGTAGTACTGAAGTATATGAAAATTATTTTTTGGTGAAACTGTAATATTTGAAATTATTGTTTATTTATAATATCTTATCGCCTAAGGGAGTGATCGGGTCATTTTAATGTCTTTATAAAAATGCCATTTACACCAATAAATGGGATATTTCCCAACACTGACCACCATTTAAAGCTTAAAATACTGCAGGTGTCAATGTGGGGTAATATAGAGAGGGAAACTAAATAAATAAAAAGATATATTTTACTGCTCAAGAGGTAATCAGATGTTTTTATACCTATTTAAACCCTCTTTCACCTTTTATCAGATGTTTGGCATGCATACCATGAGCATCATTCAATTGAGGCATCATGAGATCCGGGCTTCAAAAACTGGTGCCTGTAACTTATTTGTGCTATTCAATTGGCGTCTTTTTGCGAGCTCCGATCAGGTTACCATTGCTATGGTTACCCTTGCAAATTAATACCCCTTCGAGTCTTTGATCTTTCACGGCTGCAAGAGTTCAGAACTGTAAAATCACAAATCGCTATTCAATTGCTCCAATTCCCCTTGTTAACCACCCGCCAAAGCCGCAAATGGCCATGGTCCACAAGTTACGTGTTCCAAGGAGGACTCGCAAAGGGCTTAAAGACATGTGCGGAGCACTTTAAATGCCAATACAAAATCAATACTGTACTTTATAATATGGGGAAAGTGATGAAAAGCTTTAGAATAAATTGCACAACAGTCTCAAGCCCATAAATATGGAATATAAAATTTAATATTTTTGTGTGTAATTTTCAGGGTTATATCAATCTCGGGAATCAATGAGTTAATACATACAGTGCCTTGCAAAAGTATTCACCCCCCTTGACTTCTTACCTATTTTGTTACATTACATCTTAAGTTCAATGTTTTGTTAATCTGAATTTGAAAGTCCCCAGAGGATGCAACACCTAAGCAAGAGGCCCCACTAACCAAACACCGCCATGAAGACCAAGGAACTCTCAAAACAAGTAATGGACAATGTTGTTGAGAAGTACAAGTCAGGGTTTGGTTATAAAAAAATATCGAAATCTTTGATGATCCCCAGGAACACAATCAAATCGATCACAACCAAATGGAAAGAACATGGCAAAACAGCAAACCTGCCAAGAGACGGCCGCCCACCAAAACTCCCCACTCCAACACCGCCACCTCCACACCAAGACCTCCATCCCCACCACCACCGTCACCACCAAGCCAGGCTGCGCAGGCGAAGATGCTGGCCCTCATGCATCAGCAGCTGGACTGTCTAGGCCAGCATCTCTGCCAGTCATGCAGAGGTTATGCACAACCTGGTCAGGCGCTCTAGGGAGGAGAGGGGGCATCATCTTATGACTGAGAACTACCTGGCCAGGCTGCTAAGGATAGGGCTGGTCCTCAGCCCCGCCTCCTCTACCCCAGAGGCATCCCCCAGCCATCAGCAGCCTGGTCCATCCTCTCCTCCCACGATGCCTCCACCCCCGCCACTCATGGTGCTGCTTTCTATTTTTTTGCCACCACACTGTATGTGTGAAACTGGATTGAATTGCACAGTCCAGAGGTTGAATCATCCATTCGGATCTAGACAAGTTGTAAGTGCTATGCACATTAATGGTTTCTTCAATTAAATGGAGTGATTTCTGATGTTTTTTTATTTCATCAGAATCCGGTTGCAGTGGTGTAGTGACCACATGTGACCCTGGCAGGTGCTATGCATCATGCTTATTCTAGGCTATAACATTACTACCTGTAGGTATCCCCTTTTTCACAATAATAGCCCCTTCTCTCTCGGGACCCGCCCACACCATACCCATGATGTTAATGCACAGTATTGACGGTTTCTGATTGTGGTCTGTGTATAAAATAAAGCTTTGTTTTACTGTTCTAACCGTGTCAGTGTGTTTTCAATGGTTGGGGTTATGGGGACATCCATATGCATCAGATTAGTGTCACATTCCTATAGATGTAAACTAATGAGCCCTAGTTTACATATAAAAAGGAAT